>CP136055.1:628241441-628913941 GCA_032464435.1 Aegilops umbellulata
ACGGGACTCCGAACAACATTCGGTAATCACATACAAGTCTTCCTAATAACCCTAGCGTCATCGAACCTTAAGTGTGTAGACCCTACGGGTTCGGGAGACATGCAGACATGACCGAGACAACTCTCGGGCAATAACCAATAGCGGGATCTGGATACCCATGTTGGTTCCCACATGTTCCTCGATGATGTCATCGGATGAACCACGATGTCGAGGGTTCAAGCAACCCCGTATACTATTCCCTTTGTCAATCGGTACGTTACTTTGCCCGAGACTCGATCGTCGGTATCCCAATACCTTGTTCAGTCTCGTTACCGGCAAGTCACTTTACTCGTACCGTAATGCATGATCCCGTGACCAAACACTTGGTCACATTGAGCTCATTATGATGATGCATTACTGAGTGGGCCCGGTGATACCTCTCCGTCATACGGAGTGACAAATCCCAGTCTCGATCCGTGTCAACCCAACAGACACTTTCAGAGATACCTGTAGTGCACCTTTATAGTCACCCAATTACGTTGTGACGTTTGGTACACCCAAAGCACTCCTACGGTATCCGGGAGTTACACGATCTCATGGTCTAAGGAAAAGATACTCGACATTGGAAAGCTCTAACAAAACGAACTACACGATCTTGTGCTATGCTTAGGATTGGGTCTTGTCCATCACATCATTCTCCTAATGATGTGATCTCGTTATCAATGACATCCAATGTCCATAGCCAGAAAAACATGACTATCCATTGATCAACGAGCTAGTCAACTAGAGGCATACTAGGGACATATTGGTGTCTAGTATTCACACATGTACTACGATTTCCAGATAACACAATTATAGCATGAATAAAAGACAATTACCGTGAACAAGGAAATATAATAATAATGCTTTTATTATTGCCTCTAGGGCATATTTCCAACAGTCTCCCACTTGCACTAGAGTCAATAATCTAGTTACATTGTAATGAATCGAACACCCATAGAGTTCTGGTGCTGATCATGTTTTGCCCTAGGGAGAGGTTTAGTCAACGGATCTGCGACATTCAGATCCGTGTGCACTTTACAAATTTCTATGTCTCCATCTTGAACATTTTCACGGATGGAGTTGAAGCGACGCTTGATGTGCCTGGTCTTCTTGTGAAACCTGGGCTCCTTGGCAAGTGCAATAGCTCCCGTGTTGTCACAGAAGAGCTTGATCGGCCCCGACGCATTGGGTATGACTCCTAGGTCGGTGATGAACTCCTTCATCCAAATTGCTTCATGCGCTGCCTCCGAGGCTGCCATGTATTCCGCTTCACTTGTAGATCCCGCCACGACGCTCTGCTTGCAGCTGCACCAGCTTACTGCTCCACCATTCAACATATACACGTATCCGGTTTGTGACTTAGAGTCATCCAGATCTGTGTCGAAGCTAGCGTCGACGTAACCCTTTACGATGAGCTCTTCGTCACCTCCATAAACGAGAAACATGTCCTTAGTCCTTTTCAGGTACTTAAGGATATTCTTGACCGCTGTCCAGTGTTCCTTGCCGGGGTTACTTTGGTACCTACCTACCAAACTTACGGCAAGGTTTACATCAGGTCTGGTACACAGCATGGCATACATAATGGATCCTATGGCTGAAGCATAGGGGATGACACTCATCTCTTGTTTATCCTTTGCCGTGGTCGGGCATTGGGCCGAGCTCAATTTCACACCTTGCAATACAGGCAAGAACCCTTTCTTGGACTGATCCATTTTGAACTTCTTCAAAATCTTATCAAGGTACGTGCTTTGCGAAAGACCTATGAGGCGTCTTGATCTATCTCTATAGATTTTGATGCCTAATATATAAGCAGCTTCTCCAAGGTCCTTCATTGAAAAACTCTTATTCAAGTAGGCCTTAATGCTGTCCAGAAGTTCTATATCATTTCCCATCAAAAGTATGTCATCTACATATAGTGTGAGAAATGCTACAGAGCTCCCACTCACTTTCTTGTAAACGCAGGCTTCTCCATAAGTCTGCATAAACCCAAACGCTTTGATCATCTCATCAAAGCGAATGTTCCAACTCCGAGATGCTTGCACCAGCCCATAAATGGATCGCTGGAGCTTGCATACCTTGTTAGCATTCTCAGGGTCGACAAAACCTTCCGGCTGCATCATATACAGTTCTTCCTTAAGATAGCCGTTAAGGAATGCCGTTTTGACGTCCATTTGCCATATCTCATAATCATAGTATGCGGCAATTGCTAACATGATTCGGACGGACTTCAGCTTCGCTACGGGAGAGAAAGTCTCATCGTAGTCAACCCCTTGAACTTGCCGCTAACCCTTAGCGACAAGTCAAGCTTTATAGATGGTGACATTACCATCCGCGTCCGTCTTCTTCTTCAAGATCCATTTATTTTCTATTGCTCGCCGATCATCGGGCAAGTCTGTCAAAGTCCATACTTTGTTTTCATACATGGATCCTATCTCGGATTTCATGGCTTCTAACCATTTGTTGGAATCCGGGCCCGCCATCGCTTCTTCATAGTTCGAAGGTTCACCGTTGTCTAACAACATGATTTCCAGGACAGGGTTGCCGTACCACTCTGGTGCGGAACGCGTCCTTGTGGACCTACGAAGTTCAGTGGGAGCTTGGTCCGAAGTATCTTGATCATCATCATTAACCTCCTCTCTAATTGGAGCAGGCACCATAGGAACATTTTCCTGCGCTGCGCTATTCTCTGTTTCAAGAGGCAGTACTTCATCAAGCTCCACTTTCCTCCCACTTACTTCTTTCGAGAGAAACTCTTTCTCCAGAAAGGTTCCGTTCTTGGCAACAAAGATCTTGCCCTCGGATCTTAAGTAGAAGGTATACCCTATGGTTTCCTTAGGGTATCCTATGAAGACACACTTTTCCGATTTGGGTTCGAGCTTTTCAGGCTGAAGTTTCTTGACATAAGCCTCGCGTCCCCAAACTTTTAGAAACGACAGCTTAGGTTTCTTCCCAGACCATAATTCATACGGTGTCGTCTCAACGGATTTAGACGGTGCCCTATTTAAAGTGAATGTAGCTGTCTCTAGAGCGTATCCCCAAAATGATAGCGGCAAATCGGTAAGAGACATCATAGATCGCACCATATCCAATAAAGTGCGATTACGACGTTCGGACACACCATTACGCTGAGGTGTTCCAGGCGGCGTGAGTTGTGAAACTATTCCACATTTTCTTAAGTGTGTGCCAAATTCGTGACTCAAGTATTCTCCTCCATGATCTGATCGTAGAAACTTGATTTTTCTGTCACGTTGATTCTCAACCTCACTCTGAAACTCCTTGAACTTTTCAAAGGTCTCAGACTTGTGTTTCATTAAGTAGACATAGCCATATCTACTCAAATCATCAGTGAGAGTGAGAACATAACGATATCCTCCGCGAGCCTCAACGCTCATTGGACCGCACACATCAGTATGTATGATTTCCAATAAGTTGGTTGCTCGCTCCATTGTTTCGGAGAATGGAGTCTTGGTCATTTTGCCCATGAGGCATGGTTCGCATGTGTCAAACGATTCATAATCGCGAGACTCTAAAAGTCCATCAGCATGGAGCTTCTTCATGCGCATGACACCAATGTGACCAAGGCGGCAGTGCCACAAGTATGTGGGACTATCGTTATCAACTTTACACCTTTTGGTATTCACACTATGAATATGTGTATTATCACGCACGAGATTCATTAAGAATAAACCATTAACCATCGGAGCATGACCATAAAACATATCACTCGTATAAATAGAACAACCATTATTCTCGGATTTAAATGAGTAGCCATCTCGTATTAAACGAGATCCAGACACAATGTTCATGCTCAAACTTGGCACTAAATAACAATTATTGAGGTTTAAAACTAATCCCGTAGGTAAATGTAGAGGTAGCGTGCCGGCGGCGATCACATCGACCTTGGAACCATTCCGGACGCGCATCGTCACCTCGTCCTTTGCCAGTCTTCTCTTATTCCGCAGCTCCTGCTGTGAGTTACAAATATGAGCAACGGCACCGGTATCAAATACCCAGGAGCTACTACGAGCACTGGTAAGGTACACATCAATTACATGTATATCACATATACCTTTAGTGTTGCCGGCCTTCTTATCCGCTAAGTACTTGGGGCAATTCCGTTTCCAGTGACCATTTCCCTTGCAATAAAAGCACTCAGTTTCAGGTTTGGGTCCATTCTTTGACTTCTTCCTGGCAACTGATTTACCAGGCGCGGCAACCTCCTTGCCGTCCTTCTTGAAGCTCTTCTTACCCTTGCCTTTCTTGAACTTAGTGGTTTTATTCACCATCAACACTTGATGTTCCTTTTTGATCTCCACCTCCGCAGATTTCAGCTTTTGTAGCTAGGTGGGAGAGACTGAAGGATTCTGTCAATGACCGCCTCATCCGGAAGATTAACTTCCAGCTGAGTCAAGCGGTTGTGCAACCCAGACATCTTGAGTATGTGTTCACTAACAGAGCTATTTTCCTCCATTTTGCAGCTAAAGAACTTGTCGGAGACTTCATATCTCTCGACCCGGGCATGAGCTTGGAAAATCAATTTCAGCTCCTCGAACATCTCATATGCTCCGTGTTGCTCAAAACGCTTTTGAAGCCCCGGTTCTAAGCTGTAAAGCATGCCGCACTGAACGAGGGAGTAATCATCAGTGCGTGACTGATGGGCGTTCATAACGTCCTGGTTTTCTGGGAATGGTGCATCACCTAGCGGTGCTTCTAGGACATAATCTTTCTTGGCTGCTATGAGGATGATTCTCAGATTCCGGACCCAGTCCGAATAGTTGCTACCATCATCTTTCAGCTTAGTTTTCTCTAGGAACGCGTTGAAGTTGAGGCTGACATTACCGTGGGCCATTTGATCTACAAGACATATTGTAAAGATTTAGACTAAGTTCATGATAATTAAGTTCATCTAATCAAATTAATGAATGAACTCCCACTCAGATTGGACATCCCTCTAGTCATCTAAGTGATACATGATCCGAGTCAACTAGGCCGTGTCCGATCATCACGTGAGACAGACTAGTCATCATCGGTGAACATCTCCATGTTGATCGTATCTTCTATACGACTCATGTTCGACCTTTCGGTCCTCCGTGTTCCGAGGCCATGTCTGCACATGCTAGGCTCGTCAATTCAACCTAAGTGTATTGCGTGTGTAAATCTGGCTTACACCCGTTGTATGCGAACGTAAGAACCTATCACACCCGATCATCACGTGGTGCTTCGGAACGACGAACCTTAGCAACGGTGCACAGTTAGGGAGAACACAATTTTGATATTTTAATGAGGGATCATCTTATTTACTACCGTCGTTCTAAGTAAACAAGATGCATAAACATAATAAACATCACATGCAATTATATAGTAGTGACATGATATGGCCAACATCATATAGCTCCTTTGATCTCCATCTTGAGGGCTCCATGATCATCTTGTCACCGGCACGACACCATGATCTCCATTATCATGATCTCCATCATCGTGTCTCCATGGAGTTGCTCGCCAACTATTACTATTACTACTACTACTATGGCTAACACGTTTAGCAATAAAGTAAAGTAATTTACATGGCGACACGCAGGTCATAAAAGAATAATGACAACTCCTATGGCTCCTGCCGGTTGTCATACTCATCGACATGCAAGTCGTGAATCCTATTACATGAACATGATCTCATACATCACATATATATCATTCATCATTCATCACAACTTTGGCCATATCATATCACAATGCACTTGCTGCAAAAACAAATTAGACGTCCTTTAATTGTTGTTGCAAGTTTTACGTGGCTGCATTAGGGTTCTAGCAAGAACATTTTCTTACCTACGTGAAAGCCACAACGTGATTTGTCAACTTCTATTTACCCTTCATAAGGACCCTTTTCATCGAATCCGCTCCAACTAAAGTGAGAGAGACAGACACCCGCCAGCCACCTTATGCAACTAGTGCATGTCAGTCGGTGGAACCGGTCTCACGTAAGCGTACGTGTAAGGTTGGTCCGGACCGCTTCATCCCACAATACCGCTGAAGCAAGATAAGACTAGTAGCGGCAAGAAAGTTGACAACATCTACGCCCACAACAATTGTGTTCTACTCGTGCAATAGAGAACTACGCATAGACCTAGCTCATGATGCCACTGTTGGGAAACGTTGCAGAAAATTAAAATTTTTCCTACGGTTTCACCAAGATCCATCTATGAGTTCATCTAAGAAATGAGTCATGGGAGAGAGACTTAGTATTTTCACTAAGTCATGTTCTGCTGTTATTTTTATGCCATGTGTTCATGTTGTTTCAGAGAGATCTATGCCTCTTTTGAGCATCATCAGTAAGGGTGTTTTGAGTATATGTATTTGCTCTATCCATCCATGCCTTTGTTTGTATTTATGGAGTGCCATAGCTTGAGTCAATCGAGCTCTACTTTTGCTATAAAATGTTGCTGACAGATTGTTTACATGTTATTCGATTTTGCCAAGCTTGGTGTAGTTGATCCTTGCATGTTATGATGTTATTCTTGCCATGTATAGCTTCTATGCCATGTCTTCTTGATGGGTGTATGCTTATTTTATCATGCAATGCTCTGTAGTGAGTGCATCGAGCTCACGAACATGCCTACTTGTTATCTGTTTTTGACATGTCCAGTTTTCTGCTAAGTCTGAAACCTGTAACGAAACTTGCTTATTTGACATGGGTGTAATCATATTTTCTGATCCTTTTTGGCTTATGGTCAATAAGGGACTTTAGTCAAGTGCTTTGATTAGATTCATACCATGTCTTAATTTGCTATGTGCTGTTCCTGTAGCCTGTTCTTTCATTGCTCTAAACATGTCATCCTGATGTTAGTTTCTGCTATGTTGTTATTTTCACCAAGTCTGTGAACCTGTTATCTTTTGCACTTTTGCCATGCTTGTTTGAACCTGTTGTGATGTGATTTAGCCGTAGCTCAGTGTTCATCTTTTGTCAAGCATCTTGAGTAGATTACTGCCATATGCTTTGTTGGTATGTTTGGGTGCAGTAGCTTAATTTCTTGTTGCTTGCTAAGTAGCATTATGCTGTTAATGGCAGATTATTGTCATTCTTGTTTTGCTTGTCATTTGCAAACCGTGCATCCGATTCCGGTGATCTTTATATCAATTTCAACCGAAATCACCTCACATATTGGGTGTCACACATAAGAGTTACCTGAACTCAATATCACCGCTCCTTCCTTGACCGCCTGTCTGAAACTTGAAGAAATTTCACCATTGCTTGTGGTCATCCTGAGTCAAATTCTCAGTTGTCTCACCACATGTATGACCACCAGAGCCCTGGCCCGTCTCCATGCCCCGTGCATACCCCATGCCTCGCCGCTATTACCGCGTCGAACCTCCGCTGTCCCGGTCAAGTCTCAAGGGTCGCGAAACCACACCACTCAACCCCCACTGTAGAGTACCACCGATCATCACCGAACGATGACGAGTTTCACGCTTCCATCAGACCACTGGGCTCCAGTCCGAACTGCATGTCACTCGCTTTTTCCCGCCTGCTGAATAGGCTTCGGCCCCGTCGGCTTACGCCGTAGCCCCTCAATCCAGCTCCACCTTTAACATGACTCCATGGTGGTTGTACATACCACCCCCGCGTCCCATCGACTTCAAGCTCACATGCGTACGCCATCTTGAATCAACCCCACGCCATAGTCTTGTCGAAGCCACACAAGCCCTCGGGGCCTGCGCCACGTGTTTCCACGCCCCAAAAGTCGGTCACAATCAGCATCACGCTCATATGTCGTCGTCGCTGAAATCACCACCGTCTTCTGTACCAACCGACTTGCGTCGATCCCGTCAGACTGTCCGGTCCGACCCAACCGAACTTGTTCGACTGCAACGACACGTTCTGAACTCCTCAAGCCATCACTGTGACCATCGCCATCCATGCACAAATGTGTACCAGCAAAGAAAACCAAATCAAAGTCCTTCATAGCATAGCCTTCCCATGTGAACAACTCCTAATTTCATCACACGTATGTAGCTTCTGGACTCATCCTTTTATCTCTTCCTTGATAGCATATCACCGCCTTGGCTTTCAGCCCTTGTGCCAATTCTTTTTGTCACATACAAATCTCGACTGTACGCAGCTCACACATCCACCGAACCAGCGACACTGCCCGTTGCCTGGCCCTTCCCTGCACTTCTGCGTGACAGTGCACAATAGGCCTTGCAGCCGTCCTCCCCGCGTTCTCAGATGGGCTCCCTGCCATGGGCCACCAGATCATAGCTCGTACGTGTACAGCCGCCTGACGCTCGCCCGATCGATCTGATCGACCGTCGCACGTCTATGCAGCTGCAACGCACACGCGATCCTTCCGCTGTCCGACGCCTGTCGCTGATCCATCGAGTCCCTCATCTTGTCTGCTTTTTCGGATCTCGCTGAGAACCACGCCGCGTCGGCTGCATCTCAAACTCGATTCTTCCTCCAGATCAACAATCCGCCTCCTGGACATTATCAACCTTGTTCATGATACCACTTGTTAGAATAAATCCGAGTCATACCGTCGATCATCCGAGTACCAAGCAATCACACGAGCACGGCACCGAGATTTGTTAACGAGGTTCACCGACATGGCTACATCCCCGGGGCCTGACTATGGGCGCTCCTCCCCATGACACCGCTACAATACCGCACCCGGTCGCGCTGGACACCGGCACATGCCGCCGGCTTCCCCTGCGTTCCGGTGCTATTATGTTGGCATAGGTTACAACGTGTGTCTATCCCCGCTATATAAGAGAGGCCTAGGATACAAGTGTCCTATTAGGACACGACTCCATATCCTATCTAAACACAATACAACTACAAGTCCAACTGTAACCTAACTCGTACACAATATTCGACACAACTCTAACATCCTTAACTGCAAATAGGTGTATTGTTAATTCGTTGGAGGGTTCAAGTCCTGGTGCTCGTATTTATTTCAGTATTCCGGCGATACACTTTCAGTGGTGGAGACGTTCTCGTCGACCACGAGACGCCTACGATGACTTCGTAAATCTCAAGATGATATGCCGGCTGAATGTCTCGGAGGTGCTCATCGGGATAGGGTATGTGCGTTCATAGGGATGCGTGTATGCGCGTATATATAAGCGCGTGCGTCTGTACCGTGTTAAAAAGATTAACATGAGGACACGGAGTTTTTGTTCCCAGGCTCATCTGCACCCGCGTTGACGAAAAAAATCAAAACAAATACTAGATGAATTTTAAAAAATCCATTTTTTGTGTGGTAGATCATTTGGTGCATGAGGTCCGCTCCACATTTCAACTCATTTGGTCATCTGAGTAGCTCTCGGCAAAAACGACAAAATCGGGGTTTGTAAAAAAGTTTACTGTTCACGCACTGTTCTGACCCGATTTGTCTTTTTTGCCAAGAGCTGCTCAGGTGTCCAAATAAGTTGCAATTTGGAGCGGACCTCGCGAATCAAATTATCTACTAGACACAAAAAATGGATTTTTTAAAATATTTTTTCTAGTATTTGTTTTGATTTTTTCGGACCGGAGCAGACGACCCTGGGCACCGAGTTGGATTTCCGTTGACATGACTCTTAACTATAGTAGTAGGATGTGTTAGAAAGGAAGGCTTTTAACGGAAAGGCCAAATTGAGAACGAGCATCATCAGTTACAAGTGTGTTTTTTTTTCCAAAAAAAACCAGTTACAAGAAAATCAAGAGAATGGAGAGAGCGCAAAGTGCGACCTGGACGTGGCCTTGTAAGCCGTGGGCTGCGTGGTTTGTTGGCGAGCGATGCTACACGCACGGGGATGTCTTTTACGGATTCAACGAGGTGTCATGCGTGGAGATTTTAGATTGGATGAAAGGGGTGGGACCCTGAAAATCGGGGGGGGGGGGGGGGGGAGACTGGGAGAGTGTTATAGTTAGGAATATTCTTTGTGAAAGCACGTAAAGGTCCGTGTGTGTAGTATTATCGCTTGTTGGCAGCAGGGCGAGGGAGGCCTCGAGCTTTGTGGGGGACTCAATGATGTTGGGACATCCTATCTATATTGTCGAGCAAACACATAGCGGTAGTCCGCCCTGGGCCGATCCTGGGCTCGATGCCGAGCGAGCGCCCGACTTTCTTTTTGAAAATCCAAACATTTGTTAAAATTTATGAACAAATTTTGATTTGTGAACAATCTTTAAAATTTTGAATTGCGAACAGAAAATAAAAAAATTAAACAGAAAAAAAAGAAACTAAAAAAGAAAAAGAAAAAATGAAATGAAAAGAAAAGGAAAATAAAGATAAAAAGAAGAAAATAAGAAATCAGAAAAGTCATAAGAAAAACCTGTTCAGGACCTTCCAGAAGGTTAAAACTGAGCTTCTCACATGTAGAATATCAGTATTTGGGCCGGCCGCGAACGAGTGTTCGTGTACGGAACCCCAATAATTTTGTTGCAACGTGTGGCAAGTACGAAGTCAGCAATTAAGGGTACCCTTGCAGTGGTCACTTACACTTTTTCAGTAATTAAGGGTACCCTTGCAGTGGTCACTTCCACTTTTCCAGTCAAGCTCATACATGTTCCGTTATCTTTTTAGTTATGTCATGTTGCTCCTTACGTGACTTGTACTTTGATTTCATAATATGAATGAGACACATATTATCATGCAAAAAAAATTTAAAAATGGCATCCTTGGATTTTTTCCATAGATTTTTTTATTCAAAATGTTTTGTCTCTTAAATTGTGCGTTCAAATCGGGAACCGTCTTCACGGTTGGATTTTTCATGTTGAGATCTTCGAAACTAGTTCTCATGTTAATAGGTTTCGATGAATTTTTTATCATGAAAAACACATAGAAAACCCGGTAGAAAAAAGCCGAGCCGGAAGCACGATTTCCCCCCTTTTTTCCCCATAGGCAAAGCTATGCCTGTCGCGGAAGAAAAAAAATCAACATTTTTCCTTTCGGTGAGGCTTAACTGTGCCTCTCACGAAAGCAAACCTGTGCCTCCACGAGAAGTAAATCAG
This sequence comes from Aegilops umbellulata, assembly GCA_032464435.1. Lineage (NCBI taxonomy): Eukaryota > Viridiplantae > Streptophyta > Magnoliopsida > Poales > Poaceae > Aegilops > Aegilops umbellulata. Next base: position 628,252,453 of record CP136055.1, read on the forward strand.
TGCCTCTCGCGGAAGAAAAAAAACGTGTTTTTCCTGTGCCTCTCTCAGAAGCAAAACTTTGCCTCCACGAGAAGCAAATCTATGCCTGCAGCAGAAGAAAATAAACACGTTTTCCCTCTCTTTCCGAGAGGCACAACCTCTCGCGAAGTAAGCCCGTGTCTCCACGAAAAGAAAATCCGTGCCTCTCACCGAAGCAAACCTGTGCCCAGTGGGGAAGCAAATTTGTGCCTCTCGTGAATGAAGAAAAATGTGTTTCACGCATTTTTGTCCAAAACCGGGAGAAAATCTGGCAAAAGCTGAAAACCCAATCTAAAACCCGAAAACGTGTACAGTACTAATAATAATAAAATATCAAGGAAGCGCCCATCATGCGACATGTGGCGGCGACTGAGAGCGTATCAAGTGACCCTTGAGGGGCTACCACAAGGGGTACCCCTCAATTAGTGGCGGAGGGCCTTTCAGGTCTCTTAAAAAATAAAAATGAGTCATCGCACCTCAGTGGGATTAATGTGGCCCAATCGGCACCGCCGGCGAACCACTTGCTCTTTGTGGATGACAGCCTGTTGTTCGTTAAGGCCAGTTGTGATGGAGCTATTGAGTTGTCTTCGCTTTTGGAATCTTACCGTAGTGCTTCTGGTCAAAAGGTAAATCTATCAAAATCCTCAGTTTTGTTTAGTAAAGGATGTTCTATTGTACCTTGAAGAATGAATTGAAAAATGCTCTAAATGTTCCTAACGAGTCTTTGTCAGAAAGATATCTGGGTATACCATCTGATATGGGCAGCAACAAGAATGGAGTATTTTATGTTCTTCAAAGAGAGGGTTTGGAACAAAGTTAAAGGATGCATGGAAAGAAAAAATTCTCTTAGTGGGTGGTAAGGAGGTACTCATAAAATCAATAGCTCAGGCAGTCCCGATCTTCTCCATGTCATGCTTTAAGCTTTCTCGTGGATTGTGCGAGCATATTAATTGCCCAATCTGCAAGTTCTGGTGGGGCTCAAAAGAAGGGAAGAGAAAGGCGAGCTAGGTGTCTTGGAGCGTTATGACGAGACCAAAGCAATGTGGTGGTCTAGGTTTTTGTGACATCGAATTGTTTAACCTGGCATTATTGCTCGCCAGGCATGGGCACATGGTGGATCCTTATGGAACCAATGTCCCTCAGTGCGCGAATCCTCAAAGCAAAATATTTTCCCGTGAGTGACTTCTTGACAGCTGAACGATCCATCCTTGACGGAAGAGATACTATGTCCCATGGCCTTATCAGGCTTACTGGGAACGGGCAATCCACGCTTGTGTGGCAACAAAATTGGCTCCCACGAGACTAGGACATGCACCCTATTGTGAGTCTAGCTGCAAATCCACCACATATGGTTTCCGAGCTCCTCATGGCCAATGCTGAATGGGATGGCGAGTGCTTATCTCAGACGATTCCTACCTACACATGTTGAGGTCATTCGATCAATACCATTGTGCACGAGGAACATCGATGATATTTGGTCATGGCCCCATAATGGCCTCTTTTTAGCCCGATCGGCTAATCGGATGCTAATCACAATGAAACATAGCCGTGAAGCATGGCTAGAAGGGCGCCCAGATTCGTCAAATTCCGAGGTAAAGATGAAGGCTTGGTAAAAGTTGTGGAAGATGGATGTGCCAGCAAAGGTAAAAATATGTTTATGGAGACTAGCTCAACAATCATTACCAACTGCAGTCTAGCTACAACATCGTAAAATGTCATTACAGAGTGCCTGTGGCCTTTGCGGATCGGATGACTCATGGCAACACTCCTTGCTTGAGTGCACCATGGCTAGGTGTATTTGGGAGAAGACCAGGAACTTCAGGACGTTACGTACGTCAATCATGAGCCTGACGCAAAACGGTGGATTTTTTCGCTAATTGATATGCTCCAGCTTGTTGATTTCACTAAGGTACTGGTCACCCTATGGGCAACTTGGGGCGTGTTTGGTTAGTTTCTCAGCGGAGCCTGGCCCAGTGGAGCCTGTCCCCGTGGAGCCTGGTTTAGTGTATACAGATTCTGGCCATCATCTGCATATAGTTTGGTTGTCCGTATTAAGCCCAACTCGCATATTCCCGTAGTGTAAATTGCACTAAGCCCAGCCTGCATCTGGAAAAATGGCCAATTTGAGCATTCCTGGCGAGCCAGGTTTTGGGCGCTTTAACTTTCGTGCGGCCCAGTTTCTATGTGCGAGCCAGGCAAACAAACAACATGCTACTTAGCCCGCCAGAGCCTGGTTGGCCTTAATGCAGGCTACCAAACGCGCCCTTGGCACTCCCGAAGAAAGGCGTTGCATGAATAGATCTTTCAATCTCCGCACATGATGCATCGCTTTGGTACTAGCCATATTTGCAAACTGGAGATATGCAGACTGAAGAAACATGCAGGTCAAGGGCCGCCTGCTGCTCCTGTTCGTTCCAGGCGCTGGTCTCCTCCAGCCCAAGGTCACTTGAAAATAAAAGTAGATGGTGCCACTTCACATATCTCCAGTGATGGAACCTATAGTGCAGTATGTAGAGATGAAACCAGTAATTTTTTGGGCGCCTATGCAGTTCTGTGTTCCGGTGTTTCAGATCCGGCCACTCTTGAAGCCCTTGCTATCCGAGAAGCACCAGACCTCAACATCTAGCATTATTACATGTGAAAATATCTTCTGATTGACAGGGAGTGATTAACGGCATACACAGAGGCACAGGAGGAAGATATGCAATAATCATCAAGGAGATTCTAGCTACGACAGGCCAGTTCACCAAATGTTCCTTCATCTTCGAAGGATGCGAGGCCAACATAGAGGCACATAAACTTATAAGCACGTTTTAGGACTTCCCTTAGGATGCCATGTGTAGCTCCTTAATCCCCCAGACCTAAATTGCATCCTCATGAACATTATTATTCATCAATAAAGAGAAGTGTGTTTAGACAAAAAAAAAAAAGAGTTGCTCTCGACAAATAGGGTTTCCGTGGCATGTTAGGCAAATTGGGTATATCACGTGCCTGAGAGCTCCTAGTCACGGTCCAGCAACGGTAGGCCCACTCGTTCGGTAATTAACGACGTGATGGCGTGTTGTAGAACTCGGTATTGTTAGTAAATTTTGATTGAATGATTCTAGAAAAAATAATTTTGATTGAATTAGATACATCATTGCGCCAGTGCAAGTTGTGCATGATGGTAATTTTTCTCTAGCTCCGCCCCTTTCTCGTACATTGGGACGTTGGCTACGGTAGCAAGGGGGGCTGCTCAGATAAGTCTTGGAATGAGAGCCACGACAGCATAGACGAGTAGCAGTAGGACAGGTCGTCTGCCGACAGTTTCTGTTCCGTTTCTGTCTCGCTCTCCACCATCATGTTCTCCCCGCTCATTAGCTTGGCCTCCATCACCCTTAGGTTGTCCCCCATCTTCTTCATCTCCCCAGCGAGGCGCGTGCGCGTCTCACGACCAGCATCCCGTACTTTGGTGGATTCACCTTCCAGCAGCAGCTGACGCATCATATTCAGCTTGTCCGCCAACAGTTTCCTGTCGCATTTGGGATCAGTGGTCTCACCGGCAATTTTCACCGCCTCGAGGGCAATCTCCGCCATGAACTTCATTTCCTCGGATACCCAGCTCCTCTTGACGACGATCACCTGACCACCTTCCACCTCCTCCTCCACCCTGCTCGAGGCATGCAAGAACCTGACACGGACCGCCAACAACTCGGACAACCTGTCGGGGTCGGCGGCCTCGCCAACATTGTCTACGTACACGAGGAAGCTCCTCGCCGTGCCGGCCGAGAGGGTGCCAGCGAAGATGGAACCGGACTTTCTGTCGCCGGTGATGCGAGAGCGAGACCAGAATCGGCCGGACTCGATTCTGGACAGCACTGCCCCAGAGCCGGAGGTGTTGTCGCTGCTGCACGCGATGGAGATGTCGACGGTCGTCCCGACGGCGATGGTGGAGGTGATCTTGTCGATGCAGGTAGTGAACGCCTCGGCGATCTTATCGGCGTCGTTGAGGACGGCGTACATGCCGTTGGACGTGCTGGCGATGTAGTGCAGGGCCCTGCTGTTGCGGGTGCCACTACCGCGGAAGCCGAAGGTGTGTATAGTGTACTTGTTGGTGTTGATCAGATTTTGGCTGATCAAGGAGTCATCCTCGCCGTCGGAGATGACGATGACGAAGCCCACGCGGTCCTTCTCCTCGCCTGGCCGATCATCCAATATCTACACACGTGCCGACGTACGTGTAGTGTATGCATGCAAATAGAGGTAGGAGATTTGGATCAGTCTTCATTTTCTCACTGCATTTGGCGCGGAAAATAAATGTTTTTTGTGCAACATGCATGCACGGTGGCACCCTCAGGGCAACATCTTACACTCATTTCTTAACAGTTTCTAATCTTGCGATGGCGTTCAATAGTCGGTAATGTTAACTAGCAAACGTTAGCTGGGACGGAGGCCCCATCGCCCCCCCACCCCAGCTGGTTAATCATAATTGAACGATAGCAGTTTTTACGAAAAAATGCCTTAAAAATATGAAAACTGCCAACCCCCACAACTAAAGTTGCCACCCCTTAACAACTATAACTGCCACCCAAACCGTTCGCAAATGTCATCCCCCCGACGAACGTTTGCCAGTTATTAGGGTTCTCAATAATATATTATTCGGAACAATACAGTTTTCTGAAAACTATAGATGATTGTATCCTCTCTAGATTAACTTTTAACAGTGATCTTCAGTTTTGACATATAGTACGTGCCTGCTTTGGTTGTTTTAACGTAAAAAGTCATATATACTAGGTTAAGAATGCATATATAGGTAAAAGGTTGAATATGTACCAGTACATCAAAACAGATGCCATGTTCATGTAGGGCCTCGTTTCACTAGAATTTATTCTACTGCAACTTCCGTGGAATTTTATTCTTTACGAAGTAGGATATTCCCTAAGGCTTGTTTGAAATGTAGGATTATTAGAAAACAAAGGAATTGTCCAATGAACAACTTTGCCTAAAATTTCAAATAAAAATTCCCATTAAGTTCAGTCTAATTGAAATTCTTGTTTGTTTCTACAATAAATATAACACACATCCTTAATTGAAACGATCTATCCATGGATGCTCGATCTTGGGGCTTCACCCAGAAGAATTCCAAGAAAACTAGAGACAATGCATCCACCAAGGGGATGTTATGGAACACCACCATTTGTCAGGTACAGGTAGTGCACGTCAGGACTAAAAATTGCACTATGAAACTGGAGACATTGTGCTCAAGACCACCACCAAACTTTTGTCAACCTGGACTACCACCCCCACTTACAATGAAGAAGTCACCGCTGCAAGCCCACAACCAACCAACATGCTCACAACCCTGACATGGACATCGCCAACCAACCGGACATACCACATGTATAAGACCACGCCCGCTCGCATCAAGAAGGTCAGCGACACCACCAAGCGCCCACTCAAGAGGCTAACCGGCAGCCCCGACCCGACAGCCGTTCATGAAATGCCGAGCATTTAGGTAGGCGGAACAGGTAGCGAGGCATTTTCTGGGACCAATCACGCGTTGTTGCCGCCATGTGCGATGCTCTTGTCATCCAACCACTACTGCATTTCTTATATCCACCGCCATCGTGCACGAAACCGAGCATCCATGTGCCACACTCGTGCCAATCATCCACTGCCACAACTCTTGTGTTCGGCCCTAGGCGCCACACTCATCGCCGTTGCACGTACTAAGGCTGGTCATAGTGGGAGTAACTCAGGGAGTAACATAGATGCCACATAAGCAAAAATAATGAGGTGGCAAGTAGTTAATGAGGAGAGTGGCAAATAGAGTAATATAATATGTTACCATCACATAGCGCTTTCCAATGCAAAATGAGTCTACAAAGTGATAAATGAAGACATCTATGTTACTACACATATGACACTACCCACTATGAAAGTAGTAATATAGACTAGTAACATATGCATGTTACTACTCTAAGTTACTCCCCGGGGCCTGACTATGGGCGCTCCTCTCCATGACATCGCTACAATACCGCACCCGGTCGCCCTGGACACCGACACATGCCGCCGGCTTCCCCTGCGTTCCGGTGCCATTATGTTGGCATAAGTTACAACGTGTGTCCTATTCGGATACAAGTGTCCTATTAGGACACGACTCCATATTCTATCTAAACACAATACAACTACAAGTCCAACTGTAACCTAACTCGTACACAATATTCGACACAACTCTAACAAACTCCACCTTGACGAATATTCTCCACCACCTTGAGTTCGACAATGCATCAAACTTCCATGTACATTGGACTTGAGCTTATCCCATGAGTACCGCTGCTACTCCAAAGACTCCATATGACTCCACTTGCAACTTGTAGTCCCTTCTTTTCTTGACCACGGTCAACACTCGAACGAAATTAAGTTTCACATTACTCTAGTTTGCGCTCTCAACTTCCAGAGTATCAGTCCAACGCCATTACACACTGATCACTGACCTGCGTGAAATTGAACAATTCACATATTGGGTGTCACACATAAGAGTTACCTGAACTCAATATCACCGCTCCTTCCTTGACCGCCTGTCTGAAACTTGAAGAAATTTCACCATTGCTTGTAGTCATTCTGAGTCAAATTCTCAGTTGTCTCACCACATGTATGACCACCAGTGTTGGGGAACGTTGCAGAAAATTAAAATTTTTCCTACGGTTTCACCAAGATCCATCTATGAGTTCATCTAAGCAACGAGTCATGGGAGAGAGATTGCATCTACATACCACTTTGTAGATTGCATGCGGAAGCGTTCAAGGGGATGGTGATGATGGAGTCGTACTCGCCGTGATTCGAATCACCGATGACCAAGTGCTGAACGGACAGCACCTCCGCGTTCAACACACGTACGGGACGGATGACGTCTCCTCCGTCTTGATCCAGCAAGGAGGAAGGAGAGGTTGAGGAAGATTGCTCCAACGACAGCACGACGGCGTGGTGTTGTTGGTGCAGCAGTACTCCGACAGGGCTTCGCCAAGCACGTACGGAGGAGGAGAGGTGTTGGGGAGGGGAGGGGCTGCGCCTTGAGTTGTCTCTGGAGCCCTCCCCTCACCCCTCTATTTATAGGGGAAGGGGCAAGGGGGGCCGGCCCCTCTAGATGGGATCTAGAGGGGGGGCGGCGGCCAAGGGGAGGGGGCTTGCCCCCCAAGCAAGGGGGCGCCCCCCTTTAGGGTTCCCCCCAACCCTAGGCGCATGGGCCCTTTAGGGGGGGAGGCGCACCAGCCCACTTTGGGCTGGTTCCCTCCCTCATACAGCCCATGAGCCCCTCCGGGAGAGGTGGCCCCTCCCGGTGGACCCCCGGAACCCCTCCGGTGGCCCCGGTACAATACCGATATGCCCCCGAACCTTTCCGGTGTCCGTATGACAACTTCCCATATATAAATCTTTACCTCCGGACCATTCCGGAACTCCTCGTGATGTCCGGGATCTCATCCGGGACTCCGAACAACATTCGGTAATCACATACAAGTCTTCCTAATAACCCTAGCGTCATCGAACCTTAAGTGTGTAGACCCTACGGGTTCGGGAGACATGCAGACATGACCGAGACGACTCTCGGGCAATAACCAATAGCGGGATCTGGATACCCATGTTGGTTCCCACATGTTCCTCGATGATGTCATCGGATGAACCACGATGTCGAGGGTTCAAGCAACCCCGTATACTATTCCCTTTGTCAATCGGTACGTTACTTTGCCCGAGACTCGATCGTCGGTATCCCAATACCTTGTTCAGTCTCGTTACCGGCAAGTCACTTTACTCGTACCGTAATGCATGATCCCGCGACCAAACACTTGGTCACATTGAGCTCATTATGATGATGCATTACTGAGTGGGCCCGGTGATACCTCTCCGTCATACGGAGTGACAAATCCCAGTCTCGATCCGTGTCAACCCAACAGACACTTTCAGAGATACCTGTAGTGCACCTTTATAGTCACCCAATTACGTTGTGACGTTTGGTACACCCAAAGCACTCCTACGGTATCCGGGAGTTACACGATCTCATGGTCTAAGGAAAAGATACTCGACATTGGAAAGCTCTAACAAAACGAACTACACGATCTTGTGCTATGCTTAGGATTGGGTCTTGTCCATCACATCATTCTCCTAATGATGTGATCTCGTTATCAATGACATCCAATGTCCATAGCCAGAAAAACATGACTATCCATTGATCAACGAGCTAGTCAACTAGAGGCATACTAGGGACATATTGGTGTCTAGTATTCACACATGTACTACGATTTCCAGATAACACAATTATAGCATGAATAAAAGACAATTACCGTGAACAAGGAAATATAATAATAATGCTTTTATTATTGCCTCTAGGGCATATTTCCAACAGTCTCCCACTTGCACTAGAGTCAATAATCTAGTTACATTGTGATGAATCGAACACCCATAGAGTTCTGGTGCTGATCATGTTTTGCCCTAGGGAGAGGTTTAGTCAACGGATCTGCGACATTCAGATCCGTGTGCACTTTACAAATTTCTATGTCTCCATCTTGAACATTTTCACGGATGGAGTTGAAGCGACGCTTGATGTGCCTGGTCTTCTTGTGAAACCTGGGCTCCTTGGCAAGTGCAATAGCTCCCGTGTTGTCACAGAAGAGCTTGATCGGCCCCGACGCATTGGGTATGACTCCTAGGTCGGTGATGAACTCCTTCATCCAAATTGCTTCATGCGCTGCCTCCGAGGCTGCCATGTATTCCGCTTCACTTGTAGATCCCGCCACGACGCTCTGCTTGCAGCTGCACCAGCTTACTGCTCCACCATTCAACATATACACGTATCCGGTTTGTGACTTAGAGTCATCCAGATCTGTGTCGAAGCTAGCGTCGACGTAACCCTTTACGATGAGCTCTTCGTCACCTCCATAAACGAGAAACATGTCCTTAGTCCTTTTCAGGTACTTAAGGATATTCTTGACCGCTGTCCAGTGTTCCTTGCCGGGGTTACTTTGGTACCTACCTACCAAACTTACGGCAAGGTTTACATCAGGTCTGGTACACAGCATGGCATACATAATGGATCCTATGGCTGAAGCATAGGGGATGACACTCATCTCTTGTTTATCCTTTGCCGTGGTCGGGCATTGGGCCGAGCTCAATTTCACACCTTGCAATACAGGCAAGAACCCTTTCTTGGACTGATCCATTTTGAACTTCTTCAAAATCTTATCAAGGTACGTGCTTTGTGAAAGACCTATGAGGCGTCTTGATCTATCTCTATAGATTTTGATGCCTAATATATAAGCAGCTTCTCCAAGGTCCTTCATTGAAAAACTCTTATTCAAGTAGGCCTTAATGCTGTCCAGAAGTTCTATATCATTTCCCATCAAAAGTATGTCATCTACATATAGTATGAGAAATGCTACAGAGCTCCCACTCACTTTCTTGTAAACGCAGGCTTCTCCATAAGTCTGCATAAACCCAAACGCTTTGATCATCTCATCAAAGCGAATGTTCCAACTCCGAGATGCTTGCACCAGCCCATAAATGGATCGCTGGAGCTTGCATACCTTGTTAGCATTCTCAGGGTCGACAAAACCTTTCGGCTGCATCATATACAGTTCTTCCTTAAGATAGCCGTTAAGGAATGCCGTTTTGACGTTCATTTGCCATATCTCATAATCATAGTATGCGGCAATTGCTAACATGATTCGGACGGACTTCAGCTTCGCTACGGGAGAGAAAGTCTCATCGTAGTCAACCCCTTGAACTTGCCGCTAACCCTTAGCGACAAGTCAAGCTTTATAGATGGTGACATTACCATCCGCGTCCGTCTTCTTCTTGAAGATCCATTTATTTTCTATCGCTCGCCGATCATCGGGCAAGTCTGTCAAAGTCCATACTTTGTTTTCATACATGGATCCTATCTCGGATTTCATGGCTTCTAACCATTTGTTGGAATCCGGGCCCGCCATCGCTTCTTCATAGTTCGAAGGTTCACCGTTGTCTAACAACATGATTTCCAGGACAGGGTTGCCGTACCACTCTGGTGCGGAACGCGTCCTTGTGGACCTACGAAGTTCAGTGGGAGCTTGGTCCGAAGTATCTTGATCATCATCATTAACCTCCTCTCTAATTGGAGCAGGCACCATAGGAACATTTTCCTGCGCTGCGCTATTCTCTGTTTCAAGAGGCAGTACTTCATCAAGCTCCACTTTCCTCCCACTTACTTCTTTCGAGAGAAACTCTTTCTCCAGAAAGGTTCCGTTCTTGGCAACAAAGATCTTGCCCTCGGATCTTAAGTAGAAGGTATACCCTATGGTTTCCTTAGGGTATCCTATGAAGACACACTTTTCCGATTTGGGTTCGAGCTTTTCAGGCTGAAGTTTCTTGACATAAGCCTCGCGTCCCCAAACTTTTAGAAACGACAGCTTAGGTTTCTTCCCAGACCATAATTCATACGGTGTCGTCTCAACGGATTTAGACGGTGCCCTATTTAAAGTGAATGTAGCTGTCTCTAGAGCGTATCCCCAAAATGATAGCGGCAAATCGGTAAGAGACATCATAGATCGCACCATATCCAATAAAGTGCAATTACGACGTTCGGACACACCATTACGCTGAGGTGTTCCAGGCGGCGTGAGTTGTGAAACTATTCCACATTTTCTTAAGTGTGTGCCAAATTCATGACTCAAGTATTCTCCTCCATGATCTGATCGTAGAAACTTGATTTTTCTGTCACGTTGATTCTCAACCTCACTCTGAAACTCCTTGAACTTTTCAAAGGTCTCAGACTTGTGTTTCATTAAGTAGACATAGCCATATCTACTCAAATCATCAGTGAGAGTGAGAACATAACGATATCCTCCGCGAGCCTCAACGCTCATTGGACCGCACACATCAGTATGTATGATTTCCAATAAGTTGGTTGCTCGCTCCATTGTTTCGGAGAATGGAGTCTTGGTCATTTTGCCCATGAGGCATGGTTTGCATGTGTCAAACGATTCATAATCGCGAGACTCTAAAAGTCCATCAGCATGGAGCTTCTTCATGCGCATGACACCAATGTGACCAAGGCGGCAGTGCCACAAGTATGTGGGACTATCGTTATCAACTTTACACCTTTTGGTATTCACACTATGAATATGTGTATTATCACGCACGAGATTCATTAAGAATAAACCATTAACCATCGCAGCATGACCATAAAACATATCACTCGTATAAATAGAACAACCATTATTCTCGGATTTAAATGAGTAGCCATCTCGTATTAAACGAGATCCAGACACAATGTTCATGCTCAAACTTGGCACTAAATAACAATTATTGAGGTTTAAAACTAATCCCGTAGGTAAATGTAGAGGTAGCGTGCCGGCGGCGATCACATCGACCTTGGAACCATTCCGGACGCGCATCGTCACCTCGTCCTTTGCCAGTCTTCTCTTATTCCGCAGCTCCTGCTGTGAGTTACAAATATGAGCAACGGCACCGGTATCAAATACCCAGGAGCTACTACGAGCACTGGTAAGGTACACATCAATTACATGTATATCACATATACCTTTAGTGTTGCCGGCCTTCTTATCCGCTAAGTACTTGGGGCAATTCCGTTTCCAGTGACCATTTCCCTTGCAATAAAAGCACTCAGTTTCAGGTTTGGGTCCATTCTTTGACTTCTTCCTGGCAACTGATTTACCAGGCGCGGCAACCTCCTTGCCGTCCTTCTTGAAGCTCTTCTTACCCTTGCCTTTCTTGAACTTAGTGGTTTTATTCACCATCAACACTTGATGTTCCTTTTTGATCTCCACCTCCGCAGATTTCAGCTTTTGTAGCTAGGTGGGAGAGACTGAAGGATTCTGTCAATGACCGCCTCATCCGGAAGATTAACTTCCAGCTGAGTCAAGCGGTTGTGCAACCCAGACATCTTGAGTATGTGTTCACTAACAGAGCTATTTTCCTCCATTTTGCAGCTAAAGAACTTGTCGGAGACTTCATATCTCTCGACCCGGGCATGAGCTTGGAAAATCAATTTCAGCTCCTCGAACATCTCATATGCTCCGTGTTGCTCAAAACGCTTTTGAAGCCCCGGTTCTAAGCTGTAAAGCATGCCGCACTGAACGAGGGAGTAATCATCAGTGCGTGACTGATGGGCGTTCATAACGTCCTGGTTTTCTGGGAATGGTGCATCACCTAGCGGTGCTTCTAGGACATAATCTTTCTTGGCTGCTATGAGGATGATTCTCAGATTCCGGACCCAGTCCGAATAGTTGCTACCATCATCTTTCAGCTTAGTTTTCTCTAGGAACGCGTTGAAGTTGAGGCTGACATTACCGTGGGCCATTTGATCTACAAGACATATTGTAAAGATTTAGACTAAGTTCATGATAATTAAGTTCATCTAATCAAATTAATGAATGAACTCCCACTCAGATTGGACATCCCTCTAGTCATCTAAGTGATACATGATCCGAGTCAACTAGGCCGTGTCCGATCATCACGTGAGACAGACTAGTCATCATCGGTGAACATCTCCATGTTGATCGTATCTTCTATACGACTCATGTTCGACCTTTCGGTCCTCCGTGTTCCGAGGCCATGTCTGCACATGCTAGGCTCGTCAATTCAACCTAAGTGTATTGCGTGTGTAAATCTGGCTTACACCCGTTGTATGCGAACGTAAGAACCTATCACACCCGATCATCACGTGGTGCTTCGGAACGACGAACCTTAGCAACGGTGCACAGTTAGGGAGAACACAATTTTGATATTTTAATGAGGGATCATCTTATTTACTACCGTCGTTCTAAGTAAACAAGATGCATAAACATAATAAACATCACATGCAATTATATAGTAGTGACATGATATGGCCAACATCATATAGCTCCTTTGATCTCCATCTTGAGGGCTCCATGATCATCTTGTCACCGGCACGACACCATGATCTCCATTATCATGATCTCCATCATCGTGTCTCCATGGAGTTGCTCGCCAACTATTACTATTACTACTACTACTATGGCTAACACGTTTAGCAATAAAGTAAAGTAATTTACATGGCGACACGCAGGTCATAAAAGAATAATGACAACTCCTATGGCTCCTGCCGGTTGTCATACTCATCGACATGCAAGTCGTGAATCCTATTACATGAACATGATCTCATACATCACATATATATCATTCATCATTCATCACAACTTTGGCCATATCATATCACAATGCACTTGCTGCAAAAACAAATTAGACGTCCTTTAATTGTTGTTGCAAGTTTTACGTGGCTGCATTAGGGTTCTAGCAAGAACATTTTCTTACCTACGTGAAAGCCACAACGTGATTTGTCAACTTCTATTTACCCTTCATAAGGACCCTTTTCATCGAATCCGCTCCAACTAAAGTGAGAGAGACAGACACCCGCCAGCCACCTTATGCAACTAGTGCATGTCAGTCGGTGGAACCGGTCTCACGTAAGCGTACGTGTAAGGTTGGTCCGGACCGCTTCATCCCACAATACCGCTGAAGCAAGATAAGACTAGTAGCGGCAAGAAAGTTGACAACATCTACGCCCACAACAATTGTGTTCTACTCGTGCAATAGAGAACTACGCATAGACCTAGCTCATGATGCCACTGTTGGGAAACGTTGCAGAAAATTGAAATTTTTCCTACGGTTTCACCAAGATCCATCTATGAGTTCATCTAAGAAATGAGTCATGGGAGAGAGACTTAGTATTTTCACTAAGTCATGTTCTGCTGTTATTTTTATGCCATGTGTTCATGTTGTTTCAGAGAGATCTATGCCTCTTTTGAGCATCATCAGTAAGGGTGTTTTGAGTATATGTATTTGCTCTATCCATCCATGCCTTTGTTTGTATTTATGGAGTGCCATAGCTTGAGTCAATCGAGCTCTACTTTTGCTATAAAATGTTGCTGACAGATTGTTTACATGTTATTCGATTTTGCCAAGCTTGGTGTAGTTGATCCTTGCATGTTATGATGTTATTCTTGCCATGTATAGCTTCTATGCCATGTCTTCTTGATGGGTGTATGCTTATTTTATCATGCAATGCTCTGTAGTGAGTGCATCGAGCTCACGAACATGCCTACTTGTTATCTGTTTTTGACATGTCCAGTTTTCTGCTAAGTCTGAAACCTGTAACGAAACTTGCTTATTTGACATGGGTGTAATCATATTTTCTGATCCTTTTTGGCTTATGGTCAATAAGGGACTTTAGTCAAGTGCTTTGATTAGATTCATACCATGTCTTAATTTGCTATGTGCTGTTCCTGTAGCCTGTTCTTTCATTGCTCTAAACATGTCATCCTGATGTTAGTTTCTGCTATGTTGTTATTTTCACCAAGTCTGTGAACCTGTTATCTTTTGCACTTTTGCCATGCTTGTTTGAACCTGTTGTGATGTGATTTAGCCGTAGCTCAGTGTTCATCTTTTGTCAAGCATCTTGAGTAGATTACTGCCATATGCTTTGTTGGTATGTTTGGGTGCAGTAGCTTAATTTCTTGTTGCTTGCTAAGTAGCATTATGCTGTTAATGGCAGATTATTGTCATTCTTGTTTTGCTTGTCATTTGCAAACCGTGCATCCGATTCCGGTGATCTTTATATCAATTTCAACCGAAATCACCTCACATATTGGGTGTCACACATAAGAGTTACCTGAACTCAATATCACCGCTCCTTCCTTGACCGCCTGTCTGAAACTTGAAGAAATTTCACCATTGCTTGTGGTCATCCTGAGTCAAATTCTCAGTTGTCTCACCACATGTATGACCACCAGAGCCCTGGCCCGTCTCCATGCCCCGTGCATACCCCATGCCTCGCCGCTATTACCGCGTCGAACCTCCGCTGTCCCGGTCAAGTCTCAAGGGTCGCGAAACCACACCACTCAACCCCCACTGTAGAGTACCACCGATCATCACCGAACGATGACGAGTTTCACGCTTCCATCAGACCACTGGGATCCAGTCCGAACTGCATGTCACTCGCTTTTTCCCGCCTGCTGAATAGGCTTCGGCCCCGTCGGCTTACGCCGTAGCCCCTCAATCCAGCTCCACCTTTAACATGACTCCATGGTGGTTGTACATACCACCCCCGCGTCCCATCGACTTCAAGCTCACATGCGTACGCCATCTTGAATCAACCCCACGCCATAGTCTTGTCGAAGCCACACAAGCCCTCGGGGCCTGCGCCACGTGTTTCCACGCCCCAAAAGTCGGTCACAATCAGCATCACGCTCATATGTCGTCGTCGCTGAAATCACCACCGTCTTCTGTACCAACCGACTTGCGTCGATCCCGTCAGACTGTCCGGTCCGACCCAACCGAACTTGTTCGACTGCAACGACACGTTCTGAACTCCTCAAGCCATCACTGTGACCATCGCCATCCATGCACAAATGTGTACCAGCAAAGAAAACCAAATCAAAGTCCTTCATAGCATAGCCTTCCCATGTGAACAACTCCTAATTTCATCACACGTATGTAGCTTCTGGACTCATCCTTTTATCTCTTCCTTGATAGCATATCACCGCCTTGGCTTTCAGCCCTTGTGCCAATTCTTTTTGTCACATACAAATCTCGACTGTACGCAGCTCACACATCCACCGAACCAGCGACACTGCCCGTTGCCTGGCCCTTCCCTGCACTTCTGCGTGACAGTGCACAATAGGCCTTGCAGCCGTCCTCCCCGCGTTCTCAGATGGGCTTCCTGCCATGGGCCACAAGATCATAGCTCGTACGTGTACAGCCGCCTGACGCTCGCCCGATCGATCTGATCGACCGCCGCACGTCTATGCAGCTGCAACGCACACGCGATCCTTCCGCTGTCCGACGCCTGTCGCTGATCCATCGAGTCCCTCATCTTGTCTGCTTTTTCGGATCTCGCTGAGAACCACGCCGCGTCGGCTGCATCTCAAACTCGATTCTTCCTCCAGATCAACAATCCGCCTCCTGGACATTATCAACCTTGTTCATGATACCACTTGTTAGAATAAATCCGAGTCATACCGTCGATCATCCGAGTACCAAGCAATCACACGAGCACGGCACCGAGATTTGTTAACGAGGTTCACCGACATGGCTACATCCCCGGGGCCTGACTATGGGCGCTCCTCCCCATGACACCGCTACAATACCGCACCCGGTCGCGCTGGACACCGGCACATGCCGCCGGCTTCCCCTGCGTTCCGGTGCTATTATGTTGGCATAGGTTACAACGTGTGTCTATCCCCGCTATATAAGAGAGGCCTAGGATACAAGTGTCCTATTAGGACACGACTCCATATCCTATCTAAACACAATACAACTACAAGTCCAACTGTAACCTAACTCGTACACAATATTCGACACAACTCTAACATCCTTAACTGCAAATAGGTGTATTGTTAATTCGTTGGAGGGTTCAAGTCCTGGTGCTCGTATTTATTTCAGTATTCCGGCGATACACTTTCAGTGGTGGAGACGTTCTCGTCGACCACGAGACGCCTACGATGACTTCGTAAATCTCAAGATGATATGCCGGCTGAATGTCTCGGAGGTGCTCATCGGGATAGGGTATGTGCGTTCATAGGGATGCGTGTATGCGCGTATATATAAGCGCGTGCGTCTGTACCGTGTTAAAAAGATTAACATGAGGACACGGAGTTTTTGTTCCCAGGCTCATCTGCACCCGCGTTGACGAAAAAAATCAAAACAAATACTAGATGAATTTTAAAAAATCCATTTTTTGTGTGGTAGATCATTTGGTGCATGAGGTCCGCTCCACATTTCAACTCATTTGGTCATCTGAGTAGCTCTCGGCAAAAACGACAAAATCGGGGTTTGTAAAAAAGTTTACTGTTCACGCACTGTTCTGACCCGATTTGTCTTTTTTGCCAAGAGCTGCTCAGGTGTCCAAATAAGTTGCAATTTGGAGCGGACCTCGCGAATCAAATTATCTACTAGACACAAAAAATGGATTTTTTAAAATATTTTTTCTAGTATTTGTTTTGATTTTTTCGGACCGGAGCAGACGACCCTGGGCACCGAGTTGGATTTCCGTTGACATGACTCTTAACTATAGTAGTAGGATGTGTTAGAAAGGAAGGCTTTTAACGGAAAGGCCAAATTGAGAACGAGCATCATCAGTTACAAGTGTGTTTTTTTTTCCAAAAAAAACCAGTTACAAGAAAATCAAGAGAATGGAGAGAGCGCAAAGTGCGACCTGGACGTGGCCTTGTAAGCCGTGGGCTGCGTGGTTTGTTGGCGAGCGATGCTACACGCACGGGGATGTCTTTTACGGATTCAACGAGGTGTCATGCGTGGAGATTTTAGATTGGATGAAAGGGGTGGGACCCTGAAAATCGGGGGGGGGGGGGGAGACTGGGAGAGTGTTATAGTTAGGAATATTCTTTGTGAAAGCACGTAAAGGTCCGTGTGTGTAGTATTATCGCTTGTTGGCAGCAGGGCGAGGGAGGCCTCGAGCTTTGTGGGGGACTCAATGATGTTGGGACATCCTATCTATATTGTCGAGCAAACACATAGCGGTAGTCCGCCCTGGGCCGATCCTGGGCTCGATGCCGAGCGAGCGCCCGACTTTCTTTTTGAAAATCCAAACATTTGTTAAAATTTATGAACAAATTTTGATTTGTGAACAATCTTTAAAATTTTGAATTGCGAACAGAAAATAAAAAAATTAAACAGAAAAAAAAGAAACTAAAAAAGAAAAAGAAAAAATGAAATGAAAAGAAAAGGAAAATAAAGATAAAAAGAAGAAAATAAGAAATCAGAAAAGTCATAAGAAAAACCTGTTCAGGACCTTCCAGAAGGTTAAAACTGAGCTTCTCACATGTAGAATATCAGTATTTGGGCCGGCCGCGAACGAGTGTTCGTGTACGGAACCCCAATAATTTTGTTGCAACGTGTGGCAAGTACGAAGTCAGCAATTAAGGGTACCCTTGCAGTGGTCACTTACACTTTTTCAGTAATTAAGGGTACCCTTGCAGTGGTCACTTCCACTTTTCCAGTCAAGCTCATACATGTTCCGTTATCTTTTTAGTTATGTCATGTTGCTCCTTACGTGACTTGTACTTTGATTTCATAATATGAATGAGACACATATTATCATGCAAAAAAAATTAAAAAATGGCATCCTTGGATTTTTTCCATAGATTTTTTTATTCAAAATGTTTTGTCCCTTAAATTGTGCGTTCAAATCGGGAACCGTCTTCACGGTTGGATTTTTCATGTTGAGATCTTCGAAACTAGTTCTCATGTTAATAGGTTTCGATGAATTTTTTATCATGAAAAACACATAGAAAACCCGGTAGAAAAAAGCCGAGCCGGAAGCACGATTTCCCCCCTTTTTTCCCCATAGGCAAAGCTGTGCCTGTCGCGGAAGAAAAAAAATCAACATTTTTCCTTTCCGTGAGGCTTAACTGTGCCTCTCACGGAAGCAAACCTGTGCCTCCACGAGAAGTAAATCAGTGCCTCTCGCGGAAGAAAAAAAAACGTGTTTTTCCTGTGCCTCTCTCAGAAGCAAAACTTTGCCTCCATGAGAAGCAAATCTATGCCTGCAGCAGAAGAAAATAAACACGTTTTCCCTCTCTTTCCGAGAGGCACAACCTCTCGCGAAGTAAGCCCGTGTCTCCACGAAAAGAAAATCCGTGCCTCTCACCGAAGCAAACCTGTGCCCAGTGGGGAAGCAAATTTGTGCCTCTCGTGAATGAAGAAAAATGTGTTTCACGCATTTTTGTCCAAAACCGGGAGAAAATCTGGCAAAAGCTGAAAACCCAATCTAAAACCCGAAAACGTGTACAGTACTAATAATAATAAAATATCAAGGAAGCGCCCATCATGCGACATGTGGCGGCGACTGAGAGCGTATCAAGTGACCCTTGAGGGGCTACCACAAGGGGTACCCCTCAATTAGTGGCGGAGGGCCTTTCAGGTCTCTTAAAAAATAAAAATGAGTCATCGCACCTCAGTGGGATTAATGTGGCCCAATCGGCACCGCCGGCGAACCACTTGCTCTTTGTGGATGACAGCCTGTTGTTCGTTAAGGCCAGTTGTGATGGAGCTATTGAGTTGTCTTCGCTTTTGGAATCTTACCGTAGTGCTTCTGGTCAAAAGGTAAATCTATCAAAATCCTCAGTTTTGTTTAGTAAAGGATGTTCTATTGTACCTTGAAGAATGAATTGAAAAATGCTCTAAATGTTCCTAACGAGTCTTTGTCAGAAAGATATCTGGGTATACCATCTGATATGGGCAGCAACAAGAATGGAGTATTTTATGTTCTTCAAAGAGAGGGTTTGGAACAAAGTTAAAGGATGCATGGAAAGAAAAAATTCTCTTAGTGGGTGGTAAGGAGGTACTCATAAAATCAATAGCTCAGGCAGTCCCGATCTTCTCCATGTCATGCTTTAAGCTTTCTCGTGGATTGTGCGAGCATATTAATTGCCCAATCTGCAAGTTCTGGTGGGGCTCAAAAGAAGGGAAGAGAAAGGCGAGCTAGGTGTCTTGGAGCGTTATGACGAGACCAAAGCAATGTGGTGGTCTAGGTTTTTGTGACATCGAATTGTTTAACCTGGCATTATTGCTCGCCAGGCATGGGCACATGGTGGATCCTTATGGAACCAATGTCCCTCAGTGCGCGAATCCTCAAAGCAAAATATTTTCCCGTGAGTGACTTCTTGACAGCTGAACGATCCATCCTTGACGGAAGAGATACTATGTCCCATGGCCTTATCAGGCTTACTGGGAACGGGCAATCCACGCTTGTGTGGCAACAAAATTGGCTCCCACGAGACTAGGACATGCACCCTATTGTGAGTCTAGCTGCAAATCCACCACATATGGTTTCCGAGCTCCTCATGGCCAATGCTGAATGGGATGGCGAGTGCTTATCTCAGACGATTCCTACCTACACATGTTGAGGTCATTCGATCAATACCATTGTGCACGAGGAACATCGATGATATTTGGTCATGGCCCCATAATGGCCTCTTTTTAGCCCGATCGGCTAATCGGATGCTAATCACAATGAAACATAGCCGTGAAGCATGGCTAGAAGGGCGCCCAGATTCGTCAAACTCCGAGGTAAAGATGAAGGCTTGGTAAAAGTTGTGGAAGATGGATGTGCCAGCAAAGGTAAAAATATGTTTATGGAGACTAGCTCAACAATCATTACCAACTGCAGTCTAGCTACAACATCGTAAAATGTCATTACAGAGTGCCTGTGGCCTTTGCGGATCGGATGACTCATGGCAACACTCCTTGCTTGAGTGCACCATGGCTAGGTGTATTTGGGAGAAGACCAGGAACTTCAGGACGTTACGTACGTCAATCATGAGCCTGACGCAAAACGGTGGATTTTTTCGCTAATTGATATGCTCCAGCTTGTTGATTTCACTAAGGTACTGGTCACCCTATGGGCAACTTGGGGCGTGTTTGGTTAGTTTCTCAGCGGAGCCTGGCCCAGTGGAGCCTGTCCCCGTGGAGCCTGGTTTAGTGTATACAGATTCTGGCCATCATCTGCATATAGTTTGGTTGTCCGTATTAAGCCCAACTCGCATATTCCCGTAGTGTAAATTGCACTAAGCCCAGCCTGCATCTGGAAAAATGGCCAATTTGAGCGTTCCTGGCGAGCCAGGTTTTGGGCGCTTTAACTTTCGTGCGGCCCAGTTTCTATGTGCGAGCCAGGCAAACAAACAACATGCTACTTAGCCCGCCAGAGCCTGGTTGGCCTTAATGCAGGCTACCAAACGTGCCCTTGGCACTCCCGAAGAAAGGCGTTGCATGAATAGATCTTTCAATCTCCGCACATGATGCATCGCTTTGGTACTAGCCATATTTGCAAACTGGAGATATGCAGACTGAAGAAACATGCAGGTCAAGGGCCGCCTGCTGCTCCTGTTCGTTCCAGGCGCTGGTCTCCTCCAGCCCAAGGTCACTTGAAAATAAAAGTAGATGGTGCCACTTCACATATCTCCAGTGATGGAACCTATAGTGCAGTATGTAGAGATGAAACCAGTAATTTTTTGGGCGCCTATGCAGTTCTGTGTTCCGGTGTTTCAGATCCGGCCACTCTTGAAGCCCTTGCTATCCGAGAAGCACCAGACCTCAACATCTAGCATTATTACATGTGAAAATATCTTCTGATTGACAGGGAGTGATTAACGGCATACACAGAGGCACAGGAGGAAGATATGCAATAATCATCAAGGAGATTCTAGCTACGACAGGCCAGTTCACCAAATGTTCCTTCATCTTCGAAGGATGCGAGGCCAACATAGAGGCACATAAACTTATAAGCACGTTTTAGGACTTCCCTTAGGATGCCATGTGTAGCTCCTTAATCCCCCAGACCTAAATTGCATCCTCATGAACATTATTATTCATCAATAAAGAGAAGTGTGTTTAGACAAAAAAAAAAGAGTTGCTCTCGACAAATAGGGTTTCCGTGGCATGTTAGGCAAATTGGGTATATCACGTGCCTGAGAGCTCCTAGTCACGGTCCAGCAACGGTAGGCCCACTCGTTCGGTAATTAACGACGTGATGGCGTGTTGTAGAACTCGGTATTGTTAGTAAATTTTGATTGAATGATTCTAGAAAAAATAATTTTGATTGAATTAGATACATCATTGCGCCAGTGCAAGTTGTGCATGATGGTAATTTTTCTCTAGCTCCGCCCCTTTCTCGTACATTGGGGCGTTGGCTACGGTAGCAAGGGGGGCTGCTCAGATAAGTCTTGGAATGAGAGCCACGACAGCATAGACGAGTAGCAGTAGGACAGGTCGTCTGCCGACAGTTTCTGTTCCGTTTCTGTCTCGCTCTCCACCATCATGTTCTCCCCGCTCATTAGCTTGGCCTCCATCACCCTTAGGTTGTCCCCCATCTTCTTCATCTCCCCAGCGAGGCGCGTGCGCGTCTCACGACCAGCATCCCGTACTTTGGTGGATTCACCTTCCAGCAGCAGCTGACGCATCATATTCAGCTTGTCCGCCAACAGTTTCCTGTCGCATTTGGGATCAGTGGTCTCACCGGCAATTTTCACCGCCTCGAGGGCAATCTCCGCCATGAACTTCATTTCCTCGGATACCCAGCTCCTCTTGACGACGATCACCTGACCACCTTCCACCTCCTCCTCCACCCTGCTCGAGGCATGCAAGAACCTGACACGGACCGCCAACAACTCGGACAACCTGTCGGGGTCGGCGGCCTCGCCAACATTGTCTACGTACACGAGGAAGCTCCTCGCCGTGCCGGCCGAGAGGGTGCCAGCGAAGATGGAACCGGACTTTCTGTCGCCGGTGATGCGAGAGCGAGACCAGAATCGGCCGGACTCGATTCTGGACAGCACTGCCCCAGAGCCGGAGGTGTTGTCGCTGCTGCACGCGATGGAGATGTCGACGGTCGTCCCGACGGCGATGGTGGAGGTGATCTTGTCGATGCAGGTAGTGAACGCCTCGGCGATCTTATCGGCGTCGTTGAGGACGGCGTACATGCCGTTGGACGTGCTGGCGATGTAGTGCAGGGCCCTGCTGTTGCGGGTGCCACTACCGCGGAAGCCGAAGGTGTGTATAGTGTACTTGTTGGTGTTGATCAGATTTTGGCTGATCAAGGAGTCATCCTCGCCGTCGGAGATGACGATGACGAAGCCCACGCGGTCCTTCTCCTCGCCTGGCCGATCATCCAATATCTACACACGTGCCGACGTACGTGTAGTGTATGCATGCAAATAGAGGTAGGAGATTTGGATCAGTCTTCATTTTCTCACTGCATTTGGCGCGGAAAATAAATGTTTTTTGTGCAACATGCATGCACGGTGGCACCCTCAGGGCAACATCTTACACTCATTTCTTAACAGTTTCTAATCTTGCGATGGCGTTCAATAGTCGGTAATGTTAACTAGCAAACGTTAGCTGGGACGGAGGCCCCATCGCCCCCCCACCCCAGCTGGTTAATCATAATTGAACGATAGCAGTTTTTACGAAAAAATGCCTTAAAAATATGAAAACTGCCAACCCCCACAACTAAAGTTGCCACCCCTTAACAACTATAACTGCCACCCAAACCGTTCGCAAATGTCATCCCCCCGACGAACGTTTGCCAGTTATTAGGGTTCTCAATAATATATTATTCGGAACAATACAGTTTTCTGAAAACTATAGATGATTGTATCCTCTCTAGATTAACTTTTAACAGTGATCTTCAGTTTTGACATATAGTACGTGCCTGCTTTGGTTGTTTTAACGTAAAAAGTCATATATACTAGGTTAAGAATGCATATATAGGTAAAAGGTTGAATATGTACCAGTACATCAAAACAGATGCCATGTTCATGTAGGGCCTCGTTTCACTAGAATTTATTCTACTGCAACTTCCGTGGAATTTTATTCTTTACGAAGTAGGATATTCCCTAAGGCTTGTTTGAAATGTAGGATTATTAGAAAACAAAGGAATTGTCCAATGAACAACTTTGCCTAAAATTTCAAATAAAAATTCCCATTAAGTTCAGTCTAATTGAAATTCTTGTTTGTTTCTACAATAAATATAACACACATCCTTAATTGAAACGATCTATCCATGGATGCTCGATCTTGGGGCTTCACCCAGAAGAATTCCAAGAAAACTAGAGACAATGCATCCACCAAGGGGATGTTATGGAACACCACCATTTGTCAGGTACAGGTAGTGCACGTCAGGACTAAAAATTGCACTATGAAACTGGAGACATTGTGCTCAAGACCACCACCAAACTTTTGTCAACCTGGACTACCACCCCCACTTACAATGAAGAAGTCACCGCTGCAAGCCCACAACCAACCAACATGCTCACAACCCTGACATGGACATCGCCAACCAACCGGACATACCACATGTATAAGACCACGCCCGCTCGCATCAAGAAGGTCAGCGACACCACCAAGCGCCCACTCAAGAGGCTAACCGGCAGCCCCGACCCGACAGCCGTTCATGAAATGCCGAGCATTTAGGTAGGCGGAACAGGTAGCGAGGCATTTTCTGGGACCAATCACGCGTTGTTGCCGCCATGTGCGATGCTCTTGTCATCCAACCACTACTGCATTTCTTATATCCACCGCCATCGTGCACGAAACCGAGCATCCATGTGACACACTCGTGCCAATCATCCACTGCCACAACTCTTGTGTTCGGCCCTAGGCGCCACACTCATCGCCGTTGCACGTACTAAGGCTGGTCATAGTGGGAGTAACTCAGGGAGTAACATAGATGCCACATAAGCAAAAATAATGAGGTGGCAAGTAGTTAATGAGGAGAGTGGCAAATAGAGTAATATAATATGTTACCATCACATAGCGCTTTCCAATGCAAAATGAGTCTACAAAGTGATAAATGAAGACATCTATGTTACTACACATATGACACTACCCACTATGAAAGTAGTAATATAGACTAGTAACATATGCATGTTACTACTCTAAGTTACTCCCCGGGGCCTGACTATGGGCGCTCCTCTCCATGACACCGCTACAATACCGCACCCGGTCGCCCTGGACACCGACACATGCCGCCGGCTTCCCCTGCGTTCCGGTGCCATTATGTTGGCATAAGTTACAACGTGTGTCCTATTCGGATACAAGTGTCCTATTAGGACACGACTCCATATTCTATCTAAACACAATACAACTACAAGTCCAACTGTAACCTAACTCGTACACAATATTCGACACAACTCTAACAAACTCCACCTTGACGAATATTCTCCACCACCTTGAGTTCGACAATGCATCAAACTTCCATGTACATTGGACTTGAGCTTATCCCATGAGTACCGCTGCTACTCCAAAGACTCCATATGACTCTACTTGCAACTTGTAGTCCCTTCTTTTCTTGACCACGGTCAACACTCGAACGAAATTAAGTTTCACATTACTCTAGTTTGCGCTCTCAACTTCCAGATTATCAGTCCAACGCCATTACACACTGATCACTGACCTGCGTGAAATTGAACAATTCACATATTGGGTGTCACACATAAGAGTTACCTGAACTCAATATCACCGCTCCTTCCTTGACCGCCTGTCTGAAACTTGAAGAAATTTCACCATTGCTTGTAGTCATTCTGAGTCAAATTCTCAGTTGTCTCACCACATGTATGACCACCAGTGTTGGGGAATGTTGCAGAAAATTAAAATTTTTCCTACGGTTTCACCAAGATCCATCTATGAGTTCATCTAAGCAACGAGTCATGGGAGAGAGATTGCATCTACATACCACTTTGTAGATTGCATGCGGAAGCGTTCAAGGGGATGGTGATGATGGAGTCGTACTCGCCGTGATTCGAATCACCGATGACCAAGTGCTGAACGGACAGCACCTCCGCGTTCAACACACGTACGGGACGGATGACGTCTCCTCCGTCTTGATCCAGCAAGGAGGAAGGAGAGGTTGAGGAAGATTGCTCCAACGACAGCACGATGGCGTGGTGTTGTTGGTGCAGCAGTACTCCGACAGGGCTTCGCCAAGCACGTACGGAGGAGGAGAGGTGTTGGGGAGGGGAGGGGCTGCGCCTTGAGTTGTCTCTGGAGCCCTCCCCTCACCCCTCTATTTATAGGGGAAGGGGCAAGGGGGGCCGGCCCCTCTAGATGGGATCTAGAGGGGGGGCGGCGGCCAAGGGGAGGGAGCTTGCCCCCCAAGCAAGGGGGCGCCCCCCTTTAGGGTTCCCCCCAACCCTAGGCGCATGGGCCCTTTAGGGGGGGAGGCGCACCAGCCCACTTTGGGCTGGTTCCCTCCCTCATACAGCCCATGAGCCCCTCCGGGAGAGGTGGCCCCTCCCGGTGGACCCCCGGAACCCCTCCGGTGGCCCCGGTACAATACCGATATGCCCCCGAACCTTTCCGGTGTCCGTATGACAACTTCCCATATATAAATCTTTACCTCCGGACCATTCCGGAACTCCTCGTGATGTCCGGGATCTCATGACCGAGACGACTCTCGGGCAATAACCAATAGCGGGATCTGGATACCCATGTTGGTTCCCACATGTTCCTCGATGATGTCATCGGATGAACCACGATGTCGAGGGTTCAAGCAACCCCGTATACTATTCCCTTTGTCAATCGGTACGTTACTTTGCCCGAGACTCGATCGTCGGTATCCCAATACCTTGTTCAGTCTCGTTACCGGCAAGTCACTTTACTCGTACCGTAATGCATGATCCCGTGACCAAACACTTGGTCACATTGAGCTCATTATGATGATGCATTACTGAGTGGGCCCGGTGATACCTCTCCGTCATACGGAGTGACAAATCCCAGTCTCGATCCGTGTCAACCCAACAGACACTTTCAGAGATACCTGTAGTGCACCTTTATAGTCACCCAATTACGTTGTGACGTTTGGTACACCCAAAGCACTCCTACGGTATCCGGGAGTTACACGATCTCATGGTCTAAGGAAAAGATACTCGACATTGGAAAGCTCTAACAAAACGAACTACACGATCTTGTGCTATGCTTAGGATTGGGTCTTGTCCATCACATCATTCTCCTAATGATGTGATCTCGTTATCAATGACATCCAATGTCCATAGCCAGAAAAACATGACTATCCATTGATCAACGAGCTAGTCAACTAGAGGCATACTAGGGACATATTGGTGTCTAGTATTCACACATGTACTACGATTTCCAGATAACACAATTATAGCATGAATAAAAGACAATTACCGTGAACAAGGAAATATAATAATAATGCTTTTATTATTGCCTCTAGGGCATATTTCCAACAGTCTCCCACTTGCACTAGAGTCAATAATCTAGTTACATTGTGATGAATCGAACACCCATAGAGTTCTGGTGTTGATCATGTTTTGCCCTAGGGAGAGGTTTAGTCAACGGATCTGCGACATTCAGATCCGTGTGCACTTTACAAATTTCTATGTCTCCATCTTGAACATTTTCACGGATGGAGTTGAAGCGACGCTTGATGTGCCTGGTCTTCTTGTGAAACCTGGGCTCCTTGGCAAGTGCAATAGCTCCAGTGTTGTCACAGAAGAGCTTGATCGGCCCCGACGCATTGGGTATGACTCCTAGGTCGGTGATGAACTCCTTCATCCAAATTGCTTCATGCGCTGCCTCCGAGGCTGCCATGTATTCCGCTTCACTTGTAGATCCCGCCACGACGCTCTGCTTGCAGCTGCACCAGCTTACTGCTCCACCATTCAACATATACACGTATCCGGTTTGTGACTTAGAGTCATCCAGATCTGTGTCGAAGCTAGCGTCGACATAACCCTTTACGATGAGCTCTTCGTCACCTCCATAAACGAGAAACATGTCCTTAGTCCTTTTCAGGTACTTAAGGATATTCTTGACCGCTGTCCAGTGTTCCTTGCCGGGGTTACTTTGGTACCTACCTACCAAACTTACGGCAAGGTTTACATCAGGTCTGGTACACAGCATGGCATACATAATGGATCCTATGGCTGAAGCATAGGGGATGACACTCATCTCTTGTTTATCCTTTGCCGTGGTCGGGCATTGGGCCGAGCTCAATTTCACACCTTGCAATACAGGCAAGAACCCTTTCTTGGACTGATCCATTTTGAACTTCTTCAAAATCTTATCAAGGTACGTGCTTTGCGAAAGACCTATGAGGCGTCTTGATCTATCTCTATAGATTTTGATGCCTAATATATAAGCAGCTTCTCCAAGGTCCTTCATTGAAAAACTCTTATTCAAGT
Source organism: Aegilops umbellulata (assembly GCA_032464435.1). NCBI lineage: Eukaryota > Viridiplantae > Streptophyta > Magnoliopsida > Poales > Poaceae > Aegilops > Aegilops umbellulata. Next base: position 628,280,181 of record CP136055.1, read on the forward strand.
AGGCCTTAATGCTGTCCAGAAGTTCTATATCATTTCCCATCAAAAGTATGTCATCTACATATAGTATGAGAAATGCTACAGAGCTCCCACTCACTTTCTTGTAAACGCAGGCTTCTCCATAAGTCTGCATAAACCCAAACGCTTTGATCATCTCATCAAAGCGAATGTTCCAACTCCGAGATGCTTGCACCAGCCCATAAATGGATCGCTGGAGCTTGCATACCTTGTTAGCATTCTCAGGGTCGACAAAACCTTCCGGCTGCATCATATACAGTTCTTCCTTAAGATAGCCGTTAAGGAATGCCGTTTTGACGTCCATTTGCCATATCTCATAATCATAGTATGCGGCAATTGCTAACATGATTCGGACGGACTTCAGCTTCGCTACGGGAGAGAAAGTCTCATCGTAGTCAACCCCTTGAACTTGCCGCTAACCCTTAGCGACAAGTCAAGCTTTATAGATGGTGACATTACCATCCGCGTCCGTCTTCTTCTTGAAGATCCATTTATTTTCTATCGCTCGCCGATCATCGGGCAAGTCTGTCAAAGTCCATACTTTGTTTTCATACATGGATCCTATCTCGGATTTCATGGCTTCTAACCATTTGTTGGAATCCGGGCCCGCCATCGCTTCTTCATAGTTCGAAGGTTCACCGTTGTCTAACAACATGATTTCCAGGACAGGGTTGCCGTACCACTCTGGTGCGGAACGCGTCCTTGTGGACCTACGAAGTTCAGTGGGAGCTTGGTCCGAAGTATCTTGATCATCATCATTAACCTCCTCTCTAATTGGAGCAGGCACCATAGGAACATTTTCCTGCGCTGCGCTATTCTCTGTTTCAAGAGGCAGTACTTCATCAAGCTCCACTTTCCTCCCACTTACTTCTTTCGAGAGAAACTCTTTCTCCAGAAAGGTTCCGTTCTTGGCAACAAAGATCTTGCCCTCGGATCTTAAGTAGAAGGTATACCCTATGGTTTCCTTAGGGTATCCTATGAAGACACACTTTTCCGATTTGGGTTCGAGCTTTTCAGGCTGAAGTTTCTTGACATAAGCCTCGCGTCCCCAAACTTTTAGAAACGACAGCTTAGGTTTCTTCCCAGACCATAATTCATACGGTGTCGTCTCAACGGATTTAGACGGTGCCCTATTTAAAGTGAATGTAGCTGTCTCTAGAGCGTATCCCCAAAATGATAGCGGCAAATCGGTAAGAGACATCATAGATCGCACCATATCCAATAAAGTGCGATTACGACGTTCGGACACACCATTACGCTGAGGTGTTCCAGGCGGCGTGAGTTGTGAAACTATTCCACATTTTCTTAAGTGTGTGCCAAATTCGTGACTCAAGTATTCTCCTCCATGATCTGATCGTAGAAACTTGATTTTTCTGTCACGTTGATTCTCAACCTCACTCTGAAACTCCTTGAACTTTTCAAAGGTCTCAGACTTGTGTTTCATTAAGTAGACATAGCCATATCTACTCAAATCATCAGTGAGAGTGAGAACATAACGATATCCTCCGCGAGCCTCAACGCTCATTGGACCGCACACATCAGTATGTATGATTTCCAATAAGTTGGTTGCTCGCTCCATTGTTTCGGAGAATGGAGTCTTGGTCATTTTGCCCATGAGGCATGGTTTGCATGTGTCAAACGATTCATAATCGCGAGACTCTAAAAGTCCATCAGCATGGAGCTTCTTCATGCGCATGACACCAATGTGACCAAGGCGGCAGTGCCACAAGTATGTGGGACTATCGTTATCAACTTTACACCTTTTGGTATTCACACTATGAATATGTGTATTATCACGCACGAGATTCATTAAGAATAAACCATTAACCATCGCAGCATGACCATAAAACATATCACTCGTATAAATAGAACAACCATTATTCTCGGATTTAAATGAGTAGCCATCTCGTATTAAACGAGATCCAGACACAATGTTCATGCTCAAACTTGGCACTAAATAACAATTATTGAGGTTTAAAACTAATCCCGTAGGTAAATGTAGAGGTAGCGTGCCGGCGGCGATCACATCGACCTTGGAACCATTCCGGACGCGCATCGTCACCTCGTCCTTTGCCAGTCTTCTCTTATTCCGCAGCTCCTGCTGTGAGTTACAAATATGAGCAACGGCACCGGTATCAAATACCCAGGAGCTACTACGAGCACTGGTAAGGTACACATCAATTACATGTATATCACATATACCTTTAGTGTTGCCGGCCTTCTTATCCGCTAAGTACTTGGGGCAATTCCGTTTCCAGTGACCATTTCCCTTGCAATAAAAGCACTCAGTTTCAGGTTTGGGTCCATTCTTTGACTTCTTCCTGGCAACTGATTTACCAGGCGCGGCAACCTCCTTGCCGTGCTTCTTGAAGCTCTTCTTACCCTTGCCTTTCTTGAACTTAGTGGTTTTATTCACCATCAACACTTGATGTTCCTTTTTGATCTCCACCTCCGCAGATTTCAGCTTTTGTAGCTAGGTGGGAGAGACTGAAGGATTCTGTCAATGACCGCCTCATCCGGAAGATTAACTTCCAGCTGAGTCAAGCGGTTGTGCAACCCAGACATCTTGAGTATGTGTTCACTAACAGAGCTATTTTCCTCCATTTTGCAGCTAAAGAACTTGTCGGAGACTTCATATCTCTCGACCCGGGCATGAGCTTGGAAAATCAATTTCAGCTCCTCGAACATCTCATATGCTCCGTGTTGCTCAAAACGCTTTTGAAGCCCCGGTTCTAAGCTGTAAAGCATGCCGCACTGAACGAGGGAGTAATCATCAGTGCGTGACTGATGGGCGTTCATAACGTCCTGGTTTTCTGGGAATGGTGCATCACCTAGCGGTGCTTCCAGGACATAATCTTTCTTGGCTGCTATGAGGATGATTCTCAGATTCCGGACCCAGTCCGAATAGTTGCTACCATCATCTTTCAGCTTAGTTTTCTCTAGGAACGCGTTGAAGTTGAGGCTGACATTACCGTGGGCCATTTGATCTACAAGACATATTGTAAAGATTTAGACTAAGTTCATGATAATTAAGTTCATCTAATCAAATTAATGAATGAACTCCCACTCAGATTGGACATCCCTCTAGTCATCTAAGTGATACATGATCCGAGTCAACTAGGCCGTGTCCGATCATCACGTGAGACAGACTAGTCATCATCGGTGAACATCTCCATGTTGATCGTATCTTCTATACGACTCATGTTCGACCTTTCGGTCCTCCGTGTTCCGAGGCCATGTCTGCACATGCTAGGCTCGTCAATTCAACCTAAGTGTATTGCGTGTGTAAATCTGGCTTACACCCGTTGTATGCGAACGTAAGAACCTATCACACCCGATCATCACGTGGTGCTTCGGAACGACGAACCTTAGCAACGGTGCACAGTTAGGGAGAACACAATTTTGATATTTTAATGAGGGATCATCTTATTTACTACCGTCGTTCTAAGTAAACAAGATGCATAAACATAATAAACATCACATGCAATTATATAGTAGTGACATGATATGGCCAACATCATATAGCTCCTTTGATCTCCATCTTGAGGGCTCCATGATCATCTTGTCACCGGCACGACACCATGATCTCCATTATCATGATCTCCATCATCGTGTCTCCATGGAGTTGCTCGCCAACTATTACTATTACTACTACTACTATGGCTAACACGTTTAGCAATAAAGTAAAGTAATTTACATGGCGACACGCAGGTCATAAAAGAATAATGACAACTCCTATGGCTCCTGCCGGTTGTCATACTCATCGACATGCAAGTCGTGAATCCTATTACATGAACATGATCTCATACATCACATATATATCATTCATCATTCATCACAACTTTGGCCATATCATATCACAATGCACTTGCTGCAAAAACAAATTAGACGTCCTTTAATTGTTGTTGCAAGTTTTACGTGGCTGCATTAGGGTTCTAGCAAGAACATTTTCTTACCTACGTGAAAGCCACAACGTGATTTGTCAACTTCTATTTACCCTTCATAAGGACCCTTTTCATCGAATCCGCTCCAACTAAAGTGAGAGAGACAGACACCCGCCAGCCACCTTATGCAACTAGTGCATGTCAGTCGGTGGAACCGGTCTCACGTAAGCGTACGTGTAAGGTTGGTCCGGACCGCTTCATCCCACAATACCGCTGAAGCAAGATAAGACTAGTAGCGGCAAGAAAGTTGACAACATCTACGCCCACAACAATTGTGTTCTACTCGTGCAATAGAGAACTACGCATAGACCTAGCTCATGATGCCACTGTTGGGAAACGTTGCAGAAAATTAAAATTTTTCCTACGGTTTCACCAAGATCCATCTATGAGTTCATCTAAGAAATGAGTCATGGGAGAGAGACTTAGTATTTTCACTAAGTCATGTTCTGCTGTTATTTTTATGCCATGTGTTCATGTTGTTTCAGAGAGATCTATGCCTCTTTTGAGCATCATCAGTAAGGGTGTTTTGAGTATATGTATTTGCTCTATCCATCCATGCCTTTGTTTGTATTTATGGAGTGCCATAGCTTGAGTCAATCGAGCTCTACTTTTGCTATAAAATGTTGCTGACAGATTGTTTACATGTTATTCGATTTTGCCAAGCTTGGTGTAGTTGATCCTTGCATGTTATGATGTTATTCTTGCCATGTATAGCTTCTATGCCATGTCTTCTTGATGGGTGTATGCTTATTTTATCATGCAATGCTCTGTAGTGAGTGCATCGAGCTCACGAACATGCCTACTTGTTATCTGTTTTTGACATGTCCAGTTTTCTGCTAAGTCTGAAACCTGTAACGAAACTTGCTTATTTGACATGGGTGTAATCATATTTTCTGATCCTTTTTGGCTTATGGTCAATAAGGGACTTTAGTCAAGTGCTTTGATTAGATTCATACCATGTCTTAATTTGCTATGTGCTGTTCCTGTAGCCTGTTCTTTCATTGCTCTAAACATGTCATCCTGATGTTAGTTTCTGCTATGTTGTTATTTTCACCAAGTCTGTGAACCTGTTATCTTTTGCACTTTTGCCATGCTTGTTTGAACCTGTTGTGATGTGATTTAGCCGTAGCTCAGTGTTCATCTTTTGTCAAGCATCTTGAGTAGATTACTGCCATATGCTTTGTTGGTATGTTTGGGTGCAGTAGCTTAATTTCTTGTTGCTTGCTAAGTAGCATTATGCTGTTAATGGCAGATTATTGTCATTCTTGTTTTGCTTGTCATTTGCAAACCGTGCATCCGATTCCGGTGATCTTTATATCAATTTCAACCGAAATCACCTCACATATTGGGTGTCACACATAAGAGTTACCTGAACTCAATATCACCGCTCCTTCCTTGACCGCCTGTCTGAAACTTGAAGAAATTTCACCATTGCTTGTGGTCATCCTGAGTCAAATTCTCAGTTGTCTCACCACATGTATGACCACCAGAGCCCTGGCCCGTCTCCATGCCCCGTGCATACCCCATGCCTCGCCGCTATTACCGCGTCGAACCTCCGCTGTCCCGGTCAAGTCTCAAGGGTCGCGAAACCACACCACTCAACCCCCACTGTAGAGTACCACCGATCATCACCGAACGATGACGAGTTTCACGCTTCCATCAGACGACTGGGCTCCAGTCCGAACTGCATGTCACTCGCTTTTTCCCGCCTGCTGAATAGGCTTCGGCCCCGTCGGCTTACGCCGTAGCCCCTCAATCCAGCTCCACCTTTAACATGACTCCATGGTGGTTGTACATACCACCCCCGCGTCCCATCGACTTCAAGCTCACATGCGTACGCCATCTTGAATCAACCCCACGCCATAGTCTTGTCGAAGCCACACAAGCCCTCGGGGCCTGCGCCACGTGTTTCCACGCCCCAAAAGTCGGTCACAATCAGCATCACGCTCATATGTCGTCGTCGCTGAAATCACCACCGTCTTCTGTACCAACCGACTTGCGTCGATCCCGTCAGACTGTCCGGTCCGACCCAACCGAACTTGTTCGACTGCAACGACACGTTCTGAACTCCTCAAGCCATCACTGTGACCATCGCCATCCATGCACAAATGTGTACCAGCAAAGAAAACCAAATCAAAGTCCTTCATAGCATAGCCTTCCCATGTGAACAACTCCTAATTTCATCACACGTATGTAGCTTCTGGACTCATCCTTTTATCTCTTCCTTGATAGCATATCACCGCCTTGGCTTTCAGCCCTTGTGCCAATTCTTTTTGTCACATACAAATCTCGACTGTACGCAGCTCACACATCCACCGAACCAGCGACACTGCCCGTTGCCCGGCCCTTCCCTGCACTTCTGCGTGACAGTGCACAATAGGCCTTGCAGCCGTCCTCCCCGCGTTCTCAGATGGGCTTCCTGCCATGGGCCACCAGATCATAGCTCGTACGTGTACAGCCGCCTGACGCTCGCCCGATCGATCTGATCGACCGTCGCACGTCTATGCAGCTGCAACGCACACGCGATCCTTCCGCTGTCCGACGCCTGTCGCTGATCCATCGAGTCCCTCATCTTGTCTGCTTTTTCGGATCTCGCTGAGAACCACGCCGCGTCGGCTGCATCTCAAACTCGATTCTTCCTCCAGATCAACAATCCGCCTCCTGGACATTATCAACCTTGTTCATGATACCACTTGTTAGAATAAATCCGAGTCATACCGTCGATCATCCGAGTACCAAGCAATCACACGAGCACGGCACCGAGATTTGTTAACGAGGTTCACCGACATGGCTACATCCCCGGGGCCTGACTATGGGCGCTCCTCCCCATGACACCGCTACAATACCGCACCCGGTCGCGCTGGACACCGGCACATGCCGCCGGCTTCCCCTGCGTTCCGGTGCTATTATGTTGGCATAGGTTACAACGTGTGTCTATCCCCGCTATATAAGAGAGGCCTAGGATACAAGTGTCCTATTAGGACACGACTCCATATCCTATCTAAACACAATACAACTACAAGTCCAACTGTAACCTAACTCGTACACAATATTCGACACAACTCTAACATCCTTAACTGCAAATAGGTGTATTGTTAATTCGTTGGAGGGTTCAAGTCCTGGTGCTCGTATTTATTTCAGTATTCCGGCGATACACTTTCAGTGGTGGAGACGTTCTCGTCGACCACGAGACGCCTACGATGACTTCGTAAATCTCAAGATGATATGCCGGCTGAATGTCTCGGAGGTGCTCATCGGGATAGGGTATGTGCGTTCATAGGGATGCGTGTATGCGCGTATATATAAGCGCGTGCGTCTGTACCGTGTTAAAAAGATTAACATGAGGACACGGAGTTTTTGTTCCCAGGCTCATCTGCACCCGCGTTGACGAAAAAAATCAAAACAAATACTAGATGAATTTTAAAAAATCCATTTTTTGTGTGGTAGATCATTTGGTGCATGAGGTCCGCTCCACATTTCAACTCATTTGGTCATCTGAGTAGCTCTCGGCAAAAACGACAAAATCGGGGTTTGTAAAAAAGTTTACTGTTCACGCACTGTTCTGACCCGATTTGTCTTTTTTGCCAAGAGCTGCTCAGGTGTCCAAATAAGTTGCAATTTGGAGCGGACCTCGCGAATCAAATTATCTACTAGACACAAAAAATGGATTTTTTAAAATATTTTTTCTAGTATTTGTTTTGATTTTTTTGGACCGGAGCAGACGACCCTGGGCACCGAGTTGGATTTCCGTTGACATGACTCTTAACTATAGTAGTAGGATGTGTTAGAAAGGAAGGCTTTTAACGGAAAGGCCAAATTGAGAACGAGCATCATCAGTTACAAGTGTGTTTTTTTTTCCAAAAAAAACCAGTTACAAGAAAATCAAGAGAATGGAGAGAGCGCAAAGTGCGACCTGGACGTGGCCTTGTAAGCCGTGGGCTGCGTGGTTTGTTGGCGAGCGATGCTACACGCACGGGGATGTCTTTTACGGATTCAACGAGGTGTCATGCGTGGAGATTTTAGATTGGATGAAAGGGGTGGGACCCTGAAAATCGGGGGGGGGGGGGGGGAGACTGGGAGAGTGTTATAGTTAGGAATATTCTTTGTGAAAGCACGTAAAGGTCCGTGTGTGTAGTATTATCGCTTGTTGGCAGCAGGGCGAGGGAGGCCTCGAGCTTTGTGGGGGACTCAATGATGTTGGGACATCCTATCTATATTGTCGAGCAAACACATAGCGGTAGTCCGCCCTGGGCCGATCCTGGGCTCGATGCCGAGCGAGCGCCCGACTTTCTTTTTGAAAATCCAAACATTTGTTAAAATTTATGAACAAATTTTGATTTGTGAACAATCTTTAAAATTTTGAATTGCGAACAGAAAATAAAAAAATTAAACAGAAAAAAAAGAAACTAAAAAAGAAAAAGAAAAAATGAAATGAAAAGAAACGGAAAATAAAGATAAAAAGAAGAAAATAAGAAATCAGAAAAGTCATAAGAAAAACCTGTTCAGGACCTTCCAGAAGGTTAAAACTGAGCTTCTCACATGTAGAATATCAGTATTTGGGCCGGCCGCGAACGAGTGTTCGTGTACGGAACCCCAATAATTTTGTTGCAACGTGTGGCAAGTACGAAGTCAGCAATTAAGGGTACCCTTGCAGTGGTCACTTACACTTTTTCAGTAATTAAGGGTACCCTTGCAGTGGTCACTTCCACTTTTCCAGTCAAGCTCATACATGTTCCGTTATCTTTTTAGTTATGTCATGTTGCTCCTTACGTGACTTGTACTTTGATTTCATAATATGAATGAGACACATATTATCATGCAAAAAAAATTAAAAAATGGCATCCTTGGATTTTTTCCATAGATTTTTTTATTCAAAATGTTTTGTCTCTTAAATTGTGCGTTCAAATCGGGAACCGTCTTCACGGTTGGATTTTTCATGTTGAGATCTTCGAAACTAGTTCTCATGTTAATAGGTGTCGATGAATTTTTTATCATGAAAAACACATAGAAAACCCGGTAGAAAAAAGCCGAGCCGGAAGCACGATTTCCCCCCTTTTTTCCCCATAGGCAAAGCTGTGCCTGTCGCGGAAGAAAAAAAATCAACATTTTTCCTTTCCGTGAGGCTTAACTGTGCCTCTCACGGAAGCAAACCTGTGCCTCCACGAGAAGTAAATCAGTGCCTCTCGCGGAAGAAAAAAAAACGTGTTTTTCCTGTGCCTCTCTCAGAAGCAAAACTTTGCCTCCATGAGAAGCAAATCTATGCCTGCAGCAGAAGAAAATAAACACGTTTTCCCTCTCTTTCCGAGAGGCACAACCTCTCGCGAAGTAAGCCCGTGTCTCCACGAAAAGAAAATCCGTGCCTCTCACCGAAGCAAACCTGTGCCCAGTGGGGAAGCAAATTTGTGCCTCTCGTGAATGAAGAAAAATGTGTTTCACGCATTTTTGTCCAAAACCGGGAGAAAATCTGGCAAAAGCTGAAAACCCAATATAAAACCCGAAAACGTGTACAGTACTAATAATAATAAAATATCAAGGAAGCGCCCATCATGCGACATGTGGCGGCGACTGAGAGCGTATCAAGTGACCCTTGAGGGGCTACCACAAGGGGTACCCCTCAATTAGTGGCGGAGGGCCTTTCAGGTCTCTTAAAAAATAAAAATGAGTCATCGCACCTCAGTGGGATTAATGTGGCCCAATCGGCACCGCCGGCGAACCACTTGCTCTTTGTGGATGACAGCCTGTTGTTCGTTGGCCAGTTGTGATGGAGCTATTGAGTTGTCTTCGCTTTTGGAATCTTACCGTAGTGCTTCTGGTCAAAAGGTAAATCTATCAAAATCCTCAGTTTTGTTTAGTAAAGGATGTTCTATTGTACCTTGAAGAATGAATTGAAAAATGCTCTAAATGTTCCTAACGAGTCTTTGTCAGAAAGATATCTGGGTATACCATCTGATATGGGCAGCAACAAGAATGGAGTATTTTATGTTCTTCAAAGAGAGGGTTTGGAACAAAGTTAAAGGATGCATGGAAAGAAAAAATTCTCTTAGTGGGTGGTAAGGAGGTACTCATAAAATCAATAGCTCAGGCAGTCCCGATCTTCTCCATGTCATGCTTTAAGCTTTCTCGTGGATTGTGCGAGCATATTAATTGCCCAATCTGCAAGTTCTGGTGGGGCTCAAAAGAAGGGAAGAGAAAGGCGAGCTAGGTGTCTTGGAGCGTTATGACGAGACCAAAGCAATGTGGTGGTCTAGGTTTTTGTCACATCGAATTGTTTAACCTGGCATTATTGCTCGCCAGGCATGGGCACATGGTGGATCCTTATGGAACCAATGTCCCTCAGTGCGCGAATCCTCAAAGCAAAATATTTTCCCGTGAGTGACTTCTTGACAGCTGAACGATCCATCCTTGACGGAAGAGATACTATGTCCCATGGCCTTATCAGGCTTACTGGGAACGGGCAATCCACGCTTGTGTGGCAACAAATTGGCTCCCACGAGACTAGGACATGCACCCTATTGTGAGTCTAGCTGCAAATCCACCACATATGGTTTCCGAGCTCCTCATGGCCAATGCTGAATGGGATGGCGAGTGCTTATCTCAGACGATTCCTACCTACACATGTTGAGGTCATTCGATCAATACCATTGTGCACGAGGAACATCGATGATATTTGGTCATGGCCCCATAATGGCCTCTTTTTAGCCCGATCGGCTAATCGGATGCTAATCACAATGAAACATAGCCGTGAAGCATGGCTAGAAGGGCGCCCAGATTCGTCAAATTCCGAGGTAAAGATGAAGGCTTGGTAAAAGTTGTGGAAGATGGATGTGCCAGCAAAGGTAAAAATATGTTTATGGAGACTAGCTCAACAATCATTACCAACTGCAGTCTAGCTACAACATCGTAAAATGTCATTACAGAGTGCCTGTGGCCTTTGCGGATCGGATGACTCATGGCAACACTCCTTGCTTGAGTGCACCATGGCTAGGTGTATTTGGGAGAAGACCAGGAACTTCAGGACGTTACGTACGTCAATCATGAGCCTGACGCAAAACGGTGGATTTTTTCGCTAATTGATATGCTCCAGCTTGTTGATTTCACTAAGGTACTGGTCACCCTATGGGCAACTTGGGGCGTGTTTGGTTAGTTTCTCAGCGGAGCCTGGCCCAGTGGAGCCTGTCCCCGTGGAGCCTGGTTTAGTGTATACAGATTCTGGCCATCATCTGCATATAGTTTGGTTGTCCGTATTAAGCCCAACTCGCATATTCCCGTAGTGTAAATTGCACTAAGCCCAGCCTGCATCTGGAAAAATGGCCAATTTGAGCGTTCCTGGCGAGCCAGGTTTTGGGCGCTTTAACTTTCGTGCGGCCCAGTTTCTATTTGCGAGCCAGGCAAACAAACAACATGCTACTTAGCCCGCCAGAGCCTGGTTGGCCTTAATGCAGGCTACCAAACGCGCCCTTGGCACTCCCGAAGAAAGGCGTTGCATGAATAGATCTTTCAATCTCCGCACATGATGCATCGCTTTGGTACTAGCCATATTTGCAAACTGGAGATATGCAGACTGAAGAAACATGCAGGTCAAGGGCCGCCTGCTGCTCCTGTTCGTTCCAGGCGCTGGTCTCCTCCAGCCCAAGGTCACTTGAAAATAAAAGTAGATGGTGCCACTTCACATATCTCCAGTGATGGAACCTATAGTGCAGTATGTAGAGATGAAACCAGTAATTTTTTGGGCGCCTATGCAGTTCTGTGTTCCGGTGTTTCAGATCCGGCCACTCTTGAAGCCCTTGCTATCCGAGAAGCACCAGACCTCAACATCTAGCATTATTACATGTGAAAATATCTTCTGATTGACAGGGAGTGATTAACGGCATACACAGAGGCACAGGAGGAAGATATGCAATAATCATCAAGGAGATTCTAGCTACGACAGGCCAGTTCACCAAATGTTCCTTCATCTTCGAAGGATGCGAGGCCAACATAGAGGCACATAAACTTATAAGCACGTTTTAGGACTTCCCTTAGGATGCCATGTGTAGCTCCTTAATCCCCCAGACCTAAATTGCATCCTCATGAACATTATTATTCATCAATAAAGAGAAGTGTGTTTAGACAAAAAAAAAAAAGAGTTGCTCTCGACAAATAGGGTTTCCGTGGCATGTTAGGCAAATTGGGTATATCACGTGCCTGAGAGCTCCTAGTCACGGTCCAGCAACGGTAGGCCCACTCGTTCGGTAATTAACGACGTGATGGCGTGTTGTAGAACTCGGTATTGTTAGTAAATTTTGATTGAATGATTCTAGAAAAAATAATTTTGATTGAATTAGATACATCATTGCGCCAGTGCAAGTTGTGCATGATGGTAATTTTTCTCTAGCTCCGCCCCTTTCTCGTACATTGGGACGTTGGCTACGGTAGCAAGGGGGGCTGCTCAGATAAGTCTTGGAATGAGAGCCACGACAGCATAGACGAGTAGCAGTAGGACAGGTCGTCTGCCGACAGTTTCTGTTCCGTTTCTGTCTCGCTCTCCACCATCATGTTCTCCCCGCTCATTAGCTTGGCCTCCATCACCCTTAGGTTGTCCCCCATCTTCTTCATCTCCCCAGCGAGGCGCGTGCGCGTCTCACGACCAGCATCCCGTACTTTGGTGGATTCACCTTCCAGCAGCAGCTGACGCATCATATTCAGCTTGTCCGCCAACAGTTTCCTGTCGCATTTGGGATCAGTGGTCTCACCGGCAATTTTCACCGCCTCGAGGGCAATCTCCGCCATGAACTTCATTTCCTCGGATACCCAGCTCCTCTTGACGACGATCACCTGACCACCTTCCACCTCCTCCTCCACCCTGCTCGAGGCATGCAAGAACCTGACACGGACCGCCAACAACTCGGACAACCTGTCGGGGTCGGCGGCCTCGCCAACATTGTCTACGTACACGAGGAAGCTCCTCGCCGTGCCGGCCGAGAGGGTGCCAGCGAAGATGGAACCGGACTTTCTGTCGCCGGTGATGCGAGAGCGAGACCAGAATCGGCCGGACTCGATTCTGGACAGCACTGCCCCAGAGCCGGAGGTGTTGTCGCTGCTGCACGCGATGGAGATGTCGACGGTCGTCCCGACGGCGATGGTGGAGGTGATCTTGTCGATGCAGGTAGTGAACGCCTCGGCGATCTTATCGGCGTCGTTGAGGACGGCGTACATGCCGTTGGACGTGCTGGCGATGTAGTGCAGGGCCCTGCTGTTGCGGGTGCCACTACCGCGGAAGCCGAAGGTGTGTATAGTGTACTTGTTGGTGTTGATCAGATTTTGGCTGATCAAGGAGTCATCCTCGCCGTCGGAGATGACGATGACGAAGCCCACGCGGTCCTTCTCCTCGCCTGGCCGATCATCCAATATCTACACACGTGCCGACGTACGTGTAGTGTATGCATGCAAATAGAGGTAGGAGATTTGGATCAGTCTTCATTTTCTCACTGCATTTGGCGCGGAAAATAAATGTTTTTTGTGCAACATGCATGCACGGTGGCACCCTCAGGGCAACATCTTACACTCATTTCTTAACAGTTTCTAATCTTGCGATGGCGTTCAATAGTCGGTAATGTTAACTAGCAAACATTAGCTGGGACGGAGGCCCCATCGCCCCCCCACCCCAGCTGGTTAATCATAATTGAACGATAGCAGTTTTTACGAAAAAATGCCTTAAAAATATGAAAACTGCCAACCCCCACAACTAAAGTTGCCACCCCTTAACAACTATAACTGCCACCCAAACCGTTCGCAAATGTCATCCCCCCGACGAACGTTTGCCAGTTATTAGGGTTCTCAATAATATATTATTCGGAACAATACAGTTTTCTGAAAACTATAGATGATTGTATCCTCTCTAGATTAACTTTTAACAGTGATCTTCAGTTTTGACATATAGTACGTGCCTGCTTTGGTTGTTTTAACGTAAAAAGTCATATATACTAGGTTAAGAATGCATATATAGGTAAAAGGTTGAATATGTACCAGTACATCAAAACAGATGCCATGTTCATGTAGGGCCTCGTTTCACTAGAATTTATTCTACTGCAACTTCCGTGGAATTTTATTCTTTACGAAGTAGGATATTCCCTAAGGCTTGTTTGAAATGTAGGATTATTAGAAAACAAAGGAATTGTCCAATGAACAACTTTGCCTAAAATTTCAAATAAAAATTCCCATTAAGTTCAGTCTAATTGAAATTCTTGTTTGTTTCTACAATAAATATAACACACATCCTTAATTGAAACGATCTATCCATGGATGCTCGATCTTGGGGCTTCACCCAGAAGAATTCCAAGAAAACTAGAGACAATGCATCCACCAAGGGGATGTTATGGAACACCACCATTTGTCAGGTACAGGTAGTGCACGTCAGGACTAAAAATTGCACTATGAAACTGGAGACATTGTGCTCAAGACCACCACCAAACTTTTGTCAACCTGGACTACCACCCCCACTTACAATGAAGAAGTCACCGCTGCAAGCCCACAACCAACCAACATGCTCACAACCCTGACATGGACATCGCCAACCAACCGGACATACCACATGTATAAGACCACGCCCGCTCGCATCAAGAAGGTCAGCGACACCACCAAGCGCCCACTCAAGAGGCTAACCGGCAGCCCCGACCCGACAGCCGTTCATGAAATGCCGAGCATTTAGGTAGGCGGAACAGGTAGCGAGGCATTTTCTGGGACCAATCACGCGTTGTTGCCGCCATGTGCGATGCTCTTGTCATCCAACCACTACTGCATTTCTTATATCCACCGCCATCGTGCACGAAACCGAGCATCCATGTGCCACACTCGTGCCAATCATCCACTGCCACAACTCTTGTGTTCGGCCCTAGGCGCCACACTCATCGCCGTTGCACGTACTAAGGCTGGTCATAGTGGGAGTAACTCAGGGAGTAACATAGATGCCACATAAGCAAAAATAATGAGGTGGCAAGTAGTTAATGAGGAGAGTGGCAAATAGAGTAATATAATATGTTACCATCACATAGCGCTTTCCAATGCAAAATGAGTCTACAAAGTGATAAATGAAGACATCTATGTTACTACACATATGACACTACCCACTATGAAAGTAGTAATATAGACTAGTAACATATGCATGTTACTACTCTAAGTTACTCCCCGGGGCCTGACTATGGGCGCTCCTCTCCATGACACCGCTACAATACCGCACCCGGTCGCCCTGGACACCGACACATGCCGCCGGCTTCCCCTGCGTTCCGGTGCCATTATGTTGGCATAAGTTACAACGTGTGTCCTATTCGGATACAAGTGTCCTATTAGGACACGACTCCATATTCTATCTAAACACAATACAACTACAAGTCCAACTGTAACCTAACTCGTACACAATATTCGACACAACTCTAACAAACTCCACCTTGACGAATATTCTCCACCACCTTGAGTTCGACAATGCATCAAACTTCCATGTACATTGGACTTGAGCTTATCCCATGAGTACCGCTGCTACTCCAAAGACTCCATATGACTCCACTTGCAACTTGTAGTCCCTTCTTTTCTTGACCACGGTCAACACTCGAACGAAATTAAGTTTCACATTACTCTAGTTTGCGCTCTCAACTTCCAGAGTATCAGTCCAACGCCATTACACACTGATCACTGACCTGCGTGAAATTGAACAATTCACATATTGGGTGTCACACATAAGAGTTACCTGAACTCAATATCACCGCTCCTTCCTTGACCGCCTGTCTGAAACTTGAAGAAATTTCACCATTGCTTGTAGTCATTCTGAGTCAAATTCTCAGTTGTCTCACCACATGTATGACCACCAGTGTTGGGGAACGTTGCAGAAAATTAAAATTTTTCCTACGGTTTCACCAAGATCCATCTATGAGTTCATCTAAGCAACGAGTCATGGGAGAGAGATTGCATCTACATACCACTTTGTAGATTGCATGCGGAAGCGTTCAAGGGGATGGTGATGATGGAGTCGTACTCGCCGTGATTCGAATCACCGATGACCAAGTGCTGAACGGACAGCACCTCCGCGTTCAACACACGTACGGGACGGATGACGTCTCCTCCGTCTTGATCCAGCAAGGAGGAAGGAGAGGTTGAGGAAGATTTCTCCAACGACAGCACGACGGCGTGGTGTTGTTGGTGCAGCAGTACTCCGACAGGGCTTCGCCAAGCACGTACGGAGGAGGAGAGGTGTTTGGGAGGGGAGGGGCTGCGCCTTGAGTTGTCTCTGGAGCCCTCCCCTCACCCCTCTATTTATAGGGGAAGGGGCAAGGGGGGCCGGCCCCTCTAGATGGGATCTAGAGGGGGGCGGCGGCCAAGGGGAGGGGGCTTGCCCCCCAAGCAAGGGGGCGCCCCCCTTTAGGGTTCCCCCCAACCCTAGGCGCATGGGCCCTTTAGGGGGGGAGGCGCACCAGCCCACTTTGGGCTGGTTCCCTCCCTCATACAGCCCATGAGCCCCTCCGGGAGAGGTGGCCCCTCCCGGTGGACCCCCGGAACCCCTCCGGTGGCCCCGGTACAATACCGATATGCCCCCGAACCTTTCCGGTGTCCGTATGACAACTTCCCATATATAAATCTTTACCTCCGGACCATTCCGTAACTCCTCGTGATGTCCGGGATCTCATCCGGGACTCCGAACAACATTCGGTAATCATATACAAGTCTTCCTAATAACCCTAGCGTCATCGAACCTTAAGTGTGTAGACCCTACGGGTTCGGGAGACATGCAGACATGACCGAGACGACTCTCGGGCAATAACCAATAGCGGGATCTGGATACCCATGTTGGTTCCCACATGTTCCTCGATGATGTCATCGGATGAACCACGATGTCGAGGGTTCAAGCAACCCCGTATACTATTCCCTTTGTCAATCGGTACGTTACTTTGCCCGAGACTCGATCGTCGGTATCCCAATACCTTGTTCAGTCTCGTTACCGGCAAGTCACTTTACTCGTACCGTAATGCATGATCCCGCGACCAAACACTTGGTCACATTGAGCTCATTATGATGATGCATTACTGAGTGGGCCCGGTGATACCTCTCCGTCATACGGAGTGACAAATCCCAGTCTCGATCCGTGTCAACCCAACAGACACTTTCAGAGATACCTGTAGTGCACCTTTATAGTCACCCAATTACGTTGTGACGTTTGGTACACCCAAAGCACTCCTACGGTATCCGGGAGTTACACGATCTCATGGTCTAAGGAAAAGATACTCGACATTGGAAAGCTCTAACAAAACGAACTACACGATCTTGTGCTATGCTTAGGATTGGGTCTTGTCCATCACATCATTCTCCTAATGATGTGATCTCGTTATCAATGACATCCAATGTCCATAGCCAGAAAAACATGACTATCCATTGATCAACGAGCTAGTCAACTAGAGGCATACTAGGGACATATTGGTGTCTAGTATTCACACATGTACTACGATTTCCAGATAACACAATTATAGCATGAATAAAAGACAATTACCGTGAACAAGGAAATATAATAATAATGCTTTTATTATTGCCTCTAGGGCATATTTCCAACAGTCTCCCACTTGCACTAGAGTCAATAATCTAGTTACATTGTGATGAATCGAACACCCATAGAGTTCTGGTGCTGATCATGTTTTGCCCTAGGGAGAGGTTTAGTCAACGGATCTGCGACATTCAGATCCGTGTGCACTTTACAAATTTCTATGTCTCCATCTTGAACATTTTCACGGATGGAGTTGAAGCGACGCTTGATGTGCCTGGTCTTCTTGTGAAACCTGGGCTCCTTGGCAAGTGCAATAGCTCCCGTGTTGTCACAGAAGAGCTTGATCGGCCCCGACGCATTGGGTATGACTCCTAGGTCGGTGATGAACTCCTTCATCCAAATTGCTTCATGCGCTGCCTCCGAGGCTGCCATGTATTCCGCTTCACTTGTAGATCCCGCCACGACGCTCTGCTTGCAGCTGCACCAGCTTACTGCTCCACCATTCAACATATACACGTATCCGGTTTGTGACTTAGAGTCATCCAGATCTGTGTCGAAGCTAGCGTCGACGTAACCCTTTACGATGAGCTCTTCGTCACCTCCATAAACGAGAAACATGTCCTTAGTCCTTTTCAGGTACTTAAGGATATTCTTGACCGCTGTCCAGTGTTCCTTGCCGGGGTTACTTTGGTACCTACCTACCAAACTTACGGCAAGGTTTACATCAGGTCTGGTACACAGCATGGCATACATAATGGATCCTATGGCTGAAGCATAGGGGATGACACTCATCTCTTGTTTATCCTTTGCCGTGGTCGGGCATTGGGCCGAGCTCAATTTCACACCTTGCAATACAGGCAAGAACCCTTTCTTGGACTGATCCATTTTGAACTTCTTCAAAATCTTATCAAGGTACGTGCTTTGCGAAAGACCTATGAGGCGTCTTGATCTATCTCTATAGATTTTGATGCCTAATATATAAGCAGCTTCTCCAAGGTCCTTCATTGAAAAACTCTTATTCAAGTAGGCCTTAATGCTGTCCAGAAGTTCTATATCATTTCCCATCAAAAGTATGTCATCTACATATAGTATGAGAAATGCTACAGAGCTCCCACTCACTTTCTTGTAAACGCAGGCTTCTCCATAAGTCTGCATAAACCCAAACGCTTTGATCATCTCATCAAAGCGAATGTTCCAACTCCGAGATGCTTGCACCAGCCCATAAATGGATGGCTGGAGCTTGCATACCTTGTTAGCATTCTCAGGGTCGACAAAACCTTCCGGCTGCATCATATACAGTTCTTCCTTAAGATAGCCGTTAAGGAATGCCGTTTTGACGTCCATTTGCCATATCTCATAATCATAGTATGCGGCAATTGCTAACATGATTCGGACGGACTTCAGCTTCGCTACGGGAGAGAAAGTCTCATCGTAGTCAACCCCTTGAACTTGCCGCTAACCCTTAGCGACAAGTCAAGCTTTATAGATGGTGACATTACCATCCGCGTCCGTCTTCTTCTTGAAGATCCATTTATTTTCTATCGCTCGCCGATCATCGGGCAAGTCTGTCAAAGTCCATACTTTGTTTTCATACATGGATCCTATCTCGGATTTCATGGCTTCTAACCATTTGTTGGAATCCAGGCCCGCCATCGCTTCTTCATAGTTCGAAGGTTCACCGTTGTCTAACAACATGATTTCCAGGACAGGGTTGCCGTACCACTCTGGTGCGGAACGCGTCCTTGTGGACCTACGAAGTTCAGTGGGAGCTTGGTCCGAAGTATCTTGATCATCATCATTAACCTCCTCTCTAATTGGAGCAGGCACCATAGGAACATTTTCCTGCGCTGCGCTATTCTCTGTTTCAAGAGGCAGTACTTCATCAAGCTCCACTTTCCTCCCACTTACTTCTTTCGAGAGAAACTCTTTCTCCAGAAAGGTTCCGTTCTTGGCAACAAAGATCTTGCCCTCGGATCTTAAGTAGAAGGTATACCCTATGGTTTCCTTAGGGTATCCTATGAAGACACACTTTTCCGATTTGGGTTCGAGCTTTTCAGGCTGAAGTTTCTTGACATAAGCCTCGCGTCCCCAAACTTTTAGAAACGACAGCTTAGGTTTCTTCCCAGACCATAATTCATACGGTGTCGTCTCAACGGATTTAGACGGTGCCCTATTTAAAGTGAATGTAGCTGTCTCTAGAGCGTATCCCCAAAATGATAGCGGCAAATCGGTAAGAGACATCATAGATCGCACCATATCCAATAAAGTGCGATTACGACGTTCGGACACACCATTACGCTGAGGTGTTCCAGGCGGCGTGAGTTGTGAAACTATTCCACATTTTCTTAAGTGTGTGCCAAATTCGTGACTCAAGTATTCTCCTCCATGATCTGATCGTAGAAACTTGATTTTTCTGTCACGTTGATTCTCAACCTCACTCTGAAACTCCTTGAACTTTTCAAAGGTCTCAGACTTGTGTTTCATTAAGTAGACATAGCCATATCTACTCAAATCATCAGTGAGAGTGAGAACATAACGATATCCTCCGCGAGCCTCAACGCTCATTGGACCGCACACATCAGTATGTATGATTTCCAATAAGTTGGTTGCTCGCTCCATTGTTTCGGAGAATGGAGTCTTGGTCATTTTGCCCATGAGGCATGGTTCGCATGTGTCAAACGATTCATAATCGCGAGACTCTAAAAGTCCATCAGCATGGAGCTTCTTCATGCGCATGACACCAATGTGACCAAGGCGGCAGTGCCACAAGTATGTGGGACTATCGTTATCAACTTTACACCTTTTGGTATTCACACTATGAATATGTGTATTATCACGCACGAGATTCATTAAGAATAAACCATTAACCATCGGAGCATGACCATAAAACATATCACTCGTATAAATAGAACAACCATTATTCTCGGATTTAAATGAGTAGCCATCTCGTATTAAACGAGATCCAGACACAATGTTCATGCTCAAACTTGGCACTAAATAACAATTATTGAGGTTTAAAACTAATCCCGTAGGTAAATGTAGAGGTAGCGTGCCGGCGGCGATCACATCGACCTTGGAACCATTCCGGACGCGCATCGTCACCTCGTCCTTTGCCAGTCTTCTCTTATTCCGCAGCTCCTGCTGTGAGTTACAAATATGAGCAACGGCACCGGTATCAAATACCCAGGAGCTACTACGAGCACTGGTAAGGTACACATCAATTACATGTATATCACATATACCTTTAGTGTTGCCGGCCTTCTTATCCGCTAAGTACTTGGGGCAATTCCGTTTCCAGTGACCATTTCCCTTGCAATAAAAGCACTCAGTTTCAGGTTTGGGTCCATTCTTTGACTTCTTCCTGGCAACTGATTTACCAGGCGCGGCAACCTCCTTGCCGTCCTTCTTGAAGCTCTTCTTACCCTTGCCTTTCTTGAACTTAGTGGTTTTATTCACCATCAACACTTGATGTTCCTTTTTGATCTCCACCTCCACAGATTTCAGCTTTTGTAGCTAGGTGGGAGAGACTGAAGGATTCTGTCAATGACCGCCTCATCCGGAAGATTAACTTCCAGCTGAGTCAAGCGGTTGTGCAACCCAGACATCTTGAGTATGTGTTCACTAACAGAGCTATTTTCCTCCATTTTGCAGCTAAAGAACTTGTCGGAGACTTCATATCTCTCGACCCGGGCATGAGCTTGGAAAATCAATTTCAGCTCCTCGAACATCTCATATGCTCCGTGTTGCTCAAAACGCTTTTGAAGCCCCGGTTCTAAGCTGTAAAGCATGCCGCACTGAACGAGGGAGTAATCATCAGTGCGTGACTGATGGGCGTTCATAACGTCCTGGTTTTCTGGGAATGGTGCATCACCTAGCGGTGCTTCTAGGACATAATCTTTCTTGGCTGCTATGAGGATGATTCTCAGATTCCGGACCCAGTCCGAATAGTTGCTACCATCATCTTTCAGCTTAGTTTTCTCTAGGAACGCGTTGAAGTTGAGGCTGACATTACCGTGGGCCATTTGATCTACAAGACATATTGTAAAGATTTAGACTAAGTTCATGATAATTAAGTTCATCTAATCAAATTAATGAATGAACTCCCACTCAGATTTGACATCCCTCTAGTCATCTAAGTGATACATGATCCGAGTCAACTAGGCCGTGTCCGATCATCACGTGAGACAGACTAGTCATCATCGGTGAACATCTCCATGTTGATCGTATCTTCTATACGACTCATGTTCGACCTTTCGGTCCTCCGTGTTCCGAGGCCATGTCTGCACATGCTAGGCTCGTCAATTCAACCTAAGTGTATTGCGTGTGTAAATCTGGCTTAC
This sequence comes from Aegilops umbellulata, assembly GCA_032464435.1. Taxonomy (NCBI): domain Eukaryota; kingdom Viridiplantae; phylum Streptophyta; class Magnoliopsida; order Poales; family Poaceae; genus Aegilops; species Aegilops umbellulata. The sequence continues at coordinate 628,301,981 of CP136055.1, forward strand.
ACCCGTTGTATGCGAACGTAAGAACCTATCACACCCGATCATCACGTGGTGCTTCGGAACGACGAACCTTAGCAACGGTGCACAGTTAGGGAGAACACAATTTTGATATTTTAATGAGGGATCATCTTATTTACTACCGTCGTTCTAAGTAAACAAGATGCATAAACATAATAAACATCACATGCAATTATATAGTAGTGACATGATATGGCCAACATCATATAGCTCCTTTGATCTCCATCTTGAGGGCTCCATGATCATCTTGTCACCGGCACGACACCATGATCTCCATTATCATGATCTCCATCATCGTGTCTCCATGGAGTTGTTCGCCAACTATTACTACTACTACTATGGCTAACACGTTTAGCAATAAAGTAAAGTAATTTACATGGCGACACGCAGGTCATAAAAGAATAATGACAACTCCTATGGCTCCTGCCGGTTGTCATACTCATCGACATGCAAGTCGTGAATCCTATTACATGAACATGATCTCATACATCACATATATATCATTCATCATTCATCACAACTTTGGCCATATCATATCACAATGCACTTGCTGCAAAAACAAATTAGACGTCCTTTAATTGTTGTTGCAAGTTTTACGTGGCTGCATTAGGGTTCTAGCAAGAACATTTTCTTACCTACGTGAAAGCCACAACGTGATTTGTCAACTTCTATTTACCCTTCATAAGGACCCTTTTCATCGAATCCGCTCCAACTAAAGTGAGAGAGACAGACACCCGCCAGCCACCTTATGCAACTAGTGCATGTCAGTCGGTGGAACCGGTCTCACGTAAGCGTACGTGTAAGGTTGGTCCGGACCGCTTCATCCCACAATACCGCTGAAGCAAGATAAGACTAGTAGCGGCAAGAAAGTTGACAACATCTACGCCCACAACAATTGTGTTCTACTCGTGCAATAGAGAACTACGCATAGACCTAGCTCATGATGCCACTGTTGGGAAACGTTGCAGAAAATTAAAATTTTTCCTACGGTTTCACCAAGATCCATCTATGAGTTCATCTAAGAAATGAGTCATGGGAGAGAGACTTCGTATTTTCACTAAGTCATGTTCTGCTGTTATTTTTATGCCATGTGTTCATGTTGTTTCAGAGAGATCTATGCCTCTTTTGAGCATCATCAGTAAGGGTGTTTTGAGTATATGTATTTGCTCTATCCATCCATGCCTTTGTTTGTATTTATGGAGTGCCATAGCTTGAGTCAATCGAGCTCTACTTTTGCTATAAAATGTTGCTGACAGATTGTTTACATGTTATTCGATTTTGCCAAGCTTGGTGTAGTTGATCCTTGCATGTTATGATGTTATTCTTGCCATGTATAGCTTCTATGCCATGTCTTCTTGATGGGTGTATGCTTATTTTATCATGCAATGCTCTGTAGTGAGTGCATCGAGCTCACGAACATGCCTACTTGTTATCTGTTTTTGACATGTCCAGTTTTCTGCTAAGTCTGAAACCTGTAACGAAACTTGCTTATTTGACATGGGTGTAATCATATTTTCTGATCCTTTTTGGCTTATGGTCAATAAGGGACTTTAGTCAAGTGCTTTGATTAGATTCATACCATGTCTTAATTTGCTATGTGCTGTTCCTGTAGCCTGTTCTTTCATTGCTCTAAACATGTTATCCTGATGTTAGTTTCTGCTATGTTGTTATTTTCACCAAGTCTGTGAACCTGTTATCTTTTGCACTTTTGCCATGCTTGTTTGAACCTGTTGTGATGTGATTTAGCCGTAGCTCAGTGTTCATCTTTTGTCAAGCATCTTGAGTAGATTACTGCCATATGCTTTGTTGGTATGTTTGGGTGCAGTAGCTTAATTTCTTGTTGCTTGCTAAGTAGCATTATGCTGTTAATGGCAGATTATTGTCATTCTTGTTTTGCTTGTCATTTGCAAACCGTGCATCCGATTCCGGTGATCTTTATATCAATTTCAACCGAAATCACCTCACATATTGGGTGTCACACATAAGAGTTACCTGAACTCAATATCACCGCTCCTTCCTTGACCGCCTGTCTGAAACTTGAAGAAATTTCACCATTGCTTGTGGTCATCCTGAGTCAAATTCTCAGTTGTCTCACCACATGTATGACCACCAGAGCCCTGGCCCGTCTCCATGCCCCGTGCATACCCCATGCCTCGCCGCTATTACCGCGTCGAACCTCCGCTGTCCCGGTCAAGTCTCAAGGGTCGCGAAACCACACCACTCAACCCCCACTGTAGAGTACCACCGATCATCACCGAACGATGACGAGTTTCACGCTTCCATCAGACCACTGGGCTCCAGTCCGAACTGCATGTCACTCGCTTTTTCCCGCCTGCTGAATAGGCTTCGGCCCCGTCGGCTTACGCCGTAGCCCCTCAATCCAGCTCCACCTTTAACATGACTCCATGGTGGTTGTACATACCACCCCCGCGTCCCATCGACTTCAAGCTCACATGCGTACGCCATCTTGAATCAACCCCACGCCATAGTCTTGTCGAAGCCACACAAGCCCTCGGGGCCTGCGCCACGTGTTTCCACGCCCCAAAAGTCGGTCACAATCAGCATCACGCTCATATGTCGTCGTCGCTGAAATCACCACCGTCTTCTGTACCAACCGACTTGCGTCGATCCCGTCAGACTGTCCGGTCCGACCCAACCGAACTTGTTCGACTGCAACGACACGTTCTGAACTCCTCAAGCCATCACTGTGACCATCGCCATCCATGCACAAATGTGTACCAGCAAAGAAAACCAAATCAAAGTCCTTCATAGCATAGCCTTCCCATGTGAACAACTCCTAATTTCATCACACGTATGTAGCTTCTGGACTCATCCTTTTATCTCTTCCTTGATAGCATATCACCGCCTTGGCTTTCAGCCCTTGTGCCAATTCTTTTTGTCACATACAAATCTCGACTGTACGCAGCTCACACATCCACCGAACCAGCGACACTGCCCGTTGCCTGGCCCTTCCCTGCACTTCTGCGTGACAGTGCACAATAGGCCTTGCAGCCGTCCTCCCCGCGTTCTCAGATGGGCTTCCTGCCATGGGCCACCAGATCATAGCTCGTACGTGTACAGCCGCCTGACGCTCGCCCGATCGATCTGATCGACCGTCGCACGTCTATGCAGCTGCAACGCACACGCGATCCTTCCGCTGTCCGACGCCTGTCGCTGATCCATCGAGTCCCTCATCTTGTCTGCTTTTTCGGATCTCGCTGAGAACCACGCCGCGTCGGCTGCATCTCAAACTCGATTCTTCCTCCAGATCAACAATCCGCCTCCTGGACATTATCAACCTTGTTCATGATACCACTTGTTAGAATAAATCCGAGTCATACCGTCGATCATCCGAGTACCAAGCAATCACACGAGCACGGCACCGAGATTTGTTAACGAGGTTCACCGACATGGCTACATCCCCGGGGCCTGACTATGGGCGCTCCTCCCCATGACACCGCTACAATACCGCACCCGGTCGCGCTGGACACCGGCACATGCCGCCGGCTTCCCCTGCGTTCCGGTGCTATTATGTTGGCATAGGTTACAACGTGTGTCTATCCCCGCTATATAAGAGAGGCCTAGGATACAAGTGTCCTATTAGGACACGACTCCATATCCTATCTAAACACAATACAACTACAAGTCCAACTGTAACCTAACTCGTACACAATATTCGACACAACTCTAACATCCTTAACTGCAAATAGGTGTATTGTTAATTCGTTGGAGGGTTCAAGTCCTGGTGCTCGTATTTATTTCAGTATTCCGGCGATACACTTTCAGTGGTGGAGACGTTCTCGTCGACCACGAGACGCCTACGATGACTTCGTAAATCTCAAGATGATATGCCGGCTGAATGTCTCGGAGGTGCTCATCGGGATAGGGTATGTGCGTTCATAGGGATGCGTGTATGCGCGTATATATAAGCGCGTGCGTCTGTACCGTGTTAAAAAGATTAACATGAGGACACGGAGTTTTTGTTCCCAGGCTCATCTGCACCCGCGTTGACGAAAAAAATCAAAACAAATACTAGATGAATTTTAAAAAATCCATTTTTTGTGTGGTAGATCATTTGGTGCATGAGGTCCGCTCCACATTTCAACTCATTTGGTCATCTGAGTAGCTCTCGGCAAAAACGACAAAATCGGGGTTTGTAAAAAAGTTTACTGTTCACGCACTGTTCTGACCCGATTTGTCTTTTTTGCCAAGAGCTGCTCAGGTGTCCAAATAAGTTGCAATTTGGAGCGGACCTCGCGAATCAAATTATCTACTAGACACAAAAAATGGATTTTTTAAAATATTTTTTCTAGTATTTGTTTTGATTTTTTCGGACCGGAGCAGACGACCCTGGGCACCGAGTTGGATTTCCGTTGACATGACTCTTAACTATAGTAGTAGGATGTGTTAGAAAGGAAGGCTTTTAACGGAAAGGCCAAATTGAGAACGAGCATCATCAGTTACAAGTGTGTTTTTTTTCCAAAAAAAACCAGTTACAAGAAAATCAAGAGAATGGAGAGAGCGCAAAGTGCGACCTGGACGTGGCCTTGTAAGCCGTGGGCTGCGTGGTTTGTTGGCGAGCGATGCTACACGCACGGGGATGTCTTTTACGGATTCAACGAGGTGTCATGCGTGGAGATTTTAGATTGGATGAAAGGGGTGGGACCCTGAAAATCGGGGGGGGGGGGGGGAGACTGGGAGAGTGTTATAGTTAGGAATATTCTTTGTGAAAGCACGTAAAGGTCCGTGTGTGTAGTATTATCGCTTGTTGGCAGCAGGGCGAGGGAGGCCTCGAGCTTTGTGGGGGACTCAATGATGTTGGGACATCCTATCTATATTGTCGAGCAAACACATAGCGGTAGTCCGCCCTGGGCCGATCCTGGGCTCGATGCCGAGCGAGCGCCCGACTTTCTTTTTGAAAATCCAAACATTTGTTAAAATTTATGAACAAATTTTGATTTGTGAACAATCTTTAAAATTTTGAATTGCGAACAGAAAATAAAAAAATTAAACAGAAAAAAAAGAAACTAAAAAAGAAAAAGAAAAAATGAAATGAAAAGAAAAGGAAAATAAAGATAAAAAGAAGAAAATAAGAAATCAGAAAAGTCATAAGAAAAACCTGTTCAGGACCTTCCAGAAGGTTAAAACTGAGCTTCTCACATGTGGAATATCAGTATTTCGGCCGGCCGCGAACGAGTGTTCGTGTACGGAACCCCAATAATTTTGTTGCAACGTGTGGCAAGTACGAAGTCAGCAATTAAGGGTACCCTTGCAGTGGTCACTTACACTTTTTCAGTAATTAAGGGTACCCTTGCAGTGGTCACTTCCACTTTTCCAGTCAAGCTCATACATGTTCCGTTATCTTTTTAGTTATGTCATGTTGCTCCTTACGTGACTTGTACTTTGATTTCATAATATGAATGAGACACATATTATCATGCAAAAAAAATTAAAAAATGGCATCCTTGGATTTTTTCCATAGATTTTTTTATTCAAAATGTTTTGTCTCTTAAATTGTGCGTTCAAATCGGGAACCGTCTTCACGGTTGGATTTTTCATGTTGAGATCTTCGAAACTAGTTCTCATGTTAATAGGTTTCGATGAATTTTTTATCATGAAAAACACATAGAAAACCCGGTGGAAAAAAGCCGAGCCGGAAGCACGATTTCCCCCCTTTTTTCCCCATAGGCAAAGCTGTGCCTGTCGCGGAAGAAAAAAAATCAACATTTTTCCTTTCCATGAGGCTTAACTGTGCCTCTCACGGAAGCAAACCTGTGCCTCCACGAGAAGTAAATCAGTGCCTCTCGCGGAAGAAAAAAAACATGTTTTTCCTGTGCCTCTCTCAGAAGCAAAACTTTGCCTCCACGAGAAGCAAATCTATGCCTGCAGCAGAAGAAAATAAACACGTTTTCCCTCTCTTTCCGAGAGGCACAACCTCTCGCGAAGTAAGCCCGTGTCTCCACGAAAAGAAAATCCGTGCCTCTCACCGAAGCAAACCTGTGCCCAGTGGGGAAGCAAATTTGTGCCTCTCGTGAATGAAGAAAAATGTGTTTCACGCATTTTTGTCCAAAACCGGGAGAAAATCTGGCAAAAGCTGAAAACCCAATCTAAAACCCGAAAACGTGTACAGTACTAATAATAATAAAATATCAAGGAAGCGCCCATCATGCGACATGTGGCGGCGACTGAGAGCATATCAAGTGACCCTTGAGGGGCTACCACAAGGGGTACCCCTCAATTAGTGGCGGAGGGCCTTTCAGGTCTCTTAAAAAATAAAAATGAGTCATCGCACCTCAGTGGGATTAATGTGGCCCAATCGGCACCGCCGGCGAACCACTTGCTCTTTGTGGATGACAGCCTGTTGTTCGTTAAGGCCAGTTGTGATGGAGCTATTGAGTTGTCTTCGCTTTTGGAATCTTACCGTAGTGCTTCTGGTCAAAAGGTAAATCTATCAAAATCCTCAGTTTTGTTTAGTAAAGGATGTTCTATTGTACCTTGAAGAATGAATTGAAAAATGCTCTAAATGTTCCTAACGAGTCTTTGTCAGAAAGATATCTGGGTATACCATCTGATATGGGCAGCAACAAGAATGGAGTATTTTATGTTCTTCAAAGAGAGGGTTTGGAACAAAGTTAAAGGATGCATGGAAAGAAAAAATTCTCTTAGTGGGTGGTAAGGAGGTACTCATAAAATCAATAGCTCAGGCAGTCCCGATCTTCTCCATGTCATGCTTTAAGCTTTCTCGTGGATTGTGCGAGCATATTAATTGCCCAATCTGCAAGTTCTGGTGGGGCTCAAAAGAAGGGAAGAGAAAGGCGAGCTAGGTGTCTTGGAGCGTTATGACGAGACCAAAGCAATGTGGTGGTCTAGGTTTTTGTCACATCGAATTGTTTAACCTGGCATTATTGCTCGCCAGGCATGGGCACATGGTGGATCCTTATGGAACCAATGTCCCTCAGTGCGCGAATCCTCAAAGCAAAATATTTTCCCGTGAGTGACTTCTTGACAGCTGAACGATCCATCCTTGACGGAAGAGATACTATGTCCCATGGCCTTATCAGGCTTACTGGGAACGGGCAATCCACGCTTGTGTGGCAACAAATTGGCTCCCACGAGACTAGGACATGCACCCTATTGTGAGTCTAGCTGCAAATCCACCACATATGGTTTCCGAGCTCCTCATGGCCAATGCTGAATGGGATGGCGAGTGCTTATCTCAGACGATTCCTACCTACACATGTTGAGGTCATTCGATCAATACCATTGTGCACGAGGAACATCGATGATATTTGGTCATGGCCCCATAATGGCCTCTTTTTAGCCCGATCGGCTAATCGGATGCTAATCACAATGAAACATAGCCGTGAAGCATGACTAGAAGGGCGCCCAGATTCGTCAAATTCCGAGGTAAAGATGAAGGCTTGGTAAAAGTTGTGGAAGATGGATGTGCCAGCAAAGGTAAAAATATGTTTATGGAGACTAGCTCAACAATCATTACCAACTGCAGTCTAGCTACAACATCGTAAAATGTCATTACAGAGTGCCTGTGGCCTTTGCGGATCGGATGACTCATGGCAACACTCCTTGCTTGAGTGCACCATGGCTAGGTGTATTTGGGAGAAGACCAGGAACTTCAGGACGTTACGTACGTCAATCATGAGCCTGACGCAAAACGGTGGATTTTTTCACTAATTGATATGCTCCAGCTTGTTGATTTCACTAAGGTACTGGTCACCCTATGGGCAACTTGGGGCGTGTTTGGTTAGTTTCTCAGCGGAGCCTGGCCCAGTGGAGCCTGTCCCCGTGGAGCCTGGTTTAGTGTATACAGATTCTGGCCATCATCTGCATATAGTTTGGTTGTCCGTATTAAGCCCAACTCGCATATTCCCGTAGTGTAAATTGCACTAAGCCCAGCCTGCATCTGGAAAAATGGCCAATTTGAGCGTTCCTGGCGAGCCAGGTTTTGGGCGCTTTAACTTTCGTGCGGCCCAGTTTCTATGTGCGAGCCAGGCAAACAAACAACATGCTACTTAGCCCGCCAGAGCCTGGTTGGCCTTAATGCAGGCTACCAAACGCGCCCTTGGCACTCCCGAAGAAAGGCGTTGCATGAATAGATCTTTCAATCTCCGCACATGATGCATCGCTTTGGTACTAGCCATATTTGCAAACTGGAGATATGCAGACTGAAGAAACATGCAGGTCAAGGGCCGCCTGCTGCTCCTGTTCGTTCCAGGCGCTGGTCTCCTCCAGCCCAAGGTCACTTGAAAATAAAAGTAGATGGTGCCACTTCACATATCTCCAGTGATGGAACCTATAGTGCAGTATGTAGAGATGAAACCAGTAATTTTTTGGGCGCCTATGCAGTTCTGTGTTCCGGTGTTTCAGATCCGGCCACTCTTGAAGCCCTTGCTATCCGAGAAGCACCAGACCTCAACATCTAGCATTATTACATGTGAAAATATCTTCTGATTGACAGGGAGTGATTAACGGCATACACAGAGGCACAGGAGGAAGATATGCAATAATCATCAAGGAGATTCTAGCTACGACAGGCCAGTTCACCAAATGTTCCTTCATCTTCGAAGGATGCGAGGCCAACATAGAGGCACATAAACTTATAAGCACGTTTTAGGACTTCCCTTAGGATGCCATGTGTAGCTCCTTAATCCCCCAGACCTAAATTGCATCCTCATGAACATTATTATTCATCAATAAAGAGAAGTGTGTTTAGACAAAAAAAAAGAGTTGCTCTCGACAAATAGGGTTTCCGTGGCATGTTAGGCAAATTGGGTATATCACGTGCCTGAGAGCTCCTAGTCACGGTCCAGCAACGGTAGGCCCACTCGTTCGGTAATTAACGACGTGATGGCGTGTTGTAGAACTCGGTATTGTTAGTAAATTTTGATTGAATGATTCTAGAAAAAATAATTTTGATTGAATTAGATACATCATTGCGCCAGTGCAAGTTGTGCATGATGGTAATTTTTCTCTAGCTCCGCCCCTTTCTCGTACATTGGGACGTTGGCTACGGTAGCAAGGGGGGCTGCTCAGATAAGTCTTGGAATGAGAGCCACGACAGCATAGACGAGTAGCAGTAGGACAGGTCGTCTGCCGACAGTTTCTGTTCCGTTTCTGTCTCGCTCTCCACCATCATGTTCTCCCCGCTCATTAGCTTGGCCTCCATCACCCTTAGGTTGTCCCCCATCTTCTTCATCTCCCCAGCGAGGCGCGTGCGCGTCTCACGACCAGCATCCCGTACTTTGGTGGATTCACCTTCCAGCAGCAGCTGACGCATCATATTCAGCTTGTCCGCCAACAGTTTCCTGTCGCATTTGGGATCAGTGGTCTCACCGGCAATTTTCACCGCCTCGAGGGCAATCTCCGCCATGAACTTCATTTCCTCGGATACCCAGCTCCTCTTGACGACGATCACCTGACCACCTTCCACCTCCTCCTCCACCCTGCTCGAGGCATGCAAGAACCTGACACGGACCGCCAACAACTCGGACAACCTGTCGGGGTCGGCGGCCTCGCCAACATTGTCTACGTACACGAGGAAGCTCCTCGCCGTGCCGGCCGAGAGGGTGCCAGCGAAGATGGAACCGGACTTTCTGTCGCCGGTGATGCGAGAGCGAGACCAGAATCGGCCGGACTCGATTCTGGACAGCACTGCCCCAGAGCCGGAGGTGTTGTCGCTGCTGCACGCGATGGAGATGTCGACGGTCGTCCCGACGGCGATGGTGGAGGTGATCTTGTCGATGCAGGTAGTGAACGCCTCGGCGATCTTATCGGCGTCGTTGAGGACGGCGTACATGCCGTTGGACGTGCTGGCGATGTAGTGCAGGGCCCTGCTGTTGCGGGTGCCACTACCGCGGAAGCCGAAGGTGTGTATAGTGTACTTGTTGGTGTTGATCAGATTTTGGCTGATCAAGGAGTCATCCTCGCCGTCGGAGATGACGATGACGAAGCCCACGCGGTCCTTCTCCTCGCCTGGCCGATCATCCAATATCTACACACGTGCCGACGTACGTGTAGTGTATGCATGCAAATAGAGGTAGGAGATTTGGATCAGTCTTCATTTTCTCACTGCATTTGGCGCGGAAAATAAATGTTTTTTGTGCAACATGCATGCACGGTGGCACCCTCAGGGCAACATCTTACACTCATTTCTTAACAGTTTCTAATCTTGCGATGGCGTTCAATAGTCGGTAATGTTAACTAGCAAACGTTAGCTGGGACGGAGGCCCCATCGCCCCCCCACCCCAGCTGGTTAATCATAATTGAACGATAGCAGTTTTTACGAAAAAATGCCTTAAAAATATGAAAACTGCCAACCCCCACAACTAAAGTTGCCACCCCTTAACAACTATAACTGCCACCCAAACCGTTCGCAAATGTCATCCCCCCGACGAACGTTTGCCAGTTATTAGGGTTCTCAATAATATATTATTCGGAACAATACAGTTTTCTGAAAACTATAGATGATTGTATCCTCTCTAGATTAACTTTTAACAGTGATCTTCAGTTTTGACATATAGTACGTGCCTGCTTTGGTTGTTTTAACGTAAAAAGTCATATATACTAGGTTAAGAATGCATATATAGGTAAAAGGTTGAATATGTACCAGTACATCAAAACAGATGCCATGTTCATGTAGGGCCTCGTTTCACTAGAATTTATTCTACTGCAACTTCCGTGGAATTTTATTCTTTACGAAGTAGGATATTCCCTAAGGCTTGTTTGAAATGTAGGATTATTAGAAAACAAAGGAATTGTCCAATGAACAACTTTGCCTAAAATTTCAAATAAAAATTCCCATTAAGTTCAGTCTAATTGAAATTCTTGTTTGTTTCTACAATAAATATAACACACATCCTTAATTGAAACGATCTATCCATGGATGCTCGATCTTGGGGCTTCACCCAGAAGAATTCCAAGAAAACTAGAGACAATGCATCCACCAAGGGGATGTTATGGAACACCACCATTTGTCAGGTACAGGTAGTGCACGTCAGGACTAAAAATTGCACTATGAAACTGGAGACATTGTGCTCAAGACCACCACCAAACTTTTGTCAACCTGGACTACCACCCCCACTTACAATGAAGAAGTCACCGCTGCAAGCCCACAACCAACCAACATGCTCACAACCCTGACATGGACATCGCCAACCAACCGGACATACCACATGTATAAGACCACGCCCGCTCGCATCAAGAAGGTCAGCGACACCACCAAGCGCCCACTCAAGAGGCTAACCGGCAGCCCCGACCCGACAGCCGTTCATGAAATGCCGAGCATTTAGGTAGGCGGAACAGGTAGCGAGGCATTTTCTGGGACCAATCACGCGTTGTTGCCGCCACGTGCGATGCTCTTGTCATCCAACCACTACTGCATTTCTTATATCCACCGCCATCGTGCACGAAACCGAGCATCCATGTGCCACACTCGTGCCAATCATCCACTGCCACAACTCTTGTGTTCGGCCCTAGGCGCCACACTCATCGCCGTTGCACGTACTAAGGCTGGTCATAGTGGGAGTAACTCAGGGAGTAACATAGATGCCACATAAGCAAAAATAATGAGGTGGCAAGTAGTTAATGAGGAGAGTGGCAAATAGAGTAATATAATATGTTACCATCACATAGCGCTTTCCAATGCAAAATGAGTCTACAAAGTGATAAATGAAGACATCTATGTTACTACACATATGACACTACCCACTATGAAAGTAGTAATATAGACTAGTAACATATGCATGTTACTACTCTAAGTTACTCCCCGGGGCCTGACTATGGGCGCTCCTCTCCATGACACCGCTACAATACCGCACCCGGTCGCCCTGGACACCGACACATGCCGCCGGCTTCCCCTGCGTTCCGGTGCCATTATGTTGGCATAAGTTACAACGTGTGTCCTATTCGGATACAAGTGTCCTATTAGGACACGACTCCATATTCTATCTAAACACAATACAACTACAAGTCCAACTGTAACCTAACTCGTACACAATATTCGACACAACTCTAACAAACTCCACCTTGACGAATATTCTCCATCACCTTGAGTTCGACAATGCATCAAACTTCCATGTACATTGGACTTGAGCTTATCCCATGAGTACTGCTGCTACTCCAAAGACTCCATATGACTCCACTTGCAACTTGTAGTCCCTTCTTTTCTTGACCACGGTCAACACTCAAACGAAATTAAGTTTCACATTACTCTAGTTTGCGCTCTCAACTTCCAGAGTATCAGTCCAACGCCATTACACATTGATCACTGACCTGCGTGAAATTGAACAATTCACATATTGGGTGTCACACATAAGAGTTACCTGAACTCAATATCACCGCTCCTTCCTTGACCGCCTGTCTGAAACTTGAAGAAATTTCACCATTGCTTGTAGTCATTCTGAGTCAAATTCTCAGTTGTCTCACCACATGTATGACCACCAGTGTTGGGGAACGTTGCAGAAAATTAAAATTTTTCCTACGGTTTCACCAAGATCCATCTATGAGTTCATCTAAGCAACGAGTCATGGGAGAGAGATTGCATCTACATACCACTTTGTAGATTGCATGCGGAAGCGTTCAAGGGGATGGTGATGATGGAGTCGTACTCGCCGTGATTCGAATCACCGATGACCAAGTGCTGAACGGACAGCACCTCCGCGTTCAACACACGTACGGGACGGATGACGTCTCCTCCGTCTTGATCCAGCAAGGAGGAAGGAGAGGTTGAGGAAGATTGCTCCAACGACAGCACGACGGCGTGGTGTTGTTGGTGCAGCAGTACTCCGACAGGGCTTCGCCAAGCACGTACGGAGGAGGAGAGGTGTTGGGGAGGGGAGGGGCTGCGCCTTGAGTTGTCTCTGGAGCCCTCCCCTCACCCCTCTATTTATAGGGGAAGGGGCAAGGGGGGCCGGCCCCTCTAGATGGGATCTAGAGGGGGGGCGGCGGCCAAGGGGAGGGGGCTTGCCCCCCAAGCAAGGGGGCGCCCCCCTTTAGGGTTCCCCCCAACCCTAGGCGCATGGGCCCTTTAGGGGGGGAGGCGCACCAGCCCACTTTGGGCTGGTTCCCTCCCTCATACAGCCCATGAGCCCCTCCGGGAGAGGTGGCCCCTCCCGGTGGACCCCCGGAACCCCTCCGGTGGCCCCGGTACAATACCGATATGCCCCCGAACCTTTCCGGTGTCCGTATGACAACTTCCCATATATAAATCTTTACCTCCGGACCATTCCGGAACTCCTCGTGATGTCCGGGATCTCATCCGGGACTCCGAACAACATTCGGTAATCACATACAAGTCTTCCTAATAACCCTAGCGTCATCGAACCTTAAGTGTGTAGACCCTACGGGTTCGGGAGACATGCAGACATGACCGAGACGACTCTCGGGCAATAACCAATAGCGGGATCTGGATACCCATGTTGGTTCCCACATGTTCCTCGATGATGTCATCGGATGAACCACGATGTCGAGGGTTCAAGCAACCCCGTATACTATTCCCTTTGTCAATCGGTACGTTACTTTGCCCGAGACTCGATCGTCGGTATCCCAATACCTTGTTCAGTCTCGTTACCGGCAAGTCACTTTACTCGTACCGTAATGCATGATCCCGCGACCAAACACTTGGTCACATTGAGCTCATTATGATGATGCATTACTGAGTGGGCCCGGTGATACCTCTCCGTCATACGGAGTGACAAATCCCAGTGTCGATCCGTGTCAACCCAACAGACACTTTCAGAGATACCTGTAGTGCACCTTTATAGTCACCCAATTACGTTGTGACGTTTGGTACACCCAAAGCACTCCTACGGTATCCGGGAGTTACACGATCTCATGGTCTAAGGAAAAGATACTCAACATTGGAAAGCTCTAACAAAACGAACTACACGATCTTGTGCTATGCTTAGGATTGGGTCTTGTCCATCACATCATTCTCCTAATGATGTGATCTCGTTATCAATGACATCCAATGTCCATAGCCAGAAAAACATGACTATCCATTGATCAACGAGCTAGTCAACTAGAGGCATACTAGGGACATATTGGTGTCTAGTATTCACACATGTACTACGATTTCCAGATAACACAATTATAGCATGAATAAAAGACAATTACCGTGAACAAGGAAATATAATAATAATGCTTTTATTATTGCCTCTAGGGCATATTTCCAACAGTCTCCCACTTGCACTAGAGTCAATAATCTAGTTACATTGTGATGAATCGAACACCCATAGAGTTCTGGTGCTGATCATGTTTTGCCCTAGGGAGAGGTTTAGTCAACGGATCTGCGACATTCAGATCCGTGTGCACTTTACAAATTTCTATGTCTCCATCTTGAACATTTTCACGGATGGAGTTGAAGCGACGCTTGATGTGCCTGGTCTTCTTGTGAAACCTGGGCTCCTTGGCAAGTGCAATAGCTCCCGTGTTGTCACAGAAGAGCTTGATCGGCCCCGACGCATTGGGTATGACTCCTAGGTCGGTGATGAACTCCTTCATCCAAATTGCTTCATGCGCTGCCTCCGAGGCTGCCATGTATTCCGCTTCACTTGTAGATCCCGCCACGACGCTCTGCTTGCAGCTGCACCAGCTTACTGCTCCACCATTCAACATATACACGTATCCGGTTTGTGACTTAGAGTCATCCAGATCTGTGTCGAAGCTAGCGTCGACGTAACCCTTTACGATGAGCTCTTCGTCACCTCCATAAACGAGAAACATGTCCTTAGTCCTTTTCAGGTACTTAAGGATATTCTTGACCGCTGTCCAGTGTTCCTTGCCGGGGTTACTTTGGTACCTACCTACCAAACTTACGGCAAGGTTTACATCAGGTCTGGTACACAGCATGGCATACATAATGGATCCTATGGCTGAAGCATAGGGGATGACACTCATCTCTTGTTTATCCTTTGCCGTGGTCGGGCATTGGGCCGAGCTCAATTTCACACCTTGCAATACAGGCAAGAACCCTTTCTTGGACTGATCCATTTTGAACTTCTTCAAAATCTTATCAAGGTACGTGCTTTGCGAAAGACCTATGAGGCGTCTTGATCTATCTCTATAGATTTTGATGCCTAATATATAAGCAGCTTCTCCAAGGTCCTTCATTGAAAAACTCTTATTCAAGTAGGCCTTAATGCTGTCCAGAAGTTCTATATCATTTCCCATCAAAAGTATGTCATCTACATATAGTATGAGAAATGCTACAGAGCTCCCACTCACTTTCTTGTAAACGCAGGCTTCTCCATAAGTCTGCATAAACCCAAACGCTTTGATCATCTCATCAAAGCGAATGTTCCAACTCCGAGATGCTTGCACCAGCCCATAAATGGATCGCTGGAGCTTGCATACCTTGTTAGCATTCTCAGGGTCGACAAAACCTTCCGGCTGCATCATATACAGTTCTTCCTTAAGATAGCCGTTAAGGAATGCCGTTTTGACGTCCATTTGCCATATCTCATAATCATAGTATGCGGCAATTGCTAACATGATTCGGACGGACTTCAGCTTCGCTACGGGAGAGAAAGTCTCATCGTAGTCAACCCCTTGAACTTGCCGCTAACCCTTAGCGACAAGTCAAGCTTTATAGATGGTGACATTACCATCCGCGTCCGTCTTCTTCTTGAAGATCCATTTATTTTCTATCGCTCGCCGATCATCGGGCAAGTCTGTCAAAGTCCATACTTTGTTTTCATACATGGATCCTATCTCGGATTTCATGGCTTCTAACCATTTGTTGGAATCCGGGCCCGCCATCGCTTCTTCATAGTTCGAAGGTTCACCGTTGTCTAACAACATGATTTCCAGGACAGGGTTGCCGTACCACTCTGGTGCGGAACGCGTCCTTGTGGACCTACGAAGTTCAGTGGGAGCTTGGTCCGAAGTATCTTGATCATCATCATTAACCTCCTCTCTAATTGGAGCAGGCACCATAGGAACATTTTCCTGCGCTGCGCTATTCTCTGTTTCAAGAGGCAGTACTTCATCAAGCTCCACTTTCCTCCCACTTACTTCTTTCGAGAGAAACTCTTTCTCCAGAAAGGTTCCGTTCTTGGCAACAAAGATCTTGCCCTCGGATCTTAAGTAGAAGGTATACCCTATGGTTTCCTTAGGGTATCCTATGAAGACACACTTTTCCGATTTGGGTTCGAGCTTTTCAGGCTGAAGTTTCTTGACATAAGCCTCGCGTCCCCAAACTTTTAGAAACGACAGCTTAGGTTTCTTCCCAGACCATAATTCATACGGTGTCGTCTCAACGGATTTAGACGGTGCCCTATTTAAAGTGAATGTAGCTGTCTCTAGAGCGTATCCCCAAAATGATAGCGGCAAATCGGTAAGAGACATCATAGATCGCACCATATCCAATAAAGTGCGATTACGACGTTCGGACACACCATTACGCTGAGGTGTTCCAGGCGGCGTGAGTTGTGAAACTATTCCACATTTTCTTAAGTGTGTGCCAAATTCGTGACTCAAGTATTCTCCTCCATGATCTGATCGTAGAA
Organism: Aegilops umbellulata; assembly: GCA_032464435.1. Classification (NCBI taxonomy): domain Eukaryota; kingdom Viridiplantae; phylum Streptophyta; class Magnoliopsida; order Poales; family Poaceae; genus Aegilops; species Aegilops umbellulata. The sequence goes on from CP136055.1 coordinate 628,318,519, forward strand.
ACTTGATTTTTCTGTCACGTTGATTCTCAACCTCACTCTGAAACTCCTTGAACTTTTCAAAGGTCTCAGACTTGTGTTTCATTAAGTAGACATAGCCATATCTACTCAAATCATCAGTGAGAGTGAGAACATAACGATATCCTCCGCGAGCCTCAACGCTCATTGGACCGCACACATCAGTATGTATGATTTCCAATAAGTTGGTTGCTCGCTCCATTGTTTCGGAGAATGGAGTCTTGGTCATTTTGCCCATGAGGCATGGTTCGCATGTGTCAAACGATTCATAATCGCGAGACTCTAAAAGTCCATCAGCATGGAGCTTCTTCATGCGCATGACACCAATGTGACCAAGGCGGCAGTGCCACAAGTATGTGGGACTATCGTTATCAACTTTACACCTTTTGGTATTCACACTATGAATATGTGTATTATCACGCACGAGATTCATTAAGAATAAACCATTAACCATCGGAGCATGACCATAAAACATATCACTCGTATAAATAGAACAACCATTATTCTCGGATTTAAATGAGTAGCCATCTCGTATTAAACGAGATCCAGACACAATGTTCATGCTCAAACTTGGCACTAAATAACAATTATTGAGGTTTAAAACTAATCCCGTAGGTAAATGTAGAGGTAGCGTGCCGGCGGCGATCACATCGACCTTGGAACCATTCCGGACGCGCATCGTCACCTCGTCCTTTGCCAGTCTTCTCTTATTCCGCAGCTCCTGCTGTGAGTTACAAATATGAGCAACGGCACCGGTATCAAATACCCAGGAGCTACTACGAGCACTGGTAAGGTACACATCAATTGCATGTATATCACATATACCTTTAGTGTTGCCGGCCTTCTTATCCGCTAAGTACTTGGGGCAATTCCGTTTCCAGTGACCATTTCCCTTGCAATAAAAGCACTCAGTTTCAGGTTTGGGTCCATTCTTTGACTTCTTCCTGGCAACTGATTTACCAGGCGCGGCAACCTCCTTGCCGTCCTTCTTGAAGCTCTTCTTACCCTTGCCTTTCTTGAACTTAGTGGTTTTATTCACCATCAACACTTGATGTTCCTTTTTGATCTCCACCTCCGCAGATTTCAGCTTTTGTAGCTAGGTGGGAGAGACTGAAGGATTCTGTCAATGACCGCCTCATCCGGAAGATTAACTTCCAGCTGAGTCAAGCGGTTGTGCAACCCAGACATCTTGAGTATGTGTTCACTAACAGAGCTATTTTCCTCCATTTTGCAGCTAAAGAACTTGTCGGAGACTTCATATCTCTCGACCCGGGCATGAGCTTGGAAAATTAATTTCAGCTCCTCGAACATCTCATATGCTCCGTGTTGCTCAAAACGCTTTTGAAGCCCCGGTTCTAAGCTGTAAAGCATGCCGCACTGAACGAGGGAGTAATCATCAGTGCATGACTGATGGGCGTTCATAACGTCCTGGTTTTCTGGGAATGGTGCATCACCTAGCGGTGCTTCTAGGACATAATCTTTCTTGGCTGCTATGAGGATGATTCTCAGATTCCGGACCCAGTCCGAATAGTTGCTACCATCATCTTTCAGCTTAGTTTTCTCTAGGAACGCGTTGAAGTTGAGGCTGACATTACCGTGGGCCATTTGATCTACAAGACATATTGTAAAGATTTAGACTAAGTTCATGATAATTAAGTTCATCTAATCAAATTAATGAATGAACTCCCACTCAGATTTGACATCCCTCTAGTCATCTAAGTGATACATGATCCGAGTCAACTAGGCCGTGTCCGATCATCACGTGAGACAGACTAGTCATCATCGGTGAACATCTCCATGTTGATCGTATCTTCTATACGACTCATGTTCGACCTTTCGGTCCTCCGTGTTCCGAGGCCATGTCTGCACATGTTAGGCTCGTCAATTCAACCTAAGTGTATTGCGTGTGTAAATCTGGCTTACACCCGTTGTATGCGAACGTAAGAACCTATCACACCCGATCATCACGTGGTGCTTCGGAACGACGAACCTTAGCAACGGTGCACAGTTAGGGAGAACACAATTTTGATATTTTAATGAGGGATCATCTTATTTACTACCGTCGTTCTAAGTAAACAAGATGCATAAACATAATAAACATCACATGCAATTATATAGTAGTGACATGATATGGCCAACATCATATAGCTCCTTTGATCTCCATCTTGAGGGCTCCATGATCATCTTTTCACCGGCACGACACCATGATCTCCATTATCATGATCTCCATCATCGTGTCTCCATGGAGTTGCTCGCCAACTATTACTATTACTACTACTACTATGGCTAACACGTTTAGCAATAAAGTAAAGTAATTTACATGGCGACACGCAGGTCATAAAAGAATAATGACAACTCCTATGGCTCCTGCCGGTTGTCATACTCATCGACATGCAAGTCGTGAATCCTATTACATGAACATGATCTCATACATCACATATATATCATTCATCATTCATCACAACTTTGGCCATATCATATCACAATGCACTTGCTGCAAAAACAAATTAGACGTCCTTTAATTGTTGTTGCAAGTTTTACGTGGCTGCATTAGGGTTCTAGCAAGAACATTTTCTTACCTACGTGAAAGCCACAACGTGATTTGTCAACTTCTATTTACCCTTCATAAGGACCCTTTTCATCGAATCCGCTCCAACTAAAGTGAGAGAGACAGACACCCGCCAGCCACCTTATGCAACTAGTGCATGTCAGTCGGTGGAACCGGTCTCACGTAAGCGTACGTGTAAGGTTGGTCCGGACCGCTTCATCCCACAATACCGCTGAAGCAAGATAAGACTAGTAGCGGCAAGAAAGTTGACAACATCTACGCCCACAACAATTGTGTTCTACTCGTGCAATAGAGAACTACGCATAGACCTAGCTCATGATGCCACTTTTGGGAAACGTTGCAGAAAATTAAAATTTTTCCTACGGTTTCACCAAGATCCATCTATGAGTTCATCTAAGAAATGAGTCATGGGAGAGAGACTTAGTATTTTCACTAAGTCATGTTCTGCTGTTATTTTTATGCCATGTGTTCATGTTGTTTCAGAGAGATCTATGCCTCTTTTGAGCATCATCAGTAAGGGTGTTTTGAGTATATGTATTTGCTCTATCCATCCATGCCTTTGTTTGTATTTATGGAGTGCCATAGCTTGAGTCAATCGAGCTCTACTTTTGCTATAAAATGTTGCTGACAGATTGTTTACATGTTATTCGATTTTGCCAAGCTTGGTGTAGTTGATCCTTGCATGTTATGATGTTATTCTTGCCATGTATAGCTTCTATGCCATGTCTTCTTGATGGGTGTATGCTTATTTTATCATGCAATGCTCTGTAGTGAGTGCATCGAGCTCACGAACATGCCTACTTGTTATCTGTTTTTGACATGTCCAGTTTTCTGCTAAGTCTGAAACCTGTAACGAAACTTGCTTATTTGACATGGGTGTAATCATATTTTCTGATCCTTTTTGGCTTATGGTCAATAAGGGACTTTAGTCAAGTGCTTTGATTAGATTCATACCATGTCTTAATTTGCTATGTGCTGTTCCTGTAGCCTGTTCTTTCATTGCTCTAAACATGTCATCCTGATGTTAGTTTCTGCTATGTTGTTATTTTCACCAAGTCTGTGAACCTGTAATCTTTTGCACTTTTGTCATGCTTGTTTGAACCTGTTGTGATGTGATTTAGCCGTAGCTCAGTGTTCATCTTTTGTCAAGCATCTTGAGTAGATTACTGCCATATGCTTTGTTGGTATGTTTGGGTGCAGTAGCTTAATTTCTTGTTGCTTGCTAAGTAGCATTATGCTGTTAATGGCAGATTATTGTCATTCTTGTTTTGCTTGTCATTTGCAAACCGTGCATCCGATTCCGGTGATCTTTATATCAATTTCAACCGAAATCACCTCACATATTGGGTGTCACACATAAGAGTTACCTGAACTCAATATCACCGCTCCTTCCTTGACCGCCTGTCTGAAACTTGAAGAAATTTCACCATTGCTTGTGGTCATCCTGAGTCAAATTCTCAGTTGTCTCACCACATGTATGACCACCAGAGCCCTGGCCCGTCTCCATGCCCCGTGCATACCCCATGCCTCGCAGCTATTACCGCGTCGAACCTCCGCTGTCCCGGTCAAGTCTCAAGGGTCGCGAAACCACACCACTCAACCCCCACTGTAGAGTACCACCAATCATCACCGAACGATGACGAGTTTCACGCTTCCATCAGACCACTGGGCTCCAGTCCGAACTGCATGTCACTCGCTTTTTCCCGCCTGCTGAATAGGCTTCGGCCCCGTCGGCTTACGCCGTAGCCCCTCAATCCAGCTCCACCTTTAACATGACTCCATGGTGGTTGTACATACCACCCCCGCGTCCCATCGACTTCAAGCTCACATGCGTACGCCATCTTGAATCAACCCCACGCCATAGTCTTGTCGAAGCCACACAAGCCCTCGGGGCCTGCGCCACGTGTTTCCACGCCCCAAAAGTCGGTCACAATCAGCATCACGCTCATATGTCGTCGTCGCTGAAATCACCACCGTCTTCTGTACCAACCGACTTGCGTCGATCCCGTCAGACTGTCCGGTCCGACCCAACCGAACTTGTTCGACTGCAACGACACGTTCTGAACTCCTCAAGCCATCACTGTGACCATCGCCATCCATGCACAAATGTGTACCAGCAAAGAAAACCAAATCAAAGTCCTTCATAGCATAGCCTTCCCATGTGAACAACTCCTAATTTCATCACACGTATGTAGCTTCTGGACTCATCCTTTTATCTCTTCCTTGATAGCATATCACCGCCTTGGCTTTCAGCCCTTGTGCCAATTCTTTTTGTCACATACAAATCTCGACTGTACGCAGCTCACACATCCACCGAACCAGCGACACTGCCCGTTGCCTGGCCCTTCCCTGCACTTCTGCGTGACAGTGCACAATAGGCCTTGCAGCCGTCCTCCCCGCGTTCTCAGATGGGCTTCCTGCCATGGGCCACCAGATCATAGCTCGTACGTGTACAGCCGCCTGACGCTCGCCCGATCGATCTGATCGACCGCCGCACGTCTATGCAGCTGCAACGCACACGCGATCATTCCGCTGTCCGACGCCTGTCGCTGATCCATCGAGTCCCTCATCTTGTCTGCTTTTTCGGATCTCGCTGAGAACCACGCCGCGTCGGCTGCATCTCAAACTCGATTCTTCCTCCAGATCAACAATCCGCCTCCTGGACATTATCAACCTTGTTCATGATACCACTTGTTAGAATAAATCCGAGTCATACCGTCGATCATCCGAGTACCAAGCAATCACACGAGCACGGCACCGAGATTTGTTAACGAGGTTCACCGACATGGCTACATCCCCGGGGCCTGACTATGGGCGCTCCTCCCCATGACACCGCTACAATACCGCACCCGGTCGCGCTGGACACCGGCACATGCCGCCGGCTTCCCCTGCGTTCCGGTGCTATTATGTTGGCATAGGTTACAACGTGTGTCTATCCCCGCTATATAAGAGAGGCCTAGGATACAAGTGTCCTATTAGGACACGACTCCATATCCTATCTAAACACAATACAACTACAAGTCCAACTGTAACCTAACTCGTACACAATATTCGACACAACTCTAACATCCTTAACTGCAAATAGGTGTATTGTTAATTCGTTGGAGGGTTCAAGTCCTGGTGCTCGTATTTATTTCAGTATTCCGGCGATACACTTTCAGTGGTGGAGACGTTCTCGTCGACCACGAGACGCCTACGATGACTTCGTAAATCTCAAGATGATATGCCGGCTGAATGTCTCGAAGGTGCTCATTGGGATAGGGTATGTGCGTTCATAGGGATGCGTGTATGCGCGTATATATAAGCGCGTGCGTCTGTACCGTGTTAAAAAGATTAACATGAGGACACGGAGTTTTTGTTCCCAGGCTCATCTGCACCCGCGTTGACGAAAAAAATCAAAACAAATACTAGATGAATTTTAAAAAATCCATTTTTTGTGTGGTAGATCATTTGGTGCATGAGGTCCGCTCCACATTTCAACTCATTTGGTCATCTGAGTAGCTCTCGGCAAAAACGACAAAATCGGGGTTTGTAAAAAAGTTTACTGTTCACGCACTGTTCTGACCCGATTTGTCTTTTTTGCCAAGAGCTGCTCAGGTGTCCAAATAAGTTGCAATTTGGAGCGGACCTCGCGAATCAAATTATCTACTAGACACAAAAAATGGATTTTTTAAAATATTTTTTCTAGTATTTGTTTTGATTTTTTCGGACCGGAGCAGACGACCCTGGGCACCGAGTTGGATTTCCGTTGACATGACTCTTAACTATAGTAGTAGGATGTGTTAGAAAGGAAGGCTTTTAACGGAAAGGCCAAATTGAGAACGAGCATCATCAGTTACAAGTGTGTTTTTTTTTCCAAAAAAAACCAGTTACAAGAAAATCAAGAGAATGGAGAGAGCGCAAAGTGCGACCTGGACGTGGCCTTGTAAGCCGTGGGCTGCGTGGTTTGTTGGCGAGCGATGCTACACGCACGGGGATGTCTTTTACGGATTCAACGAGGTGTCATGCGTGGAGATTTTAGATTGGATGAAAGGGGTGGGACCCTGAAAATCGGGGGGGGGGGGGGGGAGACTGGGAGAGTGTTATAGTTAGGAATATTCTTTGTGAAAGCACGTAAAGGTCCGTGTGTGTAGTATTATCGCTTGTTGGCAGCAGGGCGAGGGAGGCCTCGAGCTTTGTGGGGGACTCAATGATGTTGGGACATCCTATCTATATTGTCGAGCAAACACATAGCGGTAGTCCGCCCTGGGCCGATCCTGGGCTCGATGCCGAGCGAGCGCCCGACTTTCTTTTTGAAAATCCAAACATTTGTTAAAATTTATGAACAAATTTTGATTTGTGAACAATCTTTAAAATTTAGAATTGCGAACAGAAAATAAAAAAATTAAACAGAAAAAAAAGAAACTAAAAAAGAAAAAGAAAAAATGAAATGAAAAGAAAAGGAAAATAAAGATAAAAAGAAGAAAATAAGAAATCAGAAAAGTCATAAGAAAAACCTGTTCAGGACCTTCCAGAAGGTTAAAACTGAGCTTCTCACATGTAGAATATCAGTATTTGGGCCGGCCGCGAACGAGTGTTCGTGTACGGAACCCCAATAATTTTGTTGCAACGTGTGGCAAGTACGAAGTCAGCAATTAAGGGTACCCTTGCAGTGGTCACTTACACTTTTTCAGTAATTAAGGGTACCCTTGCAGTGGTCACTTCCACTTTTCCAGTCAAGCTCATACATGTTCCGTTATCTTTTTAGTTATGTCATGTTGCTCCTTACGTGACTTGTACTTTGATTTCATAATATGAATGAGACACATATTATCATGCAAAAAAAATTAAAAAATGGCATCCTTGGATTTTTTCCATAGATTTTTTTATTCAAAATGTTTTGTCTCTTAAATTGTGCGTTCAAATCGGGAACCGTCTTCACGGTTGGATTTTTCATGTTGAGATCTTCGAAACTAGTTCTCATGTTAATAGGTTTCGATGAATTTTTTATCATGAAAAACACATAGAAAACCCGGTAGAAAAAAGCCGAGCCGGAAGCACGATTTCCCCCCTTTTTTCCCCATAGGCAAAGCTGTGCCTGTCGCGGAAGAAAAAAATCAACATTTTTCCTTTCCGTGAGGCTTAACTGTGCCTCTCACGAAAGCAAACCTGTGCCTCCACGAGAAGTAAATCAGTGCCTCTCGCGGAAGAAAAAAAACGTGTTTTTCCTGTGCCTCTCTCAGAAGCAAAACTTTGCCTCCACGAGAAGCAAATCTATGCCTGCAGCAGAAGAAAATAAACACGTTTTCCCTCTCTTTCCGAGAGGCACAACCTCTCGCGAAGTAAGCCCGTGTCTCCACGAAAAGAAAATCCGTGCCTCTCACCGAAGCAAACCTGTGCCCAGTGGGGAAGCAAATTTGTGCCTCTCGTGAATGAAGAAAAATGTGTTTCACGCATTTTTGTCCAAAACCGGGAGAAAATCTGGCAAAAGCTGAAAACCCAATCTAAAACCCGAAAACGTGTACAGTACTAATAATAATAAAATATCAAGGAAGCGCCCATCATGCGACATGTGGCGGCGACTGAGAGCGTATCAAGTGACCCTTGAGGGGCTACCACAAGGGGTACCCCTCAATTAGTGGCGGAGGGCCTTTCAGGTCTCTTAAAAAATAAAAATGAGTCATCGCACCTCAGTGGGATTAATGTGGCCCAATCGGCACCGCCGGCGAACCACTTGCTCTTTGTGGATGACAGCCTGTTGTTCGTTAAGGCCAGTTGTGATGGAGCTATTGAGTTGTCTTCGCTTTTGGAATCTTACCGTAGTGCTTCTGGTCAAAAGGTAAATCTATCAAAATCCTCAGTTTTGTTTAGTAAAGGATGTTCTATTGTACCTTGAAGAATGAATTGAAAAATGCTCTAAATGTTCCTAACGAGTCTTTGTCAGAAAGATATCTGGGTATACCATCTGATATGGGCAGCAACAAGAATGGAGTATTTTATGTTCTTCAAAGAGAGGGTTTGGAACAAAGTTAAAGGATGCATGGAAAGAAAAAATTCTCTTAGTGGGTGGTAAGGAGGTACTCATAAAATCAATAGCTCAGGCAGTCCCGATCTTCTCCATGTCATGCTTTAAGCTTTCTCGTGGATTGTGCGAGCATATTAATTGCCCAATCTGCAAGTTCTGGTGGGGCTCAAAAGAAGGGAAGAGAAAGGCGAGCTAGGTGTCTTGGAGCGTTATGACGAGACCAAAGCAATGTGGTGGTCTAGGTTTTTGTGACATCGAATTGTTTAACCTGGCATTATTGCTCGCCAGGCATGGGCACATGGTGGATCCTTATGGAACCAATGTCCCTCAGTGCGCGAATCCTCAAAGCAAAATATTTTCCCGTGAGTGACTTCTTGACAGCTGAACGATCCATCCTTGACGGAAGAGATACTATGTCCCATGGCCTTATCAGGCTTACTGGGAACGGGCAATCCACGCTTGTGTGGCAACAAAATTGGCTCCCACGAGACTAGGACATGCACCCTATTGTGAGTCTAGCTGCAAATCCACCACATATGGTTTCCGAGCTCCTGATGGCCAATGCTGAATGGGATGGCGAGTGCTTATCTCAGACGATTCCTACCTACATATGTTGAGGTCATTCGATCAATACCATTGTGCACGAGGAACATCGATGATATTTGGTCATGGCCCCATAATGGCCTCTTTTTAGCCCGATCGGCTAATCGGATGCTAATCACAATGAAACATAGCCGTGAAGCATGGCTAGAAGGGCGCCCAGATTCGTCAAATTCCGAGGTAAAGATGAAGGCTTGGTAAAAGTTGTGGAAGATGGATGTGCCAGCAAAGGTAAAAATATGTTTATGGAGACTAGCTCAACAATCATTACCAACTGCAGTCTAGCTACAACATCGTAAAATGTCATTACAGAGTGCCTGTGGCCTTTGCAGATCGGATGACTCATGGCAACACTCCTTGCTTGAGTGCACCATGGCTAGGTGTATTTGGGAGAAGACCAGGAACTTCAGGACGTTACGTACGTCAATCATGAGCCTGACGCAAAACGGTGGATTTTTTCGCTAATTGATATGCTCCAGCTTGTTGATTTCACTAAGGTACTGGTCACCCTATGGGCAACTTGGGGCGTGTTTGGTTAGTTTCTCAGCGGAGCCTGGCCCAGTGGAGCCTGTCCCCGTGGAGCCTGGTTTAGTGTATACAGATTCTGGCCATCATCTGCATATAGTTTGGTTGTCCGTATTAAGCCCAACTCGCATATTCCCGTAGTGTAAATTGCACTAAGCCCAGCCTGCATCTGGAAAAATGGCCAATTTGAGCGTTCCTGGCGAGCCAGGTTTTGGGCGCTTTAACTTTCGTGCGGCCCAGTTTCTATGTGCGAGCCAGGCAAACAAACAACATGCTACTTAGCCCGCCAGAGCCTGGTTGGCCTTAATGCAGGCTACCAAACGCGCCCTTGGCACTCCCGAAGAAAGGCGTTGCATGAATAGATCTTTCAATCTCCGCACATGATGCATCGCTTTGGTACTAGCCATATTTGCAAACTGGAGATATGCAGACTGAAGAAACATGCAGGTCAAGGGCCGCCTGCTGCTCCTGTTCGTTCCAGGCGCTGGTCTCCTCCAGCCCAAGGTCACTTGAAAATAAAAGTAGATGGTGCCACTTCACATATCTCCAGTGATGGAACCTATAGTGCAGTATGTAGAGATGAAACCAGTAATTTTTTGGGCGCCTATGCAGTTCTGTGTTCCGGTGTTTCAGATCCGGCCACTCTTGAAGCCCTTGCTATCCGAGAAGCACCAGACCTCAACATCTAGCATTATTACATGTGAAAATATCTTTTGATTGACAGGGAGTGATTAACGGCATACACAGAGGCACAGGAGGAAGATATGCAATAATCATCAAGGAGATTCTAGCTACGACAGGCCAGTTCACCAAATGTTCCTTCATCTTCGAAGGATGCGAGGCCAACATAGAGGCACATAAACTTATAAGCACGTTTTAGGACTTCCCTTAGGATGCCATGTGTAGCTCCTTAATCCCCCAGACCTAAATTGCATCCTCATGAACATTATTATTCATCAATAAAGAGAAGTGTGTTTAGACAAAAAAAAAAGAGTTGCTCTCGACAAATAGGGTTTCCGTGGCATGTTAGGCAAATTGGGTATATCACGTGCCTGAGAGCTCCTAGTCACGGTCCAGCAACGGTAGGCCCACTCGTTCGGTAATTAACGACGTGATGGCGTGTTGTAGAACTCGGTATTGTTAGTAAATTTTGATTGAATGATTCTAGAAAAAATAATTTTGATTGAATTAGATACATCATTGCGCCAGTGCAAGTTGTGCATGATGGTAATTTTTCTCTAGCTCCGCCCCTTTCTCGTACATTGGGACGTTGGCTACGGTAGCAAGGGGGGCTGCTCAGATAAGTCTTGGAATGAGAGCCACGACAGCATAGACGAGTAGCAGTAGGACAGGTCGTCTGCCGACAGTTTCTGTTCCGTTTCTGTCTCGCTCTCCACCATCATGTTCTCCCCGCTCATTAGCTTGGCCTCCATCACCCTTAGGTTGTCCCCCATCTTCTTCATCTCCCCAGCGAGGCGCGTGCGCGTCTCACGACCAGCATCCCGTACTTTGGTGGATTCACCTTCCAGCAGCAGCTGACGCATCATATTCAGCTTGTCCGCCAACAGTTTCCTGTCGCATTTGGGATCAGTGGTCTCACCGGCAATTTTCACCGCCTCGAGGGCAATCTCCGCCATGAACTTCATTTCCTCGGATACCCAGCTCCTCCTGACGACGATCACCTGACCACCTTCCACCTCCTCCTCCACCCTGCTCGAGGCATGCAAGAACCTGACACGGACCGCCAACAACTCGGACAACCTGTCGGGGTCGGCGGCCTCGCCAACATTGTCTACGTACACGAGGAAGCTCCTCGCCGTGCCGGCCGAGAGGGTGCCAGCGAAGATGGAACCGGACTTTCTGTCGCCGGTGATGCGAGAGCGAGACCAGAATCGGCCGGACTCGATTCTGGACAGCACTGCCCCAGAGCCGGAGGTGTTGTCGCTGCTGCACGCGATGGAGATGTCGACGGTCGTCCCGACGGCGATGGTGGAGGTGATCTTGTCGATGCAGGTAGTGAACGCCTCGGCGATCTTATCGGCGTCGTTGAGGACGGCGTACATGCCGTTGGACGTGCTGGCGATGTAGTGCAGGGCCCTGCTGTTGCGGGTGCCACTACCGCGGAAGCCGAAGGTGTGTATAGTGTACTTGTTGGTGTTGATCAAATTTTGGCTGATCAAGGAGTCATCCTCGCCGTCGGAGATGACGATGACGAAGCCCACGCGGTCCTTCTCCTCGCCTGGCCGATCATCCAATATCTACACACGTGCCGACGTACGTGTAGTGTATGCATGCAAATAGAGGTAGGAGATTTGGATCAGTCTTCATTTTCTCACTGCATTTGGCGCGGAAAATAAATGTTTTTTGTGCAACATGCATGCACGGTGGCACCCTCAGGGCAACATCTTACACTCATTTCTTAACAGTTTCTAATCTTGCGATGGCGTTCAATAGTCGGTAATGTTAACTAGCAAACGTTAGCTGGGACGGAGGCCCCATCGCCCCCCCACCCCAGCTGGTTAATCATAATTGAACGATAGCAGTTTTTACGAAAAAATGCCTTAAAAATATGAAAACTGCCAACCCCCACAACTAAAGTTGCCACCCCTTAACAACTATAACTGCCACCCAAACCGTTCGCAAATGTCATCCCCCCGACGAACGTTTGCCAGTTATTAGGGTTCTCAATAATATATTATTCGGAACAATACAGTTTTCTGAAAACTATAGATGATTGTATCCTCTCTAGATTAACTTTTAACAGTGATCTTCAGTTTTGACATATAGTACGTGCCTGCTTTGGTTGTTTTAACGTAAAAAGTCATATATACTAGGTTAAGAATGCATATATAGGTAAAAGGTTGAATATGTACCAGTACATCAAAACAGATGCCATGTTCATGTAGGGCCTCGTTTCACTAGAATTTATTCTACTGCAACTTCCGTGGAATTTTATTCTTTACGAAGTAGGATATTCCCTAAGGCTTGTTTGAAATGTAGGATTATTAGAAAACAAAGGAATTGTCCAATGAACAACTTTGCCTAAAATTTCAAATAAAAATTCCCATTAAGTTCAGTCTAATTGAAATTCTTGTTTGTTTCTACAATAAATATAACACACATCCTTAATTGAAACGATCTATCCATGGATGCTCGATCTTGGGGCTTCACCCAGAAGAATTCCAAGAAAACTAGAGACAATGCATCCACCAAGGGGATGTTATGGAACACCACCATTTGTCAGGTACAGGTAGTGCACGTCAGGACTAAAAATTGCACTATGAAACTGGAGACATTGTGCTCAAGACCACCACCAAACTTTTGTCAACCTGGACTACCACCCCCACTTACAATGAAGAAGTCACCGCTGCAAGCCCACAACCAACCAACATGCTCACAACCCTGACATGGACATCGCCAACCAACCGGACATACCACATGTATAAGACCACGCCCGCTCGCATCAAGAAGGTCAGCGACACGACCAAGCGCCCACTCAAGAGGCTAACCGGCAGCCCCGACCCGACAGCCGTTCATGAAATGCCGAGCATTTAGGTAGGCGGAACAGGTAGCGAGGCATTTTCTGGGACCAATCACGCGTTGTTGTCGCCATGTGCGATGCTCTTGTCATCCAACCACTACTGCATTTCTTATATCCACCGCCATCGTGCACGAAACCGAGCATCCATGTGCCACACTCGTGCCAATCATCCACTGCCACAACTCTTGTGTTCGGCCCTAGGCGCCACACTCATCGCCGTTGCACGTACTAAGGCTGGTCATAGTGGGAGTAACTCAGGGAGTAACATAGATGCCACATAAGCAAAAATAATGAGGTGGCAAGTAGTTAACGAGGAGAGTGGCAAATAGAGTAATATAATATGTTACCATCACATAGCGCTTTCCAATGCAAAATGAGTCTACAAAGTGATAAATGAAGACATCTATGTTACTACACATATGACACTACCCACTATGAAAGTAGTAATATAGACTAGTAACATATGCATGTTACTACTCTAAGTTACTCCCCGGGGCCTGACTATGGGCGCTCCTCTTCATGACACCGCTACAATACCGCACCCGGTCGCCCTGGACACCGACACATGCCGCCGGCTTCCCCTGCGTTCCGGTGCCATTATGTTGGCATAAGTTACAACGTGTGTCCTATTCGGATACAAGTGTCCTATTAGGACACGACTCCATATTCTATCTAAACACAATACAACTACAAGTCCAACTGTAACCTAACTCGTACACAATATTCGACACAACTCTAACAAACTCCACCTTGACGAATATTCTCCACCACCTTGAGTTCGACAATGCATCAAACTTCCATGTACATTGGACTTGAGCTTATCCCATGAGTACCGCTGCTACTCCAAAGACTCCATATGACTCCACTTGCAACTTGTAGTCCCTTCTTTTCTTGACCACGGTCAACACTCGAACGAAATTAAGTTTCACATTACTCTAGTTTGCGCTCTCAACTTCCAGAGTATCAGTCCAACGCCATTACACACTGATCACTGACCTGCGTGAAATTGAACAATTCACATATTGGGTGTCACACATAAGAGTTACCTGAACTCAATATCACCGCTCCTTCCTTGACCGCCTGTCTGAAACTTGAAGAAATTTCACCATTCCCTTGGGGTGAAACGGCCCATCGCACGGAAACAAATGGACTTTTGTCCGTTTTGTGTCCGCTTTCGATCCATCCACGACCAAAGTTTGCGCCGCTTTTGGGGTGAAACGGACGCCACGCGGACGCGCGGGTCGTCTACGCGTGTCCTTCCCTGGCCCGCCCGTCGGTGGCACAAGGCAGGCCTTTTTCTATCCGCCCCCTCCCTCCCTCCGGCCGCACCCCCTCCACTCTTCCCCACTCTTCCCCTCGCCGCCGCCGCCGCCGCTGCCATTGCAGCCGTGCAGTTCGGACGCGAGCTCGCCCAACCCCTTTCCTTCGGCGCCGCCGAGCTACCCAACCACGGCCACCTGGTTTGCGCACCCGTCGGCCGGTTTTGGGGCGGATCCGGTCGGTTTTGAGCTCGGCCGGCTGTGGGAGGTCGGGCCGCGCCATGGACTGGCCGGGCACCTCATCGGAAGGCCCTGGCAGGGCCGCAAGGCCACATGCAGCCAGTGGCTCCTCCTCTAGCCACTCGGATCTGCACCGTCGGTGGTCTGCTGGCAGATACACGAATGGCGGCCGGCCGGGCTCGATGCTTGCCCAAAAGGTCGTCGGCGCACCGTTGCCACTCATTAAGTGCGACCACTGCCCAAGGATAGTCGTGCGCCGCGTGTCTACAACGCCGGAACATCCCGGATGGGTGTTCATCAAGTGCTTAAACGATGAGGTATGCGCTTTTTTTAGCTTCGGTTTGTGCTCTAGATTTGACTAGTTGTTCTAACTTCAAATTTTGTTGTGTAGAATGGATGCAAGTTTTGGTATTGGGAAGAAGAGTACATCAATATATTGATAGAGCAAAATTTAGTACATGTTCGTGCACTTTTAGCTAGCATAGAGGCTGTAAATGAGACAAGTGCACTTGTTGTTAGATTAGAGGCTAGACACGAGACTAGGCGTGAGGAAGCAACATCGACTTCTGGTTTGAAGAAGAAAGGAGGATGCCAGATCAAGCCTCCTCCACAGATCAACAACGAGTGCATCAAGAAGGCCCTAACCCAACTCAAGGGAGCAGTTATGGAAGTTGAGTATCTTCTAAAATGTATTCTTGTGGTTCTTATTTTTTTGATCTTGCTTTACTAGTCAAAATGTGATGATGTATTTTTCATGTACCAAAAATAAATGATGAAATAAAGTTAAGGACTTGCAAGAAATAATTCGCGAACATGATGCGGCCGGGATGCGTCCGCGCGTTGGGCGCACGGCCACCGTATTCCAAGACACATCCAGACACGACCCCAAATCCCTATCCAAATGGATAGAACCCAGACAAAACGAACGTTCGATTGGGATGGCGCGGTTAAGTTTGCTTTAGCCAGGACCTTGCTGATATGTTTGGCCCGCACTGCCGAAGTGGATCCGGATGGAATCGTCTCGATCTATCCGTCCGCACTGCCGCATGACAGAACTGGCCGAGACTGTGCCACCACCCAAACAATGTCTGGTCCAAACCGCCATGATTTTGAATTGTCTGGGACCTGCTGGATTTATTCGGCACCTGTGTTCACGCGCTGGTTCTAGACAAAACCGCTCCCACCTGGTGGGTCCGCGCTACCGCATGCTGGTGCCACGCTGGATGGAAGCCGACGACGTGCCACCATGCACAGGATTGAGCCATGCGTGTGCTAGAGCCATGCCAAGTACGCCGCACAGACATCATGCTGGATGGAAGCCGACGACGCGCCACCGTGCACAGGAGTGAGCCGTGGGTGCACTGGAGCCATGGCATGTACTTCCTCCGTTTCGAATTACTTTTCATGAAAATGGATGTATCTAGAACTAAAATATGTCTAGATACATTCATTTCTGCGACAAGTAATTCCGAAGGGAGGGAGCGCCGGCTAATTCGAACACAGACGCGCCCTGTCGGAATCAGAAGTAGGTGGCCCTACTGCGTATAACGCCAGATCCGGAAGGAATCGTGCGACCAAGAGCAGTGGCAGGCAGCGCCATTGCCCGGGGCGCATAGGTGTGCGGCGTCTCGGAGAGGGAGGACGGAAGGATGGGGAACAAGGTGGAGGCCTGCTGCAGGGAGGCCCACCCCCATCATTGGCAGCGTGGAGACTCTACGCATAGTGATGTCATGTGCTAGGGCATCATCTTTAGTTTGTTTCTCGTAACACAATTACCATTAATGATGTCCTCTTATAAATAGATTCCATATTTTAATGCACTCAAACTTTTAATCCAACCATGTAGGAACGAATGTATTAGATAATGAGTAGCAATGCATGGGAGGAAAAAAGAAGAAGAAAAAAAATGTTAACCATGATCTTACAGGGTGGATGTACTGGTAAATATGGTTTATGAAACACAGAAGAAGTCGCTATAAGGTCCCGTTAGTTAAATCTCACAAATTTAATCCTAAATAAGAGGCGGCCTAATAAACCCAGGCACATGGACTATTTTTGTATTTAATATTTAGGTAAGTCTGTCCTTAACGTTCTAGTCCGGCATACCTTCACGGCATCCGTTAGTGCCGTCCAGAGTTTGGTGCTGCCGCCTGTAGCAACAGATTGCGCCGCCGTGGTGGGCGTGCTTTGGCCTTCAGGCTCCATCGGTGCAGGTGCAGGTGGAGGTGCAGGGATGGATGATCTAACGGGTTTGATGGTCTTTACGAGCTTCATGGCCTTGCTGAGCTTTTCTCTCCAGTGCGAGACCTAAGATACAATCGGTGGGAATATGGAAACGGATGCCACACAAATGTGTATGTTCAAGTAAGTGTTGAGTGAAGCACCTTAAGGAAATTGAATGTTATTCGCACAAAAAGCAATGGCTAACTACCGAAGAGCTCCATACAATAATGATAAGAATCAGTGCTCAAACTTTTGTGCACTTTTAACCAGAATTATTGTTTTGTTTGTATGGAGCTCATCGGGAGTTATTTGGCCGCCAAATTTTGCATGCAACAAAACATGGCCACAAAGTTTCAGAATTTATTGGAATTTTGGCTTCTATTTTTTTACTGTTCATGCATGGGTTCAATGCACCCGGATGTAGCCACAATTTTCCCTTTCTAAATACAGAAACAGTGCCCACAAACGAAAAATAGGAGCACTAATTAGAACAAACACCTTTTGGGCATCCCGCGGGCGGGTATTCTTCTGTTTTTATGTTGGAAGAGTTCAAGTTTGAACTCTTTATCTATCGATTGTGCGAGCGATGCGTACATTTCTTTTTTGAAAAAGGAGGAATGTCCCCGGCTTCTGCATCTGAATGATCATCGGACTGAAAATCTTTGCCTACTAGAGACCTTCTGAACTGGATATTCAGTGGACAGTATAGCTACGCACGTACTCTACTTAATTAACTATAGCTATATATAGGTGGCACACAGTATCGATTCATACCTGCACGGCCTTCTTTTTGTTGGCAGAGGCTGTGTGCAGCTTGCTGAGGACGAGGGAGTGCACCTTGGTGGAGGTCTCGGACGACATCTCCAAGAGGCCAGCAGGTTCCGCGACAGAGGAGGATTGAGCGGGTACGATGGCGAGGCGGTCCTTGTGGGCAAGCTTCTTCATGATGAGCTCCGTGGCGGTGAGGAGCAGCTTCAAGCTAATTGCCTCCGTGGATCCGCATTTGGCGTCCAGCACGGCGACCAGGTCTACCGGGGGCCGCTTTGCCAACCCGGACTTTGGCGCCACGACACGCACGAGCACCGGCAGTGGCAGGATGATCTTTTGGACCATTTCTGGTACGGCGGCGAAGATTTCCAGTTGGAGGAGATGGTCATCGGCCGCGGCTTGCTGCTGCTTGTCCATGAAGAGCGGTGGCAAAGGCAGCTGCCACCGCTGGTGTGATTGCCACGACAGCATGTACTCTAGCCCAAAGTAGTTGTTGTACAACCTCGCTCGCCTCCATCTCTTGCATCTCCGCGGCGAGCCCAGATAGCAACCCGGCCTCGCCGGCCTCGCAGCCGATGCCCCGATTCCGAATGGAGGCCCACTGCTTGTGCAGCTCGTCTGCCGCTGCATGGACGTCTTTTTTATCATCCGCGGTTATGCTGGCCACCTTCTTGACAGCTTCAATCCGCACCATCTCCGCCGCCACCTGCTTGGACCCGTCTTGGCCCTCCCTCACGGTCACCACCTCCCCGTCCATCTTGTGGCCGCCGCGCTTGATATGAAGGCTGAACAGCTTGGGCAGCTCGTTGTCGTTGTATTGGTCCAGGCGGAGGTTGCCGAGGTAGAGGATGAAGTTGGCTGCCACTACGCCGCCTCCCAGTCGCAGGTAGGTGGAGATACTGCCCACCTTCTTGTCGTAAGAGATGAAGTAGCTGACGGGAGGGGCGTCGATGGAGGACAGGACCACCCTCTTCTCGCACTTGAGTTTGACCTCTATTGGCACCACGGCGGAGGTGACCCTGTCAATGCTGGCAGCCAAGGCCTGAGTGAGGTGGCCGTGCTCGTCGTCCAAGATGGCATAGGTGCAGCCGGGGCTGCTGACCATGGCGTGCATGGTTCTAGCATTGCCGGCGTCGCGGAAGCCGAAGGCGTGCACCGAACGGAACCTCCAGGTAAGCAGGGTGTCCATTTCATCCTCTCCGTTCGAGCAGGAGTTGGAGATGACAACGATGCAACCCACGCGCCTCAGCCTCTCATCGTCTTCACGCTCATTTAATATCTATACTTGTAACCACAACTTGATCTATTAGCGAATTATTATTTCTATGGTAAGTTGCTAACTGCAAAATTGTTATCGCTAAGTGTAGTAGTAGATTAAGTTGCACACAAAAGCATCACCCGCAAAAAAAAAAGTTGCACACAAAAGCAAATGCAACTTTAGTGTAGAAAAATGAAACCGTCCGAGTCGCCTTAAATTTGTAATACACTACATACCAAAGTTGCATATATATTGAAAATGAGAAATTTAAGACGCTCCCACTTACGTACTTACCATCCCAAGAGGTAAGAGGAGAACTGAACCTTAGGCGCCATTCGGTTAATTGATGGCAAAATTGACTATGTTAATATGGTAAGCATAACGTGTATGGAAAGTAATTGCTGGCAAATCTAATATTCACTCATTCCAAATATAAAATTTAATATGCACAATGTTTGTTGTCCAATGTTATGAGATGCCTACCTTACACCAAGGAAATGTTAAAATTGTCTCTTTTAACATGTGATGCTTTGTACGGAAAATATACTTACCCTCAGAGAGAGAGAGAGAGAGAGAGAGAGAGAGAGAGAGAGAGAGAGAGAGAGAGAGAGAGAGAGAGAGAGAGAGAGAGAGAGAGAGAGAGAGAGAGAGGGTTGTGCATTAATATTGCAGCTGAGCACTAAAGTTTAGTTGAACGGGAAAGTTTTAAGTTCATAAATGTTATCTTTTGCAAGAAAAATAGAAAGTTACATGTTGTAAAGTTAGTCAGAAGCACATATCTCAAAGCAATGGTGAATGATAGAGGTAATATATGGATTCACTGCACCCAGGTTTAAGAAATTAGTCTCTTCAAAATATGTAATTAACCAATTTCCACTGGATTAAAAAAATTAGAGGTTAAAATTGTCCATCTAGTAGAAATAAGAATTTCATAGTCAATCTAGCTAGGTAGCTAGGTTCAATTTTCAGAATGAAACACGGTGTCTACTGATCCTACTACATACCGAGTCGGCTGATTCCAAAGCTCTCACCATGTGTGGGTACATCTTTCCAACGTATCTTCGACCGTCAGGGACCTATATTAAATAGCTTACATATGTTATTTTATTTTATTTTGTTAAAAGAGAGCTTACTCTCCGATTTCTATTACCAGAAACCACATTGTCATACAGGGAACCAAACTAAAAACAAAAGAAAACAGCCACTGCCAACCATGCATCTAATTCCTATCTAAGGAAGATCGGAGAAAGGACTACATATGTTACTTGAAAATTGATATGGATCGATGCATGCCAGCAGCCATAAAAAGCTCCCACCATGATGCATGATTGATAGATCACCTACATATGGAGTACATAGTGTTATATTACCTTTTGGGCCCATTCAAAGGACCGCACCATCAAGGTGTCACTCTTGATGGCCTTGGACACCTCGTCGGTGGCCAGCTTGACCCTGCTGCTTCCGGCGGCCAACGGCAACAAGGTTGATTGGCCGGTGACGATCGCGAGGCGGTCGGCCTCGTCATCAAGACTCTCGGCGACCACCTTCACGGCTTCCACGAGCAGCTCCTGCCAATTCTCCGGCAGCTTGTAGCCCTCTCGGACGTGGAGCACGACGGCGAGGTCCACAGGCGCGCGCTGCTGCCCCGACGGAGCCGTGATGCTCACCATCACAGGAATTTCCTGCTTATCCACAACGTCAACCTTCGCGTAGGCTTTCAGTTGCAGCTTGCAGCTGCCATCATCGGCATGCCCGCCACTACTCCAAGACGATGGACTCTCCTGTGTATTACTAGTTAGTACTGGAGCTGCATTACATATATGCATGGCATGGTTGGGAACAATTAACAAGTTCCGTTTACCATTACCTGATGCATTTCCTTCTATATCGAACTAATGTGTGGCCAGTGATTTGTCCTGCCGATCTATCAAACCTGGAGGGGACGGGTTTCCATGTTTTTATGCACTGCTTTAAAAAGCGTTGCTTTAATAGCCCTCTCTTTCCCCTTTTTGTTGTTGGAATATATTCTTTACTTTACTCTCTTCGCGGGATCACACTCTCTAGTTAACGTAAAAAGACACGCTGTCTATATATAGCTAGCTAAGCCTGTTGTATCTTTTGTTTATGAAAGTTGCTCCATCCTGCTTTTACTTTACTCCTTTTTGAAAAGCATATATACCCATCTAGGTTCCTTGATTAGTAGGAAGGGCAAGAATGCCACTCTTTCCGTGTCCTACAACATTACCTACATATTTCTTCAGGATTCTTTAGATATTGGAGATGGTCCTTCCACCGGTTCCAACATTTTAGGAACTAGCTAGATCATAACTATCCCGCCCCTTGTTGTGTGAATTGGTTTTAGTATAATTCAATGAAATTTGGTTGTATGGAACATTAACATTCAGATTATTACTCGTGAAGTCAAAAACTAACCAAGAAAGCGAGTTGTTCGGTTGTGAGTTGGGATCCCTACCATTTAGTTACCTGGGAATCCCAATTCATCACCGTAAATTAACCAACAAAGAATGAAAGTGTATTCAAGATTGATTTGAGAAGAAGATAAGCTGTTGGAAAGGCAAACTTATGTCTTATGGGCCCCAGCAAATTCTAATAATCATGCTTACAAGCATGCCGATATTTCTATTATCCTTCTTTGAAGTACATGTGGGCGTACGGAAAAGGTTGGACTTCTATCGATCACTTCTTTTTTGCAAATAGTGATGAGAATAAATCAAAGAACATAATAGCGAGGTGGGATATAATTTGTAGGCCGACAAACCAAGAGGGTTTAGGTATCGAAAACCATGAAGTAAAGAATAGATGCCTGCTCAGTTAATGGTTATATGGGATGTCTGTTGAGGGGGATGTTGTGTGGATACAGTTATTGTGTAATAAGTATTTACGGTCCAAAATCTGGCACAAGTCACGGCGCAGCCGAATGACTCTCCTTTTTGGAAGGGCTTGATGAGCAGTAAGGTCTGTTTCTTCAATATGAGTAAATTCATAGTAGGGAACGGAAACAATACTCGATTCTGAAAAGATATCTGGCTAGAGGAGACCCTGTCTCCCTGCAATATCCAACTCTTTATAATACTAGATGACTCGTTGCGCCAATGGCGCAAAGGCCGAGAGGGAGCCAAGTATGGTGAGAATATTTAGACACCAAGTCGAAAACCAAATGTTGCCAACATTCCCGCATCCTCTTCTTGGAAGCCGCCTTTTCTCACCGGATCTAACATAGATACATGATTCTTCAAGAGCAAATTTCAGAGAAAATATAAAGCATGAAAAGCTTTAAGTTGTACTATTGAGAGCATACCACGATATCTTCATTTAGTTTCTTTGAAATCTAAAAGTCTAAGAGGATGGCACATGTGAGAAGCTGTGAATCCATAACAGAAAACTAAACTAACTTCCAAACAAATATTTTAAGTTTGGAAGCCACAAAGAAGCAGCTCAGATCTCTCGTTGTAGTGCAGGTACATGTCCTTAATCCTGCATCCACAACCCATAATTTTTGAACACCTAAATCAACGAAATCCAACCGAAGGAAATCATGGCAGAAACATGCGTCGTGGCTTACGTCTCCGAGGACTTCTTGGCATTCTTGTGCAGGTTGGACACAGTAATCCTCGTATGTATCTGGACAAATTAGGGAGGCACACTTCAACAAATCAGTTCTTAGTAATTATAGAAGGCCCTGTATTAAAGGAAGTAAAATCAAGCATGTATGTGCTCTAACTTTCATAACTGCATGTAAACTCAGCAACTAACTTTATATACCAAAGTGTACAATTTTCAAGTTACTGAGACAGAGGGCGTGCATTCCAGTAGACTCTGATAAACTCATTCCCAGCAATCCATTCCTTATATGAGTAAACAGCAACGCTACCCAATTGCTTATATCAAGAATGACCAAAAGAAGCAAACCAAACACAACTCTATAACCACAACGTTTTAAAAAATTCTCTTCTCTAAGCTAATCAAGCCTGCTCGTTTTCTTTTTGGATAAAGCTAGTTCGGTCAGTTAGGAGGACAAAAAAGCAATTAATAAAATTACCCAAACTAAACAATCTTCTAATCTGCTTTAATGGAACATAATAAGCATTTGCTGCTGCTCTTTGTATGATATACTGGACCCCTTTACATGCGGTTATGCATGCACAATTTACACAATAGCCTGCATAACCCCCACTAAGCTTGCTTACACGTGAACCCATATACATAATTTAACATGCTAATAAGGAGACAAAGGCTGACAGCATTAGAAAAAGACAAGGCGCACCATAATCTCACCAGACAAGAACAAGTGGTAGGCCATGAAACAAAGCAAATAGAGCATGTAGCAAGAAGCAATGAAGTGCATCAATAAGAACACATCTAACCTTGCAAAAGTATGACCGGTCGGGACGTCAGGAAACCCGGACAGGAAGAGAAAGAAGCAACGAACAAACATTTCAGCTCAGAGACATTTTATCAAACAGCAGACGAGCAAGAAATATCTTACCTTTCCAAACAAAAATATCTTACATTTTATCAAACATTAGCCTGATAAACAAGAAGTTGGATGATCCTGCAGCAACAAGATAAAGAGAAGTGAGAACAAGAAAATTGAAGAGCACGAGGGCATATTAAGCAAAGCCGGCCGAAGCGACGCATGCAAAAGAAAAAACGACGGTTATGCTTTCGAGAAAGGCACGGCCGTGCCTCCTCGGAAATGAAAAAAGAAACGCGTTTTCTCTTCTTTTTTTCCTTCCGTGAGAGGCACGAGCGTGCCTCTTTCAGAAAGGGAAAAAACCCGTCCTCCCGGTTCGGTTTTTTCGTCCGTTTTTTTTCGTGAAAAAAGTTCTTTAAAACCTATCAACATGGGATCTAGTTTTGAAGATCTCGACGCGAGAAATCCAACGGTGAAAACGGTTCGAGATTTGGACGTTCGGTTTTCCACCGGTCTTTCTTAACTTTTGGACAAAAAAAATTCAACTCTTTTTTTGCGCGAAAGATCGCATTTTTTTCTTTTTCTTTCGCAAGAGTCACTGGTTTGCTTACGCGAGAGACACAGTTTTGCTTTCGCGAGAGGCACGGTTGTGCTTTCGCAAAAGGCACGGCCGTGCCTATCAGAAACGAAAAAAGCGCGTTTTCTATTTTTTACTTCCACAAGAGACACGGTTTTGCTTCCGTGAGAGGCAAGGTTGTCATTTTCCGTGCCTCTCGGAAACTGTAAAAAAACGCATCTTTCTGTTTTTTCCCCGAGAGGCACGGGTTTGCTTCCATGAGAGGCATGGTTATGCTTTCGAGAAAGGCACGGCCGTGCCTCCTCGGAAATGAAAAAAGAAACGCGTTTTCTCTTCTTTTTTTTCCTTCTGTGAGAGGCACGGTTGTGATTTCGCGAGAGGCACGAGCGTGCCTCTTTCAGAAAGGGAAAAAACCCGTCCTCCCGGTTCGGTTTTTTCGTCCGGTTTTTTCCGTAAAAAAAGTTCTTTAAAACCTATCAACATGGGATCTAGTTTTGAAGATCTCGACGCGAGAAATCCAACGGTGAAAACGGTTCGAGATTTGGACACACGGTTTAAGAGATAAAATATTTTGAATAAACAAATCTACGAAAGAAGGAAAAACTCACAGGTTGCGACAAGTGGCACACATGCAGCACGACACTTGTCACAACCTGGGAAGGTGGGAGTGATCTTTGCAATGAGTACTCCTTAACTAGTGATTTCCAGAAAACTCGCGATACCTAGACACGTCGGCCCCCTTGCCTTGGGCCAGCCTTGGGATGTGCACCCCTTCTGGGCCATCGATCAAATGGATCGACCAGTCTTTCGCAGCCGCCATTGGGAGCTCCTATTTCCCGCATTCTGCGGTAAATAGTCGCCTCTTCGCACAGAGGGCGCCCGATTGGGCCGACCCATTGGGGTGGCGAAAAAATACCAAAAAATAAATGCGTGAGAGCCAGGATTTGATCCGCAGATCTTCTATCGATGTCGTAACCTTGCTAGCCAGTCGACCTAATGAAGCGGTTAAGACATATAAGTAGCGCGAAATGTAAAGAACAAAAGACAAGGACCGTAACTCAACACTACTCAAAAGATTTTAAGAAACACCTACAATTTATTAAATTCCAATTTCTTTTGAAAATGCGAATAATTTTTTGAAAACATGAATTATCTTTGGAAAATTGGAACAAATTTTGAAAAATAAGAAGAGAAATTTTAAGTTTTGAACAAATTTTGAAACTCCAAACTTTTTTGAAAACACAAAAAAATTTATTAGTTCCGAATTTTTTAGAAACATGAATAAAATTTGAAAACGTAAACCTTTTTGAAACACTAACAGAAATTTAAATTCTGATTTTTTTGGAAATGGGAACAATTTTTTAAAACGCGAACAAACTTTTGAAACTACAAACATTTTTTGACATGATTTTTATTGGACATTCCGAATATTTTTTCACACTGCAATTTTTTTTAAAAAATGGGAATATAATCTTTAAATTTTCGAACTTTTTTAGAATATGAACAAAATTCGAGAACTCCAAACATTTTTTGAAAACATGAACAAATTTCAAAATTCCACACATATTTGGAAATTGCTGACTTGTTTTGATTTTTTTTTATTTTTGGATTTTTCGAACTTCTTTTCGAATTATGATGAAAAATTTGAAAACTGGAACATTTTTTGAAAATGCGAACATTCTTTTAGAAAAATGTGAGCTAATTTTAAAAATAAGAACATTTTTGGAAATTTTGAACAATATTTAAAAATGCGAACATTTCTTCAATATCGTGAAATATTTTTCAAAACACAAACATGGCTTAAAATATTGTGAACATTTTTGGAAATTGCTGAACAAAATTTGAAATTTGTGAATGAACTTTTCAAACTGGAACATTTTCAAATATTTTTGAAAACACAAACATTGTTTAAAAATATTACAATTTTTTTAGAAACTCCCGAACAAAATTTGAAATTTGTGAATAATATGTTGAAACAGGAACATTTTACGAAACTCGTGATTTTTTTTAAAACACGATCATTTTTCTGAAAATTGTATTTTTTTTAAACAGGAACAATTATTGAAACTGACGAACAAAATTTTTAAATATGAACATTTTTCTTAAATTTGCGAACAAATTTTAAAGTTGTAGAATTTTGAAAAAAAGCATAAAGAAAAGAAACCAAAATGAGGAAAAAAAGAAAAGAAACCGAGAAGGAAAAAAAAGAGAAAACCAGAAAAAAAGACAGAAAACCAGCCCAAAACCAGTAGAAACCAGGGCTGGAACCTACCAGATGGTTCCCAGAACCAGAGGCGATCTACTCGTTAGCTATCGTAGATTGGTTTATCCTCAAAAAAAAAAAAAAAGCTATCGTAGATTGGTCGCCCAGTCGTTCGCTGTGTGTCTGCATGTGTTACCTCGACAGTTTGACGCAGAGAGCGTCAAGTAGTAGGATATTCTGCCGCGGTCTGCGTGTTTTCCTGCCGTCCTGATCACCGCGATAACTCGTCAACATGTATTTTTGTCCGCAAAAATATCAAGTCGCTTCCTGCCATTTGGATCGCTTTTCTGCGTTCACTTCCATCGTATGACATCCTAACCTCTTCCCACCCTGTGTTGTTCGTGCGTCCACCACGACTTGAGTTCTACTTCATCACGTTTCTTTAAATAAACACACCACGAATTGTCATGTAACCTTACTTATGATACAACTTGTTACAATAATATGAGATGCACATCGATCTATGGATGACCAAACAGGCATGACACCAAAATTCTTTACATGATTCAGAGAACATGGTTAATATTTAGGGGATGACCAACAACCCAGGCGCCGGCACATGTCGTTGTCATCCATTCTAGTTGTGCTATTATGTGGACACCCTTCATATCATGTATACTCACTGTACGACTCAAAGGCCAATTGTTTCTATTAGCAGGAAAGAAAGGTACCAAAGTACGGGCCTAAGAGCAACTCTAGCAGACCCCGCAAAAATTTGACCCGCAAAACGCGTTTGCAGTTTCACGAAGATCATGTTTGCGGGTCGAAAACTAGCGCGCCCGAACAGATACTGTAAAACAAACTGCAAAACTGGAAAAAAGAGCTCCTTCCTCCAGTCCGGCCGTTGCCGCCCCTTCCTCCAGCCGGCCGCGCCCAACCCCGTCGGCCGCGCCCCGTCGCCCGCAGGCCATGCCCCGTGGCCCGTCAGCCGCGCCCCATCGTCCATCGGTCGTGCCCCGTCCCTGCCGGTCGCGCCCCATCACCGTGCCGGTCGCGCCCAGCCTTGCCGGCCACGCCCCGTCGCCTCCGTTGTCCGCGCCCAGCCTTGCCGGCCACATCCCGTCGCCTCCGTCGTCCGCGCCTTGCTCTATTGCCAGGCGAGCCGTGCCCCTTTGCTTGCCGCGTCGGGAGGATTCCGGCGGCCAGGCTGAGGTCATGGGAGGCCACTACGATGTCGAGCTCGTCCAATTCGAACAGGCGGCGAGCGATTGCGGCGTCTAGCGGCCTTTTCCGATGTGCGGTGATGAATTCCGGCGAGTTTAGAGCGGATTCTAGCAAACTCCGCGGCGGCGCGTTTGCTCCGACGAGGTTTGACCGGTATACGGGGCCCCCTAAATTCGGCCTTCCAACCTCCAAAGATAAGGGTTTCGGGTGTGCATTTGCGGTGACCCTTAAAAATTTTACGGGTTGGACCACTTTTACGGTTTCTGTTTTGGACACTTTTTTCGCCGAAAACTGTAAAACACCAAAATTTTGCGGGTTTGACCACTTATGCGGGGTCTGCTAGAGATGCTCTAAGCTTCGAAAATACAAAGATGAACATGGGTGTACATGCACCCACATGAAAAGTAAGTTCATAAAAAATACTAAATAAAATTAAAATTTTCTGAAATTTCGTGATATGAACCTTAGTCGATCATTCTACTCACATGTGAAGTTTCATGATGTATTAACACCCATGGTACTCTTAGTGAATATAATACAAATGCGACTATACTTTTTATTAAATAGTGTTTTTTAATGTAGCTTTGATTTTGCCATTTTTGTTCAGATTACCACGGATGTGATTTTTTCGTGAAACTTCATATGTGAGTAACAGGTTGACTATGTATATTGAAAAAAGATACAGATTTTTTTATTTTTTCTAGCATTTTTTCAAATTTACTATTTATAAAGGGTGCGCGCGCACCCATGTTCATCAAATCGGCGTCCCCTAAGCTTTAATTACACAAGGCTTTGTCTAGATGAAAAAGAAGGAAAATTTCGGATCAACAGTAACATTGTACTGCAAATTATTTATACACAACTCCAGTAAGCTGTTTATTTTTAATTTGTTTCAAATTATATATGATAGGAGTAGCTTAGGATTCGATCGAGGGTCACTTATTAGATGCCACCGCATGCAGCACCATGGTCTCAATCGTGAACCCTGGTCCAAATCCCATCATCACACCCCACTCACCCGTCCTCTCTCCCTCCTCCTCCATCCGCCGCCGTTGCTCGTCGAGCACCAAGATCAGCGTCGCGCCGAGCATGTTCCCGTACTCTCTCAGCACAGTCCGGCTCGCCGCCAGCTTCCCGGGATCCAGCCGGAGGGCCCCGTCGATGTGGTCCATTATTCCACGGAGGCCAGGGTGCACCACAAAGAAGAGGTCGTTCCATTCGGCACCGCCGCTCATTATTCCAAGCGGCTGGAACGCGTCCGTGAGACACTGCTCGATGTGCTGCGCCGCTAGAGGAGTGAGCTCCCTGGTGAAGATGTCGCCGTCGAGGCCGGCTTCCGTGAGCTGCATGGTGAGCACGCCGTCGGTTGCTGGTATCGTGGTCTGCGAGGCCGACACCATCTGGAAGAGAGGGCGCTCGACGGAGAGCACGGCGTCAGCGCCGACAATGACCGCGCCTGCGCCGTCGCCAAAGACCGCCTGGCTGATGAGCCTGTGTGGGTACGCCTCCTCGGGCCCGCGGAAGGCGACGACGGTGAGCTCGACGCAGGCCACCAGGACGCGTGCGCCGCGGTTGTTCTCGGCCAGGTCCTTGGCGAGGCGCAGCGAGGCGGCACCGGCGGAGCAGCCGTTGAGGTTGAGCATCGTCCGGCAGACGGACGCTTTCAGGCCGAGGAGAGAGGCCAGGCGGAGGTCGGCGCCCGGGGCGTGCGCGCCGGAGTTGGTGCTGACGACGAGGTGGGTGATGTCGGTCGCCGGACGGCCCCACTCAGCTATGGCCTTGGCCGCGGCTGACGCCGCCAGCTCTGGAGCAGCGGCAGCGGCGATGTCCAGCCGGGCGTCCAGGGACGGCTTGTCGCGGCAAAGGAATTCTGGGTGGGCGTCCAGTAGCTCCTCCGTGTGGTGAAAGTAGCGCTTCTCCGTTGAGGTCATCTGGCCTGAGCATCATAATTAAGAAACAAGTTTGGACCACATCATCGTTAGGTGGGTAGCTAATATGCACTATATTTGCATCTACATATGATTTCCCTTCTGCTTACAGAAGTTCTTGAGTTTTTGTTTGAGGTCCGTGAGGTGTTGGCTCTTGGTAACGCGGAAGTAGTAGTCCGGGTACTCCTCCTGGGTCACGCAGTTGGGCGGGTTCACCGTGACGACGGCGAGGATGGCCGCAGGCCCCTCCGCACGCTGCGAGTGCCGGATCTCGTGCATCAACGTAAGGGTGTTGCTGCCCATGGCCTCGGAGCCTAGAAATAGAAATGAATTAGAGCATATGAACTATGTACAATACATACGACAACATCAATTACAAGTTCTTTCATAAAATCAATTAGAACTAACTAGCCTCAGTTGAAAAAAAGGGGACAGGAATACAGAAGGTTCTTTGCTCTACGAGATGGTAATCAACAAAGGAGGAAATACCTAACTAAGCAGCGAGCACTTATCGAGATAGACTGCTTCAAGATTGTCTGCTCTACGAGATAGGAAAGATTGAACAACAAGGTGGCAAGTATTTATAAGGCCTGTTCAGAGCAGAGCAGATATGCCCATGGGAGTCAGTTGTAATTAAAAAAAACGACAAGTGCATATTTTCCAAGTTGGTTAATTTCTGAAAACTGCCGCAAGGAGTTGCTTTGCCCGTCATTTTCTCAAAACCGCCGAAAGGACGCGATTTCTCAAATCTCAATACAAAATGCACATCAAATACACAGAACATCATATTCATCATCAAACTCATTGTTTGGCAAAGGCTGTGAGAAACATCATTTTAGTTTTGTTTCAAAGAAATGGAAAATACATAACTGATTTAGCTAAACATTTCTATCACAAAAGAAATGGAAATTACATGTTTGGACTGGCTAGGGCATACATGCATAGATCGGCCAGAGGATAGTGGACTGGCACATGATAGTCTTGGCAATGTAACCTTACCAAATCACAAACAAATGGCATAGAGGGGAGGACCGGGAATATACCTCCACCATTGGGCACATCATCCATTAGGTAGGGACACGACGGGTCAGCCACGCTTCTAGAATCCATATCCGCCTCCTCTTCGCAGGTCGTCGTAGGCATTGAAGCTGGTTGTGGACGCTTCAAGGTGTGGTGGATGGGTCAAGGCACTGTTTAAAGAAAGACAGTGGCGGCAGAGTGACATAGAGGCCGATCGACAGTTCCAAGCTACCTCAACCTCTCGTGCATTTCTCCACTTCGGAGCGGAGATTACCTTCGGCACCGTCCTATGACCTAGCACTGCCATCACCTCTGGCGTTCCTTGCCGAAAGTTCGGTTTGTGTGTGCATGAGGGGGGCAGGGGCAGGGGCGGAGCCAGGATGAAAACCGAGAGTGGGCAAAGATGTGTATGTTTTTTCTTCAGAGAGATGTGTACGAACTAATGGCTAGATCATTTAAAAAACTAAACACACAAGCATACATAGTGTGTAAGACCCCTAAAAAACCTTCATCCAACAAAAATTGTCACCTCTTTAGGCATATTGTGGGTTGTTGATTTTCCAAAGAATCTCTTCATTAGCTTCCTTGTCAATGTCAAATATATGAGCGTTCAAAATTTTGACATACAGTAAAGTTTAACATTCATAGATTTAGTCTATTCCACGTACTTATTTACACAAAATTATTAAGCTAAGCTAACTCAATCAGCGTTCCATATATGATACGATTACCAATCCATATATTAAAATTTCAATACATGGATATTTGATACGATTACCTCTCTAACATTAAAATCGGAATATAACAATAATTAGAAATTAGAGGAAAGAAACTGAACCTACTCATCATAGGGTTTACGACTTACCTTATTCGATCAATGGCGCAACGTCTTCCTTGTGCTAATCTGATGGACGGCCAGCCGGCCTGCAGGCCGCGGATCGAGGCGACCGCCGGAAGCACGCCATGTAGGTGCACCGCAGGGCGGAAGGCGTCGGCGGCTTGTCACGTCAGGGAGCCAGGCGGCGAACGCATCTGAGCAACTCCGACTCGGCAACTCGCGCACTCCCGTGCGTGACGTGCGTGCTGTGTTGATTCGCTTCCATTGATACGAGTAGGCAGCCTCTTCTTATTGGGTTGTATCTAATGGGCTGTGCTGGTGTTCTAAGCCATTATTTCTCGTACATGGGCTTCGAATTTAGAGCAGAAAAATGATTGAGTGGGGGCAAATATATTAAGCTGAGCGGGGGCAACGCTTTGTACCACGAGAGCTGCTATACACACGACGAAATTACAGCCGATACATGCACGATCACATGTGGCAGCTCCAGCAGCGCGCGTACATGTAGGAGGCAATTGATTTTTCTATTTCTTGATGCATGCACAGTGCAATCGTTCGCAAATCGTGCAGTTTTGTCGTGTGTAAAGCCATTTCGTTGTACTACGAGCCTAGTACAAGTGGGGTGAGAAAACTGTTGGCGCCGCCTCCTCGCGACGCCGCTTCTTATTCCTCTTGACTGCCTCGCACAGCTTTCTCTTCCCTCAATCTGTATCATTTCTCTTGTACTTCCTCTCAAGAAAACACACACATGGTGAAACACTACACACACACGCATACACCAAGGAGAAGACCAGCCTCTAGCTTTGCCCGGGCGCTCTCTCCTTGATGAATACACTGGCTACATCTTTTCTTCACAGCCCTCTCGGCCTCACATCTACCATTCTTAAGAAGTTGCTCCCCACTTCTCCCTATTCTTTTGCCATGCACACTATCCACGTCAGCGGTATGCCATGTCATTATTCAGTTACGGAAACCAGCCAATCTGTCTATTCCTATGCTGTCACGGCAGTGGAAAAAGAACCTGTTTTTTCCTTCTTCACCCGCAGACGCTCATCTCCCATCATATCCCTTCACAACCGCCGGCCCTCCCGCAAGATTGGATCCCACTATGGAGCGCCGCCCATCCCCAACCCTTCCTCCTTTCCTTCCTCGACTCTGCTCCTCCCCACGCTGCGCCCACGGCACCCACACCTCCTCCGCCAGACCAAATCCAGCCGCCACTTCCAGGCCAGAGCCGGTGCTCCGCCGGACCGAATCCAGCCGCCACTTCCAGGTCAGCGCCGGTGCTCACCATGCCATGCCCCCCCTTGCTTGCACGCGCCGCTTCCCACCGCGCCATGGCCGCCCCCTCGCTTGCTTGCGCCTATACACCACCGTGCTCCTCCTCACGCAGCGCCCACGGCGCCTCCACCTTTCTCCTCCCCCGCCGGACCGAATCCTACCGCCTCCTCCAGCCCAGCGACGGTGCTCACCGCGACATGGCCGCCCCCTTGCTTGCACGCGTCGCTGCTCACCGCGCCATGGCAGCCCCCCTCGCTTGCTCGCGCCACTGCCCGCTATCCGGCATCTATTTCGGCCGACCCGCGGCCACCGGTACGACGTCTCCTGGGCGCTGGGACGCAACAATGCTTCAAAAGCTGAAAGTCATGTGCTCCTGTTCTTCAGTATTTTGACTATTTTTTATTTCCTTTCCTCGCATCAATGGTACACAGCCCACTGCTTCAACCTCTGTGCAGCGCCCAATGCTCCAATGGCCCACATTGTTTAATCTTCATTGCCATCACCGCAAAAAAAAATGCTTCTCCTAAAACAGAAACAAAAAACCCTTCTGCTGCAGGTAATTGACGCTTGACGCTCCACTTTCTCTCCCCTTGATTTCCACAAGAAACTGATGGATTCCCTTTTAAAGCCGGTGCCTCGCCTCCCATCATCCTCCAGTTGACACCAACCGCACTCATACTGCTGCCGCTGGTAAGCAACCCCCTCCCTCTTGGGCATTCCCTATGCCATATTGCTGACCGAATTATGGATTTGGCCTTCCTCAGGTGTTGGACGACTTGGATGCCCAGTCAGTCATCTT
Source organism: Aegilops umbellulata (assembly GCA_032464435.1). Lineage (NCBI taxonomy): Eukaryota > Viridiplantae > Streptophyta > Magnoliopsida > Poales > Poaceae > Aegilops > Aegilops umbellulata. The sequence goes on from CP136055.1 coordinate 628,351,826, forward strand.
GATTGTTCCTCCCTCGCTGCATACAGTCACCTCAGGTTTACGACTCCTGTTGGTACATAATGTCCCCATCCATAGCTAATTCTGAATTTCTGTATCTTTGGTTTCTTTGGTTAATGTGTAGATTTAATTTTGCTTGATTGAATACTTAGCCTCAATTTTAGTCCTGTATCTATTCTGGATTTTGCTTGATATGTCAATTAGTTTGCTTTATTGAATACATAGCCTTGCATTTTAATTCTTTGCCTATTCCAAATCTGAATTTAATTTCACTTGGCTGAATATGTAGCCTTCCATTTCAATTCTTCATGTTTCTTCTCGGCTACCTTGGGATCAAGCCTCCATTTTCTTATTGAAGGTTACTTCCCACACATGCTCCAGTCCGAAGGTATACACATGCCTCGCTTCAGATTGTGGGAAGATTAATATTCAGTTTCTGACTATATCTGTTTGTGAGAAGATTACTATACAGTTTGTGACTGTATGCAAATTCATATTTCAGTTTATGAGCGGTTGTGGGAAGATTACTATTCAGTTTGTGACTGTATGCAAATTCATGTTTCAATTTCTGAGCGTTTGTGGGGAGATTCCTATTCAGTTTTTGACTATATGCAAATTTATATTTTAGAATGGAACATTTTCCTTATTTATATTTTCTTACTGAAGGTTACTTCCCACACGCGCTCCAATCTGAAGGTATATGCAGATTTACATGTTTTACTGCAAATCATGATGGCTCACTTTTGTCGTTGAATCCAGAATAGTTCCTCTACACTTCCCTCTATCCAATTGTTCCATGTAGATTTTAGGTAAAGAACATATATTGTGGATGAATAAATAGATTATTCTCAAGTTTCTTTTATTTGGTCGACGTCAGTTCCCCAAACCTGAATACTGTTAGAGAAATTATGAGCATTTTTGGCTTGACAGACATTATGAACACTATAGACTCTTAAGAGAAGGATTTATCTTTGTTTAACATTGTCATGCTACTATAGCCACGTTGAAGAGTTCCCTGGTGTCACATCTGGCTCGAAAACATCAATTAAGCTCTATCGATTGATCTAACTTTTCCTGATACATTGTGTTTGTGCAGAACCTGATTTATTAGCACATGCTCATATGTGCTTCCATCGCGCTGCGTTTTGTGGGGTCGATGTCTCCCCGATCGAGGTCCATGCTTCAAGGTACAGCCTCCGCGTGCTCTCTCATAGCGATGTCAACGGAGCAAACCATTCGTGGCCTTCCTCAATTGCTATTTTTTCTATCTCAGTTACATTCGCTCATAATTGCTACCTCGCCTTAAAATATATTGGTTCTCAGTTATGGTTGACCCTTTTGTGCAACAAATTATATTGGATTCCTTGCAGTAATCACAGGTAGACTGCATAAACATGTGTACATATGTCAGTTTATTTAGTTATACTTTAAATTCTAATGGCCCCTTAATTTTTTTTTCAATCTCAATCTTGTAGTGGCTGGTGTATAAAGCAACCTCGTGAGATCCCAGTCCATGGTGATGTTGGGGTCTCGCTTCATCTTCATCTTATGCATCACACAGCTGGCTCTTCGGTTATTATGATGTTTTGTGCTTCTCCTTCTTGCTGTCAGCTTGCAGACTAAGCTTTACATAGCACACAAGTATGCATAGCTGTGCATCAGAGAAGGCAAATGAAAAAAAATTAACTCCGAGGTGCCTAGGTATACTATCGGGAACGACAGCCTAAAAGAAATAGCAGTACACTGCACAAAATTGTTCTGGTGAGAAGACGTAATGAGTCTCATGATTTATAAGCGACTTTTTGTTTTATAGAAAATCAGATATGAGTGAATGTGACTTTTTGTTTTATAGAAAATCAGATATGAGTGAACTCACATTCTGTCTTTCCAATGCAAGCTATGTTTTTTTATGGAACACACGACAATCATTGGTATGTTATTTTAGGTTTTGCAAAGGGATGAGACGTCTCAATTGTCTCTACTTTATGTTCTTTTTCCTAATCACCTTGATGATAAGCCTTTGAGGTAAGGAATTAAAGGAAAATGTCACATCCAACATTATTCGGCTTTTCATCATGTTTCCCCTAGATGCTTTAAATAATATTTCTTTCAAACAAAATTATTTGACATAGTCATATACTATGTGTTTGTAAAATCTCATGTTTTTAAACCTCAAATATGTATCGACAATTCCCGCAGCAACGCGCGGGGTATCATCTAGTTCTCATTAACTCAAAGTGACTATTTATACAAACTGGGGCATCCAACCACCCGACTTCACGCCACGACCGGAGGCCACTAACTCATGCACTCTATCTCTATCCCCTGAAATCACTCCAGGATACATATGACTCGGCCGCTAACTTAGCCGGCCACTACTAACTAACTTGTGCATGCACGTTGCATGCAACTAACTATCTTGACTCATCTGTTCACGGAGCTAGCTAGTACTCTTCTACCCGTAGTACACAGTCGGCTCCAGGACTTGCTCCTGCAGCACCATCTCGTATGCTGCCCTGCTTCTCCTGATTGTCAGTCCGCCGCGCTCCAGCTTCGTCGTGTCTTGCCGCTTCTCAAGGCGCCACCGTATCATACGACACAATCGGCATCTCGTTGTGCTCGCCGCATCGCACGGCAGCCTGGTTCTCACCTCCTCCGCACGTACAACGCTGAACTACATGCAGAACTCAAACGTGCAAATACATGAAATCAAGATTAAGGCTAACAAAAACGAGTGGGGGCATTCGGCCCCACAGGCTACAAGCTAGATTCGCCCCTGCCAATATCAAGCAGTCAATTTTCTAACGTTTGAGGAGTACATTTTATTGACTCAAGGAACCGTGTGCTGGTCTTCTTGGAGAGACAAAAGCGGATACAAGAATCTGAACAAAGAATCTTCACCGGATGTTAGGTATACAGCTGCTTATTCTAGTTCAAAAAGAACCTAGTCAGTCAGTCTCACATGATGGCCGTGCTGTTAGATATGACATGCAACTATTAATGAGCGCACTCTGTACAATCTTTTACGAATGGATTTTGCATTCGAATTATATTGAAAAAAAATGTTTGGAAACTTTATTCACACTTTTCGACTAATAAAGTGTATATAGCTGATTGTAGTAAGTCATCACCACTGACTTAAAACTCCAAAGCCATAAATATCCTGCTCTATTTCTGCCGGAGATTTCACAGGGAAGGATTTTTGTAGGTAATTGGTTAAATTAGTTTGTGCAGACGATCTTTCGTTCGGTTTGACTTAGTTAGTTTGTTAATTTTCCTAGAGACCTTTTATGATGGACAACAGATGTAGGTGCCTCGATGAATAATCACTACCACCAACTCATGTTTAATAGATAGTAATAATGTCATCGACAAAAAATATTATACATATATCAAATATGTGTTCTTTGCAAGGATATTTCACAAAATCATGCTCCTCTCATTTTCGAAATACATGAACCTGGATGTGCCATCATCCCAGATGGCTAAAAATTTCTGTTAACACATAAAAAATGATTGTCTTAGTGGAACTGGATTTTCCCCAAGAAACTCTTAGTGGAACTGTTAGGATGGTCTACACTCAAGTGTTTCAGCAAAATGTTCGGGGCAAGAAGTTGGTTCGGGGTATAATACCCAGAAGAGCGATTTTAAGATGCACCAAGTTGTTTGGACCTTCTGTCCATTTTCACCCAAGGGCCTAGATTAAGTATGGTGATGTATTATCAAATGGCTGTCTATACCAAGATTATTAGCATGACGGGTAGCAAATATTAAAATGTATCATTCATACATATAAGCATATTGCTCTATTGGCTAATCAAACAAAATCATGTTTTCTTTGGTAAGTCAGTAAGCATTGATAATAAAATAATAGGTGAACAAAACCACTATGTACACAATATTAGTGCCCCCTACTAGACAAGGGTTTTAGGGTTTGTGGCACACCTCCAAACGTGGGGTGACCTTTCCATTATATAGTGATGTACAACATAATTACAAGTGGGGCCCAGTATATACAGAGTCTAACACCCTCCCTCAATCTTAACCGTGCTCAGAAGAATTCACTAGGTTGAGATTGCGCCTACACCCTTCAAACTGAGGAAGAGGCAGTGGCTTCGTGAAGATGTCAGTAAGTTGATCCTTCGAGGAGATGAACTTGATAAGAAGCAGTTTCTGGGCAACACGTTCCCTGACAAAATGGTAATCAACTTCAATGTGTTTGGTGCGAGCATGAAAGACTGGATTTGAAGACAAATACGTCGCCCCAATGTTATCACACCAAAGCACCGGCGGCTGCTTCTGAGGAATCTTCAACTCTCTGAGCAAAAACTGTATCCAAATAAGCTCTGCTGTGGCATTTGCAACTGCTTTGTACTCAGCTTCAGTGCTACTGCAGGACACCGTTGCTTGTTTACGAGCACTCCAGGCGATCAAGTTCGAACCAAGGAACACTGCATATCCCCCCGTTGGTCGTCTGTCATCCGGACTCCCAGCCCAGTCCGCATCAGAGAACGCAGAGAGAACGCCAGAGGGGGCCGGTTGCAGATGCAAGACATAAGAAGAAGTGGACCGGATGTAACGCAAAATGCGCTTAACTGCAGCCCAGTGAGAGTCTCGAGGAGCATGAAGAAACTGGCAGACCCGGTTGACCGCATAGGAGATATCAGGACGAGTGATAGTCAAGTACTGCAAGCCACCAACAATACTGTGATACTCAGTAGCCTCATCAGCAGGGAGGAGAGAACCATCGAGAGCAGATAGTCGGTCAGTGGAGGACATAGGTGTAGTAGCTGTCTTGCACTGGAGCATACCAGACCTCCGAAGAATATCGAGAGAATACTTCTGCTGAGTGAGAGTCAAGCCAGAACCAGAGGACAATACTTCAAGGCCAAGGAAATAGTGAAGCTGCCCAAGATCCTTAACTGCAAAGTCAGCACTCAAAGCAGAAACCAAGCGATCCGCAGCATAGTCCGAGGAACTGACCAAGATGATATCGTCAACATAGACCAGTAGGTACATAGTAATTGTAGGTCGCTGAAGAAGAAATAACGAGGTATCGTCCAGAGAGGGAACAAATCCATGAGCCCGAAGAGTGGTGCCAAGACGCGCATGCCAAGCGTGTGGAGCCTGCTTCAGACCATAGAGTGCCTTAACAAGACGACATAGATGTTGCGGACGAGCTGGATCAACAAAACCGGGAGGCTGACGCATGTAAACCTCCTCCTCAGGAACACCATGAAGGAAAGCATTCTGAACATCAAGCTGACGAAGAGACCATCCACGGGTAATTGCCAGTGAGGGCAGAAGCCGAATCGTGGTCGGTTTGACCACTGGACTGAAGGTGTCCTCATAATCAAGGCCATGGCGTTGTTTGAATCCTTTAGCAACCAATCAAGCCTTATATCTCTCGATAGAACCATCAGCATGTTTCTTTACCTTGAAGACCCACTTTGAGTCAATGATGTTGACACCAGCCTTGGGAGGAACCAGTCGCCACGTTTCATTTGTAAGAAGAGCGTGGTATTCTTGTTCCATCGCAGTACGCCAGTGAGGGATACTCAGGGCAGCCTGAAAATGCCGAGGCTCAGCAGTAGGGTCGGACTGCTCCTGCGCCATGCAAGTCGCAAGCCAGGCCACCGTGCCATCCTTGCGTTCCTTAGGACGAAACACCCCACTTTTGCTGCGTGTATGAGGACGCAACACCGGGGGCGGAGCAGGTGGCGAAACCGATGGTGAGGATGATGAAGTGGATGCAGCATCCATCATGGCAGAGGCTGATGCAGTCGGTGGCGGTGACGAGGAAGACACAGCGGGAGACGCCGACCCACTCGAGGGCGACGCCGATCCAGACGAGCGGGACAAGTCTGCACAGGCGACGAGGATGACGCGGAACTCCCAGGCGAAGACGACCCAGGCGTCGATGGCGGGGGACTCCCAGGCGGGGACGGCCCATGCGTCGGTGCAGGTGACGGCCCAGGCGTCGATGGCGAGGATGCCGACGCAGACGTGATGGCCCGCTGGGCCGACTCGCCAGTCAGCAGAAGCGGCGGCTGGGCCGGAGTGGTGATGCGCGGTGCAGCAGCCGCGGTCACGGGCACAGGCGGGCTCGTTGCATGGGACATGCACGAAGCCAGCCGATCGACGTGAGCAGGTGGTGATGACGTAGCCGTCGGGGACGAGGGAGCCGGAGTGTGAACCTCATCCAGGAGCTCAAGCCGCGCACATCTCCCAATACCTGCACCATGGTTAGACAACAAAGAGGGCGAATGTGCGTCATCTACAAATTGATCAGGCAATATAGTGGATGGGTGCACTAGCGGTGTGGAGCTTGTGTCAGGTGAGGGAAGAGCAGCAAAGGGAAAAACTTGCTCATCAAAAACAACATCTCGGGAGATATACACACGATTAGACGGGACATGAAGGCACTTATACCCTTTGTGGACAGAACTATACCCCAGAAAGACACACTTCTTTGATCGGAACTCAAGCTTGCGATTATTATACGGACGGAGATGCGGCCAACACGCACAACCGAATACTTTAAGAAACGTGTAATCAGGAGTCTGACCAAGCAAGAGTTCAAGTGGAGTTTTCATATGAAGGAGCCGCGAAGGAAGCCTATTTATAAGAAAACAGGCTGTAGTAAAAGCATCGCTCCAAAAACGAAATGGGAGAGAGGCATGAGCAAGCAAGGTTAACCCAGTTTCAACAATATGACGGTGCTTACGTTCAGCTGAACCATTATGCTGATGTGTATGTGGGCAAGAAACACGATGAGCAATTCCAAGTTTTTCAAAGAAAGTACTGAGGTTGCGGTATTCAACCCCCCCCCCCCCCAGTCAGACTGTACATGAATGATTTTATGATCATCTAGGAGTCTCTCAACATGTGCTTGAAATTGTAAAAACACATTAAACACATCAGACTTATGCTTAAGAAGATAAATCCAGGTAAAGCGACTATAAGCATCAATGAAACTGACATAATATTCGTGCCCACTAACGGACAGCTGGGCAGGACCCCATACATCTGAAAACACAAGCTCAAGAGGAGTTTTGACTATATGTGTAGAAACAGAAAAAGGTAACTGATGACTCTTGCCTTGCTGGCAGGCATCACAGACAGCGGCATCTTTATTACTAGACTCGGACGGCAGCTCATGACGATGGAGGACATGGCGAACAATGGGAGATGCTGGGTGACCAAGACGAGAGTGCCATAGTGATGGAGACACACGAACGCCACTAAAGACTTGGAACACAGCAGCAGGAGCGGGAACGTCGGTGGGGGCATCAATAGCATATAGACCATGGCGGTAGTGACTTCTAAGAAGTATGTTCCTCGTAGCACGATCCTTATCAAAGAGATGAAACGGGTGAAACTCACAGAAAACATTATTATCCTGTGTAAGTTTAGGAACAGAGAGTAAATTACGTGCAACTGTGTGAACACGAAGAACATTTCTAAGATGCAATGTCCTAGAGGTGTTTGTGAGAAGTGATGCGTGACCAACATGCGAAATGTGCATACCTGCCCCGTTAGCTGTGTGAACCTTGTCATGCCCACGGTAAGGCTGCTGGACAGTTAGCTTGCCCATCTCGTTCGTGACGTGCGTGGTTGCTCCAGTATCCATGTACCAAGAAGGATCAACAGGATAAGAAGGGGTGTGACCCTGTTGCGCCATGTTAACTTGACGCTCGTTGCCCTTGCCATTATTGCCGAGGCCAAGGAAGTCCGTCTTGAACCGGCGATGACAGCGAAAAGCGACATGGCGAGGCAGGCCACAGAGCTGACATGGCTGAGCCGCACCACAGGCGGTACAGCAGGCGCAGGCGCGGCCGTCAACGGCGACTACCGGGGCACCAGAACGCGGGGCCTGCTGCTGTTGTGCCGAGGGCGCACCACCACCGGACTTGCCCCCTCCTCCCGAGGAAGCTGCAGAGGGGCCACGGCCACCGCCTTTGCCGCGGTACACGGCGTTGACGGAGGAGTCGATGGAGACGTCGGGGCGGCGCGCGTTGAGCCGTTGCTCCGTTGACAAGAGACGGCTGTAGAGTTCCTGAGGACGAAGAGGCTCCTTGCATTCATTAATCACCTCGGCAAGCGAGTCATAGTCGCTGTCGAGGCCGTCTAGTATGAAGGATGTGAACTCGCTGTCACGAAGGGGCTCTCCAATGGAAGCAAGAGTGTCAGCCAACTTCTTGATCTTGTTGTAGAAGGTGGTCACCGTACCATTGTCCTTGCGAGTTTCACCAAGCTTGGCACGGATGGCCATGGATTGAGCAGTAGACTGAGACGAGAAACTCGACTCCAGGATGTCCTACACCTCATGAGAGGACGAAGCAAAGAGGACGAGCCCGGCCACACCCTCACCCAGAGAAGACTGGATGGCTTAGTCCTGAGCGATTCCCGCACGGAACATCGGATGATGTGGCGGTGGACATGGCAGTGTACCATTGACGGACCCTTCCAAGTAATGGCTGCGAAGGAGGGGAAGCACCTGAGCACGCCAATATAGATAATTGTCCGGTTTAAGCTTCACCGGAAGGAGGTGCGAGAATAAAAACGGCGGCGAGGAGATCGCGGCCAGAGCAGCTTCGACATCCACGTATGGCGTCGGAGAGGGCATTGGTGCAGATGGCGCCACAGCCGGTGCGTACAGGTGCGAGGGGCCGTACGAGTAGGGCGCCCCATAGGGCGGCGGAGCCGGGTACGCGCCCTGGCCAGGGTACGCACCATAGGAAGGACGCACAGGTGGCGACAGGCCGTACGGCGCCGCGTACAGTGGGTAGCCGCCGTGATTGGCATGGGCGGCATCGGCAACAATAGGGCCGGCTGCGGTGTAGATGGAGGCAGCCGGAGCAGGCGCGATCGCACGCATCTGGTGCGACGCGGTAGGTGGTGGCGGCGGGGGCACAAGGGAGTGCACGGCAGCCGGCGGCGGCGACGGTTGCTGGGACCGGGCCGAAGCAGCAGGCGATGAAGAGGAGACGCCGACGTACAACGAAGACACCGGGCCGGCGAAGAGAGACCCCGCCAATTGAGTCTGCAGGAGGCTGAGCGATCCGTCTGCCGTGTAGGGCGCAGTCCCGACGTTGAGGAGACGCGCGAGGGACGGCGGGAAGAACGAGTGATCCATGTGGATGGGGGCCGGCGGCAGAAGGGCGGGGAAGGAAACCGCGGTGCCGGCGGCGCTTGAAGCGGCGGCGGCGGCTGGTGGCGAAGGCGGAGCGGAAAACCAAACGTGGGGTGACCTTTCCATTATATAGTGATGTACAACATAATTACAAGTGGGGCCCAGTATATACAGAGTCTAACACCCCTGTTGCAATGCACGGAAAATTAAGTATGAATTTATAAATATCATGACAACATTTTTGTTAGTACACAACAAAGTTTTGATACAAAATAATATTGCATAATACTCCCTCAATTCCTAAATATAAGACATTTGGAGGGAGTATATGTCAACATACTTGATCAGGAAGAATACGAATCTTTGGAACCGGTAAAGTGACAACATATATGTTTTGATCGGACGCAAAATAAACGAACAAAAAGATGTCGCCCTTTTTAATGATTTATAATAATTAAGATAACTAGTTGTCCCATGCATAGTTCCAGCTCAAAACCGGTTTACAGGTGCATACTACGTGTTTGGAACTCTCTCGATATGGGGGAGAGATCGACCTGGCCACCCGAGCTCCTCCCTCATCGAGCCGCCGCCACCCATCTCCTCGACCCCCTCCCTGCCGATCTCCTCCCTTCCTATCCCCTCCCTCCTGATCAGATCTAGGGCTTCAAGCCACAGCCGCCCCTCTCCTCGCCACCACAGGAGCTCCGCAGGGCGAAGCTCAGGTGGGGGATGATGGCTGCGATGGGGCCTTCCTCCGTCTCGGCTCCGGGATGTGGTTGCGGTGGAGATCCGCGTGGGTGTCCTAGACGGGTGCGTCATCCAGCATCGGCGGCACAGTAGTAAAGGCCCCTCTACCATCGATGGCTCACCCAGGCGGGGCGACGATTATGGGCGGTGGTGCGGCTCCGGTCGTGCTATTTCCCGGTGGCAAACATCACCCTCGGTCGTGCAGGATGATGCGGGAGGTCGATCTGGTGGTCTAGCCGCGGATAGGCTTGAATTTGCCAGCGAAAGCTTGGTTCGGCCTCAGCTAGAACCATCAACGGTGGCGCCTGCAGACGTTGTTACCTCGTTGGAGGCATTGTGGGGCAATTCGTGTTCCCTGGGTGCCCCGGGGGAAACCCCATATTTGGGCTTTTCCGGATCGTACGATGACGAGGTTCCTGCATCATCACCCTCATGGGGGAATCATCTTTGGGGCTGTACACCGGCTAGAGGGATAAGTGTTTTGCTTGGTGGCTGGGTGCGGGTCTCAGTATATTTCTCGTGTGGTGATCAAGGTGGGCGGCGTGCCATCCAGAATATTGACGACGGCGAATCCTGGCGGCAAGGTGCAGCAGGTCTCGGCGCAGGATACCATTCAAAGGACGTTCACAGGAGGCAGTCGCTATTTGGCTGTGGTGGCGTTAACGGCAGAAGCGTTTAGCAAGATCAGTGCATTGATTGCTCCTGAAGATAAGACTGCAGAAGAAGGCGGTGACGGATTCTACAGCGTGCGCATGCGACGGATGCAGAGGGTCTGCTAGACCGGTTAGTGCTCCCGGCAAGCCGGCGGGCGGCTTGGTGAGGCCACATCATCAGTCTTGTAGCTAGAGCGAAATTTTTTGTCAGGATTGCTTTGGGTTGATCTATGTTTCTATTTTGTATATATTGCAATAAAGATGGTTGTATGCATCGCTCGATGCAGAGGCCGGGTACAATCCTCCTTTTCAAAAAGAAAAAAAAAACTAGTTTTCCCATGTGGAAGCCAATGCAAACTCATATAGTTGACCATAATCGATATGTCCGACACTGCCTACATGCGTACTTTTTTTTTCTAACCATGCCTTAAGATATAAGATATATGTGTTGCATTAAGATATAAGAGATGAGTGATACATTGTCTTACAATGTCTCACAAAACCAAAGGAAAAAAACGCAAATACTAATCAAAAGGCAGGCCAAGGGACAGTACTACGACCCAACTACTAGGAACCTGGCAACCTAAACAAGGACATAGTGACCAGAATTGCGGCACCACTCCAAACAAGAAATCTCCATTATAGAGAGAAACTACCAGAACTAGCTAAAGCCTAAGATTTTGCATCGGTCTTCATTTGATCTAGGATTTGCAGGACTGGATTCTCTTTGTTATCAAAAACCCTACTAGTTCCTTTCCCTGCAGATGCTCCAGGTGATCAACTTGTCTAACAAATTCAGGGTTTTCTCCTGCCACCAAAGAGCTAAGCTCCTGCCACCATGGAGCCAAGCTCCTGTAAATTGGCCCACATCAGCAAGATCATGGAGCCAAGCTCCTGCCACCATGGAGCCAAGTTCCTGTAAAGATTCCACATCAGCAAGATCATGCAAGCCTTGCAAACCATTAAGTTTTTCTTTTTATTTTTAGCAAATAATCATTTCTCTGAATATAGAAGAATATACTAGGAAGCTGGATCAACCCTTCAATATTAAGAAGTCAATTTTCTAATTTGTGAAGTACTATAGATTCACTGACCAACAAAGTCTTGCTAGTATTCATGCAAAGGAAAAAGACAGATACAAAAGTTAGATGCAAGAATATTCACCAAGGTGGGTGCAACTACTCAGTTTAGTAGGGCGACGAATTTGCAGTACTATAGCACATATGAGGACTGTGTTGTTTTCTGTTTCTTCACACTAGTACTATAGTACAACACCACAACTATAACCTTCTAGCACATGCAAGCCACGACTTACCTACTTAGTCACATATGATGGCCATCTTGTTATCCAGTTTATTCACACTAGTACGATAGTACATCACCACAACTATAACCTTGAGCAAATGCAAGCCCTCCATATTCCATTGTCTGACACACGCAAACACTCCACATCATAAAGAGCACGCAAGCCTTCCAAACTATCAAATTTTAATTTTATGTTTTCAACAACGAATCATTTCGCTGAATCTAGAACGCCACGAGCCACAATGACATGCAGCCATCCTCTATATACTTGGCGATAATGCAGAGAGTATCATTATCTTATATTTTAATATTATTCTTGACTAACATATTCCACATAATCAACATCATGCAACCCTGCACATTATCAATTATTTTTATATTCTGGGAATAAAGCATATCACCAAAGCTACAAGGTTAAGAGCCACCATGATGTGCAGAGTGATATTTTGGAGGGATCTATTCTCATATATTCTAAGTTTATGTTGATAATTGGAATGCTATAATATGGGGCTATTGTCTAGTTTATTGCAGAGAAAAGAGCTTTTGGTGCTGTGAGAAGGCACTTCAAAATTAATTGGCAATCTCATCTGAATCATACGTTCACAATGCATCCACTTGACAGTTTCAAATTTGTTTGTTAATAGTACTAGAATATACTCCACCCCGCATATAAGATTTGTTTGATGTCAAACTACAGAAAGTTTCGCCAAATTTATATTAAAAAATATCAACATCTACAATACTGAAGTTATATGGTAGGAAAATTTATTTCATGATGCATCCAATTATATTTGATTTCGCATTGTGAATATCAATTTATTTTCCTATAAAGTTGGTCAAACTTTACTAAGTTTGACTTCAGGCAAAGTTTTTATCCGGACTAAAAAGAAAAGGAGGAAGTACATGGTGTTGGATCACCCCTCCAACATTTGCCAATTTTCATTTTTTTGGAATTATTATACATTAATCGAAGACAAAGTCATCCTCCCATTCATGTTGAAACATAAACAGATATGAAAGTCTGTAGCAAGAATCTTGGGCAATGTGAGTACAACTACTCACTTTAATATGACGGCGACTTAGCCGGTCAGTCACATATAAAGACAATCTTATTATTTAATTTATTAAAGTACTATATTATAGCACCGCAACTCTAACATACTATAATTACTATTTGTTTACTGAAAGTCAAATGTTGTTGTTCAAGTAGAGACAAACACATATTTGGAAGTCTGGAGCAAGAATCTTAAGCACATGTGAGGTACAGTTACTCATTAATTTTGATTTGACAACAAGTATTTCGGGAGTGCCATCATGTTGGCATTCACGAAGACATGAAAAATGAAGACCCTTGAACGTGTTGGTATTCATGAAGACACAAAAAATGATAGGAAAGTCAAAATGAATCTTCACACATAAAATTTGTACAAGTGCTCACTTTGGTTTGAAGATTACTTAGCCAGTGAGTCAGAAATGATAATTGTGTTGTGCGTTTTCACATTAGTGCATCACCACAGCTATCTGAGTATGACACTTACATTTTTTTTCACATTAGGGCTAGCATAACTTCATATGAAAATCATATGCAATTTTATTGTACGCAGAGCAATTTTGTCTTTCGTACCATATGCAGTTCACAAACAGGTCGTCACTGCATAGGTTAATATTTCCGTCGTTGGGCAATCTGCAATGACTAGATACATTACAAGCCCTTGTCACTCTCAACCATTTCTTAACAACTTTATGTACGTCAACAACTCAACTTGGCAATCTTTATTTGGGCTTAATGTGTAATGTTGAACATATGTACATTCATTCATGGTAACTGGCCAGTTTTGGTTGACATTAATTTTATCATATACGTTCAACTTGAGTACTTGACAATCTTTTTCCCTCGTCAAAGATTCCCTTCAGTTTCAGGAAATCATTGAAACAATTTTTTTAGTATCCATTGACTAACAAAACCTAGTTTGCCCACACAATACAAAACTTTGTACCAAGAATATTCTTAAGCACACGCGTCACATATAAGTTAGGAAGCGCAAGTGCTCACTTTATTTGATGGCAGCCACACTGAGGTAACATGCACAGGTAAGTGCACTACTCACTTCATCCCATAATATATATAGTACGCCATTCGTTTCACAAAAGTCAAACTTCACAAACTTAAATCAATTTTATATACAAAATTATCTATATTTTAAAATCAAATATATGCCATATTAAAATATATATTGAAATGAATCTAATGGTGTGGATTTAGTACGTATGTTTTATTTTTTCTGAAAACTGGTTCAAACTATACGTCATATGCACTACATTTTGAAATGAAAGGAGTATTTTGCTCACGTGTAGCTTGACGATATGGTACATGTGAATTCAGGACTTATATTTTTATTAGTGGTGTCACTTTTTTCTGAGACTTTGTGGACAAACTCGAACGACATGAATTAGTAAACAAAATATCATTTTCACGCGACAAATTAATTATATGATTAGTTAGGAGTAGGGCATTTTGGAGACCGAGCTCCATGGATCCCTTTATTTTGAAAAATTCTGAAAAAATATTCACATGAATGGAAGGATGTAAAGTGTATGTGTGAAAAATTTCAGGATGAAATACCTTGAATTGTGAGTTGCACAAAAACAAACAAAATCATGCACTTTAAAGATGAACAGTACATATGCTAAAAAGCCCCAGATTAGTCTTTTTTGTGTAGCTCACATTTTATTGTATTTTGACCTAAAAATTTGCACACATGTATATTATGTATCTAGCTATATGTGTATTTATTTTCAGAATTTTCTAAAACTGAAAAGTTTGAATTTTGAAGTTTTCGAATAAAGGCCTCCATGGAGCTCGGTCTCCGTTTGGCATTTTCGATTAGTTACTGTACATGTGTCGACTCCTTAGTTATTCCAGGAGGTACGAACGAAGAGCTATTAATTGGTAATAGCTCCTGGTAAAAGAAAATAAGCTCTTTAACGTCATGAACAAATTTTAAAACCAGTGAAGGTTTTCTAGATGGTACGAATAAGTTCTTAATGCAGAAAAATGATTATACAACTGTCATGAATGTCCTGGAAACAAGATTAAACCAACGTTAAAAACCAGAAAAAACACAGAATCAAATCAACGATATAGAGAAACCACCATATACACACTCTAGTAGGCCGAACCATGAAGGGAGTCCTTGTTGGCAAGTGTACCATCCGGCTCGCTACATGACGAACATAGACACGTCCCCTTGCCTGGGGCCAGCCCAGCTTTAGGCTGTGCACCCCATCTGGGCCGTCGATTGATCGGATTGACTAATCTCTCGCAGCCGTCATATGCTTATTTTCCTGCCGCACACCGATCACCCGGGCAACGCCACATATCGTTGTCCCCTTTGTGCGACTGTGCTATTATGTTATCATATGTTACATCTCCTATCCACCCATACATTATATCATATGCCTAGAATACATGTGTGACACCGTAAGACTCAAATTCCAATTGTTTCTATTTTAACAAAACTCCATGTCAAGTCTACACACTGTACGACCCAAAGTCCAATTGTTTCTATTAGCCAGAGATAAAAGTAACAAATTACAGACCTAAGCTTTAGTTACACAAGGCTTTAGTATAAGTAAATCACAATATTTTAGATATTAATCAAATAACATTGAATTTTGCAATTAATAACATAATTTACATCGACGACACATGTCACAACTAACACCCAACACATACATAGACCTTAAAAGTAAGTAAATAACAAGGCATATCATAACCAGAGAGGTAGAGGACATGCACAAATGAGCTAGGCAAATAAATCCACACGTGCATATGGGATACGGTAGTTACATGTATAGATCAGCTAGTGCATACATGCATAGATCGACGAAAGGACAGTGGAAGGTGGCCAAGTGGACCCGCAGATGATTGCCTCGGGCAAATACAACATTATCACATCACAGAGAAGGAAAAAAACCACCCGACCGTACCTCTCAAATTTTCATAATATGTTCGGCTTGTCCACGAACCCTCGTAGCCACCTCGTATGTGGGGAGGATATGACAGTGTCCGGACCTGACCGGACAACCTGCCACGTAGGATTTGGCCCACTCTTGACCACATTTTCTCTTTCGTTGTTCTTTTTTCTCTCTTTTCATACCTATCAATCATATGCATGTGACAGGGCATCTCGACTACTCCCGGTGGTGCTGCATCAGGATGGCGCGGGCTGCCGGTGCATGCGTGCACTCACAATGGCTTGTTTGCGGAGCGCACAGATCTGGCTCGCTGGAGCTTTGGATTTGTCAGGCAGTGGCAGATCTCGCGGTTAGAACTAAGATCCGGAGAATCTGGATCAGCAACCGCATGCACCTGCCCGCACCAAGCCATCCACGGATCGTCCGCTCCTACTTGCAACTAGTGAAGACAGACGGCGAGTGCGACATCTAGCTAGGATGGGGCATGCATCGAGCTCTCTGCTAGGTGATGGACTTCTGCGTGGGTGGTGAGCAGTCGACGGCGCTATGGACTATGGAACATGGGTTGGTGGTGGTGATTCAGATCTGGTTGACCGAGCGAGGTGATTGCAGACCGTGCTATAGTGACGTCCTATGGCTCCATGACGATAATGGTCACCGAAAGATTTCCGGGAGTGTTCATCTCTGAAGGTCCAGTGGTTGACCTCAGCAGTGAGATACAAATTATGGACGACAACTTGACGCAATGGGATGGTTGTGCAGCGACGACGGTCACATCGCATGTAGTTGTTGGGATTGTGGAAAAGTGGTCGTGGCAACAACACTTGAGTGACTTTGTTGGTGGTCCTACTTGAGCACTCAATCATGAGCTCCGGGGTGAAAGTCTAGGTCTGGCCCAATCTGGTTAAACCTGGCTATGGCAATGTTTTGACGTCATTGTTAAAGGCATTGCTAGGATATGCTTGGATTTATTTTTCATGGTGATAACTCTAGCCTTGGTGGTTGGATCCAGTGATGGCAACGCTTGAGTGTCGCTCCCTTCTTGAAGGCATTGATGTTGAAGAACCTCATCGTTAGTGTGGTGTTATGAGATGGTTGGTGCAGATATGGTTGTTGTAGTAATTTTCCGATCATGGATCTGATCGCCTTGGGTTTTCTTTTTTTTCCTTGCCTAAGCATAGCTTTGGTCTTAAATGACCTTTCTATTTGCCGTCGTATTTTTTATGTCTGTGTTGGTGTTGACTATTTGCATCCTAGCTATATAGAGGCTGGGTGTGTGCTATTTAGTTTTGAATACATTTGATGCTACTTTCTGAGCCAATAAAATTCACCCTTTATCGAAAATACTGATGGTTCAACTTGTACTTTTGCAATAGAATATACACGACACGATTCATGTGGAAACCCTTAGCTATTTATGAACAAATATTTTGTGAAGGAATGCAGATAATTATTTGAACTAATTACGGAAGTCCACAATGAAATGCGACTATTAATGAGCAAACATATTGCATAATCTTTTAATGGATTGCAACCAAATTATATTGCCAAACATTTGAAAAAAATTGTACACACCTTTTAACTAATAAAGTATATATGGCTGACTATCGTAAGTCATCACCACTGACATAAAACTCCATAGCCATAAATATCTAGCTCTATTTACACTGGAGATTTCACAGGGAAGAATTTTATTTTGTGGTTAAAAATACTCTGTTGCAAAAAAGCTTTGTTCTGTTTGAGATAAATAGGTAGCTAACCATCACTCCACTAACTCATGTTTAACATCTAGTGATCCAAAAGTATTATATATACATAATATTTTTTTTGCAAAGACATCAAATATGTCATTTTTGCAAAGATATTTTACAAATGCATGCTCCTCTCTTTTCCGAAAAACATGAATCAAAATGTGCCACCATCGGCTAAAAAATTCAGTTAACAGATATCAAATGGTTGTCTTAGTGGAACTGTTTTTTTTTTCAATAAACTCTAAAGAGAAACTATTTAAGATGGTCTATACTCGAAAATTCGTTTCTGATCATGAGCACAGCTGAGCCCAGAATCTTATCCGTTGGTTTTCATTGGGATGTGTGTGTATTTTGTATTCCTGAGTGTATGCATCCACCATATTTACATTGTATTCAATGGCAGGTCCCTTGTAGTAAAGTGGTGCTCAACCACTATGTCGTAGTGGAACGGGAAAACTGCGGACGGATCAGCCGTTTTCGTGAGCCTACCTGTCCCGCTGCTGGTTCATGGACGAGCGAACGGCCACCCACCTGGTCGGTGCGTTGATAATTACGACCCGCAGCCCCTTCCCTTCCCCCATAGAAGAAATCCAGGACCAGTGGCATATGTGCTTTGAATTTTGAATTCATGAGGCGTTTACGGGAGTCCAGCTGGACCCAACATAGACACGTGTAATAGCAAAATTTACTCTAGTAGCACCAACCAGTGATTGAAAGCTCAGCAAGCATAGACCTAGTAAAACCAAGGCGCCAGTATATTTTGAAATGCCAGGAGTGTTCATGTGTGGGAAAAAATTCGTCTCACCAGTACAACTGTCTACAGATTTCGTGAAATTCAAATTATTAAGTTCAGACACAGCAAATGCAAATAGACTGGAACGAGGAGGAACAAGTGTGGAGGTTCAAACACAAGCCATCAACTAGAAAATCCTCGATTATTATTATTCTAACGTTACACATAGCTGGGAATAAGTATTAAGATGCATTTCCCAGGAGGGGCCTCGTGCAGGAAGTACGGCGGTGTCCTGTAATGCCACAGTTCTTGCATGTCACAGGCTTGCGAGCTTCTTTGAAACATCGCCCCTCTCTGGGCAGGTGGTATTCTTATGTCCTGGCAGTTTGCATATACTGCAGAATCTCGTTTGCTCACTCAATCCATCTCTTAATGATGTGCCACTTGGGTATCTCCAGCACGCCAACTAGTCCATCACCTGAATCCATGGGCAAGCATAAGGGCTTCGTTTCAAATCAAACATATGACATGACAATCATTACTTGATTAAAATCGCAGTGAGAAAATAACCTTCAAAGCATGGCAACATAGCATCCCCATGTGGCCATGTGGGTGAACTGCCCACATTCACAGTCGAGACAGACACCATCATTTGATATGGTCACCTCGAAATCAACTTTACTCCATTTCTCACGTTTGTCAGTGTCATTGTGCCTCGTGATGTATTTCTTCTTCCTCACAACTTCTTCTACCTGGTATGCTTCACGTTCGAAGAGGTTCTCACCGAATAGCTAAAACATCTTTCTTGTATAAACTGTACTTGCATGCCTCTCGATAGCAACATTTGTTCTCATCACAGCACCACTCTGTAGTCAGACAAAAAATAGGTAGAATGCCAGCTTCTCGGCCGAGACAAACAAGAACCAAAAAATATATAAATTAGCATGTACATAAATATCGCTCACAATTCTTGTCCTTTTCTCTTCGAAGCTCTCATCCGATTCTCGGTCGAATTGAAGCCTCATGTACTGTCGCATGAACACATGCATTGGGCTTGCTTGCGGCATGTAAATCTTGAACATATTGTTCGCACTCTCGCTACGCTGTGTGCTAGTCATTTTGGTGCAGAAGACTTGACTTTGACATGAAAAATAAGGTTGTAAATTGTAATAACGAAACCTTTGAAATGCGGCTTTGCCCACTTATGCCATATCTCATACGGATTTCTCATGTAATTGTGGGACTTCAAATTGTTTTTCTCAATCAGCAAGCCCCAGGCAGTCTCAAACTCCTCCACACTTATCATGTGATTCACTATTTTGTGGAATTCAGACCTGAACTCACTCTTGCTGGTGTACAATGGACCAAGATTCTCTTTTGCTTTCTTAAGAACATGCCACTTATACCATCTGTGCACAATCCGAGGTAGCTTGTTGTTCCCATTTGTCCACATAAGGTTCTTGATCCTGCTTTAATTATCACCTTGTGCTCAGTAGGTATATTTTCGGTCGTTCTGCCATAGCTCTTTGAACACAGCTAGTGTCTTATTTACATCATCGTCAGCCTGGTCTTGACTTATCCACCCACATAGATTGTGCAGTGTCCGCTTTGTGAAAGGCACATGCTAGGTTTAACAACAAAAGCTGCCAACTATGTTGTACACCTTGTTGGGGTTCACATTGTTCGCCCTAAGCTGCTTCACCAAATCCTCCGTCTACACATCTATGTGCTTGTGTGATGGCCAATGAACTTTGTCACCGCAAGTAAGAGACAATGAATGGTTGTGGCTGGAACGGTGCTCAGCAATGAGCCATACATTGTCTACAGATCTAAGCAATCTGATCATGGCAGGGCACTCACACCGGCAGGACCGGCTATTCTGCTGCTCAGGCTTCCCCTGGAAGTTGACATTTTTTCTCCATGTCAGGTATAGGAAATGAAATTATGTTGATAGCAATATGTAAAAAATCTATGGAAGTTTTACTAATGGTAGTAAGTGCTAACCGAGCATCCACAAACAATCTCCTGCATACACTTTGTCCGCTCCACATTCAGACGGCTCTTGCCATATCGTATACCAAATCCAAGCTCCCAAGAATAGAGGTTATAGAAATCATACGCCCCAAGTGAGTCAAAACTCATCCCAATATTCGGCTTCACTACATTGTCCAAGGGTTTATCAGCGTACCTCCAGATTGTTTCTTCTAATGGAGTGACCCTGCCTGGACAGGGCGCCCTATCCGGAGGGGCACGCCAAACTCTTAACCTGAAATTAAATTTACTGTTTTACAGATGATGGAAACAATTTTTTCAGCTAATGATGCCAGCTAGCCATATATGGACATAAACACTAACAATCAGAACCACGGGTACATAGAAAAAATACTATTAATTATATGTATACCTTCTGGTCCACTGTGGTGCCTCTGGGTTCACCTTCCTTGTGGGCTCGACGCATTGAGTTGGTGACTGCTTCCTGTTGCCGGCGGAACCGCTCTACTCAGCAGCGCCACCGAGTTGTCCAACCAGAACCACGCAAGACGAGTCAGCACATAGTGGTGCCGACGGCCCAACAACCATTGAAACCAATATATCTGGCTGCTCAACATCCGCATTGACCTCTCTGAGCAGGAACCCATGGCATGTTCAGCAAATCAAAGACCAGTCAGGGTCATTTTTTTAAAAGTTAAATTCACAGTTTTTGATATGTTACAATTATTCTTTTTCATACCAGTGTCTCATTGGTATGTGTTAACATTATCTGCATGCTTTTATATGACATGGTCTGCCCAGAAAACAATATATTTGCTAATTGCGCGCATGGACAACATAATCTGCCTTGAAAACACTATGTATGTCAATTGCACGCATGGAGGATTACCAAAAAACAGAGGACCAATCTGCTATCAGCAGTAGTAGTGCTCACGAGGCTTTTTAGACATAGGCACTAAAGAACAGAATCATGGATTCAAACATAGGAACACTGATTTTCTATGTATACCTTCTGTTCCACAATCACAATGCCCATCTGGGTGCAACTCTCTGGTGGACTCGAAGGATTCAGTAGGAGGCTGCTTCCTCTTGCGGCCGGAATCGATCTGCTCAGCTGAGCCGCCGTGTTGTCCAGCTGCAACCCCGCACAACGAGTTGGCGTGTGCCACTGCCGACGGCCCAACAGCCGTCAAAACCAACGGATCTAGCTGGTCAACACCACCCGTGACCTCTCTGAGTGGGAATCTATGGTGTGTTCATCAAATCGAAAAACAGTCGTTTAGACGCCTGTGCTTGCGTGTCTACGGATCGAACCGAACAGAATAATACAGTGGAGACATTACCTGTCTACCGGATCCAGCAGAAAATCGAGCCCGCTGTGGTGTAGGTCTGCAAGCTTGGCCATACTGCTTCCGTCGCCATTGTTTCGCCTTCCGCTGCCGAGGTCGGGAAGAGGGGGAATGGGGAGAGACAGTTGACTTACAACTGGGGGACCGAGATATTTTGAAGTGCCCTACAATTTGTGCACCGGTGAGCATTTAGTGATCCATTGACGGTGTTGTTTCTCAGCAGACGGTGTAGTTGTTTCTCAGCAGACGGTGCTGACACGATTCTGATCCCGGCGCAGCTTTTCGTGACGGAGGCAATCCACGGTTCGGATCGTCACCGTAACCCCGAACAAGCCCGCGGGCTACCGTACATCACTGTTCAGCTGTGTATATTGTCTGACACACCCATTTTCCTATCACCATATATGCTTGAAAGGTCCCACTAGCCCATATCCCTAGACATGTACGTACGACCAGCATACCATGTTCAGATACAACTGCTCTCAGTAACGCCGCTCTCGTCTATAGTCAACTATTTAAGATGGTCTATACTCAACTGTTTCAGCAAACTCTAAAGAGAAAATATTAGAATTATTCATATATGGAAGCATATTGCTCTATTGTAACGGCTGGCGGGAGGGCTCCGTTGTTAGTCATTCCTTTGATTTTTGTTAAGGTTTGTGTTCTGCTCTGGAAGGCAAGACGGCGGCGGCTCCCTGAAGATGGAATAAATGTCTCGTTGCCTAGCGTCGTTGTTAGCCCCCGTTCCGATGATGGGCCTAGCATCGTTGGTGGGCATATGGATGTGTGTCTCCGGCGGATCTATCCACGGTGGATTTGCTCGGATCTGATTATTGTTCGTCTGTGTTCGTGCGTCTTCGGGTTGGATCCTTCTCATATATGTTATTCTTCATCGACATCGGTTGCTAACATATCACATGGAAGGGGCGTAGTCGCAACGCAGGGCAGGGGAGAGAGGAGAGGTGCGACCCTCCTCACCGGTTGGGCTCCGGCCGGCGACCGGCGAGGGTGGCGAGCCGGCAATGGTTAGGGCGCCGGGAGTTGGTATGAGGCAGATGGAGGAATGGTTCTGCTCCAGACGAGGGCGTGGCTACTGCATTCGTCTTGGGTCGACATGTAAGTGTTATTGGGCTGTTTTGTTCGGCCCAGTGTGAAATCCATAGGTATATAGGCTAATAAAAAAACCAGGTGGTAGCCGTGACGTCTCGAGCAAATATATGTAGTCATGTTATATATTATTTTGTTATGTAGGCGCCCCATTGATTTCATTCAAATAGTTTTCTCTTTTGATACAACATTTTATCATATGCTTCATATGCTTTACTATTTTTAAAATATAAAGTAAGTGCACTTCTAAATTTGTTTCTGCACTTAGAGTTCAGGCAGCAGCACGCGGTGTTGGAACTCTCCCACAGGATCGATCACACAAAATCACGATGAACACGCGCACACAAAACTGATAGCCAAGGGTGCGTCTCGCACCCTCTAATTCCTCTCTTTATTGCTTTTCTCCTTTTCTCTTTGGTTACAAATCTCACGCAACGCTGCATATATATATATATATATATATATATATATATATATATATATATATATATATATATATATATATATATATATATATATATATATATATATATATGCATCAACCTGGACCCCGGACCAGGCTAGTCTCCAAACACCAATCCTAAACCTACTTTATCTAGGACACGGCCTAACACAACTTTATTGGAAACCGACTAGTACATAGACTAGCGCTTAACCTTGTACACGGACAGGAACTAAACGTTCCCTAAACTAATCACCGGCGACCCTGATCACACTACTAATCCTAACTATGATATGTTTGGATTATTCCAACACGCGGTGCATCATCTAGTTTTTATAACACCACACAATAGAATAAGGAGAAAACTGGGTAGGTCTGAAAAGTAGGGGTAATATGAGTTGTGGGTTTGAGTTAGGGGCAGAAATGGAATTGTCCCTTAAAATAATTACTCGATTTACTTATTTATACCCGAGTCAGCACTGCATGACTCGATCAGCAAAGTGTGGTACAAATGCTCACTTTAATATGATGACGACTTAGCCAGCCAGTCACATATAATAACCGTGTTATGATTTAATTTATTCACACTAGTACTCCAGTACAGCACCACAACTCTAACATATGAGAATTACTGTTTGTTGACTGAAAGCCAAATGTCATTGTTCAAGTCGAGACAAACACATATTTGAAAGTCACGAGCAAGAATCTTAAGCAGAGGTGAGGTACAGTTGGTCATTAATTTTGATTTGAAAACAAGTATTTGGGGAGTACCATCATCTTGGTATTCATGAAGACACAAAAAATGAAGACCCTTGAACGTCTTGGTATTCATGAAGACACAAAAAATGATAGGAAAGTCAAAAAGAATCTTCACACATAAAAATTGTACAAATGCTCACTTTGGACTTAGCTAATCAGTCGCATATGATAATTGTGTTGTGCTTTTCACACTAGTGCATCACCACAGCTATCTGAGTATGACACTTCATAACAACTTCTCATTTTTTTCACATTAGGGCTAGGATAACATCATATGCAATTTTATTGTACACAGAGCAATTTTATCTGTCGTACCATATGCAGTTCACAAGCAGGTCGTCACTGCACATGCTATTGTTCCGGTCATTGGGTAATCTACAATGACTAGATCCATTACAAGCCCCTGTTACTCTCAACCCTTTCTTAACAGCTTTATGTACGTCGACAACTCAACTTGCCAATCTTTTGTACATGCTTGGCAGCTAGGCATTTTTATTTGACATTGATTTTATCATATACGTTCAACTTCAGTTCTTGATATCTAATTTTCCTAGTGAACGGTGCCCTTCATTTACAAATGATCATTCAGACCAATTTTTACTATTCGCTGACTAACTAAATTAAACCTAGTTTGTCCACCTGACACGAAAGCTCTACGCCAAGAATATTCTTAGGCACACACCTCACTTATACGATAGGAAGCGCAAGTGCCGCTTTATTTAACAAAAAACGTTGTCAGCCACATCGACGTGACATGCACATAGGTAAATTATGTGCTCCCTTTATCAAATAATACAGTATGCATTGGTTTTCGCAAACGTCAAACTTCACGAACTTTGGTAAAAGTTTATAAAGAAAGGTATATATATATCTACAACATCCATTTATTTATTTACTCTGTATATAAGATTTGTCTTTAGTCAGACTTCGTAAAGTTTGACGAAATTAATGCAGTGAATCTAATGGTGTGGATTCAGTGTTCTAGATGCTTACACTATTTTATTCTAAAAGGCTGGTTAGAGTTTATGTAATTTGACTTACAAAAATCTCATATGACCCACATTTTGGACCGGATGGAGCATAATTTTGCTTGAGTGTAGCCTGACGAGGGACATGCTACGCATACATTCCAGACAATATTTCCTAATAGTGGTTGATTTTTATTTTAGATTTTGAGAGACTTTGTGAACAAACTCGAACGACATGAATCAGTAAAAAAAATACTAATTTTGTGTGACAAAACATAAATGTATGATTTGTTGTATATGTGTTGGCTCCCGAGTTCTTTCAAGAGAAAAACAAGTCCTTTCGCAATTGATTTCTTTAAAAATAGTTTGACCAACTTTATAGAAAAATAATAATATCTACTAGCCAAATAAATACAATGTGAGTATACATATTTCATACCCTCTCTATCCATAGATATATATGACCTAATGCGTTTTCAAGGCTAACTTTGACCAAATTTTAGGACAATAATATATGACATGCAAGTTACACGAAGCATATTGTCAAATTAGGACGTGAAAGGAGCTTCCAATGATATAATTTTCACACTATACATCTCATATACTATTAACCTTATCAATAGTCAAAGGCAGTCTCGAAAAACACATTAGACCCTATATTTATGGACGGAGGGATTAAGAGATCTATTAATATTGATTTAGTATTGTAAGTGTTCGTATTTTTACTATAAACATGGTCGATTCAACTTAAGGTAGTTTGAATGTATACCATCGTTAAAGAAGAGACATTTACATTACTACCCATAACTCAAACCCGCTACTCTCATTGACCCCTAATTTTCAGACCTACTCAGTTTTGCCCCTAATTCGTGGTGACGGTCTATTTTAGAAATGCCCCTGAGCAACGTTTCTATCAGGTATTCTTTGCTTTCCAAGCTTGGTGACGTTCCTTTGGAGCTGTTAGTGCTTTCCCTTCTTTTGTAGCATCCGTACAAATATTTATTCTCTCCGAAAACATAAACACCAAGATGAATAAATATGACCTACACTTGCCATTTTGTCTCTAAAATGAATAAATATGCTTAGTTAGCTAAAAAATGGCATAACTACCTAGGTTAGCTAAAAATGACCTATACTAAGCATCTTCAGTTCGACATACTTAGCATACTTAGGTCAAAAATGGCATGATATTCTTTGTTACCTCCAAAATGACATAGACTTAGCTTATTTTCCTCGAAAATGGCATAATAACTTTACTAAGCTCCTAAATGACCTATTTACCTAGCTTAGCTCTAAAATGACCTACACTTAGCATTTTTACCTAGCTTAGCTAAAAAATGGAAATTTTACCTACCTTAGTTAGAAGAAGAAGAAGGTAAAGCAGAGGAGAGGAGAGAAAGAAAGAGAAGAAAAAATCTTCTCCTTCTTCTTCTTCTTTTCTAACTACCTTGGATTCTAGATTCGGCTGCTGCATCTTTGTTGATGGTTTTTGTGCAGATTTTGTTATAGCTAGGCTGTAGTGGATTTGATATGACCATGTAGTGATCATTGATGCCTAGTGTCACATATATTTCATAGTCTGATTTGGACATGGCACAGTGCTAATGGTGTTTTACGTGATTCAACATCACCATTGATTTGTAGCGTTTCATAGAGTTAAATGTGGTTTGATGCTGCTGCTGAACACTTGATTAACATGTCCCTGCATCTTTACTATCAACAATTTGTGCCTGACTTGCCTTGAACTATGCACTAGAACTACTATCAAGGAGAGCACTGCAAGTTTGTGTTTAGCTATTTACTGTTGCATGTACCTGTGCTTCAAATTTGTTACCGCTATCAACTATACAATTTGAACTCTTCTGCCATTTCCAAGTACACACAATGTATATTAGTGTGTCATATGTTTTGTTTGGTTTATATGGTGCTGATGATCTTTTTCACCCTGTGTCTACCTACCTGCAGATCAACGGGTCTCTGGCTCGCAGGGCCATCAAGGACCTGATGGAGAGGGGGCTCATCAGGATGGTGTCAATCCACTCGTGCCAGTAGATCTTCAACAGGACGACAAACACCTGATTTATCATTATCATGTGTTTTATGGCTGTTTTCTAGTCCACTAGACTGAGGTGTTGCTGTTATATTGAAGTTCACTATGTTTAGGGAGGCACTCTGTGCTGCCAGTAATGTTGAATTGCTTTTGAGTTTTGGTACACTTTAAGATCGTTTTGTCAGCGCAATGAAATCTACCTTATATGTTGGATATGTTGTTGGAAACTTATTGTTGGTATGCTTGTTGAAATTATTTTCAAATGTGTAATCGTCGTAAAAAAATATTTCCAACGTAAAAAGAGGCCGTAAGAAAATATATAATCCTCGTAAAAAATAATTTATGTTATGTAAAATTACAAACGTAAAAATATAGAGTAAAATACACATAAACTGCAAATTTTCTTTTCTTATGACCTAAATTTTTATTTTCTTATGTCAAATTTTACGTAGTGAATCAATAGAAATGTAACTATTTGAATTCCAAACATAATTTAATTATGAAATGATCGTAAGATTACCTCGGGTGAAGAATAACTTATTCTGCACCCTGGGTGATGAATAGTATCATTATATAAATATATATAAATATAAATATATATATATGTGAAATTCTGTGAAATTCTATGAATTTAAGAAAAAACAAAAAAATAGGGGCTGTACACGTGGCAGCTACCTGTGCAACCTGGGGTGCACTGGGCTGGCCTATTTGGCTGGCAGACGGCAAAGACCTTTGCATCTTTGCCGTCCGCCAGCACACGACATAGCATGCCACGTGGCAGGTACCTGGGGGGCAGCTGGGCTGCCCTATTTGGGCACTTTGTCGTCTGCCAGCAGACGACAGACGACAAAGATGCAAAGGTCTTTGCCGTCTACCAGCAGACGGCAAAGCACGCCGTTAACCCCTTAACAGACGTAAACTGCCACGTGTGCCGTCCAGGTCCTTTGCCGTCTACTGGCGGACGACAAAGACCTTTGCATCTTTGTCGTCCGCTAGCAGACGGCAAAGTGCCCTTTGCCGTAGTTTGTCCAGCCGGACGTGTTGCCGTCTGCTGGCTGGCGGCAAAGGCCTTTGCCGTCCGCTAGGCATGCCTTTGCCGTCAGCCATGGCAGCCGGCAAAGTTCCTGATTCCTGTAGTGACTCAAGTGTTTCAGCAAAATGTTCGGGGCAAGAAGTTGCTTCGGGGTATACCCAGAAGAGAGATTTTAAGATGCACCAAGTTGTTTGGACCTTCTGTCCATGTTCACCCAAGGGCCTAGATTAAGTATGGTGATGTATTATCAAATGGCTATCTATACCAAGATTATTAGCATGACGGGTAGCAAATATTAAAATGTATCATTCATACATATAAGCATATTGCTCTATTGGCTAATCAAACAAAATCATGTTTTTTTTTTGCGGGTAAAATCATGTTTTCTTTGGTAAGTCAATAAGCATTGACAATAAAATAATAGGTAAGCCACATTGATAACAAAATAATAGGTAAACAAAACCATTATGTTCATAATATTAGTGCCCCCGTTGCAATGCACGGAAAATTAAATATGAATTTAGAAATATCAAGACAACATTTTTGTTAGTACACAACAAAGTATTGATACAAAATAATATTGCATAATACTCCCTCAATTCCTAAATATAAGACATTTGGAGGGAGTATATGTCAACATACTTGATCAGAAAGAATAACGATCTTTGCAAGCGGTAAAGTGACAACATATATGTTTTGATCGGACACAAGATAAACTAACAAAAATATGTCACATGAATGCGGGAGGAGCATGCATGCAGACTAATGCCCTTTTTTAATCATTTATAATAATTAAGATAACTAGTTGTCCCATGCATAGTTCCAGCTCAAAACCGGTTTACAGGTGCATACTACGTGTTTGGAACTCTCCCGATATGGGGGAGAGATCGACCTGGCCACCCGATCTCCTCCCTCATCGAGCCGCCGCCACCCATCTCCTCGACCCACTCCCAGCCGATCTCCTCCCTTCCGATCCCCTCCCTCCTGATCAGATCTAGGGCTTCAAGCCGCAGCCGCCCCTCTCCTCGCCGCCACCAGAGCTCCGCAGTGCGAAGCCCAGGTGGGGGATGATGGCTGCGACGGGGCCTTCCTCTGTCGCGGCTCCGGGATGTGGTTGCGGTGGAGATCCACGTGGGTGTCCTAGATGTCTGCGTGGTCCAGCGTTGGCGGCGCAGCAGTAAGGGCCCCTGTATCGTCGATGGCTCACCCAAGCGGCGCGACGATTGTGGGCGGTGGTGCGGCTCCGGTCGTGCTGTTTCCCGGTGCAAACATCACGCTTGGTCGTGCAGGATGATGCAGGAGGTCGATCTGGTGGTCTAGCCACGGATGGGCTTGAATTTGCCAACGAAAGCTTGGTTCGGCCTCGGCTAGAACCTTCGGTGGTGGCACCCGCAGAC
Source organism: Aegilops umbellulata (assembly GCA_032464435.1). Classification (NCBI taxonomy): domain Eukaryota; kingdom Viridiplantae; phylum Streptophyta; class Magnoliopsida; order Poales; family Poaceae; genus Aegilops; species Aegilops umbellulata. Next base: position 628,381,223 of record CP136055.1, read on the forward strand.
GTCATTACCTCATTGGAGGCGTTGTGGGGCAATTCGTGTTCCCTGTGTGCCCCAGGCGAAACCCCATATTTGGGATTTTCCGGATCGGAGGATGACGAGGTTCTTGCGTCGTCACCCTCATGGGGGAATCAACTTTCGGGCTGTACACCGGCTAGAGGGATAAGTGTTTTGCTTGGTGGTTGGGTGCGGGTCTCCGTATATTTCTTGTGTGGTGATCAAGGTGGGCGATGTACCATCCAGAATATTGACGACAGCGAATCTTGGCAGCAAGGTGCAGCGGGGTCTTGGCGCTGGATACCATTCAAAGGACGTGCACAGGAGGCAGTCGCTATTTGGCCGTGGTAACGGCAGAAGCGTTTGGCAAGATCAATGCATTGATAGCTCCTGAAGATGAGACTGTAGAAGAAGGCGGTGAAGGATTCTACAGCGTGTGCATGTGGCGCATGCTGAGGGTCTGCTAGACCGGTTAGTGCTCCCGGCAAGCCGGCGGGCGGCTTGGTGAGGCCACATCATCAATCTTGTAGCTAGAGTGAAATTTTTCGTCGGGATGGCTTTGGGTTGATCTATGTTTCCATTTTGTATGTTGAATAATGCAATAAAGATGGCTGTATGCATCGCTCGATGCAGAGGCCGGGTACAATCCTCCTTTTCAAAAAGAAAAAAACTAGTTTTCCCATGTGGTAGCCAATGCAAACGTATATCATATAGTTGTCCATAATGGATATGTTCGACATTGCCGACATGCGAGTATTTTTTTCTAACCATGCCTTAAGATATAAGATATATGTGTTGCATTAAGATATAAGAGATGACTGATACATTGTCTTACAATGTCTCACAAAACCAAAGGGAAAAAACACAAACACTAATCAAAAGGCAGGCCAAGGGGCAGTACTACGACCCAACTACTAGGAACCTACCAACCTAAACAAGGACATAGTGACCAGAATTGCGGCACCACTCCAAACAAGGAATCTCCATTATAGAGAGGAACTACCAGAACTAGCTAAAGCCCAAGATTTTGCATCGGTCTTCATTTGATCTAGGATTTGCAGGACTGGATTCTCTTTGTTATAAAAAACCCTACTGGTTCCTTTCCCTGCAGATGCTCCAGGTGATCAAGTTGTCTAACAAATTCAGGTTTTTCTCCTGCCACCATAGAGCTAAGCTCCTGCCACCATGGAGCCAAGCTCCTGTAAATTGGCCCATTGAAAAGTACAACAACAGATAATGCGTCAAGTGATGAGCATGCTCCCAATCACATTGCAAAAAAGCAGACATCTCGTTGTGTAGGAGAGCGCATTTAGCCCATGTGTCAGCTATCCAAATGCGACCATGAGTGACCAAGAAAGTGAAAATCTAAGGCATAATTTTGGAACATGCAATTTCTTTCCTTGTTGGAGATTGTAGTTCCGAGATAAGTCAACAGCTACAACATGTTATAACCTGGCCCCACTTGTTACATTAATCATTGGTCCAGATTTATACAGTGCTCTTACCTCCTAGGTGGTGAGTTGGACCAAGTTTATTTCTTCAAATGAAAGAGGCAGTTAACTTTTATAAAACAATTGGCACCATAAGAAGGCACTTGACAAGTTAACAGCCTCAACCGAATCATACGTCCAGAACTTTATAATTTTAAATTTCGGCGAAGCCCCTAGTTCGGAAGGCCGAATTCGGGGCGCTATCCACGCCTTTTAGCTGGTTTTAGCCAGCTCTCCGCTCGAAGCGGCATAAGCCTTTAAGGAGTCGAAAAACCTCTCGAACAGCGACCGGTCTCGCGCCCTATCATGACAGTCTGTTTTAGCTTTCTCCACTGAGGTGCTCACCCACATGACCTGGGGCACAATCGCAGCGGTTCTCCTAGTGCTACCTTAGCCGATAGAGCGAAACGTAAGGCACCAAAACATAGGAGCCGGGCAAACCTAACATATGACCAAAATCATGACTCGGAGCCGATGCATATAGTGCTATAAGTTCGGGGTGCCGCACTTGGGAAAGTGTGCGGACTTCTCACGTCCAGATAGAAGGGAAATAAAGCCCCTGGCATGGTTTGGCGTACCGTAGTGTACGGGTGCAATCATGTTAGGAGATAAACATATATATACAAAAAAAATGTAATGCAGAAAATAGACACAAATATATGCATTGTTTATAAAGAGGCTATTCGAAGCCGGACGATACAAAAAGTGCGATAAGCAGGAACTACTGGACTATTTAACATGTCCTGACCAGGCGCATGCCGCTGATTGGAAACAGATATATCACTCGAAATAGAGACCACCTGAGAGTTCCGAAGTGCGGCGTAGCTTTGTCTGCTCTCCTGGGCCTTGTATCGTCTTGTGCGGCAGCAAGGCCGAACAGGTTATCCGGAATATGGAGTCCTGAAAGTAAGAAATAAAAGAAAAAGTCCGGCAGCCCCTAGTACGTTTAACGCCGTATTGTAGGCATGCCGCTAAAGTGCCCCCTTCCCCCGTGCCCATGGAATTTTAAGGGCATAACTGTGTACTCGAGGTACTAGCTCCGCGATGCTGCGTTGGATGGGGTTGGGGCCGCATTGCTACGCCTGCTCCGATCGTGCCAAGTGGTCTTGTTGTAGGTTACTCCGGGCGCGCTTCGCACTGTCCGACGTTTTAACGGCCGGACTGGGGAGCTGCCTTAAAAGGCTACTTTGTACTTCCGCTGCGAGGGCCGCCGTGTGCTGCTCCGTAGTAATGGAGCGTTCGGTGTTTCCGCTGACCGTGATTACTCCTCGAGGGCCTGGCATCTTGAGCTTGAGGTATGCGTAGTGCGGAACCGCATTGAACTTGGCAAATGCGGTCCGTCCTAGCAGGGCGTGATAACCACTGCAGAACGGGACTATATCGAAGATTAATTCTCCGCTTCGGAAATTATCCGGGGATCCGAAGACCACATCAAGTGTGATCGAGCCTGTGCAACTGGCCTCCACACCTGGGATAACGCCTTTAAAGGTCGTCCTTGTTGGCTTGATCCTTGATGGATCTATGCCCATTTTCCGCACTGTATCCTGATAAAGCAGGTTCAGGCTGCTACCGCCGTCCATGAGGACTCTTGTAACATGAAATCCGTCAACGATTGGATCGAGGACCAATGCGGCAAAGCCGCCGTGACGGATGCTGGTGGGATGGTCCGTTCGATCGAAAGTGATCGGGCAGGAAGACCAAGGGTTGAACTTTGGGGCGACTGGCTCCATCGCGTATACGTCCCGTAGCGCACGCTTCCTTTCCCTCTTGGGAATGTGGGTTGCATATATCATGTTCACCATCCGCACTTGTGGGGGAAACCCCTTCTGTCCTTTGTTGTTCGGCGGCCCGGGCTTCTGCTCGTCGTTGCTGTCTAGCCCCTTGTTTTTATGTTCGGCTCTTAACTTGCCTGCCTGCTTGAACACCCAACAGTCTCTGTTGGTGTGGTTAGCTGGCACTTCGGGGGTGCCGTGAATTTGGCACAGGCGGTCGAGTATTCGGTCCAAACTGGACGGGCCCTGGTTATTCTTTTTAGATGGCTGTTTCCGCTGACCGGATTTATGGCCTCTGAATCCGGCATTTACTGCCGTATCCTCATTACTGTCGCTGCTTACGCGGCGTTTTAGATTGTTTCGACGTGACATGCCACTTTTGTCCTTGGTATCCGGATTGCCGGACTTCTTCGATAAGTTGTTACTACGAGCTAGCCAGCTGTCTTCTCCCGCGCAAAAGCGGGTCATGAGCGTCGTTAGGGCTGCCATGGCCTTCGACTTTTCCTGTCCCAGGTGCCGGGCGAGCCATTCGTCGCGGATATTATGCTTGAAGGCCGCTAGGGCCTCTGCGTCTGGACAATCGACTATCTGATTTTTCTTTGTCAGGAACCGTGTCCAGAATTGCCTGGCCGATTCGTCAGGCTGCTGGATTATGTGGCTTAGGTCATCAGCGTCCGGTGGTCGCACATAAGTGCCCTGAAAGTTGTCCAGGAATGCGGCCTCCAGGTCCTCCCAAGAACCGATTGAATTCACTGGCAGGCTGTTAAGCCAATGCCGAGCTGGTCCCTTGAGCTTGAGTGGGAGGTATTTGATGGCGTGCAGGTCGTCGCCTCGTGCCATGTGGATATGGAGGAGATAATCCTTGATCCAAACTGCCGGATCTGTCGTACCATCGTACGACTCGATATTGACGGGTTTAAAACCCTCTGGGATTTGATGATCCATTACTTCGTCTGTGAAGCATAACGGGTGTGCGGCGCCCCTGTATTGGGCTAAGTCACGACGTAGCTCGGCGGAGCTGTGCATGTTGTGTTCGGCCCGGCCGGACTTATTGTGTCTGGACTGAAAATCGTCACGTGTTGGGCGTCCGCGCGATCCATAGATCGATCTTGTCTGTCTTGCTTTGTCCTCCAATACGTGTCGCGGGTCTGGCTCGTTTTCTTGTGCCCTGGCCGAACGGCCCCGTAGTACGGTTGGCTTGAAGGTGCGGCGGGCCTCTCTGTCACGGCCGCGAGGTGGCCGGTCTGCCATGTCATTCGCTTCATCCTCTGATTGGGGAAGCGGCCTGCGTTTGGGATAATTTTTGGAGTGGCGCCCGAGTTCATACTCTTCGGCCGCAAGGACGTCTGTCCATCTATCCGCTAGCAAATTTTGATCAGCTCTAAGCTGTTGCTGCTTTTTCTTTAGGCTGTTGGCCGTGGCAATAAGCCTGCGTTGAAAACGTTCTTGTTCGGATGGGTCTGATGGTACGACAAATTCATCGTCGTCGAGGCTTGCCTCGTCTTCGGAGGGAGGCATGTAGTTGTCATCCTCAACCTCTCTTTCTGCCGCATTCTTATGAAGGCTGGCTTCTCCGTCTTCCCGTGCCGAGTCTTGCTGGGGTTGGTGTTCTTCGGCGGTATCCGGGGTAGTATTATCCCCCGTGCCGGAATCACCGTTCTTACTTTGGCGGGATTTGGAGCGGTGCCGCTGACGGCGGCGCTTGGGAAGCTTTTTCGATGTGCCATCCTCCACTGTTCCATCACCGTCTCCGTCTTTCGGAGAGTCCACCATGTATATGTCATATGACGAGGTGGCGGTCCAGCGCCCTAAGGTGCTGGTTGTTGTTCGTCTCCTCCTTCGTCGTCCAAGTCGTCGAAGTCTTCGGAGCCGTAGTCAACCATGTCGGTTAAATTGTCGACAGTGGCTATTAAGTGGGTGGTGGGTGGGCTTTGAATTTCTTCATCGTCCGAATCCCAACCTCGCAGACCATAATCCGGCCTGGGCTCTCCTGATAAAGAGAGAGACTTGAGAGAATTCAGGATGTCACCAAAAGGTGAGCACTGAAAGATGTCCGCGGCGGTGAACTCCATTACAGGCGCCCAATCGGGTTCGATCGTCGGGGGCGTGGAAGGCCCGGAGTCCGGAGGAGAATCCGGCTCCCCAGAGTAATGGGCAGCACGGGGTGCGGGGTCGGCGTTCGGCTCGACCGCCTTTAACATCGCAGCCCCTGAGGTGACGTCCAGCCGTTTTTCCTCAACGAACGCAGCGGGTTCCGAATCAAGGGTCGGGGCCGGAGCGTATGCGGCTTCCAGGACACTGTTCGGGAGCAGAGCTATATCATGCCCTTCTTGACAGTGCAGCTCGCTTGGCTGTGGCTCGAATCCGTCGAAGATCAAGTCTCCGCGGATATCCGTCGTGTAGTTTAAGCTTCCAAACCTGACTTGATGGCTAGGGGCGTAGCTTTCGATCTGCTCCAGATGGCCAAGTGAATTGGCTCGCAGAGCGAAGCTGCCGAAGACGAAGATCTGTCCGGGGAGAAAAGTCTCACCCTGGACTTTATCGCCGTTGATGATCAAAGGAGCCATCAAACCTAAAGGCGACGGCACAGAGGAACTCTCAATGAAAGCACCAATGTCGGTGTCAAAACTGGCGGATCTTGGGTAGGGGGTCCCGAACTGTGCGTCAAGGTTGGATGGTAGCAGGAGACAAGGGACACTTTGTTTTACCCACGTTCGGGCCCTCTCGATGGAGGTAAAACCCTACTCCTGCTAGATTAATATTGATGATAGAGGTAGTACAAGAGTAGATCTACCACGAGATCAAGGAGGCTAAACCCTAGAAGCTAGCCTACGGTATGATCGTGTATGACGATGGTTGGTTGTATGTATATTGTCCTACGGACTACAACCCTCCGGTTTATATAGACACCGGATAGGGTTAGGGTTACACAGAGTCGGTTACATGGGGAGGAGATCTTGAATATCCGCACGCCTAGCTTGCCTTCTACGCCAAGGAAAGAACCTTCCGGGCACGGGACGGAGTCTTCGGTCTTGTATCTTCATAGTCCTGGAGTCCGGCGGGAGATATAGTCCGGCTATTCGAACACCCCCTAATCCGGGACTCCCTCACCTGGAATCTGGAAGCCTAGGGTGTTGGAACTCGAGGCGACGGGTGAGCTCGTTTTGAGAATAGAAGAGGGGACGGGACCTTGGTCTCTTTATAAGAGGCAGAATACCAAGAGCCCTCCCCGTAACCGTCTTGGACTAGCCTTGAGTTAAGGCAGGACGTGCTGACAGGCACGTTTGGGTTACCCATGTCCGTATTAATGAGAATCCCGCTAAAAGGGGCGCACGATCTCTGCTTCGACAAGACGTGCCAAGGAAACCGCCTCGTTGAACGTGTAGCGGTGGAACAATAAAAATATTCCATACGGAAGGCTTGGCCGCGGTGTTATGACGCACTACGGGATACGTCAGCAGATTTGATTTGTGTTATTCTCTGTATGGCAATACGTGGAAACTTATTTTGCAGAAGCCGGACACTTTTTTGGTGTTATTCATCTTCTTGAAGAACTTGGAGGAGGAACCCGCCTTGCAATGCCGAGGACAATCTGCGCGCCGGACTCGTCATCATTGAAGCCAGGTTCAGGGGCTACTGAGGGAGTCCCGGATTAGGGGGTGTTCGGATAGCCGGACTATACCTCCTGCCGGACTCCAGGACTATGAAGATACAAGATTGAAGACTTCGTCCCGTGTCCGGAAGGTTCTTTCCTTGGCGTAGAAGGCAAGCTAGGCGTGCGGATATTCAAGATCTCCTACCAATGTAACCGACTCTGTGTAACCCTAACCCTATCCGGTGTCTATATAAACCGGAGGGTTTTAGTCCGTAGGACAACCATCTTCATACACAATCATACCGTAGGCTAGCTTCTAGGGTTTAGCCTCCTTGATCTCGTGGTAGATCTACTCTTGTACTACCCATATCATCAATATTAATCTAGCAGGAGTAGGGTTTTACCTCCATCGAGAGGGCCCGAACCTGGGTAAAATAAAGTGCCCCTTGTCTCCTGTTACCATCCGACCTTGACGCACAGTTCGGGACCCCCTACCCGAGATCCGCCGGTTTTGACACCGACACTCGGGCATTCCATCGAACACCTTGTGTGCATAGGAGGTGAGCTAGAGCACCACAAAGCCCTCTCCCCTCGGCTAAGACAAAAATCAGAGCAGTGTGCTCTGCTCTTACGCGGGGGGTATATATAGGCAGCACTATTGGTCCCGGTTCGTGGCACGAACCGGGACTAAAGGGTAGCCATTGGTCCTGGTTCAAGCCACCAACCGGGACCAATGGTGGTGGGCCAGGGGCGAGGCCCATTGGTCCCGGTTCGTCCCACCAACCGGGACCAAAAGGTCCGGACGAACCGGGACCAATGGCCCACGTGGCCCAGCCGGCCCCCTGGGCTCACGAACCGGGACAAATACCTCTATTGGTTCTGGTTCGTGCCAGAACCGGGACTAATGGGCTGAACCGGCTTGGGCCATTGCACCCTTTTCTACTAGTGGTAACATATTTAAGGTGGTAAAAACCTTGTTAGCCGAGCGAGGTGGGACTAAAAAACTTTAGCAACGGTTTGTGGAATGAACCAGTACTAAATGTGCTGGTGGGGCCCCAGCCTGACAATAGCCTGCCACAACTTAGTACCGGTTCGTGGCATGAACCGGTACTAAAGGTTCTCCACGAATTTGTACTAATGATCGACGCCCGCCTAACCGTTTGAACCGGCACTAATGTGACCATTAGTGCCGGTTCATCTGCAACCGGTACTAATGTGCTGAACATTAGACCCTTTTTCTACTAGTGAAAGGTAATAAAAGGGGCATGTTAAAGTGCACTATCATACATGAAGTTGTGGCTTCAGAAGATCTCTCGATTTGGCACACTTTTTTTGGCATGACTGGTTCTCCTAACGACATCAACGTGCTTCAGTGCTCTATGGTGTTCGGAAGACTTGCGAAAGGCAATTGCCCAGAGGTCAATTTTGAGATCGATGCGCCACCACTACAACAAGGGATATTACCTAGCTGATGGTATCTATCCTCAATGGTCAACTCTTGTAAATACAACCTCCAATCCAGTAGGCGAGGAAGAGGGTTAGGTTTTCCCCGGCATAAGAGTGTTAGGAACGATGTGGAGCAATCTTTTGTTATGCTTCAGTCTCGACGGGCTATGTTTCGATACCCTACTAGAACATGGAGCACCAAGAAGATGTGGGAGGTGATGACTGCTTGTGTGATCATGCACAACATGATCGTAGAGGATGAGCATGAGGACCAAATCTTCGTCCAAGGGTTTCAATTTTATGGTGAAAATATGGTGTCTGAGCATGGACCGGCAACATTTGTAGAATTTACCCAATTTCACCATGAAATGCGTGATTGGGCATCTCACATTCAACTTCAGAAATGATTTGATTGAGCATACATGGATTCACCTTTGCAACCAATAGATCTGACGGCTCTTTTTCTTTCAATGTATTACTGACAAGTTAAATTTCTGGTTTGAAAACTATGATATTTTTATTTGGTTATAAATTATTTATTATTATGGTGTAAAAACCGTGTAATTTAATCTTCGGACAATGTTTAGATTTGTATGCAAAAAACGTGTAAAGTATGGACGCATACTGGCTGCAAGGATGAAATGTATTGGCCGGTTAGGCGCATCGGCCAGCAAAACGCAGATGGGGCGAACGCCACCCTGCGGGTAGAAAGAGGATCAAATCCGCATATGTCTCCATCTGCGCATTGGAGTTGCAGTAAGATAATCGAACATATCATATGAGGAGACATAGACACTGATACAACAATCTTAAAAGCACATTCAGATGGAGATTATGAGTTGTATGATGCAGCTCCCACTGGCTGCATGTGAGCCGTGCCTGTAATAGTACAAATTTGCAGGCGGCTCTATGGGAACTTCTTCGGAACATTATCCTTAATGGAATCAAACATCATATGACAGCAAGCCTGCCAAAATTAAAGAACAATCATTTGATCTTTAGTATCTTATTAGTGGTTGTGTCAGTTAGTTGGCTTGATAGGAAGAGATTACATGAACACCGACGCAGAGTTGGTTAACTAAGCAACAAGGACAGAACAGTTCAAAAGACAATGCTCAAAAGTACTCCCACTGCCCCATAATATAAGACGTTATTAGATTCAATACTCTCACATATTAGATGTAAAAACATTTTATATCATGGGACTAAGGGAGTACATAATTAACATAATGCACTTTACCAGCAAAAAAAAACATAATGCACATTGGAAGTTTGGATCTCGATCCGGCCCAGGGAACATATGAGATTGAACATATCCATGGATATGAGCTAACAAATTCAGGGCAGGACAACAGTGAGCCAATATGGTTGGCTATTTTGTTGCCCGCTGTCTCAACTCGACTGCATCTTTGGATCTGGATCGGTGGAAGTTAACTTATTAATTGATTGTCTAACTACCGTACTTGAAATGAAGGTTTTGAATCATGCATACCAGCAGCAGGTAGGTAACTAGCAATATAAATACTTATATCATCGTGGATCGTACGACAGACGACATAGTGATGTTGATTAATTCCATTAGAGCGATTATTAATCACAACAGTACTTTTACATATTGACAACCAATGCCCAATAGTAAGAACAATAGCTGCGTGGTTTCTAGAATCATCTATTTTAGAATGGAGGTAGCAGTATTTTGGTGCCAAACATCTTCAATTTTGTACCTGGCCTTACAGCTTGTTTGCAGAAAGTGTTCTTTCTTTTTTTTAGTTGGGACTTGAGACACAGAAATTCGAGGTGTGCGTACAACCGTGACCATTATCCAATACTACAAAAATATTACATCAGTCCCAAATTAGTTGTCTTAGATTCTAAGATGACTAATTCAGGACGTGAGTTATTATTATATAACAATAGTACACGCCAAGTTCGAAATAAAGCAGGTAATTGGCCAGGATGCACCGTAATAATAAAAATAATAATGAGTAATGGAGAAGGAATAGGAATTTGTAATTTAGCAAATTAAGGTAGAAGATACATTGTTTTCCTGTGAGAACGATCGGCGTCACTACACTGGATACAGCGTAGAATACCTTTTACGGCGTGGCAGGGGTGGTTTGGTGGCCCGAGTGTCGGCGGCTACCTTTGGTTCGTCGAGCTTCGGCTGATCCTCTGACATCCCGTAGGCAGCCGGCGGAGGACACGGATAGTGCACTGGTTCCGGTTTCTCTTCAGCCTTCTTTTCACCGTCAACATCATCTGGACCATCTTCGCCAGTTCGATACGGGACAGCATGCTCTGCCATAATCCATACGATGGTGGTGAGGTCACCGCCATGGCCGAGCTGCTTGGCATGGGATTCCCTGTTGCATCGGGTGCCTGCATACAACAGCTTATCCACCCAAATGTTGAAGACGAGCTCCAGCAGTTCTTGCATGTCCGAATTATCAGCCTGATTGAGCAGCACCTCCGCAATATTAGCCCCATCTTTGATCAGCCGACGATTTTTTTTTTCATCGAACTCCCACCGGCCGTCCTTGTTCTTGTAGACCAGGATCCTTGCAAGCTTCTCCTCTACAGTTGTCCGACTGGGACTAGTGTTTGCATTGACCAATACCCCCTGCAAATATTTGATGGTTGTTTCGTACAGGCTGCGAAGCCCAAGGCCTGGTAGCATGTCCGGGTTCACGGCCATGAGGAACATGAGATGCTCCGACAGCGCGACGATCGCGTCGGCAAGGGTCCCTTTCTTCTGTGCATGGACGAGGAAAATTTTGGTGGCAATGTGCCACACAACGATGTCCTCCTGGAATTCACGGCCAAAGCCCAGCATGAAGTCTTTCTGCTGAGCCTTCGGGACATTCTTCTTCGTATAAATCTTCTTTGTCACCTGACCCCAGCTTGTTGTGATGTCCCTCATGGAGTAGATGTCATCCTTGTCTTTGTCGTATGTTAACCTGAGAACTTCCCTAACCCGCGTGAACACCGCCTCCCTGACATCATCTGAGAGCTTACGTCCTCCTCTGGAGTGCTCCTCCCAAATATCTCCGAATCCAATCGCCTTCGCTGCTTTGCCGCAAACACTGATCTTCCGAGTGCACTCTTGCAGCAAGCTGTACTTCCCAATAGTGCCCGACCACCTTCTGTAGCTGCTTGCACTCCTCGGAGAACCCGTGAGGCGCAGCCTCCCAACATCCAGAGAAACAACGAAATGGCGGAGCCGGCGCCATCTCCCAGAGCACAAAACGGCATGTCGAAGCCATCGCCATGGCCTGCTGGCCTGCAGGAAACCATGCGTCCAGGTCGACCCGAGTGCACTCAACAGCCATCTAGTATCCAGGAGGAGGGTTGCTAACAGCAAGGTATAGGTGATCATCACATCCGGTAGGCTCTGGCCTTCTTTGTTGTAGTAGAACCCAAAGAGCACAGTGGCGGCGACAATGGCAAGCGGCGAGGCGATGCGGATGATGTACCCAACTCCAGTTGAGGTGTGGATGACGCCCGCCTTGGTGTAGAGGATGTCATACATGAGTGAGAGCTCCATCTCCACCACACTGCACATGTTTTCCCACTTCATATCCAATATTTTTCTGCTTGTATCAAGGTCATAGTCATTGTCAGGTGACTCCGGGTCGGCTGAAGAATCAGCGGCACGCTGGTCAGGTGACTCCGTGTTGACTGAAGAATCAGCCATGGCAGGCTGGTCAGGTGACTCTGTGTTGACTGAAGAATCAGCCATGGCACGCTTGCAGAATGGGAGCATGCCATGTGCGACAATCAGGGCTTCCTCATCGTCCAGCAGATTATGCGTTCCTTTTCTGATCAGTGAGCCATCACTAGCAGTGAAGACTCTACTTGGTTCCTCATCGTTGCTGGAGCCCCTGATGTTGCCCAAGTCACCTTGCCATAGCGCCCACGCCCTCTCTGCATACTTGGCAGCGCCAACAACCAAAACCATGATTGACGCCGGGATCAAAGCCCCGCCGCCGCTGCCGGTGTGCAAGTGCTTGTACAGGAAATAGATCGCTCCACCAACCCGCGAGAGGACCAGTGGTGCTTCGCGCCTGTAGAGCGAACTGTCCTCCAGGGATAAGGCACTCATGTTGTCCGGGCCACCAAGATTGTGCAGGAGGAACGTCGCCCAGAATGCAAGAAGCTGCTGCCGCTGTGACATAGTGTCGTCGCAGGCGGAGATGTTGTTGAGGGCATACGGCGCCACCCAGTTGGCCACCTGGTATGCCGCCCAAAGGAGCGCCATCAGCACGCCAGAGGCTTTACGCCTGCGGATATCGGCAAAAAACATGACGAAAATATGCGCGGTGAAGCTCAAAAGGACCGCTCCCGGGATCTCCAAGACATTCACAACCTGCACCAACCAGTATTTTGCCCATCCTGGTTCGTCCATGAATTGGTGGCACGATCGACCCCCCTGTGCTGAAATCAACATGATATACATGATCAGATATCACATATGCAAATTAACTAGTCACATACTCAAAATGCATCTACAACTAGCGTGCTAATCAATGTTCCATGCATCTACATGCTTGAGAGAGAAGGACGAGCCAAGGTCTAGGATAACATACCGGTCCGTGTGCAGGTTGGATGGTCGATCGCTCGATGGATTCAGCTCTTCCAGTAAGGAGTGTTTACAAGAAGTAATGAAGCTAGCAGCTAGCTTTAACAAGGGAGCTGTCCCATGACAACGGCCTGGTTAATTCTAAAATGGTCAACTAGCTGTGTAGCATCCACTAGCTAGCTATGCATGTGCAAATGGGCAAGCATGCGCTATTTTCATAGAGATATGTTCTTGCTTACTCCGCAGGATAAAAAATTTCCCATACCATGTTACTACCTCCTTTCTGGTTTATAGGGCTCAATTTATAAATCTCACCAACCAAGATATATGGTGAGTGGTGGAATAACTTTCGTAGTTTGCAAAAACACTCAATTAATACGCTTGTTTTCCTCAAACAATTGTGTTTACCAATGCATTAATTGCAATACATGCATGCATAAAGTACATGCGTAGGTCAATTTTCTATTAATACTTGTATGCAATCATTTAATGCACCTTGAAATTTAAACATGTGATGTGATGAGGAACAATCAAATTGAGACTTATAAAATGGAAAAACTAAAATTTTGAGATAATAAGCCCTATAAACCGCAAAGGAGTGAGTATATGTTAGGGAACGGTTCGTGCTTTGCTCCAAACTAAAATTATGAGCGGCAGCAGAAGGATTAAAGACACTACGAATCGCACATCGTTTTTAGTACAGCTGTACATTCTTTATCATCTACCTTTAGTAAAAAGGACAGTGTGCACTACCGTCATATGTGATGCCGAGCTAGCAAAGGAAGCTCTGGATGATGCCAAGCGCAAACACTTGATGTTGCTAGGGCCGTATGCATCATTATTCCAAAAAAAATAAATAGAAAAACGCCGATGTTGCTAGGAATCATGTTGGCTAGCGTCAAGTTCCAGGCTGTCGGAATTTCACCCTCAGAATCGATTACATCAACGTAGAAAATGAACACACACATGAAAACTTTTGCCCCAAGAGCAGTCGACCCACAGAGGACCATCCGCGTAATTTTCTCCCTGTTCCACCAGCTCTCACCACCCAGTCACCTTCAGAAAACCAAATGCATGACGGCTCGGTAGGAATCCTTGTCAGCATGTGCCTTCCTTATTTTGTACAGGGTCACCCAACGCTCTGCACCCGCCCACCAAGGAAAGGCAAGTGGCACTTTGAAAAAAGAAGAGACATCATTAAGCGTGAACACATTACAATATGACTGGCTGTACTGACTGCCTCAACAACAACCACGTATGGAAAGCTAGACACTGAGAATGCAAACGGCCGTGATTAACGACTCTATTTGTTTTTTTGGCGAGAAATGATTAGCGACTGTAGATGCAGCACAGCTGTTATGTTGATGGTGGCAACTGTGTTCCAACTATCAAGCTCCAGCGGGCTGGCATGGTCATGTTATTGAACCAGATGGTTTCTTTTAATGGACATCGAAGGGCTAAAAAAGATCAAGCTCAGGTGGGTGGATATGAATCTATGGTCCGATTCCTAGTCCCACAAAATATAATGCTCTTTCTCAGGATGTGCCTTTTTCTATATAAAAAGTATGGTGAACTTTCGGAGCGACAGCACGTATCCACGCTTGCACTCGCACCCACTCACCAAGGCAAGTGGCACTTTGAAGAAAACAATAAGGATAACATAAAATCAGGGAAAAGAGCCATCACTAAGTATAAACAGATTTTACCTTAAAAATTGCATTGATAGGATTACATACCATATGGTTAGCTTCACTTATTAACGCAACAACCTCGTATGGGAAGTTTCTCAGCCAGCATTGCACACACCACACAGGGCACCGTTGGACATGCAGAACGCCCTTTATTAGCAATGATATATATGCAGCACACTACTATTATGTTGAAGGTGGCAATTGATTGCTCCAACTATAAATCAAGCTCTTGCGGCTGGCCAGCAAGCAAGCGGAGGCTTATTAGGTACGGCCATGCAGGGGCGGATCCACCATGGGTCAAGGGTGTTCAGATGAACACCCGAAAATTTATGCAAATATTTTTTTACGTATAGGCATATATGGCAGAGTATTAGAAATACGATCCTACATGGGCCCAATACGTGCACTTTGGCAGCAGGCGAGCAACCCATTAGGCCATTAGGTATTACCTGGCTGCGCACGAGAGCCTGGACACGCACTCGGCCAGCCGCTTCCTTCCCCAATTCCCACGAACAGAGATAGGAGCGGCGGCGTGAGGGCATGGCGAGCCACAGCCAGCCGCCGGCGCAGGAGTTCATCAGGGCCATCGCCGCCGGTGAGGAGCAGGAGCTAGTACCCCGTCCCAGTGCGGGGCACGGCGCCGCATCACAGCCACAGAGACAGTGGGTCGCACCGCCGGTGCCGCTGGCCGCCGCAGTTGTCGATGCCGCGGAGGGGAGTGTACCTCCAGTGCAGCAATTTGCTCCAACAACCTCAATCTCTAAGCCTAAGGTGAATCCCCTTTCAAGTTCCAAGTTCCAACTCTGAAATTTCATTCTTTGATTTGATTCATTGTGAAATCCGAACTGAATGTGTAGTTTCTATTTGATTCAGTGAGAAGTAGCTATAGATGTCATTAAAAGGAGTTAGGATCTGTTGATTTATTAGCATAAAAATAACAAAGGAATTGTATTTGAATTGTAGGCAGCAGTCCTGGTAGGCAGTACAGAATTCAAAACTCAAGAGGAAGAGCATTGCCATTGATTTGAAAACTTTGTGGAGTAGAGCTGGGAAGAAATCTAGAGCATGTGCAGGGGCTCTAGTGAACACAAGTCCAATTGTAGAACATGTTCAGGTTGAGCAGCAAGTGCAGGTGCAGAACACTTCCCCATCGAATCAACTTCATAGCACTATGAGCTCCCCTTCAGTTCAAAATCAGCAGCAGCTACAGATTGTTGGTGCCATGAACACAAGTCCAATTGCAGAACCTGAGATTGAGCACGAAGCAAGCGAAGAATCTGAAAATATAGAGGAAGAGAATGACTCTGAAGATGCAGTTTACGATGTTCAGCTGCTTGAACCTGATCCTGGGAAGAGGATTGCTATTGCAGATTATGATGTTAATGACCATTACAGGATTAGAAGAGGATACATTGCAAAAGGGGCTTGTCGACCAAAAAAGTATGCTTTTCCACAACACCCTGTTGGAGGTATGCGTCGATTTGTAGCTAAATGGTTCAAGTCTTATAAATGGCTTGAGTATAGTAAAGAACTAGATGCTGCTTTCTGCTTTGTATGTTATCTTTTCAAGGATAATTCACATGTTGGTGAGGATTGCTTTGTGAATGGAGGATTTAGAAATTGGAATCACAAGGCTAGTTTTGGGAAACATGTTGGTGGGATCAATAGTGCACACAACAAAGCATAAGAGAAATACAATTTCTTCATTGCACCCAAAACAACAATCGTAGAGTCATTTTCTTCAACCACCAAACAAGACAAGGTTCTATATATAGCTCGCTTGACATATGCTCTTAAATGCCTGAGGTTTCTTTTGGGTCAAGGGTTAGCTTTTCGTGGACATGATGAAAGAGAAGTTTCACTTAATAAAGGTTATTTCCTTGAGCTTCTACATTGGCTAGCAGAGAATTTTGAAGAAGTGAATAAGGTGGTTCTTAAGAATGCTCCAAAGAACAACAAAATGATAGCTCATGAAATACAAACAGACCTCATCAACTCTTGTGCCAAAGAAACTACTAGGCTTATGATGGAAGAGCTAGGTGATAGTTGTTTCTCAATACTTGCCGATGAATCAAGTGATGTGTATCTAAAAGAACAATTGGCTCTTTGTCTGCGTTATGTTGATAAAATCGGAAGGGTGGTTGAGAGGTTTCTTGGTATTTTACATGTTGCAGACACCACATCTTTGACACTCAAAACAGTAATTGAGAGTTTGCTTATGGAACATGGTTTGACCTTCTCTAGAGTACGTGGGCAAGGGTACGATGGTGCTAGCAACATGAAGGGTCTTGTCAATGGTCTAAAGAAACTAATTATGGATGAGTCCCCTTCTGCCTATTATGTGCATTGTTTTGCTCATCAACTTCAGTTATCTCTAGTTGCCGTTGCTAAGGAGAACCGTGATTGTATTTTGTTCTTTCAACAACTTGCTAATCTATTGAATGTTCTTGGGATGTCTTGTAAGAAGATAAGAATGCTTCGTGTGGCTCAAGCTGAATGGATCATTAAAGCATTGGAATTGGAGGAAATTGAAACTGGGAAAGGCATGAATCAAGAGATGGGTTTGAGTAGGCCGGGTGACACTCGTTGGGGATCTCACCACAAAACTATTATGCATATTCTCCGCATGTATCCTTCAATCCAGCTAGTTCTCAACAAGTTAGTAAGAGACCCAACTCAAAGCAATGAGGCTATGCTTGCTGAAACTATGTTGACATATTTTGAGTCATTTGACTTTGTTTTCATGGCACACTTGCTGCAAACCATATTTGGGCACACCAATGACTTAAGTCGTGCTTTGCAAAAGAAAGATCAAGACATTGTTAATGCTGTTGAACTCATTCATTTGACAAAGATTCAATTGCAATTGTTGAGAGATGATGGTGGATGGGAAACTTTCCTTGAAGATTTCACTTCTTATTGTGTCAAGCATAAAGTCAAAGTTCCTCAAATGGGTGGTAAGTACAAGCCACCTGGAAGACCCTCAAGATTCTACAAAAATCTCACGAATCTCCATCGCTTCCATGTTGAGATGTTTTTGGGTCTTATTGATAGGAAACTTCGAGAGCTTGGACATAGATTTGATGAGGTAAACACTGAATTACTTCATTACATGGGATCATTCAGTCCGGTAAATTCTTTTTGCTGCTTATCATAAGGAAAACTTGGTTAAGCTTGCGCATCGTTATCCTTTGGATTTCACGGAGGAAGATCTGATGCATATTCCTTATCAACTTACACACTTCATTACTGATATGCGTAGAGATGAGAGGTTTAGAAAGGTCAAAAACATAGTCGACCTTTCTATTATGCTTGTCGAGACAAACAAGAGTTTCACTTATAACCTTGTTTACAAGCTTCTCAAATTGGTTCTAATCCTACCAGTAGCAACAGCTAGTGTTGAGAGAGTGTTCTCTTCAATGACTTATGTGAAAAACAAGCTACGGAATAAAATGGGGAATCAACTCTTGAATGATTGCTTGGTTACATTTATTGAGAGGGAATTCTTTTTTGAAGTGAAGGATGATGTTGTCATTTCTCGCTTTCAAGCCATGACAAAGCGTATGGTCGAGTTGTAATTTTCTTATCTATTTTGTAATTTCCTTAATCTGTATTGCTGTTGCTGTGAACGAATTGGCTCCTCTGTTAAGGCCGATCCAGAATTGACTCATCTGTTGTCTTTCAGTTGCTTGCTTCTGCTTTTATTGATACAGATGTTGTTGCTACTGAACAATTTGTATTGTTGTGAACGAATTGGCTCCTCTGTTAGCGTGAATTTTCTTTTTGAACACCCAATTTTAAATTCCTGGATCCGCCACTGCGGCCATGCATCTATAGTATTGCAGAAACATTCATTTGAATTCAATAAAAAAATTGAAAAATATTCGAATTACTATGTACTACTTTATTGAAATTGCTGAAATTAAAGTTTTGGCCAAAGGGTAAATATTGTACAATAGCCAGTGAAAGCCACAAATGCGCGAGTTAATTTTGTTTCTATAAATAGATACACATGTGCATGCATCATATTAGTTGCATAAATAAATGGATCAGGTGCACAATTAACTAGTACAGATCATATGAGCCATGCATCATATAATGCTAGCTCCTTGTCAGGATATGCCTTCTTTAGTTTGTATATATGGTCGCATTTTGGTGCAACACCAAGCACGACCCAATGCTTTGCACCCACCCACCAAGGCAAGGCAAGTTGCACTATGAAAAAAAGAAGAGATATCATTAAGCATGAATAGAATACAACATGATTGGCTTTTTCTGGAAATTACAATATGATTGGGCTTGACTGACTGCCTCAACAACGACCTCGTATTGAATGCTAGACATTGAGAACGCAAACGCCCTTGATTTTTGATTGTATACATGCAGCACAACTGTTATGTTGAAGGTGGCAACTGATTTTATTCCAACTATCAAGCTAAGGAAGACCGGTATTGTCATGTTATCAAAACAGATGGTTTGTTTTAATAGAAATCGGAGGAGGGGGTGGGGGGGCTTTCTTTTATTTGAAAACTCAAGCTCAGGCGGGTCGATACGAATCTGTGGTCTAATTCCTAGTCCCAGAAAATATAATGCTCTTTCCGAGGATGTGCCTTTTTCTAAAGAAAACGGTGACCTTTTGGAGCGACAACACGACCAATGCTTGCACTTGCACCCACTCACCATGGTAAGTGGCACTTTGAAGAATACTATAAGGATAATTGTTTTTTATTTAAAAGAGATATTATTAAGCATGAACAGATTTTACATTAAAAATTGCATGGATAGGATTACATACTATATGGTTAGCTTCACTTATTGCTGCAACAACCTCGTATGGGAAGTTTCTCAGCCAGCATAGCGCACGCCACACAGGGCACCGTTGGACATCGAGAACGCCCTTTATTAGCGACTATATAGATGTAACACGCTACTGTTATGTCAAAGGTGGAAACTGATTGCTCCAACTATAAATCAATCTCTCGTGGGTGGCCAGCAAGGAATCGGCTTTTCAGCCTCCCTTTGCTGGTTCCGAGCTATCACTGATACGAGAGATCAACCTTGGACATGAACTATAAATCAATCTCTCATTGGCACGTATATGTAGTTTTTCTGAAACATTCACTTAAATTCAATAAAGAAAATTGATAAATATTTGAATCACTATGTAGTACCGAAACTGCTGAAATTAATGTTTTGGCCAAAAGGCAAAGTGAAAGCCGGTAAATGCAGAAGTTAATTTTGTTTCTATACATAAATACATAAGTACGCGTGCATGCAACATATTAATTGCATAATTAAATGTATAAGGAACACAATTAACTATAGTATGTCGTACTTATGTCAAATTGGGATGCATGCGGCAGGAAAGAGGAAGCCAGGGTCGTCCTTGGACTGCATGCATGCACTTGACGGTCAAAACGGTGAAGTAATAATGCTGAAGCAGAGTAGCAAGTTCGGCCGGCGTCATACATCATCTTCCCCTGGGTATTGTAAAGTACTTGGAGAGTGTGTGGGCGTTGTGGCAATGGAATATGGGGATAACCCGGCGGTCAGTCAAGAAGATGAAGCAGGAGGACCTGATCTGGATGATGACTAGTGCTGATGATGATCAGCATCAAGGACAAGGAGCCCACACTACTAGGAAAAGGGCTATTAATGGCGCACCAGTTTTGCCTACTAATGGCGCATCACTGGTGCGCCATTACTAGCACGCCACTAGAATTTTTTACTAATGGCGCATCACTGGTGCGCCATTAGTATCTGGTATACTAATGGCGCACCAGGCAGTGCGCCGTTTTTCCCTCGGTGCGCCACTAGTGTCTGCTATACTAATGGCGCACCGTACTGTAATGCGCCATTAGTAACAATTTTTTTAATTTTTTTCTTAATCTCAGGTCACTATTTCACCTATGAGATATCCAACACATATATATACAACAAGCATCCATATAACAATCATTGCCAACATACAAGTTCCATCATATATGCATAGATAGCCAACACACAAGTTCCATCATATATACATACATAGCCAACACATAGTTCCATCGTTACATATTACAAAAGTTTCACATTGTTCATCCAACACCGTTCAGTTCTCATGCATTGTTCTTCTCCTTCTCCTTCCTCAGCCTGATGCGGCAAGAGCGGCGAGGCGGTGGAGGCGGTGGAGGCAGTGGGATGTAGTCTTCTACCTGAATTGGCGCGGTCATGTCGCCCAGCTGTGGGATCGCCGGCGCCACCACCAGTGCGTGGTCATTGTCAGGCACCGCCACCATCGCGAGGCCACCTTCAGACACGACCATCGCTAGGTCATCCTCAGCCACCTCCACCTCTTGCCCTTGGTCAGCCACCACCAGCGCTAGGTCATCCTGCAGCTCCTCATCCCCACTCTGCTCCTCTTCTCCCGCACTCCAGTCCGGATCATCCTTCTTGTTGTCTATGCTGCTGCCAGAATCGCTGCTGCTTTCGCTACAGCCATGGTCGCTGCTGCTTTCGCTACCGCCATGGTCGCTGCTGCTTTGGCTGTAGCCATTGTCGCTGCTGCTGCTCCCATTACCTGTCCAAATGCAACAATGACCGTTAACAATCAATGTGAGACAAAGCCAAATGTAGAGGAATAAGAAGAGGCAGAACGTACCCGCATCATAATCTTCAGTGTAGCGCATGCGACACATAGTCATGTTGAACACCTTCACGATGAGCGTGGTGGCGTCATCGTCGTACCTGAAGAGAAGGAAGTACCCCAGCCGCAGGTCGTAGGCACGGTAGAACTTCTCCCACCCACGAGACAAGTACATGTGGCCCTCCTTGATCATCAACTCCACATCCCACAGCCTGCGAAACCCGCTGCCGCCCTGTCGCACCTTCACATTATTTGGCGGATCTTCACCCATCAGCATTTTCTTAAAACTGTCAGGCAGCCTCTGCAGTTTGGGACAATGAGTGATGTAGGCAAACAACAGATATCATAATAAGATGGGTGAAGCCAGGGGAGATCTCTCATTTTATATACCTGCGTCATGGATGATACTGAAGTCCCAAGTATGATAGTGAAGAACTCGGAAGCATCCAACTCGTACTGCGGTGTCGCAGAGCGGCGGTGGCTGCTTCGCGCCATCTCTGATAAGCAGCAAAAGAGATATTTTTATGATACAAGAAGAAAGCAGCCACAACTACAGTAAAAACAAGCAACTACACACACACACAGGAATTTCAGCATGACCTTTGCTGAAAATAGGACATATGGAGTACCCGAATTTGCCGGAACGGAAGTTAATCGACATTCCGGCAATCTCAAGGGCCTCTCGGGGTACCTGCAATTTCATGATAAACTGCAAACAAAAACACATGGAGTACTTGACACAGTACTTTCCATAGTAATAGTCAATGTGCCTCTGTATGTATGTGTGTGGTGTCTAGATGCCAACCACAGGTCAATGGCCATGCCACTACACTGCTTTGATTCTGTTTCTGATGGAGCTTTGTGCCACTAGGTAAATGATGGATGAAAAGGTATTGTGCCCAAGTACAACATTTAACAATGCAATGCAGATAATCATTTTTTTCTCATAGTACTTTTCCCAAGTAATAATAAACTAAATAACTAAGTAATCCAAATGAGATAAGCATGAACAGAGACAATAACTATAGGATTTGTTTGATGATATCTTTTTTATACACTTACTAAAACAAGTGTGATACCAATTGGATCATTGTTCACTGTAATCTTTTCTTTTGAACTGAAAAGGGAGGTCAGATACTATGAACTTTTGATCTGAAAGAACATGATCTTGCCAAATGCAGCAAGCAGAAATAGAACAATCTTTTTTTCTATCGAAACAAAAGAAACAGAGGAAAACACGCAAGAAACTGAGTTGCTCAGCATCAGTTAGCGTATTGCTCAGTCATGATAACTGAATTAATGTCTTGCAAGGCAACTACCAATCTGTCATACAGGAGTAACTAAAAAGCCATATACTCGACGTGGAGTACAATTAAGGTTCTCATCCATAATAAACAGAATAAGGAATTCTACTCCCAGGATATGGGTGATTCAGGGTGTCATGCTGTTGCTGCAATGCAAAGAGATCACAGGACACCCAGTGTGGCTGAATAAACACTGAATATCTCTGTCAAAACAACAGACGCCTGAAATTTTGTCACTCCGAAAATCAGCATTTTGTCACTCCTAGTACCAGCACTCCTAGTACCAGCACTCCTAGTACCAGCATTTTATCATCAATGCTTTTGATTTTATTAAGTACCTTCAGTTCTGAGCTTTAAATGTCAAAAGAGCTTCACAGAATCTTGAATCCTCCAAATCACTCATAACAGTTCTGCATTGCACAAAGGCAGCAATGAGCCAATGATATCAGTAGCAATAATAGGTGCTTACATTCTCAAAGTGAACCTACAAAGTTCTAGTACACCCTAAAATTCCACTTTATGCTTCACAACAATAATGGAAAGGATTCCCCCCCTTCTTAGGTATTCTGATTTTGAAGTCATGGGTCCTTGACAGTGCACAGTGTGCAGAAATCTTGTTGAAGATTTTAAATGTGTAATGCATTTTATGTCAACCCAACTCCTTCATAACTTTATGACACTTGTGGTGTATGGTAACAAATTAGATCACAACACTTGGTTGGATTGTAACTCAGAGCCACTAGCAAATTAAATAGCTGCACACTCATACCCTAGTATAAGTCTTATAGCACAAAATGAAATAAAATAAAATAAAATAAAGAAGACGATGCAAAGCTCAGCCCAACCCCGCCCTCTCATCTCTGTCTGAGACCTAGACAGGAGAAGCGCATTCTGCTGCCTCTCTCTCCAGTTCATGGGAGAAGGCATGTGCTCCTGCTTTAACCTCCCGTGCCCCTGCCTTCCCTTCCCGCACCTGCTCAGCCAGCATATTACCAGGGCCTACGACCTTGTCTGGATGGGAGCCACAACTTTATATGGACTGCCAGTGTTAACTTTTTAGGGGAAAACATGTGATTTTGATGAACATCTTTGATATATATGTTCATAGCAACTGTGTGTTAGTGCTATGGAAGCACATCAGGTAGCTACAATGTCCTAGCATGCTTTTATTATCTCTGCCCCTGGACTATCTGATGGAATTTGAACTGTATCCATCTTTTTCAAGCATTACACTCCTGAGCGATTGCATGTATTTTGCATACTATCTATGGATTGCATGTATTTTGCACACAACTATGCAAATTAATTCATTGCTCGATTTGTTCAAGTGTATTGTTCTGAAAGCCCGACTGATTCACCTTTTTTTGAGTGCAGAGGAGGTGGGTATTCACTCGGTGGCTACACACCGGCGCAGTATGCCGACGACCTGTACCACGGTCGAGGGGAGGGAGGGAGGGAATGGGGAGGAAGGGTGGAGAGGGAGGAAGGAGGAAGGAGGAGAGGTACCTGGGCGGGCGCGGCCGGTCGCCGGAGGGGTCGGGGTCGGCGGCGGCAGCGGTCCTCCTGGGCGCCTCGGTTGGTCGTGGGAAGGCCGGTGGCCGTGGTCATCGTCTTGCACCCCGTGCCCGGACTGTGGTAGAGGCGGCGCAGGGCAGGGGCCGACGCGGGGGGCGCGGGGTTTCTAGGGTTTCGAGGGGGGGGGCGGGGCTCGGGGGGAGGCGGCGCTCGAGGGGGAGGAAGGGGAGAGGGAGGCGGCGACGCGGTGGAGCGGCGCGGTGGAGGGAGAGGGACGAATCAATCTGGCGAGAGGGAGGGGGAAGGTGCGGCGCGGTGTGGATGGGGTTAGATTACTAATGGCGCACCCCCAGGAGGTGCGCCATTAGAATGTTTTTTTCATAGCAATGGCGCACCAGCCACCCGTGCGCCATAAGTAAGAATTTTTTATTATTTTTTAAAAAATGAATATGAATATGAATATGAAACAGTAATATTTGTTTTTATAAAAACAGTAATAAGTGTTTTTAACAACAATTGTAGTCCACACTTTATTATTATTTTTTAGAAAATGAATATGAATATGAATATTGTGCGGGGGGGGGGTGCTCGTCGGCGGCGGTGGAGCGGGGGAGGGTGCGGTGGGTCGTCGGCGGCGGTGGAGCTAGCGGGAGAGCATGCGGGTGGGAACGAGATCGAGATGAAGGGGGATAGCGATCGAGATATGGAGGGGATCGAGATCGAGATGGAGGGGAGAATTTACAGTAATGGCGCACTCTCTGTGTGGTGCGCCATTACTAGTTAGAACTAGTAATGGCGCACTGCCTGTCTGATGCGCCATTAGTATGTATGGAAAAATGAAAAAATAATATATTTTACACTAGTGGCGCACCCCGTTTCTGGTGCGCCACACTAATGGTGTATCACCAACAGGTGCGCCATTAGTATATAGCAGTGGCGCACTGCTTCCATGGTGCGCCATTAGAATCAATCCTATCTATAGCCCTTTTCCTAGTAGTGCCATGACCTTCAAAGACAAAGACGATCGGGTGAAACTACCCCCGCATCGCCCGCGTGGGCGATGCGAGAGGCGATCTGAACCGCCTTTACTGGGCCTTCTACCTGCGCCGCGCCACTCGCCGTTGCCGCCAGCCAGCCCCGTCGGGCTTGCCCTTGCGGCTAGCGGCAGCGGCGGGGATCTGTTCCTAAGGTATGGGCTTGATGCAGTAGGTGGTTGTTGCGGCGGCAACGATTCATGGCTAGACGGTGGCCTTGGCGCAAAGCAACCGTCTCTCTCCCCATCACATTGGCGCTGTCCACACCAACATGCAGCGAGCCCTCCAATAGGCTGAGGAAAGGGAGCCGGCACCGCAAGCATCCCGTTTTGGAGAGATGTCTCGTCATGGCCGGCTCTGCTTCTGGGGCACCGCGGGATGTGGCGGTGGACATGCAGCGGTTGCTGCTGCCGTTCTTTTTTCAAAAAGGGGGACTCCCCGGTCTCTGCATCAGAATGATGCATACGGCTATTTTATTAACCATAAAATAGTGTCAACATGGTTTCAAGGTCTTCAAACAAGAAGAAAACAAAGGAAGCTCACATAGAGCCAAAAAAGGCTAGAAACATCGACTAGCCAAGATAAGAGGCCACAACCGGCTGGCTATAGATAGATAGATAAACTAGATGCCTATCCTATTACATGATCGCCATCCAAACCGGTTAAAGATATCCCGAGCTACCATCTCCCAGCGGACAGATCCAGTAACCAAATGCTCCCTGGCCTCCGTCTGAGTGAGTAGCGACCACGAACGGATCGGAGCCGTAGTGCGGAATATAACCTGCAAAAAATGAATACATGATATTCTGTTAAAAACCAAATCATTTCTGCACGTCCAGATAGTCCACAGCAAAGCGCAAACCCCAACCCGAATGTGTTTCGCTAGGTCTGGCGGAATCCCATTCAACCATGTCCCAAATAACGCGTTAACAGAATTCGGTGGTTTGATATTAAAAGCAATGTGAACCGTCCGCCAAAGGACTTTGGCCAACAGGCAATCAAAAAAGAGGTGCTTTATAGTCTCATCCCGATCACAGAAACTACACCTAGTAGGTCCTGTCCAATTACGCTTTCTCAAATTGTCCTTGATTAAAATAACTTGTTTATGGACAAACTACATAAACACTTTTATTTTCAAAGGTACTTTGACATCCCAAACATGCTTGGATGTAGGAATGGAGTTCGAATTAATAACATCAATGTACATTGATTTAATTGTGAATACTCCAGACTTAGTCAACTTTCAGCGTAATTCATCAGATTGTTGGGAAAGTTGGAACTCCATCAGTCTCCTAACTAGTCGGAGCCACTCCTCCCAACGATTGCCCGCCAGCGTCCGTCGAAACTGAATATTCAGGGGGATCGATTGGAATACCGTAGCTACGAACACCTCACGTCGTTGAAAAATACGATACAAAGACGGATATTGGACGGCCAAGGGTATCTCGCCAAGCCAAGTATCCTCCCAGAAACGCGTGCTGGTGCCGTTGCCAATAACAAACTTCATCCTATTGAACAAAGATTGTTTGACTCTCATCAGTCCTTTCCAGAAAGGTGAATCAGTCGGCCTGACTGTAACCTGGGACAAGGTTTTAGACTGAAGGTACTTGGTGTGTAAGATCTGAGCCCACATGGCATCATTCTCCGAAGAGAGCTTCCACAGCCACTTGCTAAGAAGGCATCTGTTTTTAACTTCGAGATTCTCTATACCAAGACCCCCTTGGTCTTTCGGTCTACAGATGATATCCCATTTAGCAAGTCGGTATTTTCATTTAAGCTCATCACTCTGCCAAAAGAACCGCGATCGATAGAAGTCCAGTCTCTTCCAAACACCAACTGGGATCTCAAAGAATGATAAGAGAAACATAGGCATACTCGTAAGCACCGAGTTAATCAGGATTAATCGGCCTTCGTAAGACATGAGTTTACCCTTCCAGCTACTCAGTTTCTTCTCAAATCGGTCCTCGATGCACTTCCATTCTCGGTTTGTTAGCCTACGATGGTGGATTGGAATACCTAGGTAGGAAAAAGGTAATTCTCTCAACTCACACCCGAACAATTGCCTATATGCCTCCTGTTCGTCTTTGGCTCTACCAAAACAGAACAGCTCGCTTTTATTAAAGTTAATCTTTAACCCGGTCAATTGTTCAAATAGGCATAACACTAGCTTCATGTTTCTCGCCTTGGCCAAGTCATGCTCCATAAAGATGATAGTATCATCAGCGTACTGTGGTATGGACACACCTCCATCAACAAGATGAGGTACCAATCTATCTACTTGACCATTTTCCTTAGCCCGTCCTATCAGAATTGCTAACATATCCTCCACAATGTTAAACAGGATGGGTGACATCGGATCTCCTTGTCGTAGGCCTTTATGTGTCTGGAAATAATGACCTATATCGTCATTCACTTTAATTCCCACACTACCTTTTTGTGTAAATGATTCAACCTGTCTGCGCCAGGCTTCATCAAAACCTTTCATACGCAATGACTATTGGAGAAATGGCCATTTGATCTTATTGTACGCTTTCTCGAAATCCACTTTAAAATTACTCAATCTAATTTTTTGGAATGGATTTCATGGAGCGTTTCATGCAGGACTACCACCCCTTCAAGGATATTTCTGTCCGGCATGAAAGCAGTTTGGGACTTTTGCACCACAGAGTGCGCAATCTGTGTGAGCCTATTAGTCCCGACTTTGGTGAAGATCTTGAAACTAACATTGAGGAGGCATATTGGTCTGAATTGCTCAATCCTCACAGCATCTGTTTTCTTAGGAAGCAATGTGATAGTTCCAAAATTCAGGTGGAATAAGTGAAGCTGTCCCAAGAACAAATCATTAAACATAGGTAGCAAATCCCCCTTAATAATATGCCAGCACTTTTTATAGAACTCGGCCGGGAATCCATCCGGCCTGGGAGCCTCATTGTTTTTCATCTGTGCAATAGCATCAAACACCTCCTTCTCAGAGAACGGCGCAACCAAAATATCATTTTCAGCAGTCGATAACTGAGGCACATCCTTAGTCCTAGACTCGTCGAGGGACACACAATTATCCTCTGGTGGTCCAAATAACTGCTTGTAATACTTGGTAATATATGTTTTTAGGTTATCCTGGCCTAAAATCGTGCCCTCATCTTGTTCAAGTTGAAAAATGTGTTTCTTTCGATGCTTGCCATTAGCTATTAAATGAAAGAATTGAGTGTTTGCGTCCCCTTGGACCACTTTGCGGATTTTAGCACGCAAAGCCCACTTCAATTCTTCTTCGCGGAGCAGTTCTTTCAACCTCGTCTCTGCCTCAATTTTAACCTGTAACTCTGCTGGCAACAAGATCAAAGATTCGGCCTTGATGTCTAGGGCCTGTATAAGAGAAAGGAGTCTATCCTTTTCAATCTTATAGACACCACTGAGATGCTTAGCCCAACCCCGTAAAAAGCTTCTGAAGTGCCGAATCTTATTCTGCCAACGCTCGATCGTAGTCTTACCTCCTGCGCCTCTACCCCATTCCTTGGCAATCATGTCAAAAAACCCCTCTCGTTCAAACCAAGACATCTCGAAAGAGAAGGTGTTTTTGTTACCCATGTGGTTCGGCTCCCCAGAATCCACGAATAAGGGCGTGTGATCGGATATGCCCCTCGAGAGAGCTTGCACCGCAACCAGAGGGAACTTTTGTTCCCACTCCACGCTTGCGAGAACTCGATCCAGTTTTTCATAAGTTGGGTTTGGCAAAGCATTGGCCCAGGTAAACTTCCGACCAGAAAGCTCTTTCTCCCTCAGATCCATGCTTTCAATAATGGTATTGAACATAAACGACCATCTGCCGTCAAAGTTATTATTATTCTTCTCCTCTCTCCTCCTAATGATATTGAAATCACCTCCAACTAGAAGTGGAAGCTGTTCTGATCCTCAAATTCGAACAAGGTCCGCCAAAAACTCTGGTTTAAACTCAGGCTGTGCGGCACCATACACTGCCACCAGAGCCCAGTTGAAACCATCTACTTTAGACCTAACTCAAAATTTCACCGCGAAGTCGCCCATCACCACACTTCGGACTTCCAGCGAATCGCATATCACACCAAGTAAGATACCACCCGATCTTCCTCGCGGGGGAAGGCAATGCCAATTGAAATCAATACCACCCACAAGAGCAGACAGGAACTGGGGCACAAAATTTTCTCTACCGGTCTCCGATAGAGCAATAAAGTCCAGACGCTGCTCTAAAGCTGCCTCAGCAAGAAACCTTCTTTTAGCCAAGTCCTTTAGACATCTGCTATTCCAAAAGATTCCTTTCATAACTCATCATGAAATTTTTTGGTAGTACGAATTCTAGCACTCCTACGGACTGCGGAATCGGGATATATCTTCCGTTTCCACTTGCGTTTTGGTTTACTGGGTTCTGACACCCGGTCCTCATAACCGGGTTCAACTGTACTACCAGCATCATTCTCTATGGGCATATCATCGTCCTCAGACTCATGAATGGGGGGTGCAAGATCCGCACACAGATTATGAAGCACTCGAACCCCTAACGCATCAATCTCTACATCATTCATCGGTTTAACCGCTGCGAGATTCCGAATAGTCTCTAGAACACGCTGCGCCTCCAAATCTAATAGATCATTGACCGAATTGGTAATCTCACTATTAGTAGCTCCTAGAGACACTCCTAATTGGTTTGCATTATTTATAATATCTTCATTAGAAAAATGCAATAAAGAATTAGATATGTTTACAGACATACCAGTAGAAGATGCAGCGTCATGAAGCTTGGCCGCCCTCATAGCGCACCGCTGCTGCATATCGTCAACCTCCGGGAGCTCGTGAAGGCGGGCACTCATTCGAGTCCCCGTCGAGGCGGGGTCGGGGATCCCGCCAAAAGCAACGACCTCCTCTCTAGTAAACACTACTGGAATCAGCTAGTTTGCCATCTGCCAGTTCTTTGCCGTCCGCTAGCGGACGGCAAAGAAGCTCTTTGCCATCAGCTTCCAGAAAGCAGACGGCAAAGAAATGGCTGATGGCAAAGACCAAGTTTGCCATCAGCCAGTTCTTTGCCGTCTGCTAGCGGACGACAAAGATGCTTTGCCGTCGGCTAGCGGACGGCAAAGAAGGAGGGGCTGCACTGACGAACTGCAAAAAAAAAAACCTAACTGGCTCCCTCTTTGCCGTCCGCTAGCGGACGGCAAAGAGCAAGAAGGCGGACGGCAAAGTGCCGCGGACGGCAAAGAGGGAGGCCCCACGTAACGTTAACGGGGCCGCGCCCCACACCCCCTCTATCTCTCTCTTTCTCGCCCCGCCGCCGCCCCAGCGCCCCCCGCCGCCGCCCCGGCGCCCCCCCGCCCCCCGCCGCCGCCCCAGTGCCCCCCGTCGCACCACGCCCCGCCGCCGCCCCAGCGCCCACCTCCGCGCCCCGCCGCCCCGGCCGGGCCCGGCGCCGCCGCCCCAGGCCGCCGCGCCCCCCTCCTCCGCCGCCCCAGGCCGGCCCGCCCCGCTCCTCCGCCGCCCCAGGCCGCACCGCCCCCCTCCTCCGCCGCCCCAGGCCGCACCGCCCCAGGTGAGCTTCTTCCTTTTTTTCATTTTTTCTGTTTTTTTTAGTTTTAGGTTTATGTTTAGTTTAGATTTAGTTTTAGTTTTAGGATTAGTTTTAGGTTTATAGGTTTAGTTTTAGTTTAGTTTTAGGTTTAGATTTAGTTTTTTTCTTTTTCTGTTTTTTTAGTTTTAGGTTTAGGTTTGGTTTAGGTTTAGGAAAGAAGAAAAAGAGAAAAAGAGGAGATCAGGAGAAGAAGAAGAAGAGGAGGAGGAGAAGAAAAAAGAAGAAGAGGAAGAAGAAGAAGAAAAAAGAGGAGAGGAGGAGAAGAAGAAGAGGAAAAAGGAAAGGAGGAAGAAGAAGAAGAAAAAAGAGGAGAGGAGGAGAAGAAGAAGAGGAAGAAGGAAAGGAGGAAGAAGAAGAAGAAGAAGAAGAAGAAGAAGAAGAAGAAGAAGAAGAAGAAGAAGAAGAAGAAGAAGAAGAAGAAGAAGAAGAAGAAGAAGAAGAAGAAGAAGAAGGAAAAAAGGAAGAAAAGGAAAAAGAGGAAGAAGAAGAAAAGGAAAAAAACCGACCCGACACGGTACCCTGACCCCGACCCGGCACCCCGACACGACACCCCG
Source organism: Aegilops umbellulata (assembly GCA_032464435.1). Taxonomy (NCBI): domain Eukaryota; kingdom Viridiplantae; phylum Streptophyta; class Magnoliopsida; order Poales; family Poaceae; genus Aegilops; species Aegilops umbellulata. The sequence continues at coordinate 628,412,415 of CP136055.1, forward strand.
ACCCCGAGACCCCGACCCCGAGACCCTGACCCCGACACCCCGACTCCGACCCCGATCCCGACACCCCGACCACGATACCCCGACCCCGACACCGACACCCCCACCCCCCAAGCCTGACCCGACACCCCGACCCCGACCCCGACACCCCGACCCCGACCCGACACGGTACCCAGACCCCGACCCGACACCCCGACACGACACCCCGACCCCGAGACCCCGACCCCGACCCCGAGACCCCGACCTCGACACCCCGACCCCGACCCCGACCCCGACCCCGACCTCGACACCCCGACCCCGACCTCATATATTTGTGAATTATTAGTTATAGGTCATATATTTTTCGATTTTGTTATGAAAAACATCATATATAATTGTGTTGATCGTGTAGTTTTAAATGTGCAGTTGTTTCATCGCTGCGAGGTTTGGTGTTCGACGACCTCGCCGTGCGTTTGACGAGCTCTGCCCCTTCGTTCGTGGGTGAGCACAAATGACAAGTCCTCCTCCCCCATTAATTATTTGATCTATTCCGATGAAACTTGATAGCTAGCTATATATGTGTCTTGAATCATCAGTATGCGTAACCAATATGTGTCTCCCGTTCGAAAGCGTCATAGTTATAAATATGCATGCATTTGCATATTTATAACCTTGATTCTTTCGAATTGTCCAACGCTATCCATGGACAGCCCGAGTATGTGTAGATTGGGTTCGTTTTCTCATATGCTTTGCTCCGGATCCGACGCATAAATTTCGTCAGTGCCTCCCCTGTTGTTCTCCGGGTACACATCCTCTCTGTTTATTGCAGAGACGTGTATCAAGAGAACAGCGGGGAGGTGCTGCCGAAATTTTGCGTCGGATCGGGAGCATAGCATGGGAAAATGAACCCAATCTACACATACACGGGTGGGATTAGGACCTATCATTACCTATTAGAGTGTAGGTTGCATGGACGTAATAAAGTTGACAAAGTAGATCAACTGATGAATATATACATGGTGAATTACATATATAATTGTTGTGTCCAGTAGCTCTGAAAGTCAAGATGAGTGACCGTGCTTGGATGTATACCGGTCACACTGGTCAGAACAAATGGAGCGCTGAATGGTTCACAAAAACTAAGGGGTTTGTGCAAGCTGCATTTGCAAATGGCCAAAAGAAAACCTGGTGCCCCTGTTTCCGGTGCGGCAATTGGGAAAAGAAGACAGAGGCTGAAATGGGCAAACACCTGCAGAAGAGTGGTTTTACGCCCGATTATACGGTGTGGACATTTCATGGTGAGTCTGCCCAACGTGACCGAGCTGAGGTGGATCGTCGTCGCACTGACGAGCATGGTACCGGGATGGAAAACATGGTGCAAGGCTATGATGATGCTCGGGATTCGGACGAGGAGATGGAGGAATCTGCAAAGGCCTTCAATGAAATGTTGGAGTCTTCGAAACGTCCGCTACACGAGCACACTGAGCTTTGTCAGTTGGATGCCATCTCACAAGTAATGGCTCTGAAGGCTCAGTTCAACTTGGGCAGAGAATGCTATGACGCAATTATGACAGTATTTGGACGCTTTCTACCCAAAGGCCATGTAATGCCTGCAAACCTGTACCAGTCGGACAAAATCCTCCGTGCACTGAAGATGCCCTATGAGAAGATACATGCCTGTGAGAAAGGATGTGCCTTATTTAGGCTTGGCTATGCGGACTTGAACTATTGTCCCATTTGCAAGTCTTCCAGGTATATTGTGGTAGACAACGGTATGGGTGAGAAGACACAGACCAAAATCCCCGTTAGTGTTCTTCGGTATATGCCAATCATACCAAGACTTCAACGTCTTTTCATGGTCGAAGAGACGGCCAGACAGATGACGGGAGGTCCCATGGCTCCATAGCCATTGGAGATGGACTTATCCGTTGTCCTAGCACTCTCCCGGAGATCAAGGCGCGTCAGTCGAGCTCCGCTCCTGAGATAAGGCCTCGTGAACGGCCAGTGCAACTCGCCATCAAGGTTAGTGATACGTACTCAGTTATCTTTCTCCATTACATTGTGTGCGCTTCCATCAATGATTACAAATTGTCATGTGAGTGGTGTTGCAGGCTGCTATACAGAGTGAGAGAGATAGAACAGAGAAACTTCTGGCGGAGGCGGCGGAGAGGCAGCGGGAGTTGGAGGAGAGGACGGCAAAGATGATGGAGGAGGAGAGGGCACGGAATGACATGCAGGCAAGGGCCATGTACGAGCTCCTTGTGGTAAGTTTCTTCTGCAGATTAGCCAACACATTCATGTAGTGTTTGTCTCATTACTAACTAGTATGACTGAGTCGTCAAAACCAAATGTGCAGTCTGTGTGCGAGAAGGCAGGTCAGACCGCTCCGCCGATGCCAGTGATTGCTCCTGGGACCACGGTGAGTTTTATTTGAAAGGACATTACTTGCTAGTCTTAACATTTGAGTGTCATCATGCTAACAAGACATTGGAAATGATCGTTGGTGCAGCGTAACTCCAGACAAGCATCGCACGATCCTTCTCCAGCTACCGACACGAGCCACCACGCTCCTACACCTCCTGGATCTTGGTAAGTTTATCTAGTGTTTTGCTTAACACATGCATAAAGACCTAGACTTAGCTTTATTTCCTCCAATGCTTACCATAATGACCTAGACTTAGCTTCTTCTCCTCCAAAATGACTTAATAAGCATACTGACCTCCAAAACCATCCATTTTACCTAAGTTAGCTCTAAAACGATCTGTACTTAGCTTACTTATGTCAAAAATTGCATAATTAGCTTAGTTAGCTCATAGACGATCCATTTTACCTAAGTTAGCTCTAAAATGACCCATTTCACCTAGGTTAACTCCAAAATGACCAATCTTACCTAGGTTATCTCATAAACGATCCATTTCAACTAATTTAGCTCATAAACGATCCATTTCACCTAGGTTACCTAAAAAACGATCCATTTCACCTAAATTAGCTCTTAAATGATCCATTTCACCCGAGTTAGCTAAAAAAGATCCATTTCAACTAAATTAGCTCATAAATGATCCATTTCACCTAAGTTAGCTCAAAAACGATCCATTTCAACTAAATTAGCTAAAAAATGATCCATTTCAACAAAGTTAGCTCAAAAACGATCCATTTCAACTAAGTTAGCTAAAAAACGATCCATTTGACCTAAGTGAGCTAAAAAACGATCCATTTCACCTTAGTTGCCTAAAAAACGATCCATTTCACCTAAGTGAGCTAAAAAAGATCCATTTCTAACTTTCTTATTTTGCCATTTTGCAGATTTCATTATGTGCTGGATGGAGTGCTTGTTCTACTCTTCTTGTTCTTGTCTTCTCATTCTAGTCACCTTAGCTATGGAGTGCTTGTTTATGTATGGATGGAACTTCTTTATGTATGAAATGATGGATGGAACTTGTTTATGTATGAAATGATGGATGGAACTTGCTTATGTAATATGTACGGATGGAACTTGCTTATGGACTTGCTTATGAATGCCTGTGAAATACATGAACTTGCTTATGAATGCCTGTGAAATATATCTATATGTCATATATATTTTCTGTGCAAATTGTGGGATTTAATAAAAAACAGAAAAAAAAACCCAATATGCAGGCTCTTTGCCGTCTGCCACCGACGGCAAAGAGCTCTTTGCCGTCTGCCACCGACGGCAAAGGGCTCTTTGCCGTCCGCCGCGGACGGCAAAGAGGACACGTGGCATCCAGCTGTGCTTCCTGGGAGCTGACCCATTTGGCCAGTTTGCCATCAGTGGCAGACGGCAAAGACTTTGCCATCAGTGGCTGACGGCAAAGACCTGCCGTTAGCCACTTAACGGACTGACAGCGCAATTATTGCCGTCCGCTCTCTTTGCCGTCTGCCGCGCTCTCTTTGCCGTCTGCGGCGGACGGCAAAGACTTTGCCATCAGTGGCAGACGGCAAAGTAGCTGTTTACCGTAGCCTATGTTGCCGGAGCCTTTTGCCGTCCGCGGCTGACGGCAAAGGCCTTTGCCGTCCGCTGTTCATGCCTTTGCCGTCCGCCATGGCAGACGGCAAAGTAGCTGATTCCTGTAGTGAAAGCCTCGCGTTGAATCCCTCAAAGGATCAATCGAGGTTATGGGAAGAGGTGGCTGCTGGCCCCCAAGCCCCTCAGAAACCAAGCCCACATCGGGATCGGCGACCACAGGTGCGCACGGAGCGGGGGAGGCGGAGGCCGCCTGCCCGCGCCCTCCACCCGTCCCACCTGCCAGTGCAGGGGAGACCGTCGTTGTCGAAGGAGAAGCAGTCCGCCTGACCGCCGGAGAGGAGGGGAGAGCCCCGGCCACCTGCCCCAGCTCCCCCCCAGCGCAGCCTCCGGCGCGAGGGCCACCACCCCAACCGGAGAAGCAGGAGCCGAGGCCTCCTGCCTCGGGCTCGCTACCCCGGCGCTGGCCAAGCCAACCGGTACCAGCGTCGCAGTGGGAGAGGAGGCTAGGCTACCTCCCCCACTGTCGACCAACACCGGCCTCACCGGTGTGACCTGCGCCAGACCACAAGAGGGAGAGGCCAGGGCCACCTGCCCTAGACTCCCCTCCCCAAAGAGCACCTCCGAACCTGTCGTTATATCCCTACTCGAAGCCACGGTAGGAGGAAGTGAACCCACCTGAGGCTCCACCTCCGTAACCATCACAGGACTAGCCACAACATCAAGCTCCAAAGGAGGGAGCGTACACTCAAAGCAATCATCAAACTCAACCCTGTCACTCCAAAGCCGAGGAGTAGCAGATGCTGGCTTGAAGGACCCAAAACGCAACGTACTCATCGGTACCGTCGGGGCCGATGCAGGTTCTACTCCAGAACCATCACCGGGCAACTGAGCAGCCGTACTAGGCCCATTGGCCCTCTCCCGTCCTGCCTCATCAGTCGGGTCCTCACGAGCACCGGCATCACCATCCCCCTCATGCATGTCCATAGCAGCCCCAGAACCCACATCGGCAAACAACTCGGCATCCTCAAACTCTATCTCAAAAGGAAACACCTCTCCCCGATAAAACCAGTTAACCACGTTCGGGATAAAATCAATGTCTAGAACGCCCACTAAGAGCTGGGCCACCCCATGTGCGCGGGTAAAAGCCATGTCCACTTCCATAGTCTTACCCACCAGCATTCCCAAACTTGCCACTACTCGAGCATCGGTTAAAGCCTCAGATGGGGCTCCTAAAAACCGCAGCCACACCTGTGTGAGCGGTTTACCCTTAGGCTACTCCTTTTTCCACTCGTGAAACTCCAGGATGCACTTAGTACCAGGCACCCTGCACAACCCGAAACTCAACAGCTTCTGCAAGTCGTCCACCGTTGGGAAATCAACCCTAAAGACATTGTCCTCGATCGGAACAAGCTCCCACTGAAAGTCACCGGGAGCCAATTCCTGAAGTCTCCGCACAATTTGAGCCTCAGAGACCACCTCTCGGGTGGCTTTCACAATGCCAGTAGTCATACTCTGAGCCTCAACAGTAATCTCCCTCGCCGCCGGGGACTCAAAAAAAGTGAGTTCGGCACAATATACTCCATACATCGTGAGCGCAAGAGCTTGATCACGCATAACCGGGCAGTCCCCCATAACATGAGCATTCTTGCCACACAAGCTACATAGTTCCTCCACACATTCTGCAATAAAGTGGCCTTTCTCACCACATCGATAGCACATCATCTTTTCTTTCTTATGTGCCCATTTGGACGCCCTCTCAAACTTAGCCCTGTCCCCTACCTCGGCATCTCCATCAGTAGTAGGGACCTCCACATTGTCCAAGGCCGTCACCACCTCCATCGCCTGGCTAGGCAACTCAGTCGACTGCACATGATCAATAGCCATATCCGAAGAGGCCTGGTCAACCACGACCGGTGCTGGGGGCGGCTTGCGAAACCGACCACGACCACCACCCCGTCCACCACCACGGCCACCACGATGGCCACGAAAACCATCTCTCTGCCGGTTGTTCGGGCCCGAAGTCCCTTCGACGAAGCTACCCACCGGGCCAAGGAAAGGTCTCTCATCCGAACCATCACTTTGCCAGGCGTATCCGCGTCCACCTCCCGTAGATGACGAACCACGGTGTTGGCCTTTTCCGTACACATCATAACCAACATCTCCCCATTGTCCTTTGGGCGGTACATTGGCTCCACCGTTCCCAGCAACCGGCCGTGCCTGCGGTGGATCCAACCGCTGCTGCGTCGGTCTCGCAACATAGTGAGGCGGGGGTGCGGCACGAGGCAGTGATGGCACAACCCCCTGCCCCACGGCCGCTGGCACCGGAGGTCTAGGCGGTACGCCGCTCCCCACGACAGCGCCGACCGGTGCGGGAGGCCGCAATCCACCTCGACCGGCAGCCGGCATCGTCCCGGACAGCCCCGCCGGCCGCGACATTGGCGGCCGGGCACCATGAGCAACGGCCCGACCCGCGGCAGGCATAGACCCAGGCGCAAGCGGGCGGGAGGAACCACCCCTACCCGCGGCCGTAACCTGCGCCGGAGCCGGTGGGCGGGCAGCAGGAACACCAGCACCGCTGCCTAGGGTTGTCGCATTTGCACCCACTGGTGCCGCGCCCCGTCCTGCCGTCGACAAGCCGCGGCCAGCCCCCGAAGCCGGCTGTGGCACCATCACGCCGCGACCACCAGAGCCCGGCGGCGGCACAACTTTGGCCCGAGCCGACCCGGCCGTCTCCGCCGCATTTTTCCGGCATTACCCTGACCCGCCATAAGAAGCGGAGGGATGCGACGAGCCCGTCCCCCGCGATCTGCAAGGCGATGAGGAACACGGCGGCAGTAAACCCTACGGCACTCGACCCGAGGAGAAGGACCAGCGGAATCGTTGCATGCCTCTCGCACGTAAACGATCTCCTGTGCTGATGGCCTCTCTGAGTCCAGCCCAAGAGACACCGGCCCACCTGCGGCCCCTTCGTTCTGGGCCTCATACCCAGCCAAAGGCGGCCCAGTTGACATTGGTGGCCCAACAGCGCCAACGAGCGCTTTCAAACGAGCCACCCTAACCACGGCGATCGGGATCGGTGCCGTCGGCGCCGCCTGCTGCCGGCCGGCCGCCGCCCGGCCGCCCTTCTTCCTATTCACTACCACCGTCCACGCTTCCGGAGGAACCAAATCGAGAAGAGTAAGTTTCGGGAGACGTACCTTGGGGATGGGTCCCTTCCAAGGCCGCGGCGCCGACGCAGCCGTCCTCCGGTGAACGACGCGCCGGAGTAACTCCGCTTGTTCGCCAGGGCGCAATCCGATCCTCGCCGGATCCTCTGGAGGCACCACCTCCTCGACTATCTCCGCCACTTCTTCTTCATCGTATCCGGGATTGAAGGCTTCACAAATGATATCCGAGGGAGTCGGTGAATAATCCGTCGAATCGCCGGAGCGTCCGCCGTCTTCATCCTCGTCCCCGCTGTCCTCTTCCGCCAGCGCCCAAAACCGCCCTCCGACCTTCCGTCGATCACCAGGGGTGCCCGCCGTCGACACGCCCGGCGTCATGTTCGCCCGGAGAATGGGCGGGAGACGGCAGGGTCCTCCGCGATCTGGCACCGGCGGAGGAAGCACTTGACATGTCAGTTGGTCATGTAGCCCGCGACATCGGCAAAGAGGCGTGGCGCAGTGTATCTGGCCATGAAGGTGATGCTGGAGCTTGTGGCGGCATTCAGTGGTGTCGTCTAATACGGATAAGCCATTGGCTACCACTTGGAGGATGGTGCATGGCCTCCAGAGCGTCCCCTTGGGATTTCAGCGATGTCGGTGACCTTCCTTCCTCGTCTGTACGCGTTTGCAACTGTTGTCATTATGGCAAGTGGAGGCAATAGCACATGTCGAATTCGATTGGGTGGTGCATCTCAAGTACCCGGTCTTGATCTCCGGGGTGAAAACCCTAGGTCTGGCCTCTTATTGGTTATACCTGGCAATGGCGGCATTTTTGGCGGCGCTACCTTGATGAAGGCATTGCTCGGAGTTTGCTCAGACTTGATCTTCAGCGTGAAAATCCATGATCTAACCTTCGAGTGTTGGATCCGGTGACGATGTCACATGTGTGTCGTTTCCTTCCAGGAGGCGTCACTTTTGAAAAACTTCTCTCGTAGTACATGTGCTGCCATGAGATAATTGGTGCCGATGGTTGTTGTTGTACATCGCCAATCGTTGTTTCCATCGCTTCAAGATTTTTTTCTCCTCGTCTAGGCATAGCTTTGGTCTTACATGGCTTAGCTCTTTGCCGGCAAGATCATTTGTGTGTCTGTTGGCTGTGTGCGTCCTAGTTGTGCAGAGGCCGGCTATTGCACCTTATAATTCTATCCCTCGATGCTATATTATGAGTCAATAAATTGCCCTTTATCGAAAAATATGACCATGAAAGACCAAGTCTTGCTGGTAGCTCGTGACCTTCTCCACATCAGCAACGGTGCCTTTGCGGATTATTATTGCTTCAACTGGAGTGATAACGCCCTCGGCAGATCAGTAAGATCCTTCTCTCGGTCTCATGGTTGGCAGGACATGTGGAAGATGGTGGGGATGGAGTTGTCCCTCATGTACGACGTCATGTACACCAAGGCGGTACCTGACATGGTTACTGCATCGGTGCAGCCTCGCCGCCCTTCACCGTCGCCGCCTTGGTCCTCTTCTGGTTCTGCAACAAAGAAGGTCAGAGGAGTGACGATGTATTAATCACCTACGTGTTGCTAGTAGTCACCTTCATCCTTGATGCCAGATGGTTAGTGGGAGCACTGGGTTCGACATGGACATGTGCCTTCTTGAGGCATAGCCATAGCCATCGCTGGCCGTGTTAGCTTCTTGTTCTTCCTCAGTGCTTGCTAGGGAGATGGCATGGGCTCATCGGTAGCTTGGTCGTGTATGTCGCCATCAAGCATCCAACCAGCTACATGATGTGGCCGGGCACCATCAGGCAGTACAACCAATTGACCGAGAGCTACAGGCTGCTGCTACAGCTACTACTGCTACAGGTTGTGCAAGAGATCTTGAGGGGCTTATCAAAATGCTGCAAGAGAAAGGAAAAAACGCGCGTGACGAAGACTATGATAGAAGTCTTCTTACCGACTCAGGTATTATTCTCTCCGATGCAACGATGTATGCAAACGCACTACACAATTGGCTCGAGTGATGGCAGGGATTTCATCTCCAAATATGACGACATGAGTGAGATTACTAAACCTCAGGAATTAGTGCCCCGGTTGTGGATCGGTGATACACCGATGGAGATGCAAAAGATGTTGGAGCTCATCATGGATGCATGGGTGCGCTTGCTCATAAAGGCATCCATCCAATGCAGTCGCGGTGACAATGCCAAGCAGCTCAACTGCGGGGGTGAGCTCACCACTATCGTCTGGATACTTACAGAACATTCCCAGCTATTTCGTATCCCGACAGACAACTGATCAACCCGCTCTCGCAGATATAAAATCAATTGTCCATCTTTTATTTCTCGTTTGTCATGAAATTGCTATTTCTCTCTCTAGTAAGCTATAGACATACTAGTCTATACCTAAAATTATGTGCAAATGGGTTTGTGCTTAATTCGGTCATTCATTATCTTGTTTGTGATTATATCTGCATGGTTATATTACTCCTCCATCCGTGTGACATGTCTCCATATGTATGTACCAACTTTGTCCTCATGCCTTTTACTATACTACCCCTAAATACACTAATTTCTTCAATGGCGGGTTGGTCTTTTCCTTGGGAAATTTCATGAGAATATGCCATGGTTCTGCCCAATATTCAACCTCTTGTCGACGTGAGATGAGAGCTTCACGCGGAAGTGAGACACGGGTTTTTGATGTACGGAGTTGGGCACATGTCCTGAGGTGCCGAGTTGGTGTTTTTCCATGGTGCAGATGTGTCGGCACTTCCTTAATGTGCGGAGCTTCGCGCGGAAGGAATTAGTGGTACACTAAGGTGTTATTGATGAATTTTAGCGGTGACTTCCTCTCTTCGGCGAGTATAGGAGAAGAGTTTCAGCAGGGCTCTATCTCTGATCGTGGATCTTTTAAAGTGGCGGCGGTGCAAATATTCTTCTTAACGAAACCATTGATTAGGATGTACTCCTTCCATTCCTTTATGTAAAGGTGTATTTCTCTTGGCATGGTGGTCATACCCCTATTCTCCCTTCATTCGGAGCTGCTGTAAGTTGGTCTCATCATGCTATACTCGCGGGGAAGGAAAAACGAGCATTTTATGCTTTAGTAGCAACCGTTTCACTGGCTCTAGTATCCACTGGCTTTTCAAGGAATGGAATATTACCAAGCAAGTCATGGAATTGTAGAGAATTTAGGACGAAATGCCCTTGGCTAATTTATTGGTCAGTGGTAGCTAAATCAGTTAGGCTAAGAAAGGAAGAAATATAGACATTTGCGAGAGCAATAATTTCCTTTTTCTCTAAAAAGGATATACAGAAAATTGGGAGAGAGATAGTTTCCTTTTTTTTGGAGGGATAAAACGTAATTACGAAGACTTATCAAAAACCTTAAATTGAAACGAGGGAGTATATATAAAGTTGGTGGTTGAAGGGGTTACTGCGGGGCTGGGGATGAGACGCACGCGGTCCCTTCTTTTGGATATATAATCATGTAGGGCATCTCCATTCTTAACAGAAGAGCCCAAGCAACAATACTATATGTGTGGTTTGGATATAGGAAGTAATCATGATTCTCGTGATTTTGAGGTGTGATCTTAAAGTAATTCAGTCATAACTAAAAACTGCTCGTGCGTTGCAATGAGATATAAATATTTTGGTATATTATAGACCATGATTTACCTGCTTACATTAATGTGATTGTGTAAATAAATCTTTACCAAATCATGCTGGTAATTTATCTACCTCATTAAAATTTAAGATTTTATTTATTAGTCATTTATTTGGTAACAATTTATTGGTTCATCAAAAAACATAATCTTATTTGGTAAGTCCGTACAAGCCGGTTTTCAATAGAAACCGATGGAAAACACCAAAGATAGAAGTGGGAAGGAGAGGGGAACATATATAACGTTGGACGAAGGACGAGATGGACAACAAAAACTTCCATTCTTTTTAAGTAGGAGAGAAAATTGAGACCATACGATGCAAGGACAACCAACAGTATTATATGTGTGCAATCTTTAACGTTCTATCCAATCAACCAATGCTTTGATTCTAGACTAGATCATGCAATGCTGGCTGTACGAGGAGGTGGATGGCACTACAAAGTGGAGTAGCAGTTGTGCCAAGTGGAGAGCTTTCCTGTACTTTTCCCTCGAAAGAATAACAAAAAGAAGTTGTATATGTGCATGCCTGCCTGGATGGATGGATGTCAAGAAAAGTGATTGACAAGTTGCTAGCTAGGGTCAAATTAACAATGTGTTGCGCAGGTTAAGGTAGGTCACATTCGTGTTTCCTAGGTTTCGACTAGATTAAGGAAAGCTACTGAAACAAGTTCATATTCAAATACCGAAAAGCAAGAACTTACAGGGAACTTACAGGTGGCTCCCCTCCACTCCACGCGCTGCATTGTGAAGGCCGCCGTCAGCAATCACAGGCTCTGCGTAGCACACGGTCTCGAGCAAGAGCAGTAGAGCGCATCTGCGGTTGTAGGAAGAATCATCGCAGGATATGCGCAGCACATGGCCTCGAGCAAAAGGAACTTCCAAAACTTGTATTATTTCCCAATTCTCGGAAAAGAAAATAAACTAGGTGTATTTCAGTAAAGAGAGCAGTCGCCACTCACAGTATCTACTCTCCTTGAACCACTTCATGTTGTCTGAGAACCATCAACCATGCATGAGCCTGGAGTCTTGGCTTAGTGCAATTCAAATCATGTTGACAGAAGAAAGTAAAGACCAGAGAGCTAGTTAGCTGCTACTGTATATTCTGACAGCGCTTGTTCCTGGCGACCGCACGCCATGGCCGCTGAATCTCACAGCCACCTGCAGTGAGGAGGCAGGTGAGACGTCCATGCATGTACCTTGAACTTCTCTTGAGGGCTCACGCTTCCGAAGAAAAGGCCTTGCGCGCTAATCATTTCAGGATCCTCAGGTTCAGTTTGGGCAGAACATGTCTGCTAGTCCGCAGAAACCACATAGAATCAGGTAATTTACCTGGGGAACTAGCTTCACTTTGATTTACCCGTCTCGAGTCTCGACACCCTGAGCACACAGGGGTTGCATAGTTTACACTTTGCAAAGGTTCATGGAAAGTTGGATTTGCAAAGTCTAATTCATAGGAAAACTTCAAAACCACTTCCTGGAAGTCAAGAATATATAAGAGTCTCGTGGGTCTAGTTTTCAGTCATTAGATCAATCATCTGCGTTGCTGCTGGAATTTCAGTTAGGGTTCCTACCTAGCTAGTACTCTTCAGAGCCAAGAGTTCAATAAATGAGGTGAATCTTCTCTCCTGATACATTTTAGTTCCTGATTTCACCCATTTCCATATCTTAACAATACAACCAGTCACCGGCAGCTACGTGAGGGCCAACACGTGCTCCGGCCCGCCCAGCATAGCAGGATTTTCTTCATAGTAAAGGATAAGCAAAGGATAATCTCTATAAGCAAAGGATACGCTCCGGCCCGCCCAACACGTGAGGGCCAACACGTGCTCCGGCCAACACGTGCTCCTAGTACTTAGTTTTCGGCCGCACAACGGTAAGCAAAGGATAATCTCTAATTCTCTATTAGCCAGCTTGGTCTGCCCCACCTTCTGCCTCAAGCTCCAACACTGCAACCAGTCGATAATTTGTTTACCTACCTGTTTGCGCAACCAACGAGCTTCTTGGTGCCATCACTTTCCATTACCAGAATTGGCATTAAGATAATTAAGCTTCAATCATACACCATATCGTCAACTTCAAGAGGACTGGTGTATGGGCTGAAAAAGTGTGCTCCCCTAACCCCACACCACTATTAAGCTTCTTGGTGTAGGACTCCCTGCTGCATCAAGAGAAAATCGAACCACACGTCAAGAATCACCACAATTAGAAAATAAAATTTGTAGTTGTATCTTTTTCATAATTTTTTTATCCCGCAATATAAGTAGACAATAATAATTGTTAGGCATGGCTGAAAAGCAACCAGTGTCACATAAAAGTTAATAGGATAGGTACTGATCATCCCGTGCACCTACCCACACTGAGATTCCAAAAACTAATAAGGTGCCTAATAATGTATCAGGCTGGCAAGGAAGTAGCTTTTGGTGCCTGACAACATCCATCCGCATCTTCCGGTCCTTGGCTGTGGCTTTCTTGATACAAGACACTGCTCGTAACATTTTTTGTGATACAACTGAAGAGCGAAAAGAAGAGGCATGACGACACTGATGACATAGCAAATGAACAGGAGTGCGCTAGAGTCATATGTGATGCCATGCTAGCAACAAAAGCTCTGGATGATACCAAACACAAACACCTGATGTTGCTAGGAATCCTGTTGGCGAGTGTCACACTCCACACAGAAGGTGTAGCACTCGCCAACAGGATTTTGCTAATGGATGATGTTTGGTGGTATAATACTCTACTTGGTTTTCTATTGAATATCGAGGAGAAACCCCTTTTGCTCAAAGAAAAGAGTATCATGCTCCAGGCCGGCCTAGATCGACCAGGCAGGGTTTGGCAACATGATGTGCTCACTCTCCTCCCTCGTAGTTATTTTGGTAGCGTAGTAGTGTGAGCTCTGCATTTTCTGATTATTTTTGTAATCAAAAGTCAAAAACAGAGGCGTGACAGTTCTAATGACAGGGCAGCTGAACAGAGCCCACTGTTAGAGATATAGTTTGTTTACATGTATTTGGTACTTTAGTATTTGTAATCCGTCTCCTACATTATTTCTAGGAGAGACTTCTTGCCCTCAAATTTGTACTCCTATATATAATCGCTGGTGAGGCCCAATACAACATCCATCGATTTCACCAATCCTTCTATCCCTTCTAACATGGTATCAGCCTAACTGATCCAAAACCTAGCCGTCCCCGGGGCACAAATACCTGATCCTCGTGATGTTGCTAGGAATCCGGTTGTCCAGTGTCATATTCTAGGCCGTCCTTGATCTGCCAGGCGGTGTTTGCCGGCGTGATGGACACGTGCAGGCTGCATGGTCACGCAGGACAGCAGAAGGCATCAGTTACCTTACCTTCTTCTGCAGCAACTTGACTTCGTTCACAGTTATCGTCATCTGTTGTTTTCAACCTGTTGCTGCTTTAACATTGGGCTGCAGAAGGAGCCATGAACACACACAACCGGGTGCCACCTCCAGCTCCTTACCATTGACATAACACTTTGGCAGACTCCTCATTTCGAATCAAACATACAATGTTGGTCCAAGCCCATTGCGTTCGCTGCAACTAGATGTCACTGCAGGAAAGGAAACAGTAATCAGAACTGCATGCATTTTCTCATTCGACCAAAAAGCCTGCTACTGTAGGGCTTCATAACTAGTCCACACAGTACATTTAGTATCAGACATCTGATTCCATAACCTGGTAGCCACCAGAGGACCAAGATATAGATGATTAATAGTTCCACAATCCAAGAAAACCGTGCAATCAGCTTCCACTCTGATCATGATGTGTATGTTGTTGGGAAGATCCAGAAGATCCCATGTATTATTGTTATGGATCTCAAGTGGAAAGTTAACATCAAGAAAGATGCCGAACGGTTTGTGAAGCACACAGCGATGCTTGTGGCCAAAGAAAACATGCAAGAGGAAGGTGAGAACTTCGAGCAAGTGTTCGTTCCGGTTGCAAGGCTGGAATCCGTGAGATTACTCTTCGCTTCCACGGCACAAGAATCATGTAAGATACATCACATGGATGTAAAATCTCTGTTTTTGAACGGAGAGTTAGAACCACTAAGTGGCAGCAGAATATTCCTTCCTATCTTCATAAAACAACTTAGATTAAAGCCACTACGAATTGCACATCATTTTTAGTACAGCTGCACATTCTTTATAATCTACCTTTAGTAAAAAGGACAGTGTCGGACCACTACTGTCATATGTGATGCTGAGCTAGCAATGGAAGCTCTGGATGATACCAAGCACAAATACCTGATGTTGCTAGGAATCATGTTGGCTAGTGTCACATTCGAGGCTGTTACAATTTCACCCTGAGGATCGATTACATCAAAGTAGACGATGAACACATAAATGAATTTTTTTGCCCAAAGAGCACTTGTCGTGCCCTATTTTCCCTCTTTTCTTTTCTCCCTTCTCTCACAGTATTACAAATCTGCAGCATGAGCAGTCGACCCATAGACTACCTAAACCTACACGTACTCGGTCTTGAGTCCAAACCGGACTCAACATCAATCACACATGAGCAAACTACTAGTCCTACTAGTACTTCTCCCACTCCTACTACTACGGTACTACCACGACTCTACTAGTATTATGTACACTATTAACTGATAACAATTCAAGATTATTCCTAACATTCTCTCCCTAATCTTGACACTTTATTTTATGTGCTTGTTCGGTCTTGGCTCGTTGTAGATCAACAGTTGTTGACTCATCCGCTCGCACCATTATAAGTCAAATTCCTCGCTAGATTATTTGCAACACATGCTGGCCTGGATCAGCCAGTCAGAGCCTGGCAGCGCGATGGGCACGGGCGGTGCAGGCAGCCCGATCATGCAGGACAATAGGAGGCAGCAGTTACCTTTGCTAAATTCTTCTTCATCAACTCCTCTTCATTCATGGAGTCCGTTGTTGTTTTTGAGACGGAAGCAAAAGCTTTGCCTCATCTATTAAATAATGAGAGAATAGAGTTTGTTACACACCCAAAACGCGACTTTGCAATTACTCTCGCAAAATAAAAGACCCCGCCTTCTTTGCCACAGCGGTGATCCAACGGTTTGCCTCGGCCGCGATGGTGTTGAGAAAATTGGTGGTGCCCACGGGACATGTACTCGCCCACCAAGCCTTTACCGAGTCCACCAAATTCCATTAGGATGTGTCCATGTCGTCGATGTTGAATTTCTGAATGTCCAAGCCCCAAAGCCTCAAGGTGAAAGAACACCTGAAGAAAAGGTGAGGCCCACATTCCTGCACATCCTCACATAGCTAACCAATCGGTAGTTCAAATTATATCCTGGAGCGCTAGCCAAGCAAAGAACTTGACTTCCGGTGGGGCCCAAGCCTTCCAAATCGTTTGGTCCATGGGGGAGAGAACCATGCCCAGAAATTGTGCCCTGTAAGTAGAGGCCACAGAGTAGCTCCTTCCCGGCTGTAGATGACCTTCTATCATTGTTGCTCTTGCGACCGCGCCCCCAACCCTTTTTGGACTCTCCTTGGCTACTTGAGCGCAAGCCCAAAGACATTGCTCCTCTCATATACGAGATCTCCTCACGGAAGAATTGGAAGGTGCTGGAGGCCCTACAGGATAACATGTTGATCCTCAAAATGAGACCCCCACCTCTGTTTCCATCGAGCATATTAGGCAATTCTTCACCCTTCGGATTCTTCTGCATGAGGTCCACCTTGATGAGCTCACTGACGATGACATCCTATGGAAGGAATCCATTGTTTTCATACTATTGCTGCTGTACAAGGAGCAATGGACACACCACGTGGTGGTAGCTCCAGCTCCTTGCCATTGGCATGACAGCGCCAGACTCATATTTCTGAAGCATATACACCATCCTGTTGCTCCATTGCATTCGCTAAAACGGGATGTCATTGCAGCAGAAGAAATAGGAATGAGAACTGCTGTTGGCATTTTCTGCCACATGCCCAAAAGACTTTTATTGTAATATTTCATAACTAGCACACGCTACATTAAAGAGTACTCCCTCCGTCTCGTAATATAAGATATTATTAGACCAATATACTCACTATTGCTGGTAATAACATCTTAAATTATGGCGCCGCATGCCGCGTTTGACCAATGGACGGCGAGGGGGTGCGGGTTGATTATCAGTAAAGCGAGGGGCATTTCTGCAAAAAAGAGAAGCCACGACAGCGGCATGGCAGATCTCTACCATAGACATGACCATACATGTAACATATTTTCATGTATACATATCATATTATCGTGTTTCTCGAGCTCGAGGAGGTTTCAGTTATGCACCAACAAGTCAGAGGACCATCCATGTAATTCTCTCCTTATTCCACCTGCTCTCACCGCCAACTCACCTTCGGAAAACCAAATGCGTGATGATGAGTGAAGCAAAAAGTTCTTGCATGGGTCATGCTGACGGATCGTTTAAACCAACCAGGAGGACCTTTTTTATGGAGAATAACTTCAGAAAAGGTGCACGTTCTACAAAGTAGACTAGTCAAATCTAGTCGTGGTGGTCGTGAGGGTGGGGTTCGACGAGTCGGCAGGAATCCATAGTTTGATTCCCTAGTTGAGATTATAATTCAAGCTCCTTGTAAGGATGTGCCTTCTATATTTTGTATATGGTCGCCTTTTGGAGCAACAACAAGCACGGCCCAACGCTTTCCACCCACTCACCAAGGCAGTGCAAGTGGCACTTTGAAAAAAGAAGAGGTATCATTAAGCATGAATATAATTACGTACAATATGACTGGCTCCACTGATTGCCGCCACAACCTTGTATGGAAAGTTGGACACCAATAATGTAACGCCCTTGATTAGTGACTGTCTAGATGCAGCACATATGTTATGTTAAAGGTGGCAACTGATTGTTCCAACTATCAAGCTCAGGCGGACTGGTAAAGTCTTTGTTATCGAGCTAGATGGTTTCTTTTAATAGAAATATGATTAGACAAATATGATTGATCTTTATAACAAACCACCTCATTAGAGTAGTGTTAATACAGAGGATAGAAAAACTAAAAAGACTAATGTCTCTTATAATTTTACCTAGCAATAGCAATGTCAGGGAAACAGACCTGATAAAGCACCTCATCTGCCATCCAGTTGCCGATTCCTGAAATAAAGCTCTGCAAAGATGATTCAACAAAAGAGGGTGTAAGAATTGGCATAATTAGAAGGTTTTTGTGCCAAACGTTATCTTGACAATAAGAATGAAAGGGATGGTTGTGTGTGGCTGTGTGCTACTGAGGCAACTACATGATCATCTTAAACCACAATCCATAAATTAACTGGTAAAAAATGTTAACCATTGCTTGAGGTTTAGAAATATTTGGAAATGAAGCCAATAAATTTCTTTAGTTGTTTGACAACACTTCGTTATAAGCCCATAATCAAGTTTTGAATTTATATGATATCTGAATATAATATGGATAACTCCTTCTGATTCAGACAAGCAGTTTGAGCAGTGTATGGAGCTTAAGATTATACCTGATCAAGCAAAAGGGATTTTATTGGCGCATTCTTTCTACCAAAAGATTGTACAAAATCATCAAGCTGCATTGGTTCGCATAGGGCATCTGGTCCAAGTTCAGAAATTGGAGGGACAGCTTCTGGCTATTAAACAGAGACAGAATAACAAAAACAAATTACAAAATGTTACCACATATTGTGCGAACAAATTTTGTTTTCAAGGAATCACAAGAATATTACGTTGTCAAGCAACCGTATTTTTGCGAAACGCCTCTTATCAGTGAAGGAGAACTCCAAGCCATCATCCAACTGTAATAAGTTGAGAAGAGCAAGATGAAACATGGCAAAGATATTCCAAAAAGTAAATAATTAACACAGACCAAAGAAGAAAGCAGTAGTTAACAAGAAAGGTGAAGACTACTAAGGTGCATATTTCATCACGTTACTGTTTCTAGAATCTATAAGCATTAGCATGATTTTTTCTTTACTTGCTTCAACTTCTGCTATTCTACTGCAGTTCATTTAAGCATTAGCATGGTCTCAGGAGATAGAACATGGAGTCGGTTGCCTCCAAGATCTTAAACATTGTTAAATCAGACTTAGCATAATATATTCAAGCATCACATCCCAAATAGGCAAATGCAGATAATTATCCAAATCCTATCACTGACAACCATAAGATATTGCAGATTCATCTATGAGAAGGGTTGATGAAAATACATAAAACAAAAATAACTATAAGCATCCATGTGTGAAATGAGCCAGACAAGATGGATTGCGTGAAACACAATTCCCACGCGCGATGATAAAGGAAAGAAAAGAAATTGTCATAAGGAAGGTCACCAGATTGGGTTCCATACTTCAACAAATAGTTTGGAGTACTTTGAAGGCCATTCCTCAGTTGGGCTCACTGCAGACCTAAATTAAATGCCACAAGAATGAAGGATCAAAATTATTTCAGTTCACTGAAGCCACTGGGTCAAGTTTTAGAACACTAGAATGATGAGCTAAAGACACGGCAAACAGTAGTAGTCTATTCCTGAATGCCTGATCACACCTTCAAATTCTAAATGGCTTGCTACCTATGTCAACACAGAGGACCCCAAATCATCGTGCTTACTATTTAACATAGTTTTGTTTTCTTTAACACGATGGAATCAGCATCTGGTTTAACTAGCCCAAACGATGCACTATGCAATTATGTTAAAACCAATCTTACAAAGTCCTCGAATGTCTGAAATTGGAGGTAACACCTGTTACCGTCAGTATTAGAACACAAACTATCAGAATTTCTATAACAGACGCGACCATTCGTCAATCATACTATAGCCTAAGGTTCTACTGGTGGTGTCTAGATTTTCTGGTGTGCACTAATGATATAACATATCACAGCACGCAGAGCATCAGGTGGTAATAATGGCATCGAACAGTACAATGCTAATTGAATATACCTGATAATGTAGCAGTGCGTGCAAAAAGGACCTGGCTAAGTACACAGTCAATATACTAGAATGGCAATTTTGAATAACCATGCTATTTCTAAACTATATAGCTGTCTCCTCTTTTTGAGATGGTAGCAGCTTTTAACAGTAGGTAAGGCTAAAACAAGCACCAACAAAAAAAATGATGAAACCTTTTATATTTGCTCAGTTCCACACCCTTGATGTAAATAGCTCCAGCCATTCCTGTGGCAAAGATTAACATTTAGGCGCTTTATGTATAACTGGAACTTCAGAAAAAGACCGCAGTAGAGGGCACTGTAGAGTTTTATTCAATTAAGCCACATTCTACGACTTCTACATTGTTCTGTAATACCTGTCAATTGCTCTAAGTAAAAGTCAAACAAAATCTGACAAATCTTTGTGATCAAATGAGCTAAAGCAAGCCAACATAATTCCTACAACCACAATGCCACATTTTCAGGAGGGGACTACGTTGTAACACTGATGAGATAAAAATAAAAAAGCCATTGTGATGTTTAGACTGTCCGTTTACCACAACAGAGATGCATACTTTATTTAGTAAAATAGTACTAGTTGCCAATGTTGTACTCCATTGCAGTTCAGGAAATCGGATAGCACTCCATTGTTCCTGAATCTGAAACCGTATAACCCTAGATGTGTAGAAAACCCTAACGACAATCTCGGTCACAATCACACAAGAAATAAAAACATGGCACCGCAAACAAAATGCTCAGGCCTGAATGGACAGTGCCGTTCTTGAAAAATAAAAGTAAAAAATGTTTTTAAAAAATCATTGCAAAAGGGGAGGAGAGAGGAACAGAATGGAAGCAGATTGAATGTGGTGGGGTGGGGCGGGGAGCGGAGACGGCGGCGAATCCAGACGGAGCCATAGGTTCTTGCCCTTGCGGCGCGCGGTGGCGATGGTCCTCCCGACCAGCGCCGCCACCAGCCGCGACGGGGCGACGCCGTCGATGACCTTGGTGTCCTCCGCGGCGGAGCACCGCACGATCCGCTTCCCGACGCAGTGCTCCTCCAGCGCCAACCGCGCCGCCTCCACCTCCGGCAGCTCCGGCATCTCCCTCTCCGCCTCTCCCCTACTTGGCCACTTCCACTTCCAGTTTCTGTTTTCCTCCTCCGTTTTCACGACTCTTTTCCCGTACCCCCTTTTCTACCGGATTTTCGATTAAATGCGAAGTCCTCGGTGCACCGATCCAAACAAAATAGGGGCTTGTTGGTACTAAAAAAACTCCACTACAAATATGGTGTCAGATTTTTTTATCACAACAAATTAAATGTTTTTCATGGTAAATTATATTCTCTGACGATGGCATGTTTAGTTGGCGAGCGTGAAAAATCCTTCTTAGTTCATTTTTTCTGTCAGAATTTTTTCGTACTTGTAAACTAAAATTGTTATCATCGCGTCAATATAAATCGCCATGAAAAAAGTTAGATTTGTCATGCTTAAAAACGCTTACGTTAAATCTTTAGTGTTTCCGATAAAAGGGTGCGTTTGGTAGCCCGGAGGCCTAAGTAGGCCCTGTAGTGCAAAAAAAAATCTCATTAGTGGGCGTGCATGCGTCTTCTAGACAGCACGAACCTTAAAACACTCTTGGGTCAGGCTGAGAGAGAACATTCGACTCGGCCGTTTTTTTTACAGAGCCAGTCTCGCGAGGCCATGCAATCCTCTCGCCTACACGCGTTCGAAAGTGCGGGAGATGACGAGAGGTCTCATAACTCCCTCCCTCTCTCTCTCGTCACCTCTCATTGCCCATTCACACCACAGACCCCCACTCTCACATCCCTTGCGGTTTCTCCAATGGCAGACCCTCAACCGCGTTGCCCCCCTCCCATAACCATCGATGACAAACCTAGTCCATGACCAGTGGGGGCCGCGTGACCATGAAAAATATTAACATGATGGCGGCTATCCGGTCACCGCGTGACCAGGCTGCGTTCACCGGCCATTGACCCACTGTCGACATTCATGTTGGTCGGTGCGGCTGCGGGAAACACATCTGCTGCGGCCGCGGGGGGAAGCACATCGGCTACCGTGGCGGCTTTGGGAAGCCCAGTGGTCCTGCCCGAGTTGGGGATTTTTACCTCCGTGCGAGGGTTTTCCCTTACTCCAGTCCAAGCCGAGGGGAGCGTGACCAGAGCTTGGACAATGAGGCCAGTTCCTCTAGCGCGCATGTGATGAGGAGCGAGGCATCGGTGGCTAGGGCCCTCACATTGGGCCATACAATGGCTGGATCGTCAGCGTTAGCGGGACCCTTGCCCCCCTGATTTGGTCTGTTGTGCTGGTCCCTCCGGCGGCAACTGCTCCAACACAGCCGGTAAGCAATCTATTCCTCATGCTTTTCGTTTGATCCGATTCGATTTGAATCGATTCCATCCATGATGCGTGCCTACTGCTAGGTTTGTTCTCTTGCTAGGATCATAATGCTAGTTAGGTTGTTGCATTGCTCAGATTGTTTGCTAGGTTGTTCTTGCTATGATCAAAGTGCTAGTTAGGTTCTTGTTATAATCAGAATGCTTGCTAGGTTTTGGGTATGATCAGACTATGCTAGGTTCTTGTTGTGTGCATGCATGATCACAATGCTTGCTATGTTCTTGATGTGTTCTTGTTATGTTCTTGCCGTGTGAATGCATGCTTACAAATGTATGTGTTTGGTTTGAATGGAATATGCATGCACGATCATAGTAGGACAATTCATGTACATGATGCATGCTCGTAGTAGGACAAATATACATGCACGATCATACTAGGACAAATGTGCGTGCTGTGATATCAGATGCAATTGGGCATTGATATGATGCACTGGTCATGACAGTTGCAGTGGGGCATTGCTAATTTGCTATGATGCACTGATCATGGTAGTTGCAATTGCTTTGATCAGTGTATTAGCAATGCCATTTGTCTTGATCAGTGCACTATGGTATTTGCTGCTGGTTACTTACGATGGTCCTCTAAGCTGACAAGGTTGTGAAGACGGGGTGGGATACCGCCGGTTGAGGGGTCCAGGTCGACGTTGGCGTGGAGGACGCCGATGACATGATCACGGAGAACAGGTAGCTAAAGGAGGACTGTCAGGCAGGATCGCCGAGATGATCAAGCCTCTAGGGATTTGACCGTAGGCCAGGGCTTGGCCATGAGGATGGGGCAAGGGAGCCACTCAGGTTTTATGTGCCCATCAAGGACGCTGTGGACATTGCCTTGCTCGGCCCATGGCGATACCTCTCCTTTCTCGCAAGAATCAACTAATGCAATTTACAGAAACAAACAATGGAGGAATAAAAAAATCAATAAAAAAATATTTCTTTTCTATTTTTCTTTGGCAAATCAGCTAATAGTAGACCAACACTATTTGACGGTAGTTGCATTTTTATGCCTTATGTAATTTTGGGGGTTCTATTTGCAAAGTTCAGAGACTTATGTGTACTTTATTTTTTATTTTTTCAGGTGCTCTTTTGTAATTTGTATTGTCCCACTCATATTTCCCAGAGTAAAGCTACACGAACGGACTGTTTAGACTAGCCACAGTGGGAGTAACTTCAGCAGTAACATCGAGTCCAACTCAGCAAATTTGCTTATGTGGCAATGAGTTAATGAGGAAAGAGGTAGTTAAAGTAACACTGGTAGAAAAAAGCCCTCTAGTCCCGGTTCGCAACAGCCTTTAGCCCCGGCTGTGC
This sequence comes from Aegilops umbellulata, assembly GCA_032464435.1. Taxonomy (NCBI): domain Eukaryota; kingdom Viridiplantae; phylum Streptophyta; class Magnoliopsida; order Poales; family Poaceae; genus Aegilops; species Aegilops umbellulata. Next base: position 628,435,810 of record CP136055.1, read on the forward strand.
AACCGGGACTAAAGGGTCGCGACTAAAGCCGCCCCCCCTCTTTAGCCGCGGCTCTTCCGGACCGCGACAAAAGGCTTTAGTCCCGGTTCTTGTGGCTGACCGGGACTAAAGGCCCGCCACGTGGTCGCCCGTGGTCCGTCGGGGCCGAGGACCTTTAGTCCCGGCTCTCGTGGCCAGCCGGGACTAAAGGCCTCCTCCGCAGGTTTAGGGTTTTAGCCCCCCTAAACCTGGTTTCTTTTTAATTTGTATTGTTTTATTTGTTTTATATTTTATTTTGTGTTTTATTTTATTTTTGATGAAGTTTCAGTACACATATTCTACGCTACTATATATATACATGCATATGAAATTTCAAACAAGAAGAATTCAAGAGGAATATATAATATATATATATATATATATATATATACAACTTTGAACAAGTTTCCATACACAATTACGATGGATGACCATATACAACTTCGAACAAGTTTCAATCTCGGGTATGCATATAAATTTCTACGTCCTCGGTATAGTGTTGTCCTTTAAGATCGATGACTTCCCTCATTAAAAATCCTGCTAATTCTTCTTGAATTGGTCGGAAGCGAGCTTCTGGACTAAGCCTCCTCCGCAAGTTATCCCTCGCGTTCCGCACGCTAGCTGATTCCTTCCGCTCAGTGGTTTCTCTCCGGATGTTCTCACAAACATAGTATCCACATAGATCGGTCGCCGGTGGCTGCTGATCCACATTAACTAACTTTCTGAAATCTAGCTCATGTTTGAATTCACCGACAATTTCTTCTGAAAACCGTCTCCAAACCCTACAGGGCAAAGAAAATCAAATGAATAAGGGAGTTATATTAGTTAGTTGATATTAGGAAATGAACGAAAGAGACCGATCGATATAGAGCTCAAATGATTGAAAATAATTACTTTTTCAGCATTTTTCTCATGTGGGCCCAATGCTTTGGATCCGAATCCTTAGAGTCGCTGATTAGAACTGTGGAGGTGTGAAGTTCAATATTTAGCAGAATCCAGTGGAACCTGCGGACACGTTACATGCACAGTCATGCATAACTCATCGATTAGACATACCATGCATGGAGTAAACAAAAGAGAATGGGCACAAGAGAGAAAACACTCACCCAAAATGGTAAGGAAATAGAATATGACTTTTGAGTTGATGCTTTGTAAGAAACTTGTACAGGTCTTTCTCCACATCTTCGGGGTGATGTTGTAACACATGTCCATTAACGATATGTGGGTCAATGAACCCAACATCATGGATGTTTCTTATTTTGCATTCCCAAATCTTCATTCTGCATAATAGCGTACCAAACAATATAGTTAGGACAATATATATATATATATATATATATATATATATATATATATATATATATATATATATATATAGTGCAGGCAATAATGAAGAACGAGATGAGGTAGAAATAAATCACTTACAGAACGTAGCAACTCAGCATAGATTTGTCGAGGGCGCGCAGATTGAACAGCTGGAACAATTCACTCATATGAATTTCTACAGAGTACCGTTTGGTGTGATGCTGTTCTGTAACATCCGCATAAACATATTCTTTGTCGGCCCATGATATGAATTGCTTGTACCAACGTAGCAGATTTCGCATTTGTTGTGGTAGACTATTTTCCTGCTCAGGCTCGACGAGAGGCCCCTTCCGCACATATTGGAATGCTATCTCACCTACAGGCGCATCCTCAAGGTCTAAGCAGGCACGAAGAGTCAAACTCATCTCGGACGCTTGTTGCATGGCACCCGCTACAGTCAATCCAAGTGCTGCCGCAGCTGCTATGATCTCGGGGTCCTCTTCCGGACCGGCTTTCACTATGAGCGGGGGGATCGATTGTTTCTTCTGCATCCCGAGCTGGTCAACTTGTTTCCCGCTTTTTTTACGACTTTCTTCCTCCTTCAACATTTTTGCTTGCTTACGAAGTTCATGTCCATAGTCGTCAGGCATATTCAGCTCGGCTTGGGACGGTGTCGTCAAAAAATCCTTAGCCCACTTCTTTTGCTTCTCAGTGAATACTTGCTTGGGCTCAGGCTGTTTTTTGGCCTTCATATCCGCCTTCCATTTCTCATAATCAGCAGCCGCGGCCAATGTGAGGTCAGCATCACTAAGTTCCCCAGGCCTTGGGAGGAGAGGCTTCAGTGATGGCTCCGGTACCCTTGTGGTCTTATGTACATAAGGGTACGGGTTAATAGTCCAGGAGCGGGTTTCCTTGCTGTCCGCCTGCTTCTGCTTCTTCGCCAGAGGTGGATTGGGGGGCGTCTGCTTACCCGCCGGAGGTGGATTGGGGGGTGTCGTACCCGCCAGAGGAGGATTGGGGGGCGTCGTACCCGCCGGATGTTGTGGATCGGGGGACGGCGTCGAATGGCGTGAAGGAGGTGTAGGTGAACCACCACGACCACCACCACCGCCACCACCGCCACCACCACCACCACCACCATCGGAGGGGTGGACTTGCTGGCCTTGGCGCCTCGCCTGGAAACACTATGTACTTCTTTTTCCATAGAATGTACTGGCGCTTGACATCTCCAAGTCTTCTCTCCCCTTCGGGTGTAGGTTTGTCAATCTCGAGGTCCTCAAACCCTTGGACTATGTCTTCCACCGTGACACGAGCATAGCCATATGCAATGGGGTTGTTGTGGTGGAGTGCTCCAGGTGTACAGGGTAAAGCACTGCCGCTAGCTACCTTCATGGAAATGTTCCCCACGGGATAATGCAGATCACAGTCTTTCATCTCCTTTACATCATCCACGGGGTAGTGAGGCTCCGGTGCACGAGTCTCGATCATCGGTGCACTAGCACAAGGCGGGGCATCCGTGGAAGCCACGCTGCTTCTTCGCTGCTGGCTTTCGCGATCCGCTTCATGATCTTCATGCGGCCCTGCAGCCGATTTTTCTTTCATTAGTACATGCACGGTCTGCTTCAACTCATGGAGTTCCGATGCAAACTTCGTCATAAGATCTGCATCCCGGTCCGTCTTTCTCTTACGGCTTCTGTAACCGTACGGGTCATTGTCCTGGGAAAACCCTACTTTCCACGAAACTTTGCCTTTGCCTCGTACACGTCCTCCGTGTTCATCATTCCCGAGGGCTAAAGTCAGTGCGTCTTTCTCTCTGTTGAACTTGATCAAGCCCGCTTGAGCTTGGGTCATTGCGTCAATAAGGGCTTGGGTCGGAGCAAAGTGTCGATGCCGGTGAACACACTCCCCTGTCTCCGGGTCTAGCGACCCCCCATGCCCGTACCACCAGCTTTTGGCCCTTGGGTCCCATCCCTCTGTACCTAGAGGGATTCCTCGCACCCTCAGGTCCTCCTCCATCTTCTGCCACCTAGGGTCCGCAATGCGGTATCCTCCTGGCCCCATAACATGATGGTACTTTTTCTTACCCGCATTATCCTTATTTTTTTTCGATATTTCCTTGAAATGGTCCGATTGCTTTTGCCTCACAAATTCTGGCCAATCATCTTTCAGTTTCTCATGTTGTCCATTGAAATCCGGAGTCTTGCCCTTGTTGACATAGTCACGGGTTAAATTTTTCTTGAAGTTCCGGAATGCATCGGCCATCTTCTGAAGAGCGAACTCTTTAACTAGCCTCCTCCTCTGACGTCCACCCGGAACCTCGTTACCGAATTCATCGACTTTGTTGTATTCCGGAGGTAGAATGAAATGTTCCATAAGCTTTCTCCAGCAATCCTTTTTCGTTCTCTTGTCGACAAAACTGAAACCAAGACGTGCCTTCTTTGGCTCATTCCATTCCTGGACGGTGATCGAGACGTTGTCTCTAACAACGACTCCGCATTGGTTGACAAACTTTGAGGTGTGCTGTAGGGGCTTGCCGGTTTCACTGACAGACTCAATGGCATATGTTTCTCCTGTTCTCATCGCCTTGGATTTGCCACGATGCTTTGTCGTACTCGATCCGGATCCGGAGGGCTAAAAAAAGAAAGAGAGTCGCGCGCGTTAATACATATGTATTCACATTTCAGTAAGTTTGTATCACAAGAGGCTCTCAATGTATATAAATACCTCGCCGGAGGTGGTTGTTGCTACTTGCAATTGGAGATTGTCGGTTGTTGACGGTTGACCTCCGTCGACAATGTCCGTTCCTTCACCTTCTTGATCATCGTCACCGGCAAGGTTCAGATAAGAAGAGACTACATCATCCTCTTGTTGCTCATCTTCTGAGCCCGGCACATAAGGAATCTCGTTGTTGATGATGCCCATTAAATAACGTTCAGCCTCCGGATCCCTAAGCGGCTCGGTTCTGTCGTCCGCCATATGTCACTCCTGCATGTAGTAAAAATTCTTTAAGTGTAAAGGAATTAAAAAATAAGATTAAGGGGACATAGAGGAGGAGGAATTAAAAAATAAGATTTTTTAAGTAAAAATTCTTTTTTTCTTCTTCTTCCTTTCTTCTTCCTCTTTCTTCTTCTTCCTTTCTTCTTCTTCCTTTTTCCTTTCTTCTTCTTTCTTTCTTCTTCTTCCTTTCTCCTTCTTTCTTTCTTCTTTCCTTTCTTCTTCTTTCCTTTCTTCTTTCTTTCTTCTTCTTCCTTTTTCTTTTTTCTTTCTTTCTTCTTCTTCCTTTGTTTTTCTTCTTCCTTTTTCTTTTTCTTTTTTTCTTCTTCCTTTGTTTTTCTTCTTCCTTTCTTTTTTCTTCTTTCTTTTTCTTTCTTGTTTTTTTTCTTCTTCTTTTTTCTTCTGTTTTCTTTTATACCACCATTTTTGCACTTTTAATTATGCACTTTTATGTTTTCTTTTATGTTTTCTTTTTTCTTTTTTTCTTCTTCCTTTGTTTTTCTTTTTCCTTTCTTTTTTCTTCTTTCTTTTTCTTTCTTGTTTTTTTTCTTCTTCTTTTTTCTTCTGTTTTCTTTTATACCACCATTTTTGCACTTTTAATTATGCACTTTTATGTTTTCTTTTATGTTTTCTTTTTTCTTTTTTTCTTCTTCCTTTGTTTTTCTTTTTCCTTTCTTTTTTCTTCTTTCTTTTTCTTTCTTGTTTTTTTTCTTCTTCTTTTTTCTTCTGTTTTCTTTTATACCACCATTTTTGCACTTTTAATTATGCACTTTTATGTTTTCTTTTATGTTTTCTTTTTTCTTTTTTTCTTCTTCCTTTGTTTTTCTTTTTCCTTTCTTTTTTCTTCTTTCTTTTTCTTTCTTGTTTTTTTTCTTCTTCTTTTTTCTTCTCTGTTCACATCGGCGCGGCGACGGCGCGGCGACGGCGAGGCGGGGACGGCGCGGGGACGGCGCGGCGACGGCGCGGGGACGGCGCGGCGACGGCGCGGCGACGGCGAGGCGGGGACGGCGCGGGGACGGCGCGGCGACGGCGAGGCGGGGCGACGGCGCCGACGACAGAGGGGGAAGGGAGGAGGAGGAGCTCACGGCGGCGCGGGGACGCGGGGACGGCGCGGCGACGGCGAGGCGGGGCGACGGCGTCGGGGCGTCGGGGCGTCGTCGTCGGGGCGTCGGGGCGTCGGGGCGTCGATCGGGTCGGAGAGAATGAGGAGGCGAACTGCCAACAGGTATATATATAGTAGGACTTTTAGTCCCGGTTGGGGAGGAGGACCGCGACTAAAGGTGGCCTTTAGTCCCGGTGCGCCTCCCCAACCGGGACTAAAGGTGTTTGGCGCCGCTTTCGTTCCCGCGCAGACCGACCCTTTAGTCCCGGTTGGGGAGGCGGACCGGGACTAAAGGGTGCCCTTTAGTCCCGGTCCGCCTCCCCAACCGGGACTAAAGGTCCGTGGTGGCATATTTTTAGTTTTAAAATCTTAAAAATACAATTATATATCAAAAAATCAGAAAAATAAAACTAATTCATTTTAAAATCTTAAAAGTACAATTACATATCAAAAAAATCAGAAAAATAAAACTAATTCATTTTAAAATCTTAAAAGTACAATTATATATCAAAAAAATCAGAAAAATAAAACTAATTCATTTTAAAATCTTAAAAGTACAATTATATATCAAAAAAATCAGAAAAATAAAACTAATTCATTTTAAAATCTTAAAAGTACAATTATATATCAAAAAAATCAGAAAAATAAAACTAATTCATTTTAAAATCTTAAAAGTACAATTATATATCAAAAAAATCAGAAAAATAAAACTAATTCATTTTAAAATCTTAAAAGTACAATTATATATCAAAAAAATCAGAAAAATAAAACTAATTCATTTTAAAATCTTAAAAGTACAATTATATATCAAAAAAATCTGAAAAATAAAACTAATTCATTTTAAAATCTTAAAAATACAATTATATATCAAAAAAATCAGAAAAATAAAACTAATTCATTTTAAAATCTTAAAAGTACAATTATATATCAAAAAAATCAGAAAAATAAAACTAATTCATTTTAAAATCTTAAAAGTACAATTATATATCAAAAAAATCAGAAAAATAAAACTAATTCATTTTAAAATCTTAAAAGTACAATTATATATCAAAAAAATCAGAAAAATAAAACTAATTCATTTTAAAATCTTAAAAATACAATTATATATCAAAAAAAATCAGAAAAATAAAACTAATTCATTTTAAAATCTTAAAAGTACAATTATATATCAAAAAAATCAGAAAAATAAAACTAATTCATTTTAAAATCTTAAAAGTACAATTATATATCAAAAAAATCAGAAAAATAAAACTAATTCATTTTAAAATCTTAAAATCCCTTGAAGGTTTGACAAAAGGTTTGATACATCATTCAGTTCATCGACCAAATACAAAGTTTGGTACAATTATACATTATTACACATCAATTCTTCCCTTGGACGTCCCTGCTTGCTTACGATTGTGCCGTATCCATGGAGCATCCTCATCATTTAACTTAATGCTTGGGTCAGTGTTCACTTTGAAGGGCGGAATTTCACCAAACATATTATAATCTTCTGACATGTCTGTCTTGTCCTCCACTCCCACGATGTTTCTTTTCCCTGAAAGAACAATGTGGCGCTTTGGATCATCGCATGATGTACTGATCGTTTTCTTATCTTTCCGTTTCCTCGGTTTGCTACTCATGTCCTTCAAATAAAAAACCTGAGCGACATCTTTGGCAAGGACGAATGGTTCGTCAAGGTAACCAAGATTGTTGAAATCCACCATTGTCATTCCGTATTGCTCGTCCACCTTTACCCCACCTCCTGTTAGCTTGAACCATTTGCACCGGAACAAAGGGACCTTAAAGGAGGGTCCATAGTCAAGTTCCCATATCTCCTCTATGTAACCATAATATGTGACCTTTTGCCCATTCTCGGTTACTGCATCAAAGCGGACACCACTGTTTTGGTTGGTGCTCTTTTTATCTTGGGCGATGGTGTAAAATGTATTCCCATTTATCTCGTACCCGTGAAAAGTCGTTATAGTCGAAGATGGTTTCTTGGCCAACATGTACAGCTGATCTCCAACATCATTGTCATTCATGAAATGTTTTCGCAACCAACTGCCGAAAGTCTCCATGTGGGCCTTTCTAATCCAGGATTCAGGCTTCCCCGGGTTGTCCGAGCGTAAAATATTCTTGTATTGCTCGAAGTACGGAGCCACCAAGCTGGAATTTTGCAGGACTGTGTGGTGTGCTTCAGTCATAGAATGACCGTCCATACATATCGTGGTATCCCTTCCGATCTTGCCTTTTCCACTTAGTCTCCCCTCGTGCCGCGATTGAGGAATACCAATCGGTTTAAGGTCAGGAACATAGTCAATACAGAACTCAATTACCTCCTCATTTCCATAGCCCTTGACGATGCTTCCTTCTGGCCTAGCACGGTTACGAACATATTTCTTTAATACTCCCATGAACCTCTCAAAGAGGAACATATTGTGTAGAAATACAAGACCGAGAATGGAAATCTCTTCGACTAGGTGGACCAGGAGGTGCGTCATAATATCGAAGAAGGATGGTGGGAACACCAACTCGAAACTGACAAGGCATTGGACCACATCGTTCTGTAACCGTGGTAGATCTTCTGGATTGATTACCTTCTGAGAGATTGCATTGAGGAATGCACATAGCTTCACAATGGCTACTCGAACATTTTCCGGTAGGAGCCCCCTCAAAGCAATCGGAAGCAATTGCGTCATAATCACGTGGCAGTCGTGAGACTTCAGGTTTTGGAACTTTTTCTCCGGCATGTTTATTATTCCCTTTATATTCGACGAGAAGCCAGACGGGACCTTCATACTGCTCAGGCATTCAAAAAAAATGACCTTCTCTTCTTTGGTAAGAGCGTAGCTGGCACGACCTTGAAACCATTCCGGATGCCGGTCATCTGGGTCTTTCAAAAGTTGCTGGTCCTGCCGTGCTTCCTTTGTATCATTTGTCTTCCCATACACGCCCAGGAAGCTTAGCAGGTTCACGCAAACATTCTTCGTAACATGCATCACGTCGATTGCAGAGCGGACCTCTAGGACTTTCCAATATTCTAGCTCCCAAAATATAGATTTCTTCTTCCACATGGGTGCGTGCCCGTCAACTCCCCGCGGAACTGATTGTCCGCCAGGACCCTTTCCAAAGATGACTTTCAAATCCTTGACCATATCAAATATCTCAGCACAAGTACGTTCCGCAGGCTTCGGCCGGTGATCTGCCTTCCCGTTGAAATGCTTGCCTTTCTTTCTTACGTTATGATTTCGGGGAAGAAATCGACGATGACCCAGGTATACCTTCTTCTTACAATTAACCAAACGTACACTTTCAGTCTCATGTAAGCAGTGCGTGCATGCATTGTATCCCTTATTTGTCTGTCCCGAAAGGTTACTGAGAGCAGGCCAATCGTTGATGGTTACAAAAAGCAACGCTCGTAGATCAAATTCCTCTCCTTTGTGCTCATCCCAGACACGTACACCAGGTTTCGCCCACAACTGTAAAAGTTCTTCAACTAATGGCCTTAGGTACACATCGATGTCGTTACCGGGTTGCTTAGGGCCTTGGATGAGAATTGGCATCATAATGAACTTCCGCTTCATGCACAACCAAGGAGGAAGGTTGTAGATGCATAGAGTCACGGGCCAGGTGCTATGGCTGGAGCTCTGCTCGCCAAAAGGATTAATGCCATCAGTATTTAGACCAAATCTTAAGTTCCTTGCGTCAGCTGCAAAATCTTTGAAAACTCTGTCGATCTTTCTCCATTGCGTTCCATCAGCGGTGTGTCTCGACTGCCCGTCGGACTTACGGTCCTCTTTGTGCCATCGCAACAACTTGGCATTCTTTTTGTTCATGAACAGACGTTTCAACCGTGGTATTATAGGAGCATACCACATCACCTTGGCGGGAACCCTCTTCCTGGGTTTCTCGCCCTCAACATCGTCACCAGGGTCATCGCCTCTGATCTTATAACGCAATGCAGTGCATACAGGGCATTCATTCAAATTCTCGTATTCACCGCGGTAGAGGATGCAGTCATTAATGCATGCATGTATCTTCTGAACCTCTAAACCTAGAGGGCAGACAACCTTCTTTGCTTCGTACGTACTGGCGGGCAACTCGTTATTCTTCGGCAACATATTCTTCAACATTTTCAGCAAATTTTCAAATGATGAGTCACCTACACCTTCCTGTGCCTTCCATTTTAGCAAATCCAGTGTGCAGCCCAGCTTTTTCAGACTATTATCGCATCCTGGATACAACGACTTTTTGTGATCCTCTAACATGCGATCCAAATTCTCCCTCTCCTTCTCAGTTTCGCAGCGTCTCCGTGCATCAGCAATGGTCCGACCAAGATCATCAGCGGGCTCATCATGTGCCTCTTCTTCACCTTCACCTAACCCTTCCCCACCTTCAGCATCATCCTCCATGAAAGTATCACCGAAATGATCACGATAGTTGTCATCGATATCATCCCCTTCTTCATCGTCTTCCATTCTGACCCCTCTTTCTCCATGCTTGGTCCAACAATAATAGCTTGGCATGAAACCATGCATAAGCAGGTCCATGTGAACTCTTCTTGGCGAGGAGTAACCCTTATCATTCTTACAGACAGCACATGGACAGATAATAAAACCTTGCTGCCTGTTCGCATTTGCCACTACGAGGAAATCTTTCAAACCCGTAGTGAACTCGCCGGAGAGTCGGGAACCGTACATCCATTGCCGATTCATCTGCATTATTATTATATAAAGTATATAATTAACCATCATGCATTTGTTAAACTAAGTAGCTAGAAATAATACTAATTAAACAATGAACTACACACATGCGTATTTTATCAATGACACATGAAAGGTTCGAGTTGCTAACCGCGATCGCGAAGGAAAAATAAATGAGAAAGCTCAAGTGTGGCTTGTTTCAGGCTCTCGGGCATTTCATCAAACACCTTGTGTGCATAGGAGAAACCAAAAGCAAACCATCACCACCCCACCACCACCTTCTGAAAATTGTGAAGTGTGATGAGCTGAGTGAAGTGGAGTGAGCTGAGTACATATAGGGATGGGCCTTTAGTCGCGGTTGGCCAGGCCAACCGGGACTAAAGGCCTCCCGTCCGCCAGCTGGATGGGCCTTTAGTCCCGGTTGGCCTGGCCAACCGCGACTAAAGGCCTTCGGGGACCTTTAATCCCGGTTGGCCTGGCCAACCGGGACTAAAGACCCTCCCGTCGGCCAGCTGTCGACCGAACGCGGGGGCCCAGGTAGTTGGTCGCGGGCCTTCTCCCGAACCGCGACTAAAGAGCCCTTTGGTCGCGGTTCGGTTCTGTTGGGGACTAATGGCGGCGTATGGAAGCCCCTTTTTCTACCAGTGTAACTTAGCTAGTTACTATAACATCACATGTCCCAATGCAATATGAGTGTATAACCTAATAAATGAAGCTTTGCATGTTACCACACTTATGTTACTACCCACTATGAAGATAGTAACATAGTCTAGGGATATGTGTATGTTACTAGTGTATGTTACTATGCATTCTGGCTAGTCTTACGGATTGACCCAACACAGTAGTTTGTGATTGGGCATTGGTTCGGGTACCCCCCCCCCCCCCACCACCACCACCAAAAAAAATCGCCCGTAATTGCATGTTGTTCTAGCATTTTTCGTTTCGCCCGATGCTTTCCTTGTTGAAAAAAACCCTTGCACACAAATAGTCAACATTCAAATACAGTTGTGAACTAACATGTGGTTGGATGGTTAGGAGGACAGTGGTATCCTCACTAAGGTTTAAATCCTGATGCTCGCATTTATCCTGGATTTATTTCAGGCTTTTCGGTAATACGCGTTCCGTGGAAAGAGACGTTTCCGTCGACTACGATGCGCCTACGGTGACTTCGTAAAATGTCACGATGATATGCCGACTGTATCTCGGAGGTGCTCATAGGGGTAGGGTGTGCATTTGTGCGTTTATAAGGATGAGTGTATGCACGTTTATATAAGCACTTACGTGTATACCAGGTTAGAAAAAAACACTCAAAAACAGTTCGGCGCACAAAATAGAATTTTATGCAGCTTAGGGCCCGATATTATTCATGGCTCAACATTCTAAACAATGCAGATATAGTACTGTTCCGAGACAAAAGCTTCTTAGTGGGTGGGGAATATTAGGTGGAAGCATATTACGCTTTTGCAGAGCGGCTCGATCGCCTGACCAGCGCTCGCTGCCGTGGATCTCGATCACCACATCCCCAGAGCTTGGGGCGTCCGGCACGCGGCGACGAGCGACCGGCGGACCCCCGAGGAGCTGGCCACGGCGGGGCGCACGAGCCAGAGGCCCGGCTGCGCGACGCCGGCGATCTCCCGCCGCCGAGCTCCTGCTCGATATCGAGCTTGGTGGGGCAGATCTCGGGGTCCTCGGCGAGCTGCCGACGGTGGCGGAACTGCTTGGGGAGGTGGAGCTGGAGGCAGTCATGGACGCGCCTGTGCCAGATGGAGGCGATGTAGTTGCCATCGCGCTCCCGGACGACGAAGGGCACGGCCTGCTCCCGGAGCATGTCGGCCACGGTGATGCCTGCCGGCCCGGCGCTGAGGAAGATGGGCCCGTTCACCCGGCTGTCCGCTCCATCAGATTCACTAGGGACGAGGAGCACCATCGCTGATTTGGTAGCTAGCTATCTCCCCTGCCAGCTGAACTTCCTGTTGGGTTGGGCGTGAGAGCCGGCCGGGGTGTTTAAGAAGGGCAGACGTGTGGAAGCCAGTAGGTGGATGAGAAAAAGAAGTAATGGATCGCTCAGTAAAATCTCTATTCGTTGTTTATATAGCAGACTAAAATATCTACTGTCTACTCTAGCGCTGCACCCCATAGCCATACTAAAATCTACCAGCCGTGATTGCTTTGAGTATATCCAGATGTTTCTTTCATTGTTATAAGTCTTGTATAACTATTTCAATATATTGACAAACATGTCAATAAAATTTCATTGTTTCTCAAAAGCGCTCCGGTGAATGTTCATATGTTCCAATGCATTTCAAAAAATAAAAATAAAAATTAAACCTACTTCGGTTATGTTCCAGACATCATTCTCAAATACTCCCCCCGTTTCTTTTTACTCCACATATAAGATTTGTCTAAAGTCAAACTTTGCAAAGTTTGACCAAATTTACATTATAAGATATCAACATCTACAATATTAAAGAGTTATAATGCAAAAACTAGTTCCATGATGCATCTATAATATTGATTTGGTATTGTGAATGCTGATTTTTTTCTCTATAAACATGGTCAAACTTTACGAAGTTTGACTTAGATAATCTTATATGCGAAATAATAAGAAACAGATGGGGTATTTCATTAAACATCTATTGTCTTAGAAAACCTTTTAGCGAAAAAATCGCACCAATTCTAGTGGAAACATCTTTACACAAAATTTAGTCATGTTCAGGACACCATTCACAAATTTTTCAATGAAAATTATTTGCTCTCGGAAAGCCACTTGATTTTTTTGCAAGATATAAATATTTTATCCGCCGTGGCCAATTAAATGTTTGATTAGAGGGAATGGAAGTTTAAGTGGGAAGGGGAATGGGAGTTGAGGAAGCCAATTCCCACCGATTTCTTCCCAGGGGGTACCCAGTTAATTCGTGAGTAGAGTTTTATCCCACGCCAATTCCCATCATATGCCAAAACAAGGGAATGAGAGTAAAATCTATTTCCCATGCCTAATCCCTCCATAAACACTCTTGTGCATACTCACATTTCCCTACCCGAGTGTTTATCAAACAGGCTGAGAGCTCAAGGGCCGAGCAATGTCCGAGAAACCTTTTTTTCTTTCGGAAAAACTTTCAATCTATTCATCTTCGATCATGATATTACAACGAACACCAGAAGTAATAAAAATTACATCCAAATCCTTAGACCACCTAGCGACGACTACAAGCACTGAAGCGAGCCAAAGGCGCGTCGCTGTTACCGCCCTCCCTCACTGAAGTCGGGCAAACCTTGTTGTAGTAGACAGTCGGGAAGTCGTTGCGCTAAGGCCCCATAGAACCAACACAACAGAACAGCACCCGCCACGGATGAAGAGTGTAGATCAAAAGGATCCAACCTAAAGACACATGAACGAAGACGAACGATGAACAGATCCGAGCAAATCCACCAAAGACAGATCCGCCGAAGACACACCTCCACACGCCCACCGATGATGCTAGATGCATCACCAGAATGGGGGCTAGGCGGGAAGACCTTTATTCCATCAAGAAGCCGTCGCCGTCTCGTCTTTCTAAGCAGGACACAAACCCTAAGGCCACAGGAGACGGGACGGACCGACGCCTGCGCTGGTGGGAGGCAGAGAACCCTAAATTTTTGGAGGAGGTGGCTGGCTAGGTCGCGCTAGGTTTTCAAACATGATGCAACCTACAACGGAGGGTACATCAGCTAACATCCGAGAAACCTGCTCGCCTATACCAAATAACCGGCCAAAAGTGTCGAGTATCAAGTAGCCTTGACGCCTATAACAAGCCTCGCAGAAGAAAGAAACAAGTCTTGTATAAAATGTTTGAGAAAATGTAAACAAAGCGTTTAGAAAATGTTAAATGTGTATAATGAATATGTTTCTCAAGTATACGAAACAAAATATAACGTGCGTGAGAAAAGTTGATCATTTATTTATAAAATGTTAATTAAATATTTAAAAATGCTAAACAAGTATGTGAAAACTGTTAAATGTGTATAGAAAAAAATGGTCATCGTTTATTAAAAAGTTGTTAATCTTGCATTTGAAAAAATGTTTATAAAGCATTAAAAAATGTTAAATGTATATTGAAAATATTTTCCATGTATTAAAAACTATTAATCCTGTATATGAAAATTGTTATCAAGCATTTGAAAAATGTTAGAATACGTATAAAAAATGTGTATCTTGTATTAAAAATCTTAATCTTTTATTTTAATTTTGTAACCAAGTATTTAAATTTTTTTAAAAATATGCGTAGAAAAAAGTTAAGCATTTACTAAAAAATATAAACTTGTATTAAAAAAATTTATACATGTATTAGAAAAATATTCATGACATATACAAAAAATATATAATGGAAATAGAAAAACAAATACAAGAAAAAACCCATTGAAAAAATTGAAACAATTGAAAGAAAAAAAATGAAAAAGTAAATAAAAGAAAAACAGATTGAAAATAGTGAAAATTGATAAAAAACGAAGATTAACAAAAAGAAAACTGTTGGGAACCAAAAGAAACAAGAACAAAAGAAAAAAGAAAATAAAATCATGAAAGAAACAAAAATAAGTATAACGAGACAAAAATGGAAATGAAAGAAATCTATAGAAGGAATAAGAAAATCAAAAAAAGAAAACATAAATAAAAAAGAAAAAAAAAGAACACAGATCGCCGAAAGAACAAGGGAAAAGCTGGTGTTCAACCGACCGATCTTTTCTTTTGTGTCCGCCGCGTCCTATGCTTGCCACGTGTCTTGATTAGGCCCGTTGGTCACTAATCTGTTTCTATAGCTACTTCCATTCCTGCAACTGGTCCCCTGTTTCAGAAAGTAAACCGTAACAAATGCTATGTTGCAGACCATCTGCCGGCCCCTTTGCTTGACATGTGGCCACCCACGTCTTATCTCTTTCTCTCTCTCCGTCATCTTATCTCTTTTTCAACCCCTCTCCCCTGTATACAAGTGCCTATCAATGGCGTACATCTAGCCGGCGAGGAGGATGGTGACGAAGCAAGCGGTCGGAGGTCTGTCGCTCGTCGAGGGCGGCGTGATGGGGGGATGGGCGGCGCCTCTCCTCCCTCACCACCGTCCGGCGGGTGCACGTGGCGGCGACGCGATAGCAGGGATGGGCGGCGCCGCTTCCCCTCACCACCGTCCGACGGGAGCTCGTGGCGAACAACAATGGTGTTTTTTTTGCAACATTCAATTTGTTGCAAGGAAGATTTCTCCAACATTAGTCATGTTGCAAAACTTACTTACGTACCACCATATAAAGGTGACAAAGAAAAAAAAATCTGCAACATCACCTCAGTTACAAAGTTTTTATGCAACAATACCTTTGTTGCAAAAAAGTGAAGACAAAAAATAAATTCCGCAACACGAGCTATGTTGCAAAAAAAATCCCACAACACAACGTATGTTAGAAAAAAAAGCCACAGGATAATCTGTCTTACGAGTGTTTCTGCAACAAGGTCTCTGTTGCGAAGTAGAGAAAGACGTGCATCCGCTCGATTTATCAAATACGACGGCTCGCTAGGCGGTGGATCTTTTAAAAAGATCCGCCGGCCGACGCATAGCAGTCCCTGAGGGAGTTCCGGATTAGGGGGTGTTCGGATAGCCGGACTATACCTCCCGCCGGACTCCAGGACTATGAAGATACAAGATCGAAGACTCCGTCCCGTGTCCGGAAGGTTCTTTCCTTGGCGTAGAAGGCAAGCTAGGCGTGCGGATATTCAAGATCTCCTACCCATGTAACCGACTCTGTGTAACCCTAACCCTATCCGGTGTCTATATAAACCGGAGGGTTGTAGTCCGTAGGACAACAGACAACCAACCATTATCATACACAATCATACCGTAGGCTAGCTTCTAGGGTTTAGCCTCCTTGATCTCGTGGTAGATCTACTCTTGTACTACCCATATCATCAATATTAATCTAGCAGGAGTAGGGTTTTACCTCCATCGAGAGGGCCCGAACCTGCGTAAAATAAAGTGTCCCTTGTCTCCTGTTACCATCCGACCTTGACGCATAGTTCGGGACCCCCTACCCGAGATCCGCCGGTTTTGACACCGACATTGGTGCTTTCATTGAGAGTTCCTCCGTGCCGTCGTAATCAGGAAGGATGACTTTTCCCGTCTTTAAAGACGGCGCCGTCACTGAGGGAGCTTTGGCTATCGGCCAGACCCTCTGGCTGGGTGGTTTTCTTATGACCGCCCCTACGGCCGTTGCGCCGACGGTGACCTCTCGGGTCATCGAAAACAATCTCCACGTGAGTCGGGCATCTGCCGAACAGTTGGATCCGGTGGAGCTCTCCTCTGTAAACGAACTCCTGGATCGTATCGCTGCCTTGGGGGTCGCCACAAATTACGACCAGGTTGGGCTTAAACCCGATCTAAGGGAAATCAACTCCCCCCGAGCCACCCACCACGTTGCTGTGGTGGAGACACAATGCGGCGACCCCTCATCGATCTTAAGGACTAGCTATGTCCGAATTCCGGAACCCTCCATGCCGGATATCCGCAGAGGAGAGGATGCAATTCAAGGCCCGAACTTAGAATCGGGCAAGCCGGATAACATCCGAGGCTCCGGATCTCCGAATCCGGAGGTTGTTCGGCTTCCGAACAGTAAACCGGGCGAGGTATCAGATTTAACGAGTTCCGCTCGCCCAATCCTAAGCGATCTCTCCCAGGTCAGGCAGAGGCCAGAAGAAACAGTACATCATTACTGGGCCAGATTCCTCCTGCTCATGCACAGGATAAAGGACTGCCACGAAGGAGACGCGATTTCAATCTTCTGCAATAACTGCACGGACAAAGGGATACTCAACGCCGTAAGTCGCCGCAATATCACACGTTTTGCCGACTTGGCGTCCATAGTGCAAAAGTACTGTGCGATGGAAAGCGCTTGGAAAACCGAAGTTAAATTTTGGGATTATCCGGCCCTGAATAGCAATCCCGTCCGAATCAAAAGGGCGCACTACAGTAAGACGTCTGGATTAAACAAAAAATCAAAACCCTCTAGGGGACATGGAACCGTACTAGAAAGGTGGCTAGATGGACCCTGCAAAATTCATAGTGCAGTGGACGCCGCACCAACACACAGCCTCAAGGCATGTTGGATACTCCGGCAGGTGGCCAAGATTGGCGAAGATCTCCTAATTTCAGAGGTCGAAGAGAACCAGCCCGAGAACTTCAGTACCGTCCTTACAATCTCTGAGACTTTCGCATCGACTAATATGCGAAAAAGAGCACTTCGCAGCCTCACCGAAGTTTACCAAGTAGCGACAATAAATCCTTGGAGCAACACCGCCATCACCTTCAATGCGAGCGACGAACCTAAATTCCGAACAGCCAGAGTACCGGCCGCACTGGTCCTCAGTCCCATAGTGGACAGCTGTCGCCTCGCAAAGGTACTTATGGACGGAGGCAGCGGATTGAACCTCATCTATGAGGAAACCCTTCAAACAATGGAAATAGACTGGAACCGCGTTGAGCGAAGCAGCACAACTTTTAGAGGTATAATCCCCAGTCAGGAAGCGCGCTGCACAGGAAGAATCACACTGGATGTGGTATTCGGCACTCCGGATAATTATAGGTCCGAACAAATCATGTTCCACGTGGCCCCGTTCAAAAGCGGATATCACGCCATATTAGGACGAGAGGCATTCACAGTCTTCCAAGCTATACCCCATTACGGGTACATGAAGCTTAAGATGCCTGGGCCGAACGGAATCATCACTCTCGCTAGTGATCCGCACATTGCGCTCCGCGCCGAAAACAAGACAGCCGCATTGGCCCTCGAGGCACTATCTGAAGCCCTAGCAGCCGGAGAACTGACGACGCTGTGATCCACAGTGAATAGGGATGATGTGATACTCGACAAAAGATCTAAATCCACATCCTTCAAACCAGCGGACGAAATAGTCAAATTCCAAGTCCACCCAACGGACCCTAATAAAACAGCCTCCATCGGGGCAAAACTAAACCCTGATGTAGACGCCGCACTGCGCGAGTTCCTACAAGAGAACTGGGACATTTTCGCTTGGCACCCTTCAGACATGCCAGGAATCCCACGCAGGCTGGCCGAGCACAGCTTAAATATCCAGAAAGGATTCAAACCTGTCAAACAAGCTCTTCGGCGTTTTTCCGAGCCAAAGAGACAGGCTATGGGAGAAGAGCTAGCCAAACTATTGGAAGCCGGATTTATTAGAGATATAAAACACCCGGACTAGCTAGCAAACCTGGTAATGGTACCAAAGAAGGACAAATCCTGGCGCCTGTGTGTCGACTTCAAAGACCTTAATAAGGCCTGCCCAAAGGATCCTTTTCCCCTCCCTCGAATTGATCAAATCATCGACGCCACCGCCGGACACAATTCCCTGTGTTTCCTTGACGCATACTCCGGCTACCATCAAATAAAGATGGTTGAGTCCGACCAAGCTGCAACAGCATTCATCACTCCATACGGCCCATTCTGCTTCAACACAATGCCCTCTGGGCTCAAAAACGCCGGCGCGACATATCAGCGCATGATTCAAACATGTCTGGCAAACCAGATCGGCAAAATAGTGGAGGCATACGTAGATGATGTGGTCGTTAAATCAAGACACGTCGAATCTCTAGTAGACGACCTGAGACTCACATTCGACAATCTACGAAAATACGACATCAAGCTCAATCCGGAAAAATGTGTTTTCGGCGTCCCGGCCGGAAAGCTCCTGGGCTTCATAGTATCCGTTAGAGGAATTGAAGCAAATCCAGCTAAAATCCGAGCCCTGTCACAACTGGATGTTCCAAAAGATCTAAAACAAATACAGAAACTTACCGGATGCGTGGCGGCCTTAAGCCGCTTCATCTCCCGTTTGGGAGAAAAGGCACTGCCCCTTTACCGCCTCCTAAGGCGCACCGAACACTTCGAGTGGACGGACGCTGCCACGGCCGGACTCGAGGAAATAAAGGCCATCTGGGCAACAAACCCCGTCCTGGCCGCGCCGAATACCGGCGAACCCATGCTATTATACATTGCCGCAACCCATCAAGTTGTCAGCGCAGTGCTCGTCGTCGAACGAGCATCGGACGGACACAAACTACCCCTTCAAAGGCCAGTTTACTACGTGTCCACTGTCCTCACACCGTGCAAATCATGATACCCGCATTACCAAAAGATCGCATACGCGGTGTTTATGGCATCCCGAAAGCTACGACACTACTTTCAAGAGTGTTCTACAACAGTAGCCTCGGAAGTACCGCTCAACGATATTCTTAACAACCGCGACGCAACGGGCCGGATAGCGAAGTGGGCCATAGAGCTCCTCCCATTCGACATAATGAACAAGCCACGGCGAGCCATTAAGTCACAAGTCCTAGCCGACTTCGTCGCCGAATGGACAGAGGCCGAACTCCCTAAAGAGTACGGCACATACTCAAACTGGATCATGCATTTCGACGGCTCCAAAATGTTGGCCGGACTAGGGGCTGGCGTCGTTCTGACGCCCCCTACGGGATACACAGTCCAATACGTACTACAGATTATGTACACGGACTCCAATAACGCAGCCGAATACGAGGCCCTTCTACATGGTCTCCGGATGGAAGTATCCATGGGCATTCAACGCCTAGAAGTGCGTGGGGACTCAAACCTCGCGATATCCCAAATAAATGGCGACTTCGACGCCAAAGATCCAAAGATGGCAGCTTATTGCAACGCTGTGCTAAAAATGTCAGCTCGGTTCGAGGGACTGGAATTCCACCACATCGCCCGAGAAAATAATCAGGCAGCGGATGTCCTGGCAAAAATCGGAGTGATACGTCCAAAACGTATCTATAATTTCTGCTTGTTCCATGCCTCTTTTGGGTGATATTGCTATGATATTTATACACTTCCATACACTTTTGATCATATTTGGACTAACCTATTAACTCAGTGCACCCCAGTGCCAGTTTCTGTTTTCTGCTGTTTTCGTATTTCAGTTTTTCCCGTCACGTAAACTGCCAGAAAAATTCCAGGAAAAATATATAAAAAATCAGCGTTCCGGAAGCTTCCATGCGGCCAAAGTAGGGCCGGAGCGGGCCCACAGGGGCTCCAGGCGGCCTGCCCGCGCGCCCCCCCCCTTGGCCGCGCCGGGGGGGGGGGGCGCCTGGCCCCCCCAGACCTCCTCTGGTGACCCCCTTTGGCATATATTTAACACCCGTCGAGGAAACCCTGATTCTAGACCCCTTTTCTCCAGACGCGATTCCGATCTCCGCCGCCATCGCCATCAAGCTTCGGGGGACCAGAATTCCTGTGCCGGCACCCTGCCGGGACGGGGAAGTGCCCCCGGATTCATCTCCATCGACGTTGCTTCCTCCCTCCATGATGCGGGAGTAGTTCCTCTTCGGGGCTGAGGTTCTTACTAGTAGCTATGTGGTCAATTCTCTCTCCCATGATGTGATCTTCGTTGTGATCATAGGCTATGTTAATCTAGGGTGATCCCATGATATTTCCCCTTCCTCTATGTATTGGATTGATGTACTCACTTGTCTTTATCTAGTATAATCCCCGAGACCAAGGTGACAGCGGTCTATTGGACATGGATTAGAAAAATATTTTCATGAGTGATTTCCTCTCCTGTGTGTTGATTGAAGATTGAGAGTCTCTTGGTGCTTGTCTTTGACTATCCTTTAGATATGTTGTGGTGATTGTGGGACTCTCTTTGGATGGCCGCGGTGACATTGGGAAATCCTTAGATTGGGAACTACGAACTTTGAGGTGTGCTTTTGTAGCCCTACATAATTCTCGTCCTCTCTTGACCACGAAGGAATGACCTCCGAGTGCGTCCCCTTTGCATGTTTTATGGGAAATATCATGTGATTCGATTATGTTAATGTTGTTGGGAGTTGCCACTAGTGAAAGTATGAAGCCTAGGCCTTGTTTCCACCATTGCAATACCATTTGTGCTCACGTTTACCACTTGTTTGCTTGCTGCACTTTTTATTACAGATTTATATTACTTTGCTTTGCCACTCCTATCATCCATATTTTACCATCTCTTCGCCGAACTAGTGCACCTATACAACTCCTAAGTGTATTAGGTGTGTTGGGGACACAAGAGACTTCTTGTATCTTAGTTGCAGGGTTGCTTGAGAGAGACCATCTTCAACCTCTACTTCCCTGAGTTCGATAAACCTTAGGTCATCAACTTGAGGGAAATTGCCGCTGTCCTACAAACCTCTGCGCTTGGAGGCCCAACATAGTCTACAAGAGTAGAAGCGTGTGTAGACATCAAGCTATTTCTGGCGCCGTTGCCGGGGAGGTGAGTGCTTGAAGGTATATCTTTAGATCTTGCAATTAAATCTTTTTGTTTCTTGTTTTTATTTTCACTAGTTTTGCTTAATGGAAAACAACAAAAATATGAGAGAGCTTTATAAGCTCTACCTTGAACTTGGACATGATGTGTTCGAAGAGAAAATTAAAAAACCTTTGGAACTTTATTTGCATAACAATCATGATGGTGGTGATGTTATTAGTATGTTTTTATTCAATATCAATATTGCTAATGACATGGAAAGCTCTAAGCTTGGGGATGACACGTTTGATGAACATGATATTTTTAGTCCCCCAACTTTTGAGGAGAAAATTTACTTCGATGATACTATGCCTCCTATATATGATGATTACAATGATGAATATGATATTTTCAGTCCACCTACTATTGAGGATAAAATTTATTATGATTATGATATGCCTCCTAAATATGATGATTACCATGATGGTTATGATTGCTTTACTCTCACTATTCCTAATAAGAAAGATTTTGCTTATATGAAGAGTAATGATACTTTTATGCTTTTGGATCATGGAAATAATGCCTTATGTGATAGTTATATTGTTGAGTTTATTCGTGATCCCACTGAAAATTATTATGAGAAGGGAACATATGCTTATAGATATTTCAATAATATTAAGTTCTCTCTCTTTATGTTGAAGGTTTTGAAGCTGCACTTGTTTTGTCTTCCTATGCTTATTGCCTTGTGCTTCAATGAATTATTATATTGCAATATTCCTATGCATAGGAAGCATGTTAGGCTTAAATGTGTTTGGTATTCGCTTCTTGATGCTCTCTTTTGTTCTTCAACTCTTATTCCTACAAGAGCATCATTAAAGTCTTATGCCTAGCTTAAAGGCATAAAAGAAGGCGCTTTTGGGAGGCAGCCCACATGAATAAAATTTTATTTTTCTTTTGTTGTGTCTTGATGTTGTTACTACAGTAGCATCATCATTGTATCTTTGATTTTCAACTTTGTGCCAAGTGTAGCCTCTGATTGCAAGAAAGTTCAAAAGTTGTGGCGTGCTGTCCAGGAAACAGATTCTGTCCTTGGATAGAAAAATTCGTATAAAATCACCAGATCATCTTTTTGGTCTGAATTGTTTCGACAGCGTGCTCTATACAATTGTCTTTCAGGCGTCTGTTCTGAGTTTTTTGATTGGAGTTGCAGAAGTGCCCCGAAAAAATCATTTACTACCTGCTGTTCTGTTTTTCACAGATTCTGTCCTGTTTTGCCTTTCTCTCATTTTGCAAACCTTGAGCTTGCTTTTTCTTTGCAAAAAGCTTTTGGCAATCTTGAGAAACAGTAGACCTTCAAGAATATCTTTATTTCCAGCAAGGAACAATTATTTTATTAAGGGTACTAACCTCGCTAATCAGATTATGATGAGTTATGTATGAAGGGAGTTTTCAAGTGTGCGAGGGAAGATGATAAAAAGATTCAGGAGTGTCAAACGCTCAAGCTTGGGGATGCCCCCGTGCACCCCCAAGAAATATTCAAGAAGACTCAAGCGTCTAAGCTTGGGGATGCCCCCGTGCATCCCCTTCTCCATCAACATTATCAGTTCGTCTTTCGTTCCACTATATTTTTATCACTTCATGTGTTATGTGCTATGCTTGGTGCGTCTTGCTTTTAGTTTCCTTTTTAGTTTTCTTTAGCTTTTCATAACGAGTCGGAACTCAGCTTTCTTTATGTGGGAGAGAAACATGCTCCACTTCAACCTAGAACATAACATAGAATTTTCATGTCTATTTTTGCTATGTGTGTTCTTTGTCTTTCAATAGCTACTATCATGTTTAGCTTTTAGTTTTCATGCTTATCTTTTTAAAGAGCTTTTGTTTAGTTGGTTGCTTGAACTCTCTTTAGTTATCATGCTTATCTTATTAAGAGAGTTTGCTTCTGTTGCATTGGTTGATATGTCTATGATAAAAATGCTACGTGCATAATGGTGCTTAGTAGTTCATGGTTTCTTATGGTTAGTCTCGAATAGCTGGCGGGTTCCCAATGTGTTATTGGAGTACCAACATGATTTGTTTGCCTATGATGTGGTATGGTTTAGTAATATCTTCCTTCGAGAATTTATTGTGATTGACTTGGCGTATGCTCACACATATTCAAGACTGTAAAGAAAGTCTGTCAAGCCTTGATGATCTTTGGTTTCTGAGTAGCGATATAATTACCATGCCTGATTCAATGTTGCTTTGTCGCTCTGCATGATTATGACCGTCATTGCTCTCTTAGGTGGTCGCTCCCAGTCTTTTGCTAACCTCCACCTGTACTAAGCGGACTGACTGCTTGTGCATCCAAAATCTTTTAAACCAGTTATGCCATATGAGTCCACCATACCTTCCTATACATGGTATTTACCTGCCATTCCTAACGAAGACTTTCATGTACCATCTCGAAATTATTCAAAAAAGGCATTTCTCTTTTGTGCCTCTGTTTTAGCTCATGAGGAAGTAGTAGTTAATTCATGATCTTTTTAAGTTGGACAAGCTTCACCCCTGGGTTGCATGTATAATGTGCAAGCCCTTAATATGAGAAGGAACTGGCATTGAGTGCGCCCGGCTCATAAAAGATAATACAACACATGAACCCTCCTTCGCGCTTTGTTCATGAGAAATCAGAAAACTTTGGCAGTGATAAACAAAGGAGATTAAGAGGATGTTATGATCCTCATTCGGGAGCCGTTCCTCGAGACTTGTCCAGCTTGAGAAGTGATTGAGTTATCTGCTAGCATTCGTTGACGAAACATGCATATCTAAAAAAAAAATTATTACTCTGTTTTTAAAACCAAGAGCTCTGGTACATGCTTTGTTTTTGTTTCCGACTACGGGTTTTCAACCTTGCCAACAAAAGCCACGGTTCGAGAGTCACCACCTTCTTTTTAAAAGCACCAACTATTGAGAGCATGATTGCCATTCTGAGTGTAATGTGCATTGTCCCAAAGTAGCATTGTCTTTTGCATGATTATGATATCGTTTATTCTGAAATTATTGTATCTAGTCATCACTTAAACCTTGGAGGTGCCCCTGCATTTATGTTTTGCTTCACTAAAGGGAGCAAGCGAGATATCACTTTATCATATTTGCACACCATGCTCATTACAAATCTATTTGATGTTTCGGTATCATGTTGTGAAACTTTCAGTTCTTTGTGACTTTCTCGTGAGGCAACCTAATTACTATAGAATCATTGTCTCAGTAAGCTTTTGTCATGTGACTATGAAAAGTCCTTATATGGTTAATAGCATGTCACCACAGAAATTATTCTTTTTATCATTTACCTACTCGAGGACGAGCAGGAATTAAGCTTGGGGATGTTGATACGTCCAAAACGTATCTATAAGTTCTGCTTGTTCCATGCCTCTTTTGGGTGATATTGCTATGATATTTATACACTTCCATACACTTTTTATCATATTTGGACTAACCTATTAACTCAGTGCACCCCAGTGCCAATTTCTGTTTTCTGCTGTTTTTGTATTTCAGTTTTTCCCGTCACGTAAACTGCCAGAAAAATTCCAGGAAAAATATATAAAAAATCAGCGTTCCGGAAGCTTCCATGCGGCCAAAGTAGGGCTGGAGGGGGCCCACAGGGGCTCCAGGCGGCCTGCCCGCGCGGCCCCCCCCTTGGCCGCGCCGGGGGGGCGCCTGGGCCCCCCAGACCTCCTCTGGTGACCCCCTTTGGCATATATTTAACACCCGTCGAGGAAACCCTGATTCCAGACCCCTTTTCTCCAGACGCGATTCCGATCTCCGCCTTCGCCATCAAGCTTCAGGGGACCAGAATTCCTGTGCCGGCACCCTGTCGGGACGGGGAAGTGCCCCCGGATTCATCTCCATCGACGTTGCTTCCTCCCTCAATGATGCGGGAGTAGTTCCTCTTCGGGGCTGAGGTTCTTACCAGTAGCTATGTGGTCAATTCTCTCTCCCATGATGTGATCTTCGTTGTGATCATAGGCTATGTTAATCTAGGGTGATCCCATGATATTTCCCCTTCCTCTATGTATTGGATTGATGTACTCACTTGTCTTTATCTAGTATAATCCCCGAGACCAAGGTGACAGCGGTCTATTGGACATGGATTAGAAAAATATTTTCATGAGTGATTTCCTCTCCTGTGTGTTGATTGAAGATTGAGAGTCTCTTGGTGCTTGTCTTTGACTATCCTTTAGATATGTTGTGGTGATTGTGGGACTCTCTTTGGATGGCCGCGGTGACATTGGGAAATCCTTAGATTGGGAACTACGAACTTTGAGGTGTGCTTTTGTAGCCCTACATAATTCTCGTCCTCTCTTGACCACGAAGGAATGACCTCCGAGTGCGTCCCCTTTGCATGTTTTATGGGAAATATCATGTGATTCGATTATGTTAATGTTGTTGGGAGTTGCCACTAGTGAAAGTATGAAGCCTAGGCCTTGTTTCCACCATTGCAATACCATTTGTGCTCACGTTTACCACTTGTTTGCTTGCTGCACTTTTTATTACAGATTTATATTACTTTGCTTTGACACTCCTATCATCCATATTTTACCATCTCTTCGCCGAACTAGTGCACCTATACAACTCCTAAGTGTATTAGGTGTGTTGGGGACACAAGAGACTTCTTGTATCTTAGTTGCAGGGTTGCTTGAGAGAGACCATCTTCAACCTCTACTTCCCTGAGTTCGATAAACCTTAGGTCACCCACTTGAGGGAAATTGCCGCTGTCCTACAAACCTCTGCGCTTGGAGGCCCAACATAGTCTACAAGAGTAGAAGCGTGTGTAGACATCACGGAGCAAAATGAGATGCGGTCCCCCCCCCCAACATCTTCTTAGAAAGATTATTCAAACCATCCGTGACATGGGAGGGGGAATGTCGGTGTCAAAACCGGCGGATCTCGGGTAGGGGGTCCCGAACTGTGCGTCAAGGTTGGATGGTAACAGGAGACAGGGAACACTTTGTTTTACCCAGGTTCGGGCCCTCTCGATGGAGGTAAAACCCTACTCCTGCTAGATTAATATTGATGATATGGGTAGTACAAGAGTAGATCTACCACGAGATCAAGGAGGCTAAACCCTAGAAGCTAGCCTACGGTATGATTGTGTATGATAATGGTTGGTTGTCTGTTGTCGTACGGACTACAACCCTCCGGTTTATATAGACACCGGATAGGGCTAGGGTTACACAGAGTCGGTTACATGGGTAGGAGATCTTGAATATCCGCACGCCTAGCTTGCCTTCTACGCCAAGGAAAGAACCTTTCGGACACGGGACGGAGCTTCGATCTTGTATCTTCATAGTCCTGGAGTCCGGCGGGAGGTATAGTCCGGCTATCCGAACACCCCCTAATCCGGGACTCCCTCAGTAGCCCCTGAACCTGGCTTCAATGACGATTAGTCCGGCGCGCAAATTGTCTTCGGCATTGCAGGGCGGGTTCCTCCTCCAAGTTCTTCAAGAAGACGAGTAACACCAAAAAATAGTGTCCGGCTCTGCAAAATAAGTTTCCATGTATTGCCATATAGAGAATAATGTTAACACAAATCTAATCTGCTGACGTATCCTGCGATGCATCATAACATCGCGGCCAAGCCTTCTGTATGGAGTATTTTTACTGTTGCACCACTACACGTTTATCGAGGCGGTTTCCTAGGCACGTCTTATCGAAGCAGAGACCGTGCGGCCCTTTTAGCGGGATTCTCATTAATACGGACGTGGGTAACCCAACCGTGCCATTTACCACGGCATTTGGGAGGCAGGCGAGTTTTATTAGGCAAGTGGGGTCGCATAACCGCGGTCGACCATATAAGGGGATAAGGATCCACCCTTTCACTTTACGCCTTCTTCCTCCTCTGCCAACCAATCTCTTGCGCACTCAAGCTCTAGCGCCCAAGTTCGCCCTTCTCACCTTAACCCTCCCCAACGATGTCTGGAGCTGGAGGCAAATGGATGGCCTCCTCCATCACGGAGGAGCAAGTAAAAAAGTTAAGGAAAGCCGGATATCTGTCCAAGGACATCGCCCATCGGCTTCCTGAGGAAGGGCAGCTTCTTCCCACCCCACAGCCCCATGAGAGGGTAGTTTTTCTTCCCCACTTTCTCCGCGGACTAGGTTTTCCACTCCACCCATTTGTCCGGGGTCTTATGTTCTATTACGGGCTGGATTTCCACGATCTGTCCCGAACTTCATCCTCAACATCTCGACGTTTATCGTCGTGTGCGAGGCCTTTCTCCGCGTCCGTCCCCACTTCGGCCTCTGGCTCAAGACTTTCAACGTCAAGCCCAAGGTGGTGTCCGGCGCCCAGGCGGAGTGCGGAGGCGCCATGGCCGGCAAGATGGCCAATGTCCTCTGGTTCGAGGGCTCCTTTGTGGAGACCTTGAAGGGGTGGCAAGCTGGGTGGTTTTACATCACCGAGCCACGCGATCCGAAATGGATTGCAACCCCCGAGTTCAGATCCGGACCCCCCACGCGGCTTATGTCCTGGACAAAAACGGGCCTGTCGTGGGGCAACGAGGAAGAAGTGACCGGACTGCAAACCTGCATCCAGTCCCTGGTGGACAAGCCAATCAGGCTTGTGAACGTGATCCAAGTCATGATCGTCCGCCAGATCCTCCCGTGTCAACAACGGGGCTTCACTTTGTGGGAATTCGACTCGGCGTAGCACCGAACCCTCAACAGGCTCTTCGACACGACGTATGAAGACGTCTGGAAGGTGCTTTTCAAAGGCGCCGAGTGCCCCGCATCTGCTTCCGAGGACCGCGGATTCAGCTCGCAGCGTAACGGCAGCGAGGTAAGCTCTCTGTACTTTTGACAAGCTCGTTAAGCTCTTTTTCATAGATTAACTCCATGCGGGATCTAAACTCCCTTCACCTTTGACAGGCTTGGCGAGCGATAGCCGGACCCATCAACTGTCCGGCCCCTCTACCCGAAGACCCAGCCCCAGCTCTTCTAAAGGAGCAGCTGGCTTCGGCACCTTACGTGGTGCCGGATAAGAAGGCCAAGAAGAAGGTAACCACCGGGGCTCGAAAGAGCGCCCGCAACGTGGATTGTTTCCACTGATGGCTGTTTCCGCTGACCGGATTTATGGCCTCTGAATCCGGCATTTACTGCCGTGTCCTCATTACTGTCGCTGCTTACGCGGCGTTTATGATTGTTGCGGCGTGACCTGCCACTTTTGTCCTTGGCATCCGGATTATCGGACTTCTTTGATAAGTTGTTACTACGAGCTAGCCAGCTGTCTTCTCCCGCGCAAAAGCAGGTGATGAGTGTTTTTAGGGCTGCCATGGACTTGGTCTTTTCCTGTCCCAGGTGCCGGGCCAGCCATTCGTCGCGGATATTATGCTTGAAGGCCGCTAGGGCCTCTGCGTCCGGACAGTCGACTATCTGATTTTTCTTCGTTAGGAACCGTGTCCAGAATTGCCTGGCCGATTCATCTGGCTGCTGAATTATGTGGCTTAGGTCATCGGCGTCCGGTGGTCGCACATAAGTGCCCTGGAAGTTGTCAAGGAATGCGGCTTCCAGGTCCTCCCACGAACCGATTGAATTTACGGGCAAGCTGTTAAGCCAATGCCGAGCTGGTCCCTTAAGCTTGAGTGGGAGATATTTGATGGCATGCAGGTCGTCGCCGCGTGCCATGTGGATATGGAGGAGATAATCCTCGATCCAAACTGCCGGATCTATCGTACCATCGTACGACTCGATATTGACGGGTTTAAAACCCTCTGGGATTTGATGATCCATTACTTCGTCTGTGAAGCATAACGGGTGTGCGGCGCCTCTGTATTGGGCTAAGTCGCGACGCAGCTCGGCAGAGCTGTGCATGTTGTGTTCGGCCCGGCTGGATTTATTGTGTTCGGACTGAAAATCGTCATGTGTTGGGCGTCCGCGCGATCCATAGATCGATCTTGTCTACCTTGCTTTGTCCTCCAGTATGTCTCGCAGGTCTGGCTCGTTCTCTTGTGCCCTGGCCGAACGGCCCCGTGGTACGGTTGGCTTGAAGGTTCGACGGGCTCTCTGTCGCGGCCGCAAGGTGGCCGGTCTGCCATGTCGTTTGCTTCATCCTCTGATCGGGGAAGCGGCCTGCGTTTGGGATAATTTTTGGAGGGGCGTCCGAGTTCATACTCTTCGGCCGCAAGGACGTCTGTCCATCTGTCAGCTAGCAAATCTTGATCAGCCCGAAGCTGTTGTTGCTTTTTCTTTAGGCTGTTGGCCGTCGCAATAAGCCTGCGTTGAAAACGCTCTTGGTCGGCTGGGTCTGATGGTACGACGAATTCGTCGTCGTCGAGGCTTGCCTCGTCTTCAGAGGGAGGCATATAGTTGTCATCCTCAACCTCTCTTTCTGCCGCCTTCTTATGAAGGCTGGCTTCTCCATCTTCCCGTGCCGAGTCTTGCTGGGGTTGGTGTTCTTCGGCGGTGTCCGGGGTAGCATTATCCCCTGTGCCGGAATCACCTTTCTTGCTTTGGCGGGATTTGGAGCGGTGCCGCTGACGCCGACGCTTAGGAAGCTTCTTCGATGTGCCATCCTACGTTGTTCCGTCGCCATCTCCGTCTTTCGGAGCGTCCACCATGTATATGTCGTATGACGAGGTGGCGGTCCAGCGCCCTACAGGTGCTGGTTGTTGTTCGTCTCCTCCTTCGTCGTCCATGTCGTCGAAGTCTTCGGAGCCGAAGTCGACCATGTCGGTTAAATCGTCGACAGTGGCTATTAAGTGGGTGGTGGGTGGGCTTTGAATTTCTTCGTCGCCCGAATCCCAACCTCGCAGACCGTAATCCGGCCTGGGCTCTCCTGATAAAGAGAGAGACTTGAGAGAGTTCAGGATGTCACCAAAAGGTGAGCACTGAAAGATGTCCGCGGCGGTGAACTCCATTACAGGCGCCCAACCGGATTCGATCGGCGGGGGCGTAGGAGATCCAGAGTTCGGAGAAGAGTCCGGCTCCTTAGAGTTATGGGCAATGCGGAGTGTGGGGCCGGCGTTCGGCTTGATTGCCTTCCACGCCGCAGCCCCTGAGGTGACGTCTATGTTGGGGAACGTAGTAATTTCAAAAAATTTCCTACGCACACGCAAGATCATGGTGATGCATAGCAACGAGAGGGGAGAGTGTTGTCTACGTACCCTCGTAGACCGAAGCGGAAGCGTAGAGGAAGTAGTCGTACGTTCTCCTCGCGATCCAACCGATCCAGCACCATTACTCCGGCACCTCCGTGTTCTTAGCACACGTCCAGCTCGATGACGTTCTCCGGGCTTCGATCCAGCAAAGCGTCGGAGAAGAGTTTCGTCAGCATGACGGCGTGGTGACGATCTTGATGTGTTACCGGCGCAGGGCTTCGCCTAAGCACTGCAACGGTACGACCCAGGTGGAATTTGGTGGAAGGGGGCACCGCACACGGCTAAGGAACGATCTCAAGGATCAACTTGTGTGTCTATGGGGTGCCCCCTGCCCCCGTATATAAATGAGCAAGGGGAGAGGGCCGGCCGGCCATCATAGGCGCGCCTGGGGAGTCCTACTCCCACCGGGAGTAGGATTCCCCCCCCCCCCCCCCCAAATCCTAGTACAACTAGGATTCCCGGAGGGGAAAGAGAGAGAGGGGCGCCGGCCCCTTCTCCTAGTCCTACTAGGACTAGGGAAGGGGGGAAGAGGCGCGCGGCCACCTTGGCCAGCCCTTCCTCCTTTTCCACTAAGGCCCATATGGCCCATTAAGCTCCCGGGGGGTTCCGGTAACCTCCTGGTACTCCGGTAAATTCCCGATTTCACTCGGAACCATTCCGATGTCCAAACATAGGCTTCCAATATATCAATCTTTACATCTCGACCATTTCGCGACTCCTCGTCATGTCCGTGATCACATCCGGGACTCCGAACTCCTTCGGTACATCAAAATGTATAAACTCATAATAACTGTCATCGTAACCTTAAGCGTGCGGACCCTACGGTTCGAGAACAATGTATACATGACCGAGACACGTCTCCGGTCAATAACCAATAGCGGGACCTGGATGCCCATATTGGTTCCTACATATTCTACGAAGATCTTTATCGGTCAGACCGCATAACAACATATGTTGTTCCCTTTGTCATCGGTATGTTACTTGCCCGAGATTCGATCGTCGGTATCCAATACCTAGTTCAATCTCGTTACCGGCAAGTCTCTTTACTCGTTCCGTAATACATCATCCCGGAACTAACTCATTGGTTGCAATGCTTGCAAGGCTTATATGATGTGCATTACCGAGAAGGCCCTGAGATACCTCTCCGACATTCGGAGTGACAAATCCTAATCTCGAAATACGCCAACCCAACAAATAATTTCGGAGACACCTGTAGAGCACCTTTATAATCACCCATTTACGTTGTGACGTTTGGTAGCAAACAAAGTGTTCCTACGGTAAACGGGAGTTGCATAATCTCATAGTCAAAGGAACACGTATAAGTCATGGATAAAAGAAATAGCAACATACTAAACGATCGGGTGCTAAGCTATTGGAATGGGTCATGTCAATCAGATCATTCTACCAATGATGTGACCTTGTTAATCAAATGACAACTCCTTTGTCTACGGTTAGGAAACTTAACCATCTTTGATTAACAAGCTAGTCAAGTAGAGGCATACTAGTGACACTCTGTTTGTCTATGTATTCACACATGTATCAAGTTTCCGGTTAATACAATTCTAGCATGAATAATAAACATTTATCATGATATATAAGGAAATAAATAATAACTTTATTATTGCCTCTAGGGCATATTTCCTTCAGTCTCCCACTTGCACTAGAGTCAATAATCTAGATTACACAGTAATGATTCTAACACCCATGGAGTTTTGGTGCTGATCATGTTTTGCCCGTGCAAGAGGCTTAGTCAACGGGTCTGCTACATTCAGATCCGTATGTATCTTGCAAATCTCTATGTCTCCCACCTGGACTAAATCCCGGATGGAATTGAAGCGTCTCTTGATGTGCTTTGTTCTCTTGTGAAATCTGGATTCTTTCGCCAAGGCAATAGCTCCAGTATTGTCACAAAAGATTTTCATTGGACCCGATGCACTAGGTATGACACCTAGATCGGATATGAACTCCTTCATCCAAACTCCTTCATTTGCTGCTTCCGAAGCAGCTATGTATTCCGCTTCACATGTAGATCCCGCCACGACACTTTGTTTAGAACTGCACCAACTGACAGCTCCACCGTTTAATGTAAATACGTATCCGGTTTGCAATTTAGAATCGTCCGGATCGGTGTCAAAGCTTGCATCAACGTAACCTTTTACGATGAGCTCTTTTTCACCTCCATATACGAGAAACATTTCCCTAGTCCTTTTCAGGTACTTCAGGATATTCTTGACCGTTGTCCAGTGATCCACTCCTGGATTACTTTGGTACCTCCCTGCCAAACTTATAGCAAGGTACACATCGGGTCTGGTACACAGCATCGCATACATGATAGAGCCTATGGCTGAAGCATAGGGAACATCTTTCATTTTCTCTCTATCTTCTGCGGTGGTCGGGCATTGAATCTTACTCAATCTCACACCTTGCAATACAGGCAAGAAACCTTTCTTTGCTTGATCCATTTTGAACTTCTTCAAAATCTTGTCAAGGTATGTGCTTTGTGAAAGTCCAATTAAGCGTCTTGATCTATCTCTATAGATCTTAATGCCTAATATGTAAGCAGCTTCACCGAGGTCTTTCATTGAAAAACTCTTATTCAAGTATCCCTTTATGCTTTCCAGAAATTCTATATCATTTCCAATCACTAATATGTCGTCCACATATAGTATTAGAAATGCTATAGAGCTCCCACTTCACTTTCTTGTAAATACAGGCTTCTCCAAAAGTCTGTACAAACCCAAATGCTTTGATCACACTATCAAAACGTTTATTCCAACTCCGAGAGGCTTGCACCAGTCCATAAATGGATCGCTGGAGCTTGCACACTTTGTTAGCTCCCTTTGGATCGATAAAACCTTCCGGTTGCATCATATACAACTCTTCTTCCAGAAATCCATTCAGGAATGCAGTCTTTACATCCATTTGCCAAATTTCATAATCATAAAATGCGGCAATTGCTAACATGATTCGGACAGACTTAAGCATCGCTACGGGTGAGAAGGTCTCATCGTAGTCAATCCCTTGAACTTGTCGAAAACCCTTTGCGACAAGTCGAGCTTTGTAGACAGTAACATTACCGTCAGCGTCAGTCTTCTTCTTAAAGATCCACTTGTTTTCTATTGCTTGCCGATTCTCCGGCAAGTCAACCAAAGTCCATACTTTGTTTTCATACATGGATCCCATCTCAGATTTCATGGCTTCCAGCCATTTTGCGGAATCTGGGCTCACCATCGCTTCTTCATAGTTCATAGGTTCGTCATGATCTAGTAGCATGACTTCCAGAACAGGATTGCCGTACCACTCTGGTGCGGATCTTACTCTGGTTGATCTACGAGGTTCTGTAGTAACTTGATCTGAAGGTTCATGATCGACATCATTATCTTCCTCACCAACTGGTGTAGGTTCTACAGAAACAGATTTCTGTAGTGTACTACTTTCCAGTAAGGGAGCAGGTACAGTTACCTCACCAAGTTCTACTTTCCTCCTACTCACTTCTTTCGAGAGAAACTCACTTTCTAGAAAGACTCCGAATTTAGCAACAAAAGTCTTGCCTTCGGATTTGTGATAGAAGGTGTACCCAACTGTCTCCTTTGGGTATCCTATGAAGACACATTTCTCCGATTTGGGTTCGAGCTTATCAGGTTGAAGCTTTTTCACATAAGCCTCGCAGCCCCAAACTTTAAGAAACGACAACTTTGGTTTCTTGCCAAACCATAGTTCATAAGGCGTCGTCTCAACGGATTTTGATGGTGTACTATTCAATGTGAATGCGGTCGTCTCTAGAGCATAACCCCAAAACGATAGCGGTAAATCTGTAAGGGACATCATAGATCGCACCATATCTAGTAAAGTGCGATTACGACGTTCGGACACACCATTTCGCTGTGGTGTTCCTGGCGGTGTGAGTTGCGAAACTATTCTGCATTGCTTCAAGTGTAGACCAAACTCGTAACTCAAATATTCACCTCCACGATCTGATCGTAGAAACTTTATTTTCTTGTTACGATGATTTTCAACTTCACTCTGAAATTCTTTGAACTTTTCAAATGTTTCAGACTTATGTTTCATTAAGTAGATATACCCATATCTGCTCAAATCATCTGTGAAGGCGAGAAAATAACGATATCCGCCACGAGCCTCAACATTCATTGGACCACATACATCTGTATGTATGATTTCCAATAAATCTGTTGCTCTCTCCATAGTACCGGAGAACGGTGTTTTAGTCATCTTGCCCATAAGGCACGGTTCGCAAGTGCCAAGTGATTCATAATCAAGTGACTCCAAAAGTCCATCAGTATGGAGTTTCTTCATGCGCTTTACACCGATATGACCTAAACGGCAGTGCCACAAATAAGTTGCACTATCATTATCAACTCTGCATCTTTTGGTTTCAACACTATGGATATGTGTATCACTACTATCGAGATTCATCAAGAACAGACCATTCTTCAAGGGTGCATGACCATAAAAGATATTACTCATATAAATAGAACAACCATTATTCTCTGATTTAAATGAATAACCGTCTCGCATCAAACAAGATCCAGATATAATGTTCATGCTCAACGCAGGCACCAAATAACAATTATTTAGGTCTAATACTAATCCCGAAGGTAGATGTAGAGGTAGGTGCCGACCGCGATCACATCGACTTTGGAACCATTTCCACGCGCATCGTCACCTCGTCCTTGACCAATCTTCGCTTAATCCGTAGCCCCTGTTTCGAGTTGCAAATATTAGCAACAGAACCAGTATCAAATACCCAGGTGCTACTGCGAGCATTAGTAAGGTACACATCAATAACATGTATATCACATATACCTTTGTTCACCTTGCCATCCTTCTTGTCCGCCAGATACTTGGGGCAGTTCCGCTTCTAGTGACCAGTCTGCTTGCAGTAGAAGCACTCAGTTTCAGGCTTAGGTCCAGATTTGGGTTTCTTCTCTTCAGCAGCCACTTGCTTGCCGTTCTTTTGAAGTTCCTCTTCTTCTTTCCTTTGCCCTTCTACCTCCGCAGCTTTCAGCATTGCGAAGAGCTCGGGCATAGTCTTAACTAACCCTTGCATATGATAGTTCATCACGAAGCCTTTGTAGCTTGGTGGCAGTGATTGAAGAATTCTGTCAATGACACAATCATCCGGAAGATTAACTCCCAGCTGACTTAAGTGATTATAATACCCAGATATTTTGAGTATGTGCTCACTGACAGACCCATTCTCCTCCATCTTGCAGCTATAGAACTTATTGGAGACTTCATATCTCTCAATCCGGGCATTCTGTTGGAATATTAACTTCAACTCCTGGAACATCTCATATGCTCCATGGTTCTCAAACCGATGTTGAAGTCCCGGTTCTAAGCCGTAAAGCATGGCACACTGAACTATAGAGTAGTCATCAGCTTTGCTCTGCCAGACGTTCACAACATCTGCAGTTGCATCAGCAGCAGGCCTGGCACCTAGCGGTGCATCCAGGACGTAACTCTTCTGTGCAGCAATGAGGATAATCCTCAAGTTACGGACCCAGTCCGTGTAATTGCTACCATCATCTTTCAACTTTGCTTTCTCAAGGAACGCATTAAAATTCAACGGAACAACAGCACGAGCCATCTATCTACAATCAACATAAACAAGCAAGATACTATCAGGGACTAAGATCATGATAAATTTAAGTTCAATTAATCATATTACTTAAGAACTCCCACTTAGATAGACATCCCTCTAATCTTCTAAGTGATCACGTGATCCAAATCAACTAAACCATGTCCGATCATCACGTGAGATGGAGTAGTTTCAATGGTGAACATCAATATGTTGATCATATCTACTATATGATTCACGCTCGACTTTTCGGTCTCCGTGTTCCGAGGCCATATCTGTTATATGCAAGGCTCATCAAGTTAAACCTGAGTATTCCGCGTGTGCAACTGTTTTGCACCCGTTGTATTTGAACGTAGAGCCTATCACACCCGATCATCACGTGGTGTCTCAGCACGAAGAACTTTCGCAACGGTGCATACTCAGGAAGAACACTTTTACTATGATAATTTAGTGAGAGATCATCTTATAATGCTACCGTCAATCAAAGCAAGATAAGATGCATAAAAAGATAAACATCACATGCAATCAATATAAGTGATATGATATGGCCATCATCATCTTGTGCTTGTGATCTCCATCCTGCAGCACCATCATGATCACCATCGTCACCGGCGCGACACCTTGATCTCCATCGTAGCATCGTTGTCGTCTCGCCAAACTTATGCTTCTACAACTATCGCTACCGCTTAGTGATAAAGTAAAGCATTACAGGGCGATTGCATTGCATACAATAAAGCGACAACCATATGGCTCCTGCTAGTTGCCGATAACTTGATTAAAAAACATGATCATCTCGTACAATAAAATTTAGCATCATGTCTTGACCATATCACATCACAACATGCCCTGCAAAAACAAGTTAGACGTCCTCTACTTTGTTTGTTGCAAATTTTACGTGGCTGCTACGGGCTGAAGCAAGAACCAATCTCACCTACGCATCAAAACCACAACGATACTTCGTCAAATAGACTCCGTTTTAACCTTCTCAAGGACCGGGCGTAGCCACACTTGGTTCAACTAAAGTTGGAGAGACAGTCTTCCGCAAGCCATCTATGTGCATAAGCACGTCGAGGGAACCGGTCTCGCGTAAGCGTACGCGTAAGGTTGGTCCGGATCGTCTCGTCCAACAATACCGCTGAACCAAAGTATGACATGCTGGTAGGTAGTATGACTTGTATCGCCCACAACTCACTTGTGTTCTACTCGTGCAAAACATCAAACCATAAAAACCAAGGCTCTGATACCACTGTTGGGGAACGTAGTAATTTCAAAAAAAATTCCTACGCACACGCAAGATCATGGTGATGCATAGCAACGAGAGGGGAGAGTGTTGTCTACGTACCCTCGTAGACCGAAGCGGAGGCGTAGAGGAAGTAGTCGTACGTTCTCCTCGCGATCCAACCGATCCAGCACCGTTACTCCGGCACCTCCGAGTTCTTAGCACACGTTCAGCTCGATGACGTTCTCCGGGCTTCGATCCAGCAAAGCGTCGGAGAAGAGTTTCGTCAGCACGACGGCGTGGTGATGATCTTGATGTGTTACCGGCGTAGGGCTTCGAGGGCCCCATGCGACGCTTCGGTGGCAATGCTACCCCCCAGGGCCCCCGTCCCGCCTAACCCTAGAGCGGTTGACTATGAGATCTAGCCCTTTGACTTCTCACAGACGTGCTTTGACCAGCGGACCTCTCCACCTGGTTGTGTTAGGTCAGCCCATAGGAACACCTAGTAGCAAGATCCGTGCCAAACCCACAGCTACATCCCCTCCGTGTAGACCCGACGCGTCCGTTTCCCCCCTCCAGGTGCCGCTGACGGCGCCGTCCGTGCGGTGGGACACACCCCGGAGACGGGTATCGCCTCTTAAGACATGCCACCACACCACCCCGCATGTATGAGGACCCCGTGCGACGCTTCGGTGGCAATGCTACCCTCAGGGCCCCTGTCCCGCCTAACCCTGGAGCGGATGACCACGAGATCTAGCCCTTTGACTTCCCACAGACGTGCTTTGACCAGCGGACCTCTCCACTCGGTTGTGTTAGGTCAGCCCAAAGGGACACCTGGGAGCAACATCCGGGCCAAACCCACAGCTACATCATCTCCGTGTAGACCCGACGCGTCCGTATCCCCCTCTAGGTGCCGTCCGTGAGGGGGGCCAGACCCCGGAGATGCGTCCCGCCTCTTCATACATGCCACATCACCACCCGCATGTATGAGGGACCGGTGTGATGCTCCGGTGGCATTGCTACCCCCAGGGCCCCCTTCCCGCTTTACCCTGGAGCGGTTGACCATGAGATCTAGTCCTTTGACTTTCCGCAGACGTGCTTTGACCAGGTACCCTCTCCACCCAGATGTGTTAGGTCAGCCCATAGGAACACGTGGGAGCAACATCCGGGCCAAACCCACAGCTACATCACCTCCGTGTAGACCCGACGCATCCGTTGCCCCAACCAAGTGCCGGTTGATACGTCTCCGTCGTATCTACTTTTCCAAACACGTTTTCCCTTGTTTTGGACTCTAACTTGCATGATTTGAATGGAACTAACTCGGACTGACACTGTTTTCAGTAGAATTGCCATGGTGTTATTTTTGAGCAGAAACAAAAGTTCTCGGAATTACCTGAGAATCCACGGTGCAACTTTTAGGAAAATATAAAAAGTAATGGCGAAAGAATCAAGGCCAGGGGGCCCACCACCTGTCCACGAGGGTGGGAGGCGCGTCTGCCCCCTGGGCGCGCTCCCTACCTCGTGGGCCCCCTGTTGCCTCACCGACCTCAACTCCATCTCCATATATTCTCTTTCGCGGAGAAAAAAATCAGAGAGAAAGTTTCATCATGTTTTATGATACGGAGCCGCCGCAAAGCCCTAATCTCTCTCGGGAGGGCTGATCTAGAGTCCGTTCGGGGCTCCGGAGAGGGGGATTCGTCGTCGTCGTCATCATCAACCATCCTCCATCACCAATTTCATGATGCTCACCGCCGTGCGTGAGTAATTCTATCGTAGGCTTGCTGGACGGTGATGGGTTGGATGAGATTTATCAAGTAATCGAGTTAGTTTTGTTAGGGTTTGATCCCTAGTATCCGCTATGTCCTGATATTGATGTTGCTATGACTTCGCCACTACTAGGAAAAGGCCTACTAATGGCGCACCAGTTTTGCCTACTAATGGCGCACTACTGGTGCGCCATTAGTATCACGCCACTAGTATTTTTTACTAATGGCGCACCACTGGTGCGCCATTAGTATCTGGTATACTAATGGCGCACCACTGGTGCGCCATTAGTATAGGCCACGGTGCCCCATTAGTATAGGCCACTGGTGCGCCATTAGTATAGGCCACGGTGCGCCATTAGTATTTTTGAATTTTGAAGGCGGGAAAATAGTAGTGGCGCACCATCTAACCCCCATCGTGCGCCATTGCTATTTTTGAGTTTTGAATTTGGATCTGGATCATGATTTTTTTGCCCATTTTTTGCTCGTTTTTTTGCTTGTTTTTTTGCACGATTTTATTTCAATTTTTTTCCTGTTTTTGGATCTTGTATGTTCTTTTGCCGTGTTCTTTTGCCGGAGAGGAGTTCGCCGGAGAGGAGGAGGAGGAGGTCACTAGAGAGGCGCTCGCCTACATCGCCGGAGAGGAGGAGGAGGTCGCCGGAGAGGAGGAAGGAGAAACCATGAGGGGATGGGAGGAGAGGAGGGAGGAGGAGCTCACCAGAGAGAAGGGAGGAGGAGCTCACCGGAGAGGAGGGAGGAGGAGCTCACCGGAGAGGAGGGAGGAGGAGCTCACCGGAGAGGAGGGAGGAGAAACCGTGAGGGGAGGGGAGGAGAGGAGGGAGGAGGAGGTCACCAGAGAGGAGGAGGAGGAGGGTAGTATGGTGGAGGAGAGAAGAGAAGATGGAGTGGAGGAGAGTAGGAGATGGAGTGGTGGAGAGGTGGAGTGGAGGAGAAGAATGAAGAGGTAAGGAGGAGAGGACCACGCCCAGCCATATATATGGCATAGTAATGGTGCACCGCGGGCAGGTGCGCCATTACTAACTTTGTTTTTAATTTTTTGATTTATTTTGAATTTTGAAGGCGGGAAGATACTAATGGCGCACCATGGGCAGGTGCGCCATTAGTAACTTTTTTTAATTTTTGACTTATTTTGAATTTTGAAGGCGGGAAGATAGTAATGGCGCACCATGGGCAGGTGCGCCATTAGTAAGTTTGAATTTTTTTGAATTTTTTTGCCTCTCCAGATCTTAAAAGCCCCGTATCTTTTTTCTGTTAGGTTTTTGAGGATTTTGAAAATGTTTAACGGGGTTTTAGTTTCCGCTAGGACCCCGCTACCATGGGAGGGTTGGATAAAAGATGTCATGCAAGTTCTTTTCCATAAGCACGGATGACTATATTCGGAATACATGCCTACATTACATTGATGAGTCGGAGCTAGTTTCGTGTCACCCTATGTTATGACTTTTACATGATGAACCGCATCCGACATAATTATCCATCACTGATCCAATGCCTACGAGCTTTTCACATATTGTGCTTTGCTTATTTACTTTACCGTTGCCACTGTTACAATTGCTACAAAACTACTACTGCTACTTTTATCACTATTACCATTACTTCCATACTACTTTGCTTCTAAATGCTTTGCTGCAGATACTAAGTTATCCAGATGTGGTTGAATTGACAACTCAACTGCTAATACTTGAGAATATTATTTGGCTCCCCTTATGTCGAATCAATAAATTTGGGTTGATTACTCTACCCCCGAAAACCGTTGCGATCCCCCATACTTGTCGGTTATCACCGGCGGCGGCACCGTCCGTGAGGGCGACCACACCCCGGAGACGCGTGCCGCCTCTTCAGACATGCCACCACACCAACCCGCATGTATAAGCGCCCAGTGCGATGCTACGGTGGCATGGCTACCCCCCGGCCCCCCGTCCCGCCTAACTCTTGAAGCGGTTGACCACGAGAACTAGCCCTTTGACTTCCCATGGACGGGCTCTGACCAGTGGACCTCTCCACCCGGTTGTGTTAGGTCAGCCCAGAGGGACACCTGGGAACCACATCCGGGCCAAACCCACAGCTACATCATCTCCGCGTAGATCCGACGCATTCGTTTCCCCCTCTAGGTGGCGCTGGCGGCACCGTCCGTAAGGGGGGTCACACCCCGGAGACGCGTGCCGCCTCTTCAGACATGCCACAACACCATCCCGCGTGTATGAGGGCCCGGTGCGACGCTCCGGTGGCATTGCTACCCCCCGGGCCCCGTCCCGCCTTACCCTGGAGCGGTTGACCACGAGATCTAGCCCTTTGACTTTCCACGAACGTGCTTTGACCAGGTACCCTCTCCACCCGGTTGTGTTAGGTCAGCCCATAGGAACACCTAGGAGTAACATCCGGGCCAAACCCACAACAAGATCCCGTCCGTGTAGACCCGACGCGACCGTTTCCCCCCTCCACGTGACGGCGGCGGTGCCGTCCATGAGGGGGCCACATCCCGGAGACTTGTGACGCCTCTTCAAACGTGCCACAACACCTCCCCGCATGTATGAGGGCCCGGTGCGACGTTCCGGTGGGATTGCTACCCCCCAGGGCCCACGTCTCGCCTCACCCTGGAGCGGTTGACCACGAGATCTAGCCCTTTGACTTTTCACGGACGGGTGTTAACCCGTGGACCTCTCCACCCGGTTGTGTTAGGTCAGCCCATAGGAACACTTTGGAGCAACATCCGGGCCAAACCCACAGCAAGATCCCGTCTGTGTAGACCCGATGCGGCCGTTTCCCCCATCCAGGTGCCGGCGGCGGCGCCTTCCGTGAGGGGGCCACACCCCGGAGATGCATGCCGCCTCTTCATACATGCCACCACGTCAACCGGTTGTGGTAGGTCATCCCATATATAGAAACACTTGGGAGCAACGTCCCCTCCGTATTTCCCCCTCTATTTGCCGGCCGGCGTCGGCGCCGTCCGTGACGGGGGTCACACCCCTTCGTAAAGAATAAAAAAAATGTATGTATGCTTATATATATTAACAAATGCTACATGTAAGTTAGTCAAATAATAATACGTAAAAAACATAAAAATATAGCTATGCAAAAAAATAGGTATGCCAATGGCAAAGCCGTCGGCATAGCTGCGGCCAGGGCAGATGGATGTAACTTTTCGAGTAGATGATTTTTCATATAAAAAACTTTTTCATCCGAGTTCGTATGCAAAAGTTACGCCCATTTTTACAAATTCCCGAGAGATTTTGCAAAAAAGTCGAAAATTCATGTTCGTAAATTTTCCCAACAACTAGACCACATATCACATGGGAAACTTATTTTATTTTATTTTTTTCGACATTTCCATCATTTTCTTTTATTTTTTTTAAAACTGAAAAGGCGATCCAACGGGGGGGGGGGTAGAGTTTGAAAATGGGACCTTTAGGACCGGTTCGTGGCACGAACCGGGACTAAAGGTCTCAACCCCATTAGACCCGGTTCATGCCTCAAACCGGGACTAAAGGTCTAATCTTTAGTCCCGGTTTGAGGCATGAACCGGGACTAAAGGTCATCGCACCCTTTAGTCCCGGTTTGAGTCACGAACCGGGACTAAAGGGCCTAGGTGAACCGGGACTAATGCCTTAACCACACGAACCGGGACCAATGCTCACATTAGTCCCGGATCTAGACTGAACCGGGACTAATGTGAATATTGCCCCGTGACCATAGCCCTGTTTTCTACTAGTGGTCCTTCAATTTGGTTCAAATGTCCCCCATGCTGGTGCATATGGACTTCCAGCTCACCTGTCAGAGAATGCGTCTCTTGCTCCGGTTGTGCTTGGTCTCGAACTGGTTCAGCTTCTTCAGTCTCCTTCATCCTTTCACGACCGGATTCGCACCCTATGCCGA
Source organism: Aegilops umbellulata (assembly GCA_032464435.1). Classification (NCBI taxonomy): domain Eukaryota; kingdom Viridiplantae; phylum Streptophyta; class Magnoliopsida; order Poales; family Poaceae; genus Aegilops; species Aegilops umbellulata. The sequence continues at coordinate 628,478,786 of CP136055.1, forward strand.
CGGCCACGGGCCGTCGGCATAGGCCACATGCCGTCGGCTTAGGTCTATGCCGTCGGCATATCCCTGTCGGCATAGATTACGTCAGCGTAGTCTTGTCAGACCGTTGGCATAGAAAAGCTGTCGGCATAGATTACGTCAGCGTAGTCTTGTCAGACCGTCGGCATAGAAAAGCCGTCGGCATACCTCTGCCATGTGGCAGCCTCTGGGAGCTCACGGCGGCAGGTCTATGCTGACGGCTTGGCCGTCGGCATAGACCTGCCACGTAGTAGCCACTCGGCTGTCCTGGGCATATCTAAGCCGTCGGCATAGATCTGTTATGTTTTTTATTTTCTCTATTTTCTCTTTTTCAAATCATTTTGATAGCATTTCAAACCAGAAAATATGGGATTATGCAGAAATATGACAGTTCATCATCTAAAGATACTCAAGGTCATCATCATCATCTAAACATACTCAAGTTCATCATCTAAAGATCAACATCATCACCTAAACATACTAAAGATCATCATGGGCGAAACTAACAAGTAGGAACATGAAAGGTATGCACGACGGCCACATGCACGGGTATCATCATCGACATCAGGCAAGACCCCCGCCATTGAAACCACCGCCGCCAAGACCACCACCGCCAAAAGCACCGCCTCCAAAACCACCACCGCCAAGACCACCTCCGGCAAAACCGCCACCGCTGAGACTAGGACCACTCTGCCAGATCGGAGTGACCGGGGTCGATGTAGCAGGAGTCGAGCCACCGGTCCCTTACATGTTTGAGAGAAGATTCTAATGGTAAATATGATATGATAGTGTTGAATGAACGAGAACTAGTTTGTCAGTAGTTAGGCAAATGTACTAACCGGACTATCACTACCTAGTGCCACCAATTCATCGAACATGGGCATGTGTGGGGGTTCTCTCGCAGGTGGTGGTGGGGGTCCAATTTGTGGTGGCTCTGTGCGGTTAGTCCAAGACGCCAACATAGCTTGGATGTTAGTTAAACAAGCAAACTAGAAGGTCAGAAGGAATGAAAGTGCAAACTTTAGCTTGGTTTTAAGAGGGAAAAACTAACCGTCATCGCTTGACGGTTGTAATCATTGTTTACCTTCAATCGTTGCAAGTACTCCCGCACCTCAAGATTCCTATGCTCGACAAAGGCCTTATATGCCTACAAAATTTAGGTTGTTTCTAAGTGGGCAGTGCTGAAAATAAACTGAGAAAGTTAGAGAGAAAGAAGATAAGGGGGAAGTACTTATAGCATGGTGGTGGGCTAAGGGAGGCTGCGAACGCCCCGTACTCTCTAACGGGCTCGGGTTGGTAGCCGTGTTTACGAGACCGAAGGAGTGATCAAGCGATTGAAATACGGATACCGGCCATGGGACGTCCCCTGGATGGCCACCACCGCCGTGTCGTCGATCTGAGACTGGACGACGTCAGGAACATCCGGATGCAACCTCTAAAACTGCTGAGTGTAAGACTCCAGATGCTCCTCGGTCTTGCCGTAGTACTTGCTCTCGCCGTCCTTGGGATCACTCCGCTCGCGGGCCAGCTTCCACGACTCAATGTCTGAGAGTGGCCTCTTCAACTTGTCCTCCTGCAATGTCAAACAGAAGTTAGCCATACATAAGAACATTACGGTAAAGAAGAACAAAAATGCATCATGCATATAGACATACCTTCTTGGCCTTGAAGCCCCAGTGGTTCCTGTTTCCTTGGCCGTGTGTCCCGTCTTTTCTACAGTTAGCCTGGGCCTTGCTGCTCTTGGCAGCAAACTCTGCATCGTCGCAGAGCCACCTATCCACCAAACTCGTGCATCCATCATCCTTTCCATAGCACCAACGAGGAATAACCTATGCAAATTTTCGAAGCATGACATGTGAGCACGAAACATATAATTGACTTCTTGAAACAATGAAAAGTCAGTAATAGTTACCTTCATGATCTGCTCCCTGCTCAAGGTAAGTCGTTGCCTCTAGGCTTGAGTTTTGGTCATCTTTTGATGAAGGTAGTTGTGGTAGTACTACGAGACGGCAACCCAGCGCACCTCGTACTGCAACTTATGAGCTTTCTTCTTCACAGCCACCAGCAAGACCACGTCGGCTCTGGCCTTGTGCTCGTCAAGAACTCTATAGAGTTGCTGCAATCATGCATAAAACCAGAAGCAAACAAGGCATGAGTTGAGTGATTCAATGATAAACTATGAACGAAACTGAAGCCAAGTGATTCAGAAGAGAACTTACCCAAAATTTGGTAATCATGGCCTTAGCGGCCGTCCCGTACTCCGTGTGGCTGTAAGCCTCGTAGTGGGCCCAGCTCGTGGCCAAAACCCGTAGCTCCGAGTCCCTGTCTGGCCACGGGCAGAATAGGCCCGGGCAAAACTCCTTCAAGAGGACAGTGATAAAGCCGTTCGTTTTACGGCCCTTTTACCGAAGGATCCAATTACTGCAAAAGAATCAAAGGATTGCCATGTGTACAATAAGAAAATGTTGTCATGTGTTGAAAATATGATTGAGAGGTAGTTACTCTGTCCCCGCAGGTTCAATGAGCCACTTGTGCACCTCGATAGAAGGTGGTGTAGGTACTCCGGTAGTACCACGCAGCCACCCCCGGCCTTCGGAGCACCTGGCGGCAAGTCACCCCACAACTCAGGGTCAACCTCCCCTCCACCACCCTCCTCGCCCTCCTCCTCCTCACCCTCCTCACCCTCCTCGACCTCCTCCTCCTCGGCCTCCTCCTCATACTCAGAAGGTGCCTCAATATAGGAGGGCATCGAAGAACACCCCCCTATTTCGGACACGACCCGAAGTTTTTTTGACCCGGGTGCCTCTACCCCCACCTCTGCTTCCTCTAGGGGATCTTCCCAACGCCCTCCTCCTCTAGGGTCTCCTCCCCCGAGCACATTAATAACAAAAGAGCACATTAATAACAGAAGAGCACATTAAGCATACTTACATTTTCTAGAACCCATATGAATCATCACTATTGTAATCTATTTGTCGACCGGTCTCACCATCACTATCACACATATCTTCTTTGTTGTCTGACGAAGGTGGAGGCTCTTCCTCATCGTCATCGTCTTCATTTAACTTTTCAAGCATATCATGTCTCTTTGATTCACAACTGCCTCACCATCAATCCGTGCGTCATCGTCGTTTGGGTCCAGGTCAATATAACCCAAGTCAACATCCTCCTTGTTTCGGACCAAGTCATCATGTTGCTCTTGAAAGAACACTCCCTCGTATGTCATGGGGTTTATGTTGTTGTAATCATCATTGTTCGGGTCCGGTAGCTTAGCATGTGACGGCACCTTGAACAGAAGGCGCGGGTAAGGCCGATAATATACTTGTGTGGCCTGGGTAGCGGCGATAAAGAGATCAGTTCCGGCATACACGGTTGATGGTTTAACTTCAACTAAACCAACAGAAGGTGTATGTCTCAGACCCTTTTTGGGGTCAAACAATCAGCATTTGAACACAGTGAGACTTAGGTGTTCGCGGCCACATTTGAATGTAAGCTCGTATATTTTTCCTACCCTTCCGTAGTAATCTACTTTATTATCTCCTTCGGTGAAAACTCCGGTATTTATTGTTTTGGTATCAGGCCGACTGTTCTGGTGCTCCTCTGTATGGAAGCGATGCCCATTCACATCATACTTTTCGCATGTCATGATGGCAGGGTCAAAACCCATGGAAACCCATCTCAATTCTTCATCCATTGATTCGTTTGGATCATTTCCCTACAAGTTTAATTGAAATTATAGGGTGCATGAGTTTAATTGGAATTGTAGGGTGTAATAAGTAATAGGGAAGTGTGAACATTTACTTTCTCCATGAACCACGCAACAAAATTTTTCCTTCCATCAGCACCCTTTCGGAGAAGAGCGAGTGCCTCCTCTTCAGTAGGAGGCAGCATTCACATCCATTCTTCATCAACGAATCGACTACAATAAGAAAAGACGTATAAGAAGTAGGCAAAGTGAACATAACAAATTGACTAAAACAATGGTGCAATGGTATTACCTCATCCACTCATCCTCAACTTCCTTGATGTTGTGCAAGATATAGAACATGACATCCTCCCACTCATCTCGTGGCATGATATAAGGTGTCAAGCATCCAGCCCTGCCACCTTGCCCGATGAATAAAGGCAGCTTGGGTTCATACTTGGGTTCTTCTATATTGTGTCGAGACACCTTATTGTGAAGCGTGGTAACATGGTCCAGATATTACGCTGTCCTGAGGTCTTCCACCTCCTCTAGGATAACTGCCTCAGCTATGGAAGCTTCAATCTTAGCTTTGTTTCCACATTTCTGTCTCAGATGGTTGTTCTGTCTCTCAGGGCCATACTGCCAACGATTCTGCACAGGGCCCCCTAACAATACCTCGTTCACACGAGGTGCAAAATGGATGTGTCATCGGAGTAAAGAAGCCTGGTGGGAAGATCTTCTCTAGCTTGCATATCAACTCCAGCGCTTTTTTATGCATTTCTTTTATCATCTCAGGACATACTTCTTTAGCACAAAGCGTGCGGAAGAAATAGCTTAACTCCGCAAGCACATGCCAGACATGCTCGGGAACATAGCCCCGAACCATCACCGGCATAATCCGCTCAATCCATACATGATAGTCATGACTCTTGAGCCCGGTCACTTTGCCCGTTGAAAGATTGACCCCTTTAGTTATATTCGACACATAACCATCAGTGAACTTCACGACGTGTTTCAGCCACTTGAATGCCTCCATCTTATGATCCTTTATGTACGAAGTCAGCATCTGGATTTAACCTAGATTTTCGACTGCCTGTGGGAGGCTGCATGTTTAGACGTGGCCTATCACAAATATTCTGTTGATCGACTCTAGCATTAACATTATCCTTTGTCTTATCAGGAATGTTGAGGATCGTGCAAAAAAGGGACTCCGTGACATTCTTTTCGGTGTGCATCATGATGATGTTGTATGGAAGTTTGAGGTCCTTAAAATAGGGAAGCTGCGTGAAGGGGGTAATGTGAGTCCAGTTGAGCGTCTCACCATATCCTTCAAAACATTTTTTCCCTTTACCTTTTCCTTTGCCCTCGCCCTCGCCCTCGTCTTCGCCTGTGGCTTTTCCTTTCCCTTTGCCGTTGCCTTCGCCGGCAGGCTTAAGAGCTTTTAGCTGAGAAAGCACATCCGCACCAGAAAACATTGGAATCTCGTTTACTTCATGGACAACTTTGCCTTTTGTGAAGTTCTTCTTGTCTTTCCTATCAGGATGGTCTGGGGGGAGGAACTGTTGATGCAGGTCAAAGGCAACATACTTTCCACCCTACTTTAGCCAAATGAAACTCAAGGCCTGCATGCACACTGGGCAAGGCATCTTCCCACTTGTACACCATCCTAGGTCATAGCCGAGAAAGTCATGCATGCACTACTGTAGCCAAACTTTCATCAAGAAATTTTTCTGCAGATGTCGGTCGTATGTCAACCTTGGGAAGTACCAAGAATTGTGCAAATCATCCACCAACGGCTGCATAAACACACTCAAATTCTTCCCCGGATATTCAGACCCTGGAATTATAAGTGACAGGACCATGGTCTTGCGTTGCATTATGGCGCCGGGAGGGAGACTAAGCGGAATAACAAATACCGGCCAGCAGCGGTATGGATTAGACGACATACCATATGGATTGAACCCATCACCGGATATAGTAATTCTGACATTCCCAGCCTCGGCTGCTTCCTCTGGGTATTCTATATTGAATGACTTCCATGCTTCACCTTCTGATGGATGTACAATTTTATTTGGATTGTACCTTTTCCCTTCCTTGTGCCACTTCATCATTTTGGCAGACTCCTCGGTGATGAAAAGGCGCTGCAGTCTTTTTATAAAATCAAGATATCGAAGAACCTTCACAGGGATTTTTAGCTGCTACTTTTGACCCTGCTCATCGACCACCTCAATATACCGAGAGGAACCACACTTCCTACAGTAGTTGTCATTCGCATACTCATGCCTAAACAAAAGGCAATTATTTGGAAAAACATGTATTTTCTCATAATCCATGGAGAGCGCCTTCATTATTTTCTTCGTAGAGTACACGATTTTCGGCAGTTCATGGCCCTCAGGCAGGCTATTAGCCCATACTCCCAGAAATGCTTCGAAGCAACCTCTACTACAGCCGTACTCAGCCTTGACTGCCATCAGTTGCGAGATGGCATCCAACACAGAGAGCTTGGCACCCTCATAAAGAGTTTTCTTTGACGAGGCCAAGATATCCAGGAAGGCCTTTGCAATTTCCTCCGGCTCCTTCGGTTCATTCGCCGAATGTGACGAAAGTGTCGGCTGTGCATCAGCGACATCATCTAGCATGTCTCTAACCCCATCGTCCTCATAACTAGCGACGTGTTTTCGTATCACCTCCTCTCTACCACGGTCCCGCTGGTCAAAGTTTATCGGCATATTAAAGTTGGACATAAATACATGCGTGCGAAGGTGCTTAGTCATCTCACTCATATCTCTTCTTATACATCTCTTACATTTGGCACAGGGGCATTCTGGCACAATCCTCATTGGACTACGGAATATCTCTTTCAAAAACACATCAGTTTTCTCGACACACTCTGCTGTTACTTGATTCCGACGGAAAAACCACTATACCTCCACTGATTATCTGCCATCTCTACTTTATTGGAAGCCACACAACAAAATTAAGGATTCAATTTAAATACACACATCAATATTTTATTTTTTTACAGCGTTGACGAGAAACGACATTTAATCCACCTACAAATCTAATAGGTAAAGATGGGTCCTAATCCCACCCGAGAATGTGTAGATTGAGTACGCTGTCCATGCTCTACCCCATTCCGAGACAAAAGTTTGGCAGCACCTCCCCGCTGTTCTCCAAATACACGTCTCGGCAAAATGCCGAGAGAATGTGCATCCGGAGAACAACGGGGAGGCACTGCCGAAATCCTGTCTTGGAATGGGGTAGAGCATGGACAACGTACCCAATCTAAACATCCTCGGGCTGTCCGTGGAAAACGCTGGACAACCCGAAAGAGCTGCGGTGATAAATATGCAATTGAATGCATATTTATCGATGCAACCCTTTCGGACGAGAGATGCCTAGGTTACGACACTTGATGTAAAAATTTAATCTACTGACATGGAAAAAAGTGGACGAGGTCATGGAATTTTTGCTCACCCTTCGATGTAGAGGATGTAGTCGATCAAAGGAGGGACGATCGTGGACGAACACCTCCAACATCGACGATGACTCCACGAAGATGGAACACCACAAATCCTGTTAATTCCACCGAGTGACAAAAATGTAGGTCATCACCTCACATTAAGCATTGACACTTTTAACTATGAAAAAAATCATGTTTCATCAAGTGTCAAATTTTGTCCTTCAATTTATTTAGCAAGATCATCATGATTAAATAGCCACTCATCATATCCCAATTTTGGAGCACATCTCACATAGCTACTTAACATTAAGCATTGACACTTAAAACTATGAAAAAAAATCATATTTTGTGAAGTGTCAAATTTTGTCCGGTTCAATTTTTTCGACAAGATCATCACGATAAAAATAACCACTCATCTTATACCAATTTTGTAGCACATCTCAATTTTTATTGGCAACAAATTTAAATGTTTAAAATAAATCTACTACTAATTTATTAAAAATCAAATAGCCTAACCCAACACAAGACCCTACCCAAGGCTGCCGACACGGCCGTTTCCCCCCTCCGGTGTGGCCCAGAGCCATCGGGGGCTAGCTATCCCTTCACGACTCATGATTTTATCACGCATCGAGTCTTCCATAATATTCATGCCTCATCGTTACCGCACACGTCCGTGAGCAACGTCCGGGGCAAACCGACTGACAAAACCCCTCCGGGTAGACCCGACGCGTCCGTTTCCCCCCTCCAGGTGCTGGGGGCAGCGTCGTCCGTGAGGGGGGCCACATCCCGGTGACACGTGCCGCCTCCTCAGACATGCCACCACTTCGCACGGCATGTATGAGGGCCCAATGCGACGCACCGGTGGCATTGCTACCCCCCCCCCTAGGGCACCCGTCCCGCCTAACCCTGGAGCAGTTGACCACGAGATCTATCCCTTTGACTTCCCATGGACGGGCTTTGACCAGTGGACCTCTCCACCCGGTTGTGTTAGGTCGGCCCAGAGGGACACCTGGGAGCAACATCCGGGCCAAACCCACAGCTACATCACCTCCGTGTAGACTCGACGCGTAAGTTTCCCTCCTCCAGGTGTCGGCGACGGCGCTTGGAGTGAGGGGGGCCACACCCCGGGGACGCGTGCCGCCTCTTCAGACATGCCACCACACCACCTGGCATGTATGAGGGCCCAGTGCGACACTCCGGCGGCAATGCTACCCCCCAGGGCCCCCGTCTCGCCTAACCCTGGAGCGGTTGACCACGAGATCTAGCCCTTTGACTTTCCACAGACGTGCTTTGACCAGGGGACCTCTCCACCCGGTTGTGTTAGGTCAGCCCATAGAAACACCAAGTAGCAACATCCGGGCCAAACCCACAGCTACATCACCTCCGTGTAGAGACGCCGCGTCCGTTTCTCCCCTCCAGGTGCCGCCGGCGGCGCCGTCCATGAGGGGGGACACACCCCGGAGACGGGTACCGCCTCTTTAGACATGCCACCACACCTCCCCGCATGTATGAGGGCCCCGTGCGACGCTTCGGTGGCAATGCTACCCCCCAGGGCCCCCGTCCCGCCTAACCCTAGAGCGTTTGACTATGAGATCTAGCCCTTTGACTTCTCACAGACGTGCTTTGACCAGCGGACCTCTCCACATGGTTGTGTTAGGTCAACCCATAGGAACACCTAGTAGCAAGATCCGTGCCAAACCCACAGCTACATCCCCTCCATGTAGACCCGACGCGTCCGTTTCCCCCCTCCAGGTGCCGCCGACGGCGCCGTCCGTGCGGTGGGACACACCCTGGAGACGGGTATCGCCTCTTAAGACATGCCACCACACCACCTCGCATGTATGAGGACCCCGTGCGACGCTTCGGTGGCAATGCTACCCTTAGGGCCCCTATCCCGCCTAACCCTGGAGCGGTTGACCACGAGATCTAGCCCTTTGACTTCCCACAGACGTGCTTTGACCAGCGGACCTCTCCACTCGGTTGTGTTAGGTCAGCCCAAAGGGACACCTGGGAGCAACATCCGGGCCAAACCCACAGCTACATCATCTCCGTGTAGACCCGACGCGTCCGTATCCCCCTCTAGGTGCCGTCCGTGAGGGGGGCCAGACCCCGGAGATGCGTCCCGCCTCTTCATACATGCCACATCACCACCCGCATGTATGAGGGCCCGGTGTGATGCTCCGGTGGCATTGCTACCCCCAGGGCCCCCATCCCGCTTTACCCTGGAGCGGTTGACCATGAGATCTAGTCCTTTGACTTTCCGCAGACGTGCTTTGACCAGGTACCCTCTCCACCCAGTTGTGTTAGGTCAGCCCATAGGAACACGTGGGAGCAACATCCGTGCCAAACCCACAGCTACATCACCTCCGTGTAGACCCGACGCATCCGTTGCCCCCCTCCAAGTGCCAGTTGATACGTCTCCGTCGTATCTACTTTTCCAAACACGTTTTCCCTTTTTTTGGACTCTAACTTGCATGATTTGAATGGAACTAACTCGGACTGACGCTGTTTTCAGCAGAATTGCCATGGTGTTATTTTTGTGCAGAAACAAAAGTTCTCGGAATTACCTGAAAATCCACGGAGCAACTTTTAGGAAAATATAAAAAGTAATGGCGAAAGAATCAAGGCCAGGGGGCCCACCACCTGTCCACGAGGGTGGGAGGCGCGTCTGCCCCCTGGGCGCGCTCCCTACCTCGTGGGCCCCCTGTTGCCTCACCGACCTCAACTCCAACTCCATATATTCTCTTTCGCGGAGAAAAAAATCAGAGAGAACGTTTCATCATGTTTTATGATACGGAGCCGCCGCAAAGCCCTAATCTCTCTCGGGAGGGCTGATCTAGAGTCCGTTCGGGGCTCCGGAGAGGGGGATTCATCGTCGTCGTCATCATCAACCATCCTCCATCACCAATTTCATGATGCTCACCGCCGTGCGTGAGTAATTCTATCGTAGGCTTGCTGGACGGTGATGGGTTGGATGAGATTTATCATGTAATCGAGTTAGTTTTGTTAGGGTTTGATCCCTAGTATCCGCTATGTCCTGATATTGATGTTGCTATGACTTCGCCACTACTAGGAAAAGGCCTCCTAATGGCGCACCAGTTTTGCCTACTAATGGCGCACTACTGGTGCGCCATTAGTATCACGCCACTAGTACTTTTTACTAGTGGCGCACCACTGGTGTGCCATTAGTATCTGGTATACTAATGGCGCACCACTGGTGCGCCATTAGTATAGGCCACGGTGCGCCATTAGTATAGGCCACTGGTGCGCCATTAGTATAGGCCACGGTGCGCCATTAGTATTTTTGAATTTTGAAGGCGGGAAAATAGTAGTGGCGCACCATCTAACCCCCATCGTGCGCCATTGCTATTTTTGAATTTTGAATTTGGATCTGGATCATGATTTTTTTGCCCATTTTTTGCTCGTTTTTTTGCTTGTTTTTTTGCACGATTTTATTTCAATTTTTTTCCTGTTTTTGGATCTTGTATGTTCTTTTGCCGTGTTCTTTTGCCGGAGAGGAGTTCGCCGGAGAGGAGGAGGAGGAGGTCACTAGAGAGGCGCTCGCCTACATCGCCGGAGAGGAGGAGGAGGTCGCCGGAGAGGAGGAAGGAGAAACCATGAGGGGATGGGAGGAGAGGAGGGAGGAGGAGCTCACCAGAGAGAAGGGAGGAGGAGCTCACCGGAGAGGAGGGAGGAGGAGCTCACCGGAGAGGAGGGAGGAGGAGCTCACCGGAGAGGAGGGAGGAGGAGCTCACTAGAGAGGAGGGAGGAGGAGCTCACCGGAGAGGAGGGAGGAGAAACCGTGAGGGGAGGGGAGGAGAGGAGGGAGGAGGAGGTCACCGGAGAGGAGGAGGAGGAGGGTAGTATGGTGGAGGAGAGAAGAGAAGATGGAGTGGAGGAGAGTAGGAGATGGAGTGGTGGAGAGGTGAAGTGGAGGAGAAAAATGAAGAGGTAAGGAGGAGAGGACCACGCCCAGCCATATATATGGCATAGTAATGGCGCACCGCGGGCAGGTGCGCCATTACTAACTTTGTTTTTAATTTTTTGATTTATTTTGAATTTTGAAGGCGGGAAGATACTAATGGCGCACCATGGGCAGGTGCGCCATTAGTAACTTTTTTTAATTTTTGACTTATTTTGAATTTTGAAGGCGGGAAGATTGTAATGGCGCACCATGGGCAGGTGCGCCATTAGTAAGTTTAAATTTTTTTGAATTTTTTTGCCTCTCCAGATCTTAAAAGCCCCGTATCTTTTTTCTGTTAGGTTTTTGAGGATTTTGAAAATGTTTAACGGGGTTTTAGTTTCCGCTAGGACCCCGCTACCATGGGAGGGTTGGATAAAAGATGTCATGCAAGTTCTTTTCCATAAGCACGGATGACTATATTCGGAATACATGCCTACATTACATTGATGAGTCGGAGCTAGTTCCGTGTCACCCTATGTTATGACTTTTACATGATGAACCGCATCCGACATAATTATCCATCACTGATCCAATGCCTACGAGCTTTTCACATATTGTGCTTTGCTTATTTACTTTACCGTTGCCACTGTTACAATTGCTACAAAACTACTACTGCTACTTTTATCACTATTACCATTACGTCCATACTACTTTGCTTCTAAATGCTTTGCTGCAGATACTAAGTTATCCAGATGTGGTTGAATTGACAACTCAACTGCTAATACTTGAGAATATTATTTGGCTCCCCTTATGTCGAATCAATAAATTTGGGTTGAATACTCTACCCCCGAAAACCGTTGTGATCCCCCATACTTGTCGGTTATCACCGGCGGCGGCACCGTCCGTGAGGGCGGCCACACCCCGGAGACGCGTGCCGCCTCTTCAGACATGCCACCACACCACCCCGCATGTATAAGCGCCCAGTGCGACGCTACGGTGGCATGGCTACCCCCCGCCCCCCCGTCCCGCCTAACTCTTGAAGCGGTTGACCACGAGAACTAGCCCTTTGACTTCCCATGGACGGGCTCTGACCAGTGGACCTCTCCACCCGGTTGTGTTAGGTCAGCCCAGAGGGACACCTGGGAAAAACATCCGGGCCAAACCCACAGCTACATCACCTCCGTGTAGATCCGACGCATTCGTTTCCCCCTCTAGGTGGCGCCGGCGGCACCGTCCGTAAGGGGGGTCACACCCCGGAGACGCGTGCCGCCTCTTCAGACATGCCACAACACCATCCCGCATGTATGAGGGCCCGATGCGACGCTCCGGTGGCATTGCTACCCCCCAGGCCCCGTCCCGCCTTACCCTGGAGCGGTTGACCACGAGATCTAGCCCTTTGACTTTCCACGAACGTGCTTTGACCAGGTACCCTCTCCACCCGGTTGTGTTAGGTCAGACCATAGGAACACCTAGGAGTAACATCCTGGCCAAACCCACAACAAGATCCCGTCCGTGTAGACCCGACGCGACCGTTTCCCCCCTCCACGTGACGGCGGCGGTGCCATCCATGAGGGGGCCACATCCCGGAGACTTGTGCCGCCTCTTCAAACGTGCCACAACACCTCCCCGCATGTATGAGGGCCCGGTGCGACGTTCCGGTGGGATTGCTACCCCCCAGGGCCCACGTCTCGCCTCACCCTGGAGCGGTTGACCACGAGATCTAGCCCTTTGACTTTTCACGGACGGGTTTTAACCAGTGGACCTCTCCACCCGGTTGTGTTAGGTCAGCCCATAGGAACACTTTGGAGCAACATCCGGGCCAAACCCACAGCAAGATCCCGTCTGTGTAGACCCGATGCGGCCATTTCCCCCATCCAGGTGCCGGCGGCGGCGCCTTCCGTGAGGGGGCCACACCCCGGAGATGCATGCCGCCTCTTCATACATGCCACCACGTCAACCGGTTGTGGTAGGTCATCCCATATATAGAAACACTTGGGAGCAACGTCCCCTCCGTATTTCCACCTCTAGGTGCCGGCCGGCGTCGGCGCCGTCCGTGACGGGGTCACACCCCTTCGTAAAGAATCAAAAAAAAATGTATGTATGCTTATATATATTAACAAATGCTACATGTAAGTTAGTCAAATAATAATACGTAAAAAACATAAAAATATAGCTATGCAAAAAAAATAGGTATGCCGATGGCAAAGCCGTCGGCATAGCTGCGGCCAGGGCAGATGGATGTAACTTTTCGAGTAGATGATTTTTCATATAAAAAACTTTTTCATCCGAGTTCGTATGCAAAAGTTACGCCCATTTTTACAAATTCCCGAGAGATTTTGCAAAAAAGTCGAAAATTCATGTTTGTAAAATTTCCCAACAACTAGACCACATATCACATGGGAAACTTATTTTATTTTATTTTTTCGACATTTCCATCATTTTCTTTTATTTTTTTTAAAACTAAAAAGGCGATCCACTGGGGGGGTAGAGTTTGAAAATGGGACCTTTAGGACCGGTTCGTGGCACGAATCGGGACTAAAGGTCTCAACCCCATTAGACCCGGTTCATGCCTCAAACCAGGACTAAAGGTCTAATCTTTAGTCCCGGTTTGAGGCACGAACCGGGACTAAAGGTCATCGCAGTTCGGAAGGAGTGGTCGGTATATCACCGTGGCCCGTATCTTGGTGGGCTCAACATGCTTTTCTTTTTCAAGTTCTGTAACATGCTTTGGACTGAATCTGCCAATACAAAATTTAGCCTGCAACAGAAAAACAGAGCTAATATTAACAAGCACTGTTTCCTTGCTGCTCAACTCTAAGCTGGACAGCCGACTGTATACTGCATCTCCCGGTTCTTCTATCTGAAGAAACATATTCACTAACCCCAAGCTCAGTTCTGATATTTACAACTCCAGTTCGGGTAACTTAAGGACCGGGTCACAGCCTCACAGGCCATAGTACTCTTCCTCTAGTTGAACACAAATGATGCCAAACTAACTTGACCCGCACTAGGAGGTCTTGCCTTAGCTGACCGTCACTAGGCATATTTTCTCCTCGAACCAAAAAGTTAGTCAACACTTGATTAATTAAGAGGTGCATTTGTTTCCATTTGTCTGCCGTGTCATAGGATCCTGTCTATAAAGCTGGATTTTTGTGTAGAATCACAAATTTTTTTGTGAAAAAAACATATGTTTCTTTTTGTGGAGGGTGTGAAAGGTCTACGTTTACTTTTGTCCTATACCAAAAACATATACTATTTTGGTTACTGTATTAACCTCTCACTATTATTTGTTTCAGCAAACAAATAATCATTTTCTAATAAAAGCATCATGATCACTGTTTCCTTATTGTTTGGTTTCTATAGTAACCTTTCACTGTTATTTGCCTCAACTGACCGTCACTAGTCACAACTTCTCCTCAAAAACAAAAAAGGTAGTCAAAACTTGATTCTTTGTTGCCGTGTGGCTTAGGGTCCTTCCTGCCAAATTATTGCTCTTTGTTGCTCCCCGGAGAAAACCCACCAGCAAGTTACAAAAAGCTTCCTAAAAAGTATAGGTCTAGATTCTAGAATATTATGTACAATATCAATTTATTTTGTGCGGAAATATGTGTTTATAACTTTATATGTGTCTTATACCAAAAAAAATGGTGCTCTTTTATTAACCTCTCACCAGTATCTGTGCAAACAAATACACAACCCTTTAATAGAAGTTTTTAGTGTCCACACAACATGCATTTGAAATATAAATTATGTCTAGAGATTTTCCAAAATTTCCGGTCGCATCCAGTTGAGAATTCCCTTTCTGTACTTTTTATAGCAATGCTGAACTTGACCGGCAGAGTTAAAGCGTCCGAAAAAACTTGTTGAAGCGATGGAATCTTCTCCACTACCATATTTACCATGATGGTTACTACATCCTATATATATAACATATATTCATATCTCAATCTCCAGATATCAGAAAGATTCATCAAAACAATTTTCAACCCACCATGCTTCATTTTTTCATTGTGTTCGTGCTTGCCATATCTGTTCCTCCGGCGGCGTGCTTTTCTGCAGCAAATGGTAGCAGCATCTTGACAGAAGGCCAAGAGCTCAGCGGTGGCAACAGGCTCATCTCAAAGAATGGCAAGTTCACGTTGGGCTTCTTCACATCAGGCAGCAGTAAGTCTTCCTCAGACAACACCACCTTGCCCAACTGGTATGTAGGTATATGGTTCAACAAGATCCCAAAGTTCACTCCTGTGTGGATTGCGAACAGAGAAAAACCAATCACTGACCCCAAGTTTAGACTGTCCAAGCTTAGAATCTCAAGGGATCGCAATCTTGTCATCTTAAGTCATGCAGCTAAAATCCGTAATCTGGTCCAGTCAAATAATAGCAGCCAAAGGTAGAAGAACAACTAACAAGAATACTACCATCATGGCGGCGCTCTCAGATGATGGCAACCTTGTCATAAGAGACGCCTCGAACCCATCCATCGTGTGGTGGCAGAGCTTTGATCACCCAACAGATGTTTTCCTCCCCGGCGCAAGGATTGGCCGGAACAAGGTTACTGGCCAAAAATACAGTCTTGTTTCGAAGAAGAATCTGATAGATCCAGCTCCTGGCCTATACTGCATGGATCTAGACCCCACTGGTGATCCACAATACTTTGTTAAACATTGTAATTCATCCATGGCGTACTTCTCCACGGGGAAATGGATGGGGTGGTACTTCAATTTGGTGCCGGAGATGTCAGGAAGTAACTTTCTCCACACCAATTTCATCGACAATGATGAAGAGGAGTACTTCACTTACCCCCCGACGGATCCAACAATGATCACCATCTGCTTCCTTGACGTCTCTGGTCTTACCAAGCAACTTCTTTGGCTTGAAAGCTTGCAAGATTGGGAAACCATATATGTCCAACCCAGGGCTCCATGCGATGTTTTCGCCATTTGTGGCCCTTTCACGGTCTGCAATGACAACGCACTTCCATTGTGTAACTGCATGAATGGGTTCTCCGTGAAGTCACCTGAGGACTGGGTGCTGGATGATAGAAGAGGTGGATGCATGAGAAATACTCCACTAGAACATTGCAACAGCAACAAAACTAACACATCGGGAATAACTGACCAGTTCTTTCCCATACATAGTGTTAGATTACCATATTATGCACATAGCATGGAAACAATTGAGAGTGGACAAGAGTGCATGCAGGTTTGTCTAAGAAATTGCTCATGCACTGCCTACTCCTATGTCAAGAGTGGCTGTTCTATCTGGCATGGCCAGTTTATTAATCTAAAGCAGTACAATAATGGCACGGTCAATAGTGACGGGGAGATTCTTTTCCTTCGTCTTGCTGCTGGAGAGGTGCAAACTTGGGGAAACAACATAAAAGGAAATCAAAGAATGATCATCGGTCTCACTGTTGGTGCTTTTGGTTTGTTGGTGATGCTATTGATGATTTGGAAGGGGAAAAGGATGTGGTGTTCTCATCCCCCAAGCAACATTGAAGGTGGATGTGGAGTTATAGCATTTAACCATGTTGATTTGCAGCATGCAACTAAAAATTTCTCAGAGAAGCTAGGTGTAGGTGGTTTTGGCTCTGTATTTAAGGGGATTCTGCGTGACTCGACTACCATAGCAGTGAAGATGCTTGATGGTGCACGCCAAGGAGAGAAACAGTTCAGGGCTGAGGTCAGCACAATTGGAATGATACAACATGTCAACTTAGTCAAACAGATTGGTTTTTGCTGTGAAGGTGATAGAAGGATGCTTGTTTACGAACACATGGCAAATCGTTCTCTTGATGTCCATATATTCCAAGGCAACAACTCTATGCTAGATTGGAGTACAAGGTTCCGAATTGCCATCGGTGTTGCCAAAGGATTGTCCTACTTGCATGAGAGTTGTCATGACTGCATAATACATTGCGATATTAAGCCAGAAAACATACTTCTCGATGCGGCGCTTGTTCCTAAAATTGCAGATTTTGGGATGGCAAAACTTATGGGAAGGAACTTTAGTCGAGTTCTGAAAACAATGAGAGGAACCATAGGATACCTTGCACCTGAATGGATTAGTGGGGTGGCTATTACACAAAAAGTTGATGTTTACAGCTATGGAATGGTACTGCTAGAAATCATGTCTGGAAGGAGGAACTCATCACCTCAAGAATGTACAAGCAATAGTGATCATGATGTTTATTTTCCTGTGCAAGCTGCACTTAAGCTTCTTGAGGGAGATGTGAGGACTTTGGTCGATCAACAATTACGTGGTGACATCAACGTGGAGGAGGTTGAAAGAGCTTGCAAAGCTGCATGTTGGTGCATTCAAGATCATGACTTTGATCGTCCGACAATGGGCGAAGTGGTTCAGGTTCTCGAGGGTCTAGTAGAGCTTGATATGCCCCCCGTGCCAAGATTGCTTCAAGCTATATCAGGAAGCTCTTCTACAACTCGAATATAATCCATGTAAGGAGAAGTTCAAATTTCAGCAGGGAAGTTACGCTTCATACACACTTTTCCATAGTGATTGATACTACTAAATACATGTCTTGAAGTTTAGTCTCTATTACCATACAAACTAGTAGGGCAGCCAAATGTATCTGTGTTGCTAGGTTTGTCATGTATCGCCAATTGTATCAACCTGTCAAATGTTTGTTTCTCCCATAAATATCAGTTGACTTATTGGTATACAAAAGTTTGTAGCCAAAATACATTTCCATGACGGGTGTTCTTCATTGCACCTTAATTTCTTTAAATGTTTGCTATTTTCATCCTTGACCAACACATGGTTCTCTTTTTCTGCCCCTGTTTTATCTTTCACAAATGAGGGTTTGACAATCTTCAATCACGCCGCTCTATCCAAGTATCCAGAAACCGGTGTTTAACGGCCACCAAGGACATCAGAAAATGGTAAATTTACTAAAGAAACAAATTCACAGAAATTATTTGTGGTGGTTACCGTTGTCTACGCTCTGAAGGATGCATGCAATGGGAGCCAAACCTCTCAAACTGGTGATTGAGTTGAGTTGAATGCATGACAGCAACCACCGACGTCCTCTTAATTGCATGTGTAAATTCTGACCGACTAATCTAGCTACCTCACATGTCCTATTCCTATCTAGTACAATTATTGAGCTGTCTGCAGCACAGATTAAATGCGGTCATCACTGTCACACCAGTTGTTTGTTCGAACGTAGTACTCATCCAGCTCTTTTAAGCCTCCACAAGATCGGAAGCTGTGGGTAGGCTCGGCATGGATGCATCCATGGCGCCAACGAAGGGTGACGAGCAGCCCCCGCTGCGCATCCTCTTCTTCCCGTTCCTCCTCCCCGGCCACCTCATCCCGATGGCCGACATGGCCGCGCTCTTCGCCGCCCATGGCGCCAGGTGCACCATCCTCACCACACCCTTGCAAGCTTCGACCATCCGCTCCATCGTCGACCGTGCCAACACTTCCCTGGCGTCGCTGGATGTCGTCGTCGTTCCTTTCCCCGACGTCGGGCTTCCCCCCAGCGCCGAGAGCGGGACAGGCCTGACATCCAAGGACTACAACGACAGGTTCCTTCGGACGGCGGAGCTGCTCCGGGAGCCCTTCCGCCGCTTCCTATTCGACCACCATGCCGAGATTGATGCAGTCGTCTCCGACGGTATCTTCCACTGGTCCGTGGACGACGCCGCGGAGCATGGCATCCCGCGCATCACGTTCCTCGGCACCAGCATGTTCGCACGTTCCTGCACTGAAGCCATGCTCCGCAGCAACCCGTTCGAGTCGTGCTCCGAGGACCCGACCACCGTCGTCTCCCTGCCCGGACTGCCGCACCGGGTCGAGCAGCTGCGAGGGCAGATGATGGACCCCGCGAAGCGGCCACATGAGTGGGCATTGTTCCAGCTCATCCACGCCGCGGATCGGCGGAGCTACGGCGAGCTCTTCAACAGCTTCCACGAGCTGGAGCCAGCCTACGCCGAGCACTACCGCGCCACACTCCACCGCCTAGCCCTGCTTGTCGGCCCGGTTGCGCTCGCAAGCCGCAGCGGGAAGGACGTGGCATCAAGAGGCCATCGGGTGCCTGCGGTGGCTCGACGAGAAGCCGGCCAGCTCGGTGGTGTACGTCTCCTTCGGCACGATGACAATCTTCTCGCCGGAGCAGATGCGGGAGCTCGCCCACGGACTTGACCTCTCGGGCAAAAACTTTGTGTGGGTGATCGCCAATGGCAGTGCATCAACGGATCTGTGTATGCCAGACGGGTTCCCGATGACGCACCGCGGGTACATCGTCCGGGGCTGGGCGCCACAGGTGCTCATCTTGAACCACCCCGCCGTTGGTGGTTTCATGACGCACTGTGGGTGGAACTCCACGCTGGAGGCCGTGACCGCCGGCGTGCCGATGGTGACATGGCCACGGTACGCCGACCAATTCCACAACGAGAAGTCGTCGTGGAGGTGCTCGGGGTGGGCGTCGGCGTCGGTGCCGAGGACTACGCAACATGGATGGAGACCCACCGGGTTATCACCGGCCAGGTGATCGCCGAATCCATCAGGAAAATGATGAAGGAGGAGGGCGACGGCGACACGATACGAAAGAAAGCTGAGGAGCTCCGCGAGAAGGCGAGGGCCGCGGTGGAGAAAGGCGGGTCGTCGTACGACGATGTTGGGAAGCTCATGGAGGAGTTGATTGGCCGCCGGTGCTCTGGACGTACGGCGAGTGAATAATGGTGGTCTGGCCTCCTCCGCCTGCTTCCCGTTTTGCACTGCACCACATATATTTCTGGTTCGCGCTTGCTAAAAATCAGTCGACTGAGATTTAACCAAGTCTCAGTCGACCATGCAACATTTTTTCTCAACTCTTGCAACTTTTTTCCTACCGGTTGCAGCATTCGTCTTGTTGGTTGTAGCATGTTGTCCCTCATCGATTCTAGCATATCGTCTCACCGGTTGTAACATCTGGCATTGACGGTTGTAGCATTTTAATCACACCAGCTGCAGCACCAATTTTCATTGCTTGTAAAACCGTTGCAACATTTTTCATCATCGGTTGTAGCATCTAGCAGTGCCGCTTGCAGCAAAAGAACTATGCTGAGGTCACTCGACTGAGACTTAACCAAGTCTCAGTCGACTGAGTTCTAGACAGACCCGTGTGCATGTGTGTCCTTCTCTCTCTCTCTCTCTCTCTCTCTCTCTCTCTCTCTCTCTTCTCAACTGTAGACGGGAAAGTTTGCAATACAATAATCGTTGTACCCACGGGGTGCTAGTGCACGTATATATAATACAAGGGAAGACCTTTACCTCAACTATACAAGACTAGGAGGTGGCCACAACTTCAATACACGTGCAATACAAAACACATACTCCTCGAAGACACAGAGAATAGACCGAAACTCCTCGAAGACGGGAGTAGGCAATCCCTTAGTCATCACATCAGCAAACTGTTGCGTCGTCGGCACGTGGAGAACCCGAACACGGCCAAGGGCAACCTGCTCGCGCACGAAGTGAATATCGAGCTCAATATGCTTCGTCCGTCAATGGTGCACCGGGTTGGCGGAGAGGTAGACCGCGCTGACGTTATCGTAGTAGACAAGAGTGGCCTTGTGAACATCACAGAGCAACTCCTGGAGCAGCTGACGTATCCAAGAGCACTCGGCCACGGCGTTGGCCACGGCGCGATACTCTACCTCGGCGCTTGAGCGGGAGACTGTGGGCTGCCACTTCGATGACAAAGAGATCAACGAGGGCCCAAGCTAGACGCAGTAGCCTGACATAGAGCGTCGCGTGTCGGGGCAGCCAGCCCAGTCAGCATCCGAGTAGGCCACGAGGTTGGTGGAGGCGGAGGCCCTTAGGGTGAGTCCCAAGGACATGGTGCCGCGTATGTAATGGAGAATACGCTTCACCAGAGTCCAGTGAGAGTCACGCGGGGCGTGCATATGGAGGCACACTTGCTGAACAGCGTACTGCAGGTTGGGGCGAGTCAGTGTCAAGTACTGTAAAGAACCGACAATAGAGCGATAAAATGCTCCATCGGACGCGAGAGACCCCTCCAGAGCAGAGAACTTCGCCTTCATGTCGACGGGGGTGGGCGCCGGCTTGCAGTTAAGCATACCGGCACGCTCAAGGAGCTCATGGGTGTACTTCTGCTGATGCAGAAAGAAACCGTCAGCCCGGCGGATCACCTCGATGCCAAGAAAGTAGTGTAGGGGCCCCAAGTCCTTGAGGACGAACTCATCCCGTAGACGAGCAGTCAGCCGCTAAAGGAGATCGGGGGTGGACGGCATGAGGATGATGTCGTCGACGTAGAGCAGCAGATATGCAGTGTCAGCTCCATGATGATACACAAAGAGTGAGGCATCAGAGCGAGTGGACCGAAAGCCCAGAGACGGCAGGAAGGCTGCGATACGTTGGTACCAAGCCCGAGGTGCCTGCTTCAACCCGTACAGAGAGCGGGAGAGCAAGCACACGAAGTCGGGGTGCTCGGCGTCGACGAAACCGGTGGGCTACTCACAGAACACCTGCTCGGTGAGATGACTGTGCAAGAAGGCGTTGGAAACGTCCAACTGATGCACAGGCCAGGCGCGCGAGACGGACAGCTGAAGGATGGCGCGGATCGTGCCCGGTTTCACAACCGGGGCGAAAGTGTCGGTGAAGTCCATGCCCGCATGCTGCCGAAAACCACGAACTACCCATCGAGCCTTGTAGCGCTCGAGAGAACCGTTTGGGCGAGTCTTGTGGTGAAACACCCACTTGCCAGAGATGATGTTGGCACGAGGGGGTCGCGGAACAAGCTGCCACGTGCGGTTGCGCTGTAAGGTGTCGAACTCCTCCTGCATCGCAGCTAGCCAGTGGGGATCCCGAAGGGCAGCACGAGTAGCGCGTACTGGGCCGAAGCACTCCTGCTCGGGCACGGGTAGTCACGCCAAGTGACGGGGCAGCAGGGCCGGCGGGTGTCGCGGCGGAAGGGGCCACGACGGGGGGGACCCAGTGCGGCGACACCCGGTGCGGCGGCGGGGGCCGCGGTGGTGGGGGTTCCAACACCATGCACCTAGGCGATTCACCATTTGAATCCGGCCAAGAGCGCCAGCCGCACCATTGGGCAGGAGCCACAGCGGCACTGGATCCGGGTGCTCGAGGTCATCGGCGAACTCTTCCCGAAGTGGGAACTTGCGGGCGCCGGAGTTCATGAAAGTGTACGTGAATCAATAGCGGGGCGGCGGAAAAAAAGAGCTTACCTGTCCACCAGATCAAGCATGAACTCCACGCCGTTCTCCTCATCCCACCATGCTGCCGACCGTCCTCAACGCCACCTTCGTTCCCTCGAGATGAAAGAGCAACCCCGCAAAACCTATAATGGAGTTGTGTTTAAAAAAGCAAAGCCAACATCATAAGACCTACAAGACGTGTGCAGGCAACCAGCCAAAAGTACATCAAATTCCATGCATTTTGAAAATTTACCAAATTTAATTTTATAATTTTTATAAATGTTTCCTCCTAAATATATTAACTATATTGCTGGCCGAAATCATGCCTAGGAAAATTGGAGCCAAAGATGTCCACTTTATTGGCTGAAAAAAATACGGGACCAACTTGTTGTGTGTTTGACATGTGGGGCCTCCTAGCCAGCATATGAGACCGTTAACAAGGGCCAAACCGTTTCCGTTTTCCCATGACCCCACCGCTGAGTTCCCTAGCAGCGATCCCCAATCTCCTTCCCCAGTCCACCATCGTGACATCCCGACGGCGACGTGCGCCTCGTGGACGCAGTGCACCGCGGCAATGCCCTGTGAGTTCTTTGAAATCATCGGTAAATTGAATTCAAATCTGTTTAGATATCAATTTTTTTGCAAACATTTACTGATTTTTGGAGACCCACACAACACACAGAACTTTACCCTCTTTTACATAGAGTCACACCAGCAATTTTGGTTGATCGATCTCAAGCGCATATGCCAACACAGTAACAACTGTAGTAAAATTCCTTTTTCCTGAAAAGGAGGATTACCATCGGTCTTTGCATCGAGCTATGCACACAACCATCTTTATTAATTATTCAACAGAGACCGGCAAAGTAGATACATGGATCAACCTAGACCACCTTCCTGGCGACATCAATCACTACACCTACAAGTCTTATGGAGTGCCCTGGTGCATCCATGCACACCATCTAATCCGGTGGCCATCCCAGTCTGCACGATGAGACTAGAACACCAACCGATGTAATAGACCCTTAGCACATACCGCATGTGCACATTGAATAATCCGCTATCGCCATCTTCGATTGTCCCATCTTCAAGAGACATCAATGCATATGCCTTGACAGGCCCAACTGTCGTCGAGCCACCACGACGCCTGTTGGGTATGACCGCCCAGGAGGGGCCTGGTCATACCACTGGCGGTTCACAATAACAAAGCCCATGGAGATGTTGAAGATGGCGGTTCACAAAGCAGGCTTACTAAAGGCCCAAAGCTCAAAGGCGACTTGAGGCCTACAGGTGTAAACCATCATATATGTGTGACTTGTATTGTAAGGCATGTATAGTTAGTCACCGAGCCGGACACGTTGATATGAGCAGGTCGGGACTTCGTGAGCCGCTAGGCGTTAACCTGTGTATATAAGGGGACGACCCGGCGGTGGTTTAGGGCAAGAAACAAGACAACGAGAACTAGGTCAAGCGTATTCGCTCCCTAGTAATCGAAACCCAAGCAATACCACCTCAAACTGGACTAGGTCTTTACCTTAACCGCAAGGGGCCGAACCAGTATAAACTCATGTGTCCTTTCTCCCGTTTAACCCCTTTAAGCTGACCTATTTGCGATGGCTCCACGACTAAGTCCTTCTGCTAGGACATCTGCCGTGACAATTCCATAACAGTTGGCGCCCACCATGGGGCCAGCGCACGGTGGTTTCGAGTTCTTATAGGGCAGCTTTGAAGGGATAAAGGGATACGCTGTGGGCCGTATGATCAAGAGTCGTCGCGGCAAGCTATACATCGACGATGCAGGCTGGGGCCCCGAGGTCGGCTCAATCGAGTACGGGTACCGGGTCCCCTTCGGTGGAATCCACTTCTTCATCGGCAAGATCGGTGAACCGGGCCCTGAGCCGGACATCTGCACCGACATCATCGAGACGGCTCAGCGTGCACGACCCGCTCGGGTTCAGCCTGCCGTGAAACATGCCTTTGTTGGTTTCATCCATGGGGAGGAAACTGAGGATGGATCTGCATCTGGCGGTGAGACGGCCATCTATTCTGATGCTGAGTCGTCCATAGGCAAGACCAACTCATTGTATAAACTGCAAGACGGCCGGCTTGGGGGCTGTTCTGATGGTGACAGTATTCCGGACCCCCGCGAGCTGCCGAACAGGGTGGCGATCTTTATGGCTGGTACACAACCGGCGTTTGGTTCAACAACCGCGGCAGCTATGACTTCCGGCTCGATGGCTGCGGCGGCGGCTGGTGCTAGTGAAGGAAATATGCCCTAGAGGCAATAGTAAAGTTATTATTTATTTCCTTACATATCATGATAAATGTTTATTATTCATGCTAGAATTGTATTAACCGGAAACATAATACATGTGTGGATATATAGACAAACAGAAGTGTCACTAGTATGCCTCTACTTGACTAGCTTGTTAATCAAAGATGGTTAAGTTTCCTAACCATGGACAAAGGAGTTGTCATTTGATTAACAAGGTCACATCATTAGTTGAATGATCTGATTGACATGACCCATTCCATTAGCTTAGCACCCGATCGTTTAGTATGTTGCTATTGCTTTTATCCATGACTTATACATGTTCCTTTGACTATGAGATTATGCAACTCCCGTTTACCGTAGGAACACTTTGTGTGCTACCAAACGTCACAACGTAACTGGGTGATTATAAAGGTGCTCTACAGGTGTCTCCGAAAGTATTTGTTGGGTTGCCGTATTTCGAGATTAGGATTTGTCACTCCGAATGTCGGAGAGGTATCTCAGGGCCTTCTCGGTAATGCACATCACATAAGCCTTGCAAGCATTGCAACCAATGAGTTAGTTGCGGGATGATGTATTACGGAACGAGTAAAGAGACTTGCCGATAACGAGATTGAACTACGTATTGGATACCGACGATCGAATCTCGGGCAAGTAACATACCGATGACAAAGGGAACAACGTATGTTGTTATGCGGTCTGACCGATAAAGATCTTCGTAGAATATGTACGAGCCAATATGGGCATCCAGGTCCCGCTATTGGTTATTGACTGGAGACGTGTCTCGGTCATGTCTACATTGGTCTCGAACCGTAGGGTCCGCACGCTTAAGGTTACGATGACAGTTATTATGAGTTTTGATGTACCGAAGGAGTTCGGAGTCCCGGATGAGATCGGGGACATGACGAGGAGTCTCGAAATGGTCGAGACGTAAAGATCGATATATTGGACGACTATATTCGGAGTTCGGAAAGGTTCCGAGTGATTCGGGTATTTTGGGAGTACCGGGGAGTTACGGGAGAAGTAATGGGCCTTGATGGGCTTTAGTGGGAAGAGGAAAAAGGCTGCTGCGCCCCCCCTCCCCTCTAGTCCGAATTGGACTAGGGAAAAGGGGGCCGGCCACCTTTCCTACTCCTCCACTTCCTTCTTCCTTCCTCCCCTCTTGATGGACTCCTACTAGGACTTGGAGTCCTAATAGGACTCCCATCCTGGCCGCACCAATAGCCTTGGCCGGCCTCCTCCTCCTCCATCCTTTATATACGGGGGCAGGGGGCACCCCATAGACACACAAGTTGATCCTTGAGATCGTTCCTTAGCCGTGTGCGGTGCCCCCCTCCACCATATTCCACCTCGGTCATATTGTCGCAGTGCTTAGGCGAAGCCCTGCGCCGGTAGTTCATCAAGATCGTCACCACGCCGTCGTGCTGACGGAACTCATCCTCGAAAGTTTTGCTGGATCGGAACCCGGGGACGTCATCGAGCTGTACGTGTGTCAAGAACTCGGAGGCGCCGGAGTAACGGCGCTGGGATCGGTCGGATCGCGAGGAGGACGTACGACTACTTCCTCTACGTTGTGTCAACGCTTCCGCTTCGGTCTACGAGGGTACGTGGATAAGACTTTCCCCTCCGGTTGCTATGCATCACCATGATCTTGCGTGTGCGTAGGAATTTTTTTGAAATTACTACGTTCCCCAACAGCTAGCAACGCTGCGCGCCTGCCGACTCAAGTTCTCACAGAATTGTTAGAGTCTCTGGCGACTCTGATGGGGGTGGAGGTAACCCTGGACAACCAGGAACAACAAAAGGTGGATGTGGCTAAGCTGCGAGATGAGATAGCTCAAGCCAAGGAAGAGCTGGCGGCTAAAAACGCTAGGATGGCTGCAGAGTGGGGTGTCTTGGAGGTTCAGGCATAGCGGATCCAAGCAGACTCGTTCCGGCTCACGTTGGATCAGAATGCTTCAAATGAGGTTATGAGGAGGAGACACCGGAGTCATCTACACCCGGTTTATGAGCCGTGGAACCTCTTCAACACGCCTGGAGTAGGGACCAGTGACCCGCCGGGGGTAAACCGGACGGCTGAAGCTCCTTTACATGGCATCCAATATATAAACTTGAGTAGAGAAGCAGGGTGCTCCTTTTTTTCATCACAACTACATACTTGGGTAGAGATCTTCCAGTGAACATGTAACTAGTTTGTCCGTACATTTGATCCTTTTGTTGGTTCTTCGATACCCAGTCTGACTAAGTGTCTTATTTTCTGCTAGTTCAGTATTAGATCCAAGATTGTTGCAGCTTGTGCATTCTTCAGAGTTGAGGAAAATGAAGATGCGCTTTGGACGGAACTTCATTTGCTTTCTATTAAAAACAAGTAGTTGCCTGCGTACATGAAATTGTTTTCTTTCCCCTTTTAAGGAGTAGTAGTGTTAGGTCTAGGAGTCCGATTAAGCTTGTTTCCTTTCTTTGTACCTTATGTCTTATGTACTCCCTCTGTTTTTATTTATTTCGCATATTAGCTTTGTCCTGGATCAAACTTTATAAACTTTGACCAAGTTTATAATAGAAAAATTAAAATGCACAATACCAAATCAATACCATTAGAACCATCTTTCCTTATATTTTCATGCCATATATTTTTTATTGTGAAAGTTTAAATTATTTTCGATAAACTTGGTCAACCTTATAAATTTGACTTATTTTAAAGCTAATATGCGGAGTAAATAAAAATGGACGGAGTACTATATACGCCCCATGAGCTATGCGATGTACTATATACGCCCCTTAATATTTGCTCCTTGTAATATCTAGGGTCAGAGCAATTACCAAAGCATCAGACATACTGAAATTTACAAGAAGGGCTCCATCATTTTGGCCCGACATCTCACAGGCAAGCTGCTGGTCAGGTGTCATAAGTCGTATTCAAGGGTCTGGGTGGAGATAGTCTGCCAACTGCAGCGATGACTTTCCGCCCGGCCGGCAGCTCGACCGTGGCCTGCCAATGTTTTTTTTTTCAAGTAAACAAAATTTTATTAAGCAGTAGGTTCAGAAATATCGCTGGCAACAAGAAGGTTAACCGTTGTGATGCACTTAGGAGGTGTTTGGTTACAGGAATGGTATCGGTAATGAGTTCTTTCCTAGTTTGTTTGGTTTGTCCACGGTAAAGGAAACCATGCAATCCGGACATTTATGTTGACTTAATAACGGTTTGGTGATGGCCGTCTTAGAAAGGACATTATGTAGTTTGTTACAACAACTTGCTTGCACTAATGATCTTGTAGATGACAAGATGCTACTGCGTGCAGCCGCAGGCTGGACCTTGTTTGCACGACGATCCCAAAAACCTCGCCCATGTCCAGTGTCTCTGGGCCCGCCCCACCCGGAATCGCCCAATCAAAGTGGTGCAGGAGGTTTGCCAGCACAAGCTCCATCGTCGTGCTCGCGAACAAGGCTCCAGGGCACTGCCTACGACCTGCCCCAAATGGGATGAACTCCATCTGTGGCCCTTGCTTGTCGTACTCCACACTCATCTCCTCGAACCTCTCCGGCCTGAACTCGGCAGCATCCTCACCCCAGTGTGTCGGGTCTGTGCCAACCGCGAAGGCGTTTATCATGATGGAGGTGCCCTTGGGTATGTCGTAGCCCATCACTTGGCAATCTTCCTGGTTTGCCCTGTGGATTAGTGCCACGGAGGGATGCAACCTTAGGGTCTCTTTGATGACCATCCGAAGATAGTGCAGGTCATTGAGGTCTGCGCTGGTGACGGTGGACCTGCGGTGGTGTCCCAGCCTCTGTTGGAGTTCGAGTTTGACCCTTGCCATTACGTGTGGGTTGCGGATGAGTTCTGCCATGGCCCATTCTAGCGTGGAAGCTGTGGTGTCCGTAGCAGCTCCAAATATATCCTGTTGCAAATTATTGAATACCATTTATATGCAATATTTGATTGCATGTATCAAACAGTTCATCTAAAAGTCTAGAGAGACGAAGAAAGTCGAACAATATATTCTCAACAAGAATCGGTTACTACTAGCTAAATCCTTGTTGCAAATTAGTGATGGTATGAAGAAGTGGAATTGCTTACAAAGATGACGGCGCCGATGATCTGAGATGTCAAAGGAACACGTAGGGTGTCCTCATCGTGTAGCCTCAGGAGCACGTCCAACAGGTCTTCGTCCTCATTAGGAGTAGCAGTAGTAGCACAGGTACTATTTGGTTTCGTCTCCTTGCGCTCTTGGATGATATCTGCCAGGATTCGTTGCATCCGGGCATGGCTCCTCCTCACGTCACGGGAGTCGCTGGTCAGCCACCGGACCAGCCGCGACGATGGGAAGAGTTCCACCAGGCTGAACCCTTCCATGAGCGATACCAACGCGTCGAGCTCTCGGAGGTAAGCCTCCTGCAGCCGACACTTGCCGCCAAACGCTGCCCTCGCGATGATGTTGTTCGTCAGCCTGGCCAGCTCCTTACCAACGTCGATGATGGCGGACGACGAGGCAGAAGACGCGGCGGCCACCGACTCCACGAGGTGTGTGACCTCGGCTTGCTTGATGGACTCGATACGCCGCACCTGCCTCGCGCTGAGCAGCTCCATGATGCACACTTTGCGCATCTGCCGCCAGTGGTCGCCGTAGGGCGCGAAGATGAGGCCCTTGCCCCCGCAGCTGATGATGTCCAGCGTGGGGCCACTCGGACGGGACGCGAAGGTGAGGTCCTTCATCTTCAGAACCTCCATCGCCGCCTCGGGGGTGGACACGATGACTCTGGGCACTTCGCCCAGCCTCAGCAGCATGAGTGGGCCATGCCGACGCGCCAGGTGCAGGAATGCGCGGTGCGTCGGCAGTTTGGTGCCGACGAGGTGGTGGAGGCTGCCGATGACGGGGAGGTTCCATGGACCTGGAGGAAGCTTGGCTCCGGCGTCCTTACCAGCCAGAACCTGCCTCAGAATCAAGGACACAAGAATCGTGGCTACAGCCACCACTAGGCATAGGCAGAAGCTTCCGCAAGGGAGTTGGTCAATAATGTCTTGAGTATAATGTTTATTAGGAAAGACGAGATAGACTAGAATTTGTTCTGTCTTGTCTTGTACTTCAAGTAGATGATTATACTCCTATATATATGCCCACGAGGCTCAAGCAATACAACAACTATTCCACCAATCCCTCCCTCTCTTCTAACATGGTATCTATCGTAAGTCGATCCTAAACCCTAGCCGCCACCGCTTCCGCACCTGCGCGCCGCCCCCGGGGCGGTCGGCCTCCATGACCGCCGCCGGGGGCCGCGCCGCCCGTACCTAAGGTTCGTCCGCCGGCCGTGTTGGCCGGCTGCCCTAGAGAGTCTTTTTCCCGATCCTTTGATCCGGGTTTCTCTCTTTCGTCGGTCGCTTCGATCGGCGTTTATTTTTGGTTTTCCGGTCTATGTGATCCGGTTTGCGTCGCCCACCGGTGCCGTCGACCTCGTGCGCCTCTACTCCAACACCGGCGCGATTGGCCGGCTTCTTCACCGACCCGGCGGCCTCGCACGTCGTCCGCGCGTCTGCCCGTCGGTCGCCCCGACTCGGTGGCCTCGGGCGTCGTCCGCGCGTCGGCCCGCCGGTCGCCACGACCTGGCGGCTTCGCGTCATGCGGCGGCCCTTCACTGTCGCCGTTCGAGCGACGGCCCGCCCGTCGATCTACGCCGGCCGTCATCGCCCTGCTCCGACCGGGACTCCTGCATCACCCCAACCCGGCGGCCTCGCGCCATGCGGCGGCCAATCATAGCCGCCCAGCCGCCTGCCGCCGCCGGCTTCATCTCGGACTCCGTCGCCATCACGCCTCCACCAAGCGGCGTCCCCGACCTCGCGCGCGATCGGCTTGATCGCCCGCTCGCCGCCGCGATCCGACTCATCTACGCCGCGCGACCGACCTGGCCCGTCGATTATGCGCACCTCCGCAGGTCCCGTGAAGATCGTCCCCGAGTTCAGGGCGCCTCTCCACCGATCGAGCATCGGGCCGCCGCTGCGTCGCCCCGTCAGGCCGCAGCGCCGCCGCCCCGTGGTTCTTCTCCCGGCTGCACCGACCCGCGTCACCGTTGCGTCGCCCCTTCGGGCCGTAGTGCCGCGGCCCGCGGTCCCCCGCCTCCCAGAGGGCGTCCGCTCTAGGCCGTCCCGTGGCTGCATCGACCCTCGCGCCGCCGTTGCGTCGCCCCGTCGGGCCGTAGCGAGCGTGGCACGCGGTCCACGCCGCCGTCCCGAGGTCGTCCCCGCGGCTGCACCGACTCGCGAACCGCCGTTGTGTCGCCCCTTCGGGCCGCAGCGTCGCGGCCCGCGGTCCCCACCGCCGCCCCGAGGTCTTCCCACCATCGCCCCGACCCGCCTGCCGCCGCTGCGTCGCCCCTTCGGGTCGTAGTGCCGCGGCACGCAGTCCACTCCGCTGTCACCGCGCGTCGACCTCCCGTGGTATGCGCCGCGCCGTCTTCCTTGGCGCGGGAACGCCACCGTCCGCGCCGGTCTTCGTCACGCTGTCAGGGTTCTTCGCCTACTTCGAGCACCGCCGCCGCACTCCTAACCTAGCCGCCGCCGCCGCTCTTCTTTGGCCGCCGCCGCGGCTACCTCCGTAGCTGCCGCCGCCGCCGCCCATCCACCCCCACTTCGTCTTCGTCCAGCACCAGCTCGTCGCCAGCGTCGCCGTCATCTACCCTGACCGCTTCATCTACTCCGACAACCGCGGGTGACATTGGCCCCGCGCCGATTGGCGCCGCAACCGTCGTCGAGTCCTTCTCTGCTGGCCTCTCCGACCTCTTCGACATGGCGTACAGCTCGTGCAGGTCCCAGTCTACGCATGCCCGGTGCTGGCAACACCGATGCATGCCTTCGTCCACGACGCGTCCCCGGGCCTGGCAAGCCTGGTGCGGCGCTTCGTCAACTTCGTCTTCGTCCGTCTATGCATGCCCGGTGCTGGCAACACCGGTGCGTGCCTTCGTCTACGATGTGTCTCCGGGATTGGCAAACCCGCCGCGACGCGTCGTCAACAAACATCTCCTTCCCGGCGCACCACTACTTCGACAACGATGCGCCCCTGCTAACTCGGCGCCTACTTGCGCCCGCGGCTCCACGGCGACTTCCTCGACACCGGCTACCCCGACTCGACATCGACCACGGCATTCTTCGCACGGCTACCTCGACCACGGCTCCACCACCCACGCTCTCGGCTACATCGACAAACGGCACAAAGGGCTACCGCCTTGCTTGAGCAACCTCGTCGGTTGCCACTCCAGCCACAACTCCGCGATGCGTCGACCGTTACGACTGTGGGGGGGGGGGGGGGGGTGTCCGTCAGCTTGCCTTCGGATTCTTCTCCAGTCTTACCGTCTGCGTCGCTACCGTTGTGACTGCGGGGGGATGTTTAGTATAATGTTTATTAGGAAAGACGAGATAGACTAGGATTTGTTCTGTCTTGTCTTGTACTCCAAGTAGATGATTATACTCCTATATATATGCCCACGAGGCTCAAGCAATACAACAACTATTCCACCAATCCCTCTCTCCCTTCTACAATGTCCATGGCGGCTGGAGGAAGCTTGGTCTCCAGTCCAACTCGATCGGTACTCTTATTTATAGTGTAGTTTAGATGAGAGATGGAGTTGCTGCACCGAAGATAGGTCATGCAAGAAAACAGAAATGGCACACGTTGCTGTTTGCCACACCGCCGAAAGTCCAGGTCGTGTCGAAACGACAGCAACGCATGGGAGTTGAATAATTCTTTTTTTTTTTGAGGGGGGGAGTTGAATAATTCAAAATGAACATTTTCGTCATACCAACATTCTACCCAAAACTTTAGGAATCCCTTGATGGTTGGTATAAATTCCATCACATAAAGGTTTTATTTTTCTCAATACGGGTTTTTTACCGGGCTGGACTGGAGGGAGTACACGTTTTCTTCTAGCAAGATGTTGAAATCAACTACCTCCAAATTCCATCACATCTATTGCACGCCAACCATGAAATTTCACTCTTATTCCATGCAAGTTCTTGACCTTTGATTTTTCAACTATTACAAGTGGCCACACATAGCCTTGGAGACTTGGAAAATTCCACGTCTTACAAGTGTACAATTGGCTGGACAGAACTCATCTTCGTTTGTTTTTTTTTTGAGAAGTCATCATCGTTTTCCAGACCACGTGATCTGCAGGAAGACTTCCATGCATGCATGTTTGCAGAATCAATCCTGATATTGTCAAGTCACTAAGAATACGTGGTGATACATCTAAAAATTCTGATTAGTCTAGATAGGCGGCGGTTTTGACTAAACAGTGGACATCAGCTTGAAAAATCACTTATAATCTGATTTTCGTATGTATGTATATTATATTATGGCTACTAGCTGATGTGTACATGCAATGATATGTTTCACATAAACCAGTTTTCATTTTTTTCCTTTTTATTAGAAAAGGAGGGTAATAACTCCTAGCCTCTGTATCGACACATGCTTGAATCCATTTTATTGCCTTGTGATCGTCGGTAAACAGAAAATAAGAAACGCCGTACTCGCCAGACTAGATCAACTGCAATAAAGATTGTTAATCACACTTGTGCTCAAATAATCATATTGCTAAACCATCAGTTGAACTGGTTGGCTTCGCGTCCATTGGCATGGGCTCCGGCTTGTTCTGGCTCGGTCGGATCTGCGGCCGGGTGGCCATGAACGGTGCATGCAGACTCACCAGCGGGGCATGGGCGTGTCTGCTGGGGCTCGCGCGGCTGTCAGTGGCCGGTGTGTGAGGCCCGACATGGCACCTTCGGGGGTCGTCTCCGGGACAGATATTGACTGTCCGGGCGCCCTCGATTTTGGGCAGGTGTCCGGTGTGCTCCTCGCGGATCTGAACTGGAGACCATGGTTGGGCGTTGCAGGCTGAAACTTGAGGAGGTTGGCAGGAGGGATGGGTGGTCTGCCAACACGTCGCGGGGGTGTGCCAGTCGAGGCCTCGCACTGCTCTGCTCCAGCCCTTCCTCTTTCCCCTTGCATAGTTGCCTCTAGCTCAATATTTCGCGGTGTGCTGGTGCTGGAGGCATTAACATTGGTAGGGGTCTACTCGTGGTGGAGATACGCTCCTTTGGTAGGCTAATGGGGGCATCAGGTCAGAGTTGTGGTGTTCGTTGTCGGAGCTGGTCAGAAAGTACTAAGAATACCTCATGGTCATGGGAGTGTTTACTTAATCTTAGGTGCTTAATTTAAGCTGGCGGCGGCCAGCTGCACTGCAGCATCCTGGCAATTTCCTTTTCCACGCGCAATACCCTAGCTAGCATTTTTTTTTGCAAGTGAGTACGATACTATGTATATAGCTGCCACAACATTGTCGTATACTGCCGGTAGGCAAGCATGGTCTTATGCATACCGAAAGGTAAACTAATATGGCCATAAGAACGAGCTTTTGGATGTTGATTGGTATGAGGCAAGCAATGTTTAAAGATACCAATAGTTGTCATTTGCGTATCATTATTTATCATATTTGTTTTTATAAAAGCTTTAATTAAAGCATTTCTAGCAGACTTCGTATAATGCTCCGACTTGTAAAATAATCGTCAAAATACGGATCCGTGCCAAAAATGCGGCCGACCAGACCCGGCAAACGCGTCGGACCTATAAATTTTTTTCAGGGGCGCAAAAAACATCCATTTCAAATCCGTGAAAATAAGAATTTTGGAGGCAAACCGAAGGGGCCCTGTACACGCCAAAGCCCGTTGGTGGGAATCCAACTACCATCGGAAACTTCATGGCTTGCTCCAGTCCGCCGGGCCGCAGCGCCGGCACCATTTGTCGCGCCCGCCAGCCGCCTGCCGGCCGTCCGCCGAGCCCGCCGGCCTGCGGCTCTCTCGACAAAGGAGCTAGCTAGATAGCTGAATCGATTTGAATGGATCAGCTAGCTAGCTAGCAGCTCAATCGATACGCGTCTATTTAGCTCGCGAGCAAACGGAGAAGTTCGGCCGCCGCCCGCGCTGCCCCGGCGGCCATGGCCTCCGCCCGCGCGCCGCGGCCGTCTGCTGCTGCAGTCGGCACTACTGCTGGCCCTAGCCCGGTCGCGCTTGGTAGCGAGCACGAGGAGACGGTCGCGGAGGTAGGACACGCACACGCCGAGAGGACGGATGTTAAGATGAAAGAGGCGTGAGGAAGAAGATGGTATATTTAGGAAATATTCTTTTTACGGGTTGATTATATGGGTTCTGTTCGGACGTAGCTAAAATCGACCTTTATAATGCATTTTCCTTAGCCCGTAAAACATTTATACGGGTCGTGATTTTAAGGATGTTCTTACGATTTTACGCAAAAACTTACTTTCTGCAGAGGACTCCTAGGGGTTGGGACTGGCCGGGGAGAAATCCCTGCGTGGCAACAGCCGTTGCAGATGACGATGACGCATGTGGGTGCCGTCTCCTCCTTGGCGGTGTCGTCTTGGCCATGTCCGTACCCTGCCCGGGCACCAGGGGAACCTTAGGTTGGCTTGCTAGCCAAGTGGCAGCGGCACAACGGTCTCGTGTCTTCCTTGGAGGTGTTGCCGGGGTGCCATGGAGGCCACCGTAATTGTTGCTAGAGGTGGTGGCTTCGTAGAGGATTGGGGCATTGTGTTGTCGGTGATGGTGGCTACTGTGAGCATAGGTTCTTGGGGCACAATGTACACTTCCACTGGCTTCCCTTGGACAACACCTTCTTCGAATCCAACTGGTTCCGGCTGTTCACTCATCGACTCCTAGGCGTGAAGGTTGGAGAATGTGTTGACCTAGCCTGCGATGTAGTTGGGATTGTACTTCTAGGTTTCTGGTGTTGGTCGAGACGCGGCCCTTGATCTATGGCTCTTACCTCCTCACCATTGTGGCTTGAGGTTCAGACTAAACGAGTTGTGTCGTTGTAGTCCTCGTGTGTGTCCTCTATGCTGAAAGGTGTTGTACCAGCCGCTTGGCTCTTCTTCTATGCTATTAATGCACCTCTCCATGGTGTATCCTTGTAAAAATAATTAGTGATAGCACCCACGATGACTACACAATATACCCTGCAGCCTAACATGCACCAGACTAGGTACATTACAAGGAAGGAACAAAGTCAAATAATTACCAGAATTAAAAAGAGCCTAACCGGCCTCGGAGCCAAGTCCGAACATCCATGAGTGCAGGAGTGCAAGCCAATCGTACAACGGAAGACTTGACGTGATCTAAGTTGACAATGCACACACCGCAAAAACACACTTTAGGAAGGCAATTTGTGATATGATGCAATGTTAGTACCATATGCAAGCAAACAAAGCCAATTAGTCCCTCATTTATGTCTCAAAGAAAACCAAATGGATTAGTAGGAGAAGATATGAGTTAAAAGGCTGCAAATTTCATGTGACGACACATTGCTGCAGACGGCATGGAAATGGAAAACGGAACATATAAAGCAAGACGTGGGAGCAAGGTGTTTGGTGCGGCTAGACACGTCCGACATTAGCCGAGACCGCAAAGAGGAGGGCACAAGCACTCAATGGTAGGGGTGTCAGCGGCGATGCACCTAGGTTTTGACTAGGTATCCAGACATAGAGAGAGAGGATGAACCATGGCATGGAGGATACCTCGGGGCTAAAATGGGCTTCACACCAGAAGCCCCGATCAACCATAAGGCTCTATTTTTTCTATCGGAATAGTGGGCCATAGGACATCTAGGTCAATTTAGGGGCCTGGTCTGGATTACATAGGAATCCAGCGATCACAGACGACCAGAAAATGTGGAAATGCTAATTGTGTGAGAGGGGCAGAAAGTTGCCCAGTTTTATTTTCCTTAATAAATAAATAATCTTATCTGAGTTATGTTTAAGTTGATTTTCTAAATTTTACTAAGTTTATATAAAATTATTAACATCTAGAATATCTAATATATATAATTCAAAAATATATTTGTTCATGTATTTTTTTTTCTTGATGCATGATGATTCTTTTATTTTATTTTTGATAGAATTTTTGTTTGGTCTAAACACATACCTCTTTATTGATCAAAGAACAAGTTCACATGGGATACAATTTATGTCTGGCGTATGAAGGAGCCACACATGGCATGGTCAAAAAGAGCAGCTTCTGGTTGATCGGGGCTTCTGGTGTGAAGCCCATTTTAGCCCCGAGGTATCCTCCATGCCACACATGTCCACGTATTATAAGAGAGATCAACCAGAAGGCTCTAACAAATAACAATGAAAAAAATTGACTAAAGCAACGCAATTTGACATCACCAATTCGTTGATTTTGGCTGGTCAAAAAGAACTAGGGGAAAATGTTAGATGATACAACAAATCTAGGTACTACTCAACATTACCTTTTCAGCCGGTTGTGGAGATCGGTAGATGTAATAATTACTAAAGCAACACAGAGCAGAACAGGAGATGTGAAGCGGGCTACTCCAACCATGCGAGAGATCCGCGGTTCGGAGCTCCGGCCGCCTCGGCGCGCGTCCGGTGGAATCGAGCACTCGAGGGAGACGAGGAGAGTTGGCGGCGCAGCCTGAGAGTTTTTTTTTTCCGGTCGATCTGGCGAGACGAGGCATTAGACGCTCGGAGCGATCGTGCGTCGTGCTCGTGCTTGGACGAGGCGTGGAGCCCTCGACCAAACTGGGCTTGTGGCGTTGGAGAGCTCGGTGGGCTGAGGCCTGGGGCTGGGCCTCTCCAAGTCTACTAAAATGGAAAAGTTCTGCTGGACATATAGCCTATTAGATGGGCCACGCCTGGGGCTATAGCCCCAGTTGCCCCAGGCCCAGTTTCGCCCCTGCACTGCGCTATAAGTACCTTCAAGAGAATTCTGAGCAACTGCCCGTCCGCTCTAATCTTAGCTGGCCCGTTTGGTGGAGCGATCCATCTATTGAGACCCGCCGTATTTTTTTTTTTTGAGAGAAGCATGATGATGTATTTATTGGTAGTACTCCGGAATTTGGGCTGATTTGCGGGACCTAGTTATAATTTCCTCTAGTAGCAATCTATCCCCAAACTTCGTCCCTCCGAAACCTCCCATGGTTGTGACGTGCTGCTCCAGCTCCTGGCCGTAGGGGCAAGTGGTTTCACCCATGACCATGGAGACCGGCCAGCGAGCAGTCCTCGGCACCCACCTCCCTGTTGTGCCTCGGATTGGCTGCCACGTAGCCGAGAAGAGTCCCCCTACAAGGCTACAACGTTGTGCTCTTTGTGGCTTCGGAGGGGAGGCGACTAGAATTGTTCGGAGTTCCTAGGAAGACCAGGCGGCCGGAGGGCCTGTTGAAGTCTAGGATTCCATGACCGACCACGCCATGCAAGCTGCGGTGCTTCAGTGAGTTTCCGAAAATTCAGTACTTAGATTTCATTGGATCCAAATACTATTTTTTTTCTCTTGCGTGAATGCAAGCATCCCGGCACCAACATATCTTATTATGATTCCACTTCTTATTGAAAGTATTTAGTTAGTACACATTGATGTGCTGTGTTGGTTACTTAGTTACGGTAAAAACTACTCATGTATCCCCTCGTTTTTGCTCCGGTGCTCCCCCCCGGGCTGAACGCGAGGGGGAGAAACACAAGGACGGCTGAGATCTGTCAAAAACGATTCGTGAAGAGGGGTACGATTGTCTTTTTATGCCCGCGGAGAGCGCGGGTACAGCCCTGTACAAGCCCGCACCGGCTCGATTACTTTTGTACACTGAGGGTATACATGTATTGTACGTGGGCGTATCGTTTTCCCTTGTCACGTGCGGCGGTCGTGGGCGTGGGCGTATCGTTTTCCCTCGTCACGTGCGGCGGTCGTGGGCTAGCCACGCGGCCACGCGGCGCACGAAAACTTCCAAAAACGTCACATCCTATAAAGAGGGAGGGGAACCACCACCGGCCGCATCGCCCCCACCATTTCCCCCCAAATCGGCTCACTCCCTCTCTCCTTGCCGCATCTTCTCCCCCTCGTCTCCATCGCCCCGCCACCGCACCTACTCGCTCAACCCCACCGCCTCCCTCTCTCCGGTGGGTTCTCTTAGGCTTCGATGGCGCAAGGTGGTGGCGCTGCCGCCGCTGCGCACGGAGTTGCGGTCGAGGCCGCGAACACCGCGGCAGATGCCGTCCAAGAAGTGGCTGCCGTCGGCGGTGCGGGAGATGCTGCACCCGCAGTCGCTGGATCGGTCGCTGCGGCGGCGGATCTGGTGGAGCAGGGGGTGGTGGGCTCGGACTCCGTCGTGCCGGACCTGGTGGTGACGGCGTCTGGCGGCACACTGGATGCAGGTGCGGAGGCGAGCGACAAGCAGGTGGTGGATGTGGTAATGCTTCTCGTTCCCCTCCTCTCATAGTTGTAGTTGATAAGCAGAAGATTTAGTAGATAGGTTTTTTTTATTGTAGATCTATGATTGAATGCGGCACCCCCTTCTGCTTGTTAGGGTTTTTTGATTGAATGGGGAACCCCATTTGAGAGTTAGGGTTTTTTGTAGTTGATTCGTGGTTGAATGCTAGAGAGATCATAATGAGAGTTAGGTTTTTTATATTGGAACCTGGATTGCCTCATGTGCTCGGATTTTGTTATCTGCTGTATATGTTGTTAGATTTGTTTTGCATATTCCCTCAGTGGGCCACCCAACACTTAAAGTTGATATTGTACAAATGAGGTTAAAATTCTACTTCGTTCATTTGAAGTCTATCAATTAATTGTTGAAATGAACACAGTATGTTTAACTAGTGCACAATTTTAAAATAGTTAGGAGCTTCACTTCATTATCCATAAACTCAAATTGTAGGTAGGTTTATTTTTGATCTGTAGGATTCCTGTACTTATAAAGTGAAGCATAAGTAGGTTTGCTAGACATGCAACTATGCCAGATGACCAACTCATATTAAATTGCTGTTGCATAACTCCATGCACGAATGTCATATGAATCATCCGGTAGATGTAGTAGTTAGGGTTTTTTAATTAGATGTTTAGTTAGGGTTTTCTTGTATTGGATTCATTTATAGCCAGTTATATGTTGGACCTATGATTGAATCATCCAGTAGATGTAGTAGTTATGGTTTTTAAATTAGTTGATTAGTTAAGGTTTATTGTATTATTCATTTATAGACAGTTATATAGATTCTGTGATTGAATGTGTAGTAGATGTACTAGTTAGTGTTTCTTAATTAGATGTTTAGTTAGGTTTCTTCTATATTGGATTCATATATAGGTAGAGATAAATGTAATTAAATGGTGTGACTGAATGATGAAGTAGAAGTAAGAGTTATGATATTTTAATTAGATGTATGAGTTAGTGTTATTTGTAATGGATTCATTTATATCCAATGATATATGTAAGTAAATTTTGTGATTCAATGTTCCAGTGGATCTAGGAGTTAGTGTTTTTTAATTAGATGCTGGAGTTAGGGTATTTTAATTAGATGTAGGAGTTAGGCTTCACCATTTCACTTATTCTGACTTATGAGTGATCATTGAGAACTGCTCTGAACTAAATATATATTAAGATTTACAAATGAAATGAAAACCTGACATGTTTGTGAAGTTATATATAAAGGTCCTATTTGCATTGTCTGTCAAAAACTGCTATATCATGGGTTAATAAGAGAGGAATGATATTCATTTATACCTTCATATGCATGTTCAAAAGCAAAAACTGAAATTGCATGTCCATATGAATGAACTTGTATTTTCATAAGCCAATTGTTTAGTATGTATATAGCTTCATATATAGTGTATGAAATATAGTTAGGAGCTTTCCATCATTATACAAAATCAACTTGTTTGTAATGACATTATTTGAACTGCAATTCAATTCCTTGTAAATGACTTGCTTGGCTGACAATATAACAGAACGAGGATCTTGTTGGCAAGAAGAGGAAGTGGGACTCATCTGGCTACTACCCTTATGACAGTGATGAGGATGAGCCGTACGAGGTAAGGTCTAGCTGAAATGTTATTTGTGCATTGACTTAGTGTTAGATGTTTATAGTATTTGAATGCATAATGTATTAATGTCAGTCATTAATGTGTGCAGTATCAATCTGGAGATGATGTGGTCGAGGGGAACGTCGAGTCCTTTGAAGAGAAGGAGGTGCTGAAGATCAGGGCCCAAGGAGCTGCTAGGTACTACAACTAGAGGTCTGACAAGTACCGGTGCCCCTACTGCAGTAGGCCCAAGCCCAGGTCTGGGTTGCTGGAGCATCTGATGGAGCATTGTCGGGCTACATCCATCAGCAGTGATGACTACAAGATCAGGGCTAAACATTCTGCCCTCCACAAGGTCCTGAGAAACCCTGACATGTAGTTGCCCTAGACCCTCGTTGTCGTATGATGTAGGAAGGCTCAGTCCTTTTGGTGAACTTTGTGTGGTATTCTGATGGTGGAAACTTGTGGTGGTAATTTAGTATGAACTTTATCTAATATGCTAGTGGTCTGCATCAGCAAGTGTGACGTGTGGATGTTGCTATCTATGGCAGTAGTATATATTGCTATCTATATTTGTGTCCCTTAAATTTGCCATTATGGTTCCTTAGATGTATGATTTGCTTGAATTTAGTTGCTGCAATGATCAGACATGCCGCATCAGTGTTGCTTCACTGATCAGGCATGCTGCAAACACTTCCCATGTTGCGGCCATGTGGAACATGCTGTGGCAATGGTGCAATAAATTCCCATGCAGTGGCCATCTGCAACATGCTCTGCCCATAAGCAAATCGGACCAAATGTAAAACTTTGCGTTAAGTAAATTAATGTTTTTTATTGAAGTAAGTGGAAATTGTTCGTCGACACATATGACATCTTTCCTTCATTTGAGTAAGCAAAAATAGCAAATACTCCACCATATATATGATCAAATATTCCAATAACTGAACACATATTCCTTCATTTCATCAAATACTAACAAAAAAGTAGTTAAAGATGGTGTGTGTGTGTGCAAAAAACAATATTTGAAGAAAGGTGTAATGATTATTTGTAACATGAAGGAGTTTTTTCATGAAATGCAAGTTGATTATATTTAATATGAAAGATCTCCTTCCGTACAATTTATAGTGGCTCCGTGAAGCCGCATGTTTCGAACTGGCATTGGGCAGGGCATAAAAAATTCAGAAAAAATTCAAAAATTGTGACCCAAATTTTCTTGTACATGGTGACCCAGATGTGCAAACATGGCTATGAAAGAAAATTTGAAAAAATAATACTTTAGAATGCCCCCTTGATGTATAAACCGATTGTTTGACCAGTCAGTCTAGAGGGCAATATAAATTAAAAAACATTCAGAAAAATATAAAACCTTGGAAAACTAGCTTTGTTTGTGCAAGAGATCATGTGTGCCAAAATAGAGGTGATTTGGAGGTGGTCGAAAAAATCATCGCATTTCGGAGGGGCCATTTGGTCTAACTTAAGCCAGTTTTTGAACATACGTGATTTTTTCCACCACCTCCAAATCACCCAAATTTTCTTGTACATGCTGACCCACATGTGCCAAACATGGCTATGAATTTTTTTTGGAAAATTAATACTTTACAATGCCCCCTTGAGGTATAGACCGATGGTTTGGCCAGTCAGTCTAGAGGGCATTATAAATTAATAAAAAATTCAAAAAAAATATAAAACCTTGGAAAACAAGCTTTGTTTGTGCAAGAGATCATGTGTTCCAAAATAGAGGTGATTTGGAGGTGGTCGAAAAAATCATCGCATTTCGGAGGGGCCATTTGGTCTAACTTAAGCCAGTTTTTGAACATACGTGATTTTTTCCACCACCTTCTAATCACCCAAATTTTCTTGTACATGGTGACCTAGATGTACCAAACATGGCTATGAAAGAAAATTTGAAAAAATAATACTTTACAATGCCCCCTTAAGGTATAGACCGATGTTTTGACCAGTCAGTCTAGAGGGCATTATAAATTAAAAAAAATTCAAAAAATATAAAACCTTGGAAAACTAGCTTTGTTTGTGCAAGATCATGTGTGTCAAAATAGAGGTGATTTGGAGGTGGTCGAAAAAATCATCGTATTCCGGAGGGGCCATTTGGTACTTAAGCCAGTTTTTGAACATACGTGATTTTTTCCACCACCTCCAAATAACCCAAATTTTGTTGTACATGGTTACCCACATGTGCCAAACATGGCTACGAAAGAAAATTTGGAAAATTAATACTTTACAATGCCCCCTTGAGGTATAGACCGATGGTTTGACCAGTCAGTCTAGAAGGCATTATAAATTAAAAAAATTCAAAAAAAAATATAAAACCTTGGAAAACTAGCTTTTTTCTGCAAGAGATCATGTGTGTCAAAATAGAGGTGATTTGGAGGTGGTCGAAAAAATCATCCGCATTCCGGAGGGGCCATTTGGTCTAACTTAAGCCAGTTTTTGAACATACGTGATTTTTTCTACCACCTCCAAATCATCCAAATTTTCTTGTACATGGTGACCCACATGTGCCAAACATGGCTATGAAAGAAAATTACTTTGGGTATCCTCACATGGTGGAAATGTTTGGTCCAAATATTTTAAATATTTTGTAAAATTTATATTTAATTTAAAATTTGAAAATTTAATGCTTCAAACCTCATGGTGTTCCTACCTCTTATCACGGTTACACGTGCCTATGTAATTTCACCTTGTAATTAGTCGAACGATGGGTTACAAACTTGAGAAATATATTCAGGTGGGGAGCTCCGCCCCCCCCCCCCCCCCCCGCGGTGATTTTTCAAAAAAAGAAAATGTTAAATGTGTATAATGAATATGTTTCTCAAGTATACGAAACAAAATATAACGTGTGTGAGAAAAGTTGATCATTTATTTATAAAATGTTAATTAAATATTTAAAAATGCTAAACAAGTATTTGGAAACTGTTAAATGTGTATAGAAAAAATGTCATCGTTTATTAAAAATTCGTTAATCTTGCATTTGAAAAAATGTTTATAAAGCATTAAGACATGTTAAATGTATATTGAAAAATATTGTCCATGTACTAAAAAGTATTAATCGTGTATTTGATAATTGTTAATCAAGCATTTAAAAAAATGTAAAAATACGTATAAAAAATGTGGATCTTGTATTAAAATCTTAATCTTTTATATTAATTTTGTAATCACGTACTTAAAAAATGTTAAAAATATATGTATAAAAAAGCTAAGCATTTACTAAAAAAATAAACTTGTATTAGGAAAATATTCATGACATATACAAAA
This sequence comes from Aegilops umbellulata, assembly GCA_032464435.1. Lineage (NCBI taxonomy): Eukaryota > Viridiplantae > Streptophyta > Magnoliopsida > Poales > Poaceae > Aegilops > Aegilops umbellulata. The sequence continues at coordinate 628,522,443 of CP136055.1, forward strand.
AATTATAATGGAAAGAAAAAAACAAATTCAAGCAAAAACCCATTGAAACAAGAAATGAAACAATTGAAATAAAAAAATAAAAAGTAAATCAAAGAAAAAACAGATTGAAAAATAGTGAAAATTGATAAAGAAACGAAGATTAACAAAAAGAAAACTGTTGGAAACCAAAAGAAACAAGAACAAAAAAAACAAAGAAAATAAAATCATGAAAGAAACAAAAAGAACTATGACGACACAAAAAATAAAATGAAAATAGATCTGTAAAAGGAATAAGAAAACCAAAAAAAGAAAACATAAATAAAAAAGGAAAAAAACCGAACGAACACAGATCGCCAAAAGAATAAACAAGTATGGACCGCTCATTAATTGCTCGGAGCGTTCAGCTAGCTGGTTTTTGGAAGTGGGTTTAGAAGGTTTCGGTAGCTTATGATCCGGTTTTAGTAAGTTTCTAGGCTGGGTTTCTTCCTCATTTTACATGTGTTTTTCTGTTTTTTTAGTGTTTCTTTGCTTTTTCTTCTGGATTCTTTTCCTTTTCGTTTCTTTTGCAGTTTTTTCCCTTTTCAAACTCTTCTATTACTTCTTCATCTTTTCTTTGTCTCTTTAAAAAATCATAAAATTTTTTAAACTTATATATATATATATATATATATATATATATATATATATATATATATGTTTCGGGTTTGTGAATATTTCGTGGGCTTTCTAAACTCGATACAAATTTTCTAGAAAAGGTACTTACACATTTTTTTTAAAGAAATGTGGAACTATCAGTTTTGTAAGAGTGCATCCGAGTTCCGTGTAAGCATTATCTAGTCTGATTATTCCCGACTTGCACTTTTCTATGAAGAAATAAAAATGTGCAACTACCATGTTTTTGGAAAGGGCAATATGGTTTGATATTTTTTTTCTCCTCTTGATTAATCCATTTCAGTTTTCAATAAACTGTAGATGTAATTTTCAAAAAAAAAAATGCAACTACTCCTAGAAAAGTGCAACTGAGTTTATTACTCCCTCCGTCCGCGAATAAGTTTACTTCTAACTTTTGTCTTAAGTCAAAGTTTTAAAATTTTGACCAACTATATACAAAAGAGTAATAATATGTGTGACATCAAATTGGTATATTATGAAAGTACATTTCAAAATAGATCTAGTGATATTAATTTAGCGTCATAAATACTAGTACTTTTCCCTATAAAGTTGGTCAAAACTTTAAAACTTTGACCTAGGACAAAACCTAGAAGTACACTTATTCGCGGAGGGAGGGAGTATGTTTTTCTATCTCGTGATTTTGCTTCATTTGTATGCTTTCTATGATTTTTTTTGTACGCCCCACCGTATTTACTCATTTGGAAAAGGCCTTTTTTAGTCGTTGAAGCCTGATAAAATCAAGGAATAAGACAAAAACTATTATGTAGCCCAAGAAAAATGAAAGCACACAGGCCTATTCAAGTAACTATGGACACAAAAACACAAGCCCACAAGTCCATAAGCGTATACACCGTTGGAACGAACTGGAATATTAGAATTTTTTTTCAGGGGTGGAATATTAGCTGCTAACAGGTCTACTGAGAATTCGTCTGAGCCCATCAGTGGCGTCGAGAACGTTGTCGGCGGAGAGGCCGTACTTGCGCATCATCAGGCCTATGCCGCCGCCACTGAAGATGCCCCCCACGCCCACGGAAGGGCACACGCTAGCCGAGAAGCCCAGCCCCGGTGCCGCCGTGGCGACGTGGTAGTAGAGCTCCCCAATCGCCGCCCCAGAGTCGACCCACGCGGTGGCCTTGCGTGGGTCGACGCGGACGGCGTGGAGGTTGGCGAGGTTGATCACCGCGAACGCCTCGCCGCTCGGGCTGCCCAACCGGTACGAGAGGCCGTCGTAGTCGTGCCCACCGCTGCGCACGCAGACGCGCACGCCGTGGCAGGGCCCGCAGCGAACGGCGGCCTGGACGTGCGACGCGTTGGTGGGCGTCACGATGCAGAGCGGGGGGCTCGCCGTGGCCGGCACCACGAACCTGGCGTTCCTGATGGACGACACCAGGAGCTGCTTGAACGACGGCGAGCTCGGCGTCTGCACGAGCTGGCTGGGGACGTTCTTCGAGAGGCAGCCGAGGAAGTTGTTGTTGTTGCAGGACGACGCCAGGGAGGTGGCGGGCATTGGCACGTAGAAGCCCAAGAAACAAGCTGTGAGAAGGAGCGCCATGCTTGCCATTTCGATGGAGATGGATCTGCCGCCCTTTGTACCCTCACACGGTGCTTCTGTTCTAATTCACCTCGTTATATAGCCATGCGTCATCCTTATCTTGAAGGGTTAATTACTTACATTGAAGTTTCTCCTCAAATCAAGGAGGAGATGAATGTGCCCCGAAGATAAGACCGTCAATGTTTCTCCTCAAACTTGCCTCCCAATGCTCCACCTTGTACAGGTGCTAAGCCTGATGTGGCAAGTTATTTAAAAGGAGAGAGATGAGTATGATGACACCAGAAAGAAACAATGTTAAACACGTGAACCTTGGCAAAGCATTTAAATAAAGGAAGCCTACCAATATATAAAGAATTTTAGTTGCTAAATTATTAAATGAAGCAAGTTTAGCTATCATAAGCTAAGCGCCTATGCATTGAGGAATAGCGGGATGTGTTTGAAAGAAAGGCTTTTAACAGAAAGGCCAAATGGAGAACGAGCATCATCAGTTACAAGAAAATCGAGAGAATGGAACGCAGAGCGCGACTGGACGTGGCCTTGGCCTTGTAGGCCGTGTGCTGCGTGGCTTGTTGGCAGCGGGAAGGCGGCAATCCCTATTTGGAACTCCCTTTTTTCTTTTCTTTGCCAGATCGATTTGAAACTCGCTACCGTCCAACTACTGCCAGTTCTTTTGGAATCGTCCCCCTCCCCAGCTTATGCCAGAATCGCCTCTCCATTTTTTTTACAATCCTTACTAATTAGACCTGAACCAGATAGAATTGTAAAAAAAAAAAGTGTCCATTCTGGGACAAGCTGGGGAGGTGGGCTATTTTGCAAGAATCGCCCAAAAAACTGGCCACAACGCTTTCGCTAAAGCGCGCAAGCGAGCACCGCGAAATGGGCCGACCCATTTAGAGCATTAAAGCAGTGCCACAGAAACCGGTTTTGGGAACCTTCATGTTCCCTCAACCATTTTTTCTGTTATTTTTTCTTTTTGCCGGTTTTCTGGTCTTTCATGTTTTCTTTTTCTGTTTCTATTTCTTTATTTCCTTTTCTTTTCTTTTAACCTTTTGTTTAAACAAAATGTTTGAAATTCAAAAGTTTGTTCATAATTTCAAAGATTGTTCATGGTTTTCAAATTTTGTCAACTTTTTATAAATTGTTTTTCAGAATTGAAAAATTGTTCAGTGTATATCATAAAAATGTTTAATGTGTATTAAAATATTGTTCAACTTATATCACAAAAATGTTCAATATCTGTGAACCGCTCCCTGCAGGTTACCCCCTTCCTGTTTCGGGCATCGGGTGGGTGCTTCTTCATGGCAGGCAAGGTTTGCCCTCTACGGGTTGCGTGTATCTGCTCTGCTCCTGTGAACTCAAGACCACACATTTCTCGTTCTATGGTGAACACATCCCTCGCTCGATGGTGCGGCGTCCTTCGAGCAAGGACGAGGGGGAAGGGTCCCCCTTCGGCGAGGGTTTAGAGGGTGTGGTGTCTTCTCGGTTCTCAGGGCCGGCGTTCGGTGAGTTCACTGCCAAGTTTTTTTAGAACAAAGAGTAATCACATCTACTATATCTAAATAGGAGCCCCCCACTACCTGATTTTCCTGCCTTCTCATGCATCCACATCATCTTAAATTCTGCCAGCCGCTTGATTGACCACAAGTGGCTCAGATTTGCAGCCCGTGCTCCACGCCCCCGCTGATTTTTTTTAAAGAACATCATGCCCCCAGTTGGCTCCTCCTTCTCGGTTCCTTCCTTCCGAGAACGCACCAATTGATTTCCTCAATTAAGATTACTCTAGTGGGGGGTTACATTCAGATCTCATCATGGATCGCAGTACCTCTGGGACGTCTGCAACTAAGTATGTGTCCCCATCTATTTTAGCCTTTGCTGCCATCTCATGTGCAAGAGAATTGCACAGTCTCCCCACCACACTGATTCTGTAATCAGAAAATACAGACAGGACATCTTTGATGTCGTTGATTAGGCCGTAGCATGGTGATCTGTTTGGAGCCCCTGTCGCTAGCTCACTTGCAATCACTTTACAATCCATCTCTAAGATAAGAGTGTGGTTTTCTGTAGCTCAGGCTACACGGTACCCCTTATCTTTGCCATCCATTTATGCGTCAAGATCTGTGCAAACGCATTTGTCTTTTTTGTTTCTGTCAAACGACACAACATATGAACTTCAAATTTTGCAAAACAACAATACATTCTAACTACAATCTAGGAAAAAACTTTCAGATTTTTTCATGCATTTTAAATACTTGAAATAATATTTTTATTGAAAGAAAATCTCATTTTGTATATTTATATCAGACTAAAAAATCTGATAGTTTTTTCACACATTGATGATCTAATGTTTGTTCGATCTGCAAAGTTTGAAGTTCATATGTTCTTTCATTTTCGAGAAACAAAAAAGAGAAATCTTCTTGTTGTTAGTTAGTTGAAGAGTACGGATCTCAAAGCAAGGCTGGAGGGATAAGGATAAGAGGTTCCATATAGCCTGGGCTACAAAGGAACTTTGTGCTAAGATAATGGGTCCTCTGTATAGGCTCACAGGTGTCTTCAGGCCAATCAGTGCTACACTTGCTTCAGCCTCTTCCACCGATGCACACACCTTCAGGATCTTGCCGAGAGAAAAAAGTACCAGGCCTCTGTGGTCCCTCGCAACCGCGCCTGCAGTGCTCCTGCCAGAGTCAGCGATGAAGGAGGCATATGTATTGATTTTGACCAAGCCCTGATCAGGGGCACTCTACTGTTTGTTCTGGGGTTTAGCACAACAAGTAGGAGCACCAACTATGGGTACTACCCGTTTATCGTTAAGATGTTCAGAGACATCTGCAACATCCTTTAGCTCCTCATCGTACCTGCGTAGAAACAACACTGACTGAGTGACATATTCTTTGCCTTCTCTGTGGACCACATCATCTCGTAGATGCCAACTTCTCCATAGTAAGAGCAAGATTCTGGCACGAGTGTCCTCCGATTCCGTACTTAGCAATGCCTGCAGCCAATCAATACCAGTGAACCAGAATTTGTTCTCGGCCGGTAGAATCCAACTCTTCCGCATTTCATGTCTCAAGGTTGTACTTCTGGTGCATGAGATGACTGCATGATATTCATCCTCCTTGCCGTTGCCACAAATACCATAGGTTGCATCCAATTCAAGTGTCCTCTTGTGTTTGTTTTTCTTGGTTGCCAACGTATTTGTTGCAACTCTCCATCCGAATATCCTCACCTTCTCAGGTACCTTAGCTTTCCATATTAGATCCCATATGCTCCGATCTCCTGGGTCGCTATTAGAGCTGGATGGTACTTGTTGTTCAGAAGGCCTGGTCGAAGCAGCAAGCTTGTAGGCACTCATCACTGAAAAAACACCATTTTTCTCATAATGCCATGCAATACGATCCTCGACCTCCCTGTTTGGAATTTTTATTTTACAGATTTCATCCGCGTCAAACTGGTAGAAAATTTGGCGAACTAACTTCTCATTCCATTCTCTCCTATCCTGGTGCATTAGTTGGTTTACCCATCTAAGCCTCGACCTCCTTATAAACGCTCCTATCATAAGTCCCTCTCTTCTTGGTAGCCACTGGTCTCCTTGTATTTGGATACTTCTTCCGTTTCCCACACACCATATGATGCCCTTCTTCAGAAGTTCTAGACCAAACTCAATGGCTCTCCACACTGGAGATGCATCCGAAGCAAATACCGTGTCCAACAATTTTCCATGTGGGTAGTATTTAGATTTTAGGACCTTTGCACATAAACTGTCAGGCTTCTGAATTATTCTCCATGCCTGCCTCGCAAGGAGAGCTTGGTTAAAGAGGTGCATATCTCCAAAGCCTATCCCACCAGCTCGCTTTGGCCTAGTCATGCGCTCCCATGAAATCCAGTGAACCTTTCGGTGGCCGTGTTCATCTTCCCACCAGAAATCCCGTATCATTCTCTCATATTTCTCACAAAATCCTTTAGAAACCATAAAGACACCCATTATGAATGTGGGCAAGGCTTGGACAACTGATTTTATGTGCACTTCCTTTGCTGAAAAGGACATGAATCTCTCGGCCCAGTCGTTGCATCTCTTTCCAAATCTATCCATAATAGGTTGGAAATGTTCATCTTTCATTCTCCCCTCGGGTGTTGGGAGGCCCAAATATTTACTCTCAAAAGATGTTGTTTCCACTTCTAAGACTCTGATAATCTCCTGCCGAGTCTCACTAGGACAATGCTCACTGAATAGAAGCGAGCATTTGCTTGCGCTCAGAAGTTGTCCAGTCCCTCTCTGAAATGCAGCCAAGACCTTTTTGATGGTTTTTGCTTGCTCCACCGTCACCTTGAAAAAGAGTAAGCTATTGTCTGCAAAGAGGAGGTTAGAGACGCCCGGACTATTTCTGCCTATTTTAATGGGTGTCAAACTGCCTTCAGCGATCTCTTTCTTTAGCATGCTTACAAGCCCATCCGCAACGAAGAGGAAAAGGTAGGGGATCAACGTGTCTCCCTGTCTTAGGCCTCGGGTAGGCTTGAACAGTTCCGATAAGTCGGCATTGCATCTCACAGAATATCTAACCGATGGAACACATTGCATTACCTAGTCAGTCCACGTTCTGCTAAATCCACTCTTTTTGAAAGAACACCTTCAAGAAAATTCCAATCCACTCGGTCATAGGCCCTGGCTAGATCCAACTTATACGCACAGAAGGAGTTGGTACCCATTTTAACTGTCTGTATTTTATGGAAGCACTCAAAGGCAATGAGGGCATTATCCGTGATCATTCTCCCTGGGATAAATGCGCTCTGAGTTTCGGAGATTAACTCATCCGACATAGGGCACAAGCGGTTGACCATACACTTTGCAATTATACCTTGTAAATTACGTTACAGAGGCTAATGGGGCGATAATCTTTCAAATTCTGTGGGTCTTTGGTTTTGGGAATTAACACTATAATTGTATCATTAATTCCTTCCGGCATAACTCCCTCCTCAAAGAAACGAACAACAACCTTTACCACATCCTCCTTCATGATTTCCCAATTCCTCTGATAGAAACACGTCAGGAATCCGTCAATACCAAGTTGGTTGGCTTTTCCCTTGGCGTTCTTCTTTTCGGTCCAAGTGGAACTTGGAAGGGCTTCTCACTATGCAAGCGGTGCTTCTCTTTCTTCATGTTTAGTTGCTTGTAGTGTGGGTTGTGCTGTAAGCTGCGTGCACTGGCGGAGCTATGTTGAGGCCGAGGGGGGCCGCTGCCCCCCCAGCCTTGGACCAAACTCTGAAGGAAAAAAATTAGGGAAGTCTTAGAAGAGATTTCTTTAGCAATTTACAACCCCAAATACTCATGTTTTTGCATTGGCCCCCCCAGCAATTTGTACCAAGCTCCGCCACTGGCTGCGTGCCCGGCTCCCGCGTATCTTTCGGTCGTTGTTGTTTTCTTTTCTTTGTGTGTGGTGTTGGGAGATCTAATGGTGGCTTTAATTTCTAGCTGGTTGATGGCTTAATTCAAAGTCAGGCTCGTCTCGAGCCTTTGCTCTAAATAAAAAGGAAAAGTTTCAGATTAACCATAACCCTGTACTGCTACAAATTATTCGACGCAACTCCAATGATGATGCCCTAGCGAGCAAGTTGTACGATCTGAATGCTTACATTGTACTTGCGTATTTTTAATTTGTTTCAAATTATATATATATGACAGAAAGTAGCAAGGTTATGAATCGGTCGAGTGTCAATTCCCGTTGTGCAGGTCGATGGCCACCGCATGCAGCACCATGGTCTCAACTGTGAACCCCGGTCCAAATCCCATCATCACACCCCACTCACTTGTCTCTCCCCCCTCCTCCATCCGCCGCCGTTGCTCGTCGAGCACGAAGATCAGCGTCGCACCGAGCATGTTCCCGCACTCTCTCAGCACGGTCCTGCTCGCCGCCAGCTTCCCGGGATCCAGCCGGAGAGCCCTGTCGATGTGGTCCATTATTCCACGGAGGCCAGGGTGCACCACAAAGAAGAGATCGTTCCATTCGGCACCGCCGCTCATTATCCCAAGCGGCTGGAACGCGTCCGTGAGACACTGCTCGATGTGCTGCGCGGCTAGAGGAGTGAGCCCCCTGGTGAAGATGTCGCCGTCGAGGCCGGTTTCCGTGAGCTGCATGGTGAGCACGCCGTCGGTTGCTGGTATCGTGGTCTGCGAGGCCGACACCATCTCGAAGAGAGGGCGCTCGACGGAGAGCACGGCATCAGCGCCGACGATGACCGCGCCTGCGCCGTCGCCAAAGATCGCCTGGCTGATGAGCCTGTGTGGGTACGCCTCCTCGGGCCCGCGGAAGGCGACGACGGTGAGCTCGACGCAGGCCACCAGGACCCGTGCGCCGCGGTTGTTCTCGGCCAGGTCCTTGGCCAGGCGCAGCGAGGCGGCACCGGCGGAGCAGCCGTTGAGGTTGAGCATCGTCCGGCAGACGGACGCGCGGAGGCCGAGGAGAGAGGCCAGGCGGAGGTCAGCGCCCGGGGCGTGCGCGCCGGAGTTGGTGCTGACGACGAGGTGGGTGATGTCGGTGGCCGGACGGCCCCACTCGACTATGGCCTTGGCTGCGGCTGACGCCGCCAGCTCTGGAGCAGCGGCAGCGGCGATGTCCAGCCGGGCGTCCAGGGACGGCTTGTCGCGGCAGAGGAATTCGGGGTGGGCGTCGAGTAGCTCCTCCGTGTGGTGAAAGTAGCGCTTCTCCGTTGAGGTCATCTGGCCTGAGCATCATAATTAAGAAACAAGTTTGGACCACATCATCGTTAGGTGGGTAGCTAATATGCACTATATTTGCATCTACATATGATTTCCCTTCTGCTTACAGAAGTTCTTGAGTTTTTGTTTGAGGTCGGTGAGGTGTTGGCTCTTGGTGACGCGGAAGTAGTAGTCCGGGTACTCCTCCTGGGACACGCAGTTGGGCGGGTTCGCCGTGCCGACGGCGAGGATGGCCGCAGGCCCCTCCGCACGCTGCGAGCGCCGGATCTCGTGCATCAACGTAAGGGTGTTGCTGCCCATGGCCTCGGAGCCTAGAAATAGAAATGACTGAGAGCATATGAACTATGTGCAATACATACGACAACATCAATTGCAAGTTCTTTCATAAAATAAATTAGAACTAACTAGACCAATTTGAGAAGAAAAAATGGGAGAGAAAGACAAAACCCTCTTTGCTCTACGAGATGGGAATCAACAGCAGAGGAAATTAATACCTAATTTAGCAGCGAGCACTTATTGAGATAGACTGCTTCAAGATTGTTTGCTCTACGAGATAGGAAAGATTGAACAACAAGGTGGCAAGTATTTATAAGGCCAGTTCAGAGCAGAGCAGATATGCCCATGGGAGTCAGTTGTAATAGAAAAAACGACAAGTGCATATTTTCCAAGTTGGTTCATTTCTGAAACCTGCCGCAAGGAGTTGCTTTGCCCATCATTTTCTCAAAACCGGCGAAAGGACGCGATTTCTCAAATCCCAATACAAAATGCACATCAGATACTCATCAAATACACACAACATCATATTCATCATCACACTCGGTGTTTGGCAAAGGCTGTGAGAAACATCATTTTAGTTTTGTTTCAAAGAAATGGAAAATACATAACTAATTTAGCTAAACATTTCTATCACAAAAGAAATGGAAATTACATGTATGGATTGGCTAGGGCATAGATGCATAGATCGGCCAGAGATACGGAAGATTAGCTAGTGGACTATGTTTACCTTATATTAGGCAATAGTACATAGGAATGGTGACACATGCGTGGATTATTTGTAACTGTGATCACTTACATAGGAATGGTGAGAAATATTTACCTTATAAGCACAGTGTGCACAGTGTGCACGGCCACAACGGCCACTTACCACTATTATACCATTTTTAGTGTCAATTTTCAAAAAAGTTGAGCAAATGTGTTGAAATTTTATTCTCCATATGTATCAAAATCGCTACAAGTTTGGGAAATTTAGGTGCCTCTATAGATAAAGTTTTCATGTGGTTTGTTCATAAAAAAATGATCTTGACTAAAAACAACCTGCAAAACGTCATTGGGAGAATAGCAAACAGTGCTGCCTTTGCGATCATGATGAATCAATTCAACAACTCTTCCTTTAATGCCCACTATTCACACTACTTTGGCGCACAGTGCATGTTGCCTTCATTGTTAGTCCACCTAATATCATAGACACTTTATTGGAGACATGGGTAAATATGGTAGAGCCTAAACTAGGGACGCATATTCGAGTCGGATTGTGCGCATTACTTTGGGCAATATGGAATTGCCGAAATGATGTTCTACAGAGCAATTTCAGGGATCCGTACATGATGATTACTCAGCCGTGCGGATGTCAAGGAGCATATAGCTTGTGGGAGCAACCGTTGGAAGACGGTAGCATGGTATACCTACAACCAGTTTGGATGGTGGTCCGACAATAGAATAGGTGGATACGCATCTAGTCTTACTTCTGCCGGTTGTGGCCTTGTTCTTTTTTTTTACTCTTTTCAGGATTTTGCACCCTACCTCATACTTGTTGGAGACTTCGTTTAATAATAACAGCCATCAACTCGTACTCCTGCATGGGCTAACAATTTTTGAAAAAATCAATATTGTATATAGAAATTTATATAATTATTGTTTTATTTGAATCTTGCAGAAACATAAGTACAACACAGTTACAAATATAATTTACTACTTTTTTCATAGTGTATACACATATTTTAATTCCTTATTATGAATATACTTAGAAGATTGTGGATCACTTTTTTTTTGCAATTTTGTATTAAGCATTGTGGCACAACAGGAAGTGGTGACACCATTGTATATATTTATTGGCTCCTAACTTTTGTAATTCCGAAATACATTAAAAATTTGTTTTGTAATTTCTAACTTTTGCACAGTTTAGCAGTTTTTATTTTCTGAAATATATTCTAGTTGTTTTTTATTATATGTATTTGCTAAATAGACTTCAAATTTTTTTTACACTAGGATTTTAATATATTCTGAAAATATTGTGTACATGTCACACACATATTCAGAACTATATATGTAAGTGTGATTTAAGTACATGTGTGATTGGTATAGTACACACATATATGCATTGTGACTGCGTGCGTGGTGATTTTTGGATATTTTAAAATGACAACATTTAAATATAGAAGTTTCTTAAACCAACGCATCTACATACCCTCACTTCTGAAACCAACGGATCTCTGATGCACTTGCACAATTTAGCAAAAAATAAATATATTCTCAGATTTTTTTATTACATCTATTTCCCATATATATTTATAACTTTTCTGACACTAAGATTTTAATATTTACTGAAAACACCGTGTGCATGTCACATACATATTTGGGAGTATATATGTAAGTGTGATTTAAGTACACACGTGATTGATATAGTACACGCATATAAGCTTTGTGATTGTGTGCGTGGTGATTTTTGGATTTGACAAAATTGTTCACATACCTACATGCACGTATGCACAACATACATACCTTCGTCTCTCACACATGCATGGGTAACTTCATCATTACGTTTCTAGAAGAAAAAAACTGTTGGGAGATCACGGTCAAGTTTCCTTTCCCTATTTTTCTCAATGAAAAACAGAGAGATATGTCTGCAGATTTTTTTCTCAAGAGAAGAATGTAGAAACTAAGGGAGCACGACTCAGCTGTGCATTCCGTTTTCTTTTTGCAGAAAACATAGAGATATGACTGCAGTTTTCTTTTCTTTTCAACGAATAAGGGAGAGACCAAAGGGAGGACGACTATCATAGGGCAGCACGTCTCCTGTTCATCCGATGGCTACGGACGAACTATATATTAATTGGATGGGTGTACTTTCTTACTTTCTAAGATTAACGTGATGTCTCATATGACGCTTTCAATTAGTAAATATAAAATATAAGATGACTAAATGCATCATTCCGATGCAGTGGCTGGGGCATTCTTACTTTTCAAAAAAGGTAAATTATGTCATCCCAGAGCTAAGATTCCCGATCGGCCACTGTTGTGCATTGGACTAAGAGCCTATGGGCCTCACAAGAGAACTCCATCATGTCAGGTCAAGGGCCATTGGTTCACTGAATTATTTTCTCAGTATTTAGATACTCCCTTCGTTTTTATTTACTCCGCATATTAGTTTTGGTCAAAGTCAAGCTTTGTAAACTTTGACTAAGTTTATAGACAAAAATATTAACATGTATAATAACCAATCAATACCATTAGATTCATTATTGAATGTATTTTCGCATAATATAGATTTGTCATGGTAATTTTTTTTTATAAACTTAGTCAAACTTTACGAAGTTTGACTTCTCAACTCTAATATGCAGAGTAAATAAAAACGGAGTGAGTACTTCTCAATAGAATAGATTTAATACTGCCAACCCGTTCAGACCCCGGCCGGTGTGGTCCTCTCCGAGGCCTCAACCTCAGATCATGGAGTGTGAAAAATCAGCTCACAGTGCCACGATCATCGGCAGAAGTGGAGTACAAGGCATTGGCTAATGGCACTGCCGACGCGACCGGGTTGTAGTCCTTGCTGAATAAAGTGCGGGCTTAGCTCCTCACTGTTATGGTGCGATAGCCTGGGCACGACGTATCCCAGGGCCAACCACCTGTTCCATGCCAGCAAAAAGACATTTGAGGTTGATTTCCACATTGTTAGCAATAAAATGGCCATGGGACTGGTTGGTGTGTTCTGTATATCAGGTCGCAGACACGCCCATCCAGCTGACGCTTGCCCGTCGTTCAAATCTCAACTTTATGCTGGTTATATAAATGCCGGGAAATGTTATTGTGCTAAATACTTATTGAGCTCATAGTTAGGATCTCATAATTTTGTGCCTTGTAACGGCATTTGCTCCTAAACCGTAACAACCTTCGAATTTATATTGTAATTATAGTTGAACATGAATATGACTTGAGGCCAGATGAATTAACCATGGAAAATCTTTCCTACTTCCTCATTTCTGACCGACAGTCTTGTACTCCGGACGACGATGTAGTCCCAAATGAACAACACATTTCTTTTGTGCCATATTTTGTTTTCGACAAAGGGCAGATTTTGTTTGGTCAAAATGGAGCATCAAAATGATACATAACACAATGAGCACAGACATCGACCTTTGCATAACAAGGACACACATAGCCAAGCAAACATACACGCGAAAACTCATCGACAACTAGCAAAGTCATATGACCAAAAGCTATGCGTAGGCGAGAAAAAAAATTTCCAAAGCAACTAGATTAGCGATCAACAAACCATAACTGAGACTGTATCTGCACCAATCATAGGCGCCACATAAATGACGATGGTCTTCAACAACAACGCCATAAAGAGGAGAGCGACACTCAAGCGCCGCCGTCACTAGATCCAACCACAAAATGACATAATCAAAGTTTTCGCCCTGAAGAATCAATCCGAGCAATTTCTCAAACAAGGCAACGACATAAAAAACATTGTAATTGCCAGGTATGACCACTCGGGTCTAACCTTGGCTTTCACCCCCGAGCTCGAGACCGGGTGCTCGCAACACCATCATCAAAGACACATGTTCTCGCCGCCGCTTGTCTGCAAGCCCAGCAGCTATAATTGATCCGCCGCCACTCCCCAACCATCTCTCTGTGTCAAGTCGTCATTCATAATTCGTGTCACACCACTAAAGTCATCCACCCAATCAAGAGATAGAAACCTCCCGAAGTCTTTTAGATGGCCCCACTACCGTGGTTCCATAGGAAGTAGCTGCAGAACAATCTACAGACGCCACCATCTGATTTGAGGCACCGCAGCCTTCAAGTTCGACGCATCGCCAGCCCCCTGCTGCCAGAACCGGGCCTCCACGGCTACCTTGCAACGCCTCGTCGTTGGATCCAGGCCGGCAAAGTCGTGCCGCCCCAAACTGCTTTCGCGAAAGGGAGGAACATCATGGATGGCCTGATGTCTTTGCATGAGATTCTTAACTACACTCATGTGAAAAAAAGGGTGGGTGTGGTTCTGAAACTCGACTTCGAAAAGGCTTATGACAAAGTTAATTGGGATTTTATTCTTGAGTGCCATAAGCTTCGAGGCTTTAATGATACATGGTGCGGGTGGATTAGGAATATCCAGCATAATGGGACTGTGAGCATCAAATTAAATAACCAAGTTGGCCCCTACTTCCAATGTGCGAAAGGGGTTCGACAAGGCGATCCCCATTCCCCTTTCCTGTTCAATCTAGCTGTGGATTGTTTGGCAAAAATGATTACAAATGCCCGAAAAAGTGGCCTGTTAGTGGGTCTTGCCTCTGATCTGATACCTAATGGGGTAGCAGTTCTTCAATATGCGGACGATACCATTATATGCCTAGAACATGACATTGAGAAGGCAGTCAACTTGAAAATGCTTCTTTACATGTTTGAATTGATGTCGGGGCTTAAGGTGAATTTTCAGAGAAGTGAGATTCTTACTGTGGGGGGTGATGATAATGTGGTGAATATGTATGCAGACTTATTGAACTGCGAGGTGGGAAGCTTCCCTATCATGTACCTAGGGATGCCTGTTAGTTACACCAATCTCAGAAACTCAGACTGGGAATTTATCATTACCAAGTATCTGAAAAACATTTGAAGCTTGGATTGGTAACGCAACCTCGATGTGGGGGGGGGGGGGTGGTGGGGGGGGGGCGCTGACCTTGCTAGATTCGGTGGTCACCCAAATATCCCTGTACCATATGTCTATGTGGCTCATGAACAAAACTTTCATCGAGCGTCTAGACAAACATAGAAGGAAGTTCTTTTGGCAAGGTTGCAATAAGAAGAGGAGGTATCATCTGGTTAGATGGAATAGGATATGCATATCAAGAGATAAGGGTGGTTTGGGTGTTAAAGACCTCCACAAACAGAATGTTAGTTTGATGGTAAAATGGTGGTGGAAACTAGAGACCCAAACGGGGATGTGGCAAGATATTGTTCGGGCGCGCTACCTGACAAACAAATCTGTGGCATCGGTTAAGCCCACGTTCTCTGATTCCCCTTGTTTGAAAGCCTTACTAAAAGTTAAAGATATGTACTTAGTTGGCAGGAAGATCCATCTGAAATCTGGTGACCTCGTCAGAGTCTGGAAAGATTCCATAAAAGGGTTGGGTCCTTTTCAAACCCTTTATCCATTGCTTTTTGAGATATGTAACGATCGGGATTGCACTATTGATAGGTTCAATTCTGTGGATGTCCACTCTTTCTTCAGGAGGAGGCTCAAACCTGAGTTATCCCGTCAGTGGGAAAAAATGAGTAATACGATCAATAGCATTCAGCTAAGTCAGGGTGGGGACCGGGTCTACTGGGGGCTTAATAGTAATGGAAATTCTCTACTAAATCTGTTTATAAGTGGCTTGAGAGCCCTCTTAGTGGTTGCCATTATAGATGGATTTGGAAGGCCAAAATCCCTCTCAAAATCAAGATTTTCCTGTGGTAGTTGTCTCAGGACGCAGTGCTCACTAGGCAAGTCACGAAAACGAGAAAATGGCCTGGAAATCCCACATGCTCTTTCTGTAACAAGTTGGAAACCTCCCAACATTTGTTCTTTACCTGTCCTGTGGCCAAAGTGGTCTGGAGATGCGTTGGGGTGGTGCTGGGTACTGAGATGTGCCCGAATAGCTACTGGCAATTTTTTGCTTGGTGCCATGCTTTTTTCCCTGATGTACAAAAGTACTATACTATGGGCTTGGCTGCTGCTTGCTGGGCCGTTTGGCTAGCTCAAAATTGAGCTATGTTCGAAAAGAAGCTTATCAAAACGCCATTTGCGATAGTTTTCTCCATGTGTTCTTTTCTGCTGTACTGGGCAGGGCTGCAGGAGGAGGAGGGCGCCAAGGAGGTGCGAAGCGGTGCCGAGATGATCAGGTCGAACACGATGCGCTTGATGGGGATGTGCAACGCTGCGAGGGTGCCGATAGGGGGAGATTAAAGATTTGCAAGACGTCCCGATGGCTGGAGCTGGGTGATCCTGCGATTCTGTGATGGCGTTTTGGTTCTTTTGTGGATGTCTCATGTCTTTTTCTGTAGTAACTCAGGATGTTTGCTGTGGATATTTGGTGCTGCCTAGGTTTTAGCCCCATGGCATTCATTTCGATGGCGGGCGAATGCAGTGGTTTCCTGGTAGTGCCCGGACTCGCTCTACCTCTTTCCCTCTTCTCCTGACATGTTTCTGAACCTTTGTATTTCCGTTCATTTGCAACGGAAAGGTGTATATATATATATATATATATATATATATATATATATATATATATATATATATATATATATATATATATATATATATATATATATATGACAAATGTTTCCTACAAGCAGTGGTAGTTACCACCACTTTCGTTTTGTATGTTGTATGTAGTATCTATCGAAACCGAGAATATGTACATGTAGTATGTAGTATATAACAATGATTAGGTAGTATATATACTAATTTTTAGGTAGTATGTACCATATTTTGAGTATGCTCTTTTTTACCGAAAATGGCCTTTGGTGGCCGAGCACACTGCAGGCCGGAATCAGCCCCGTCGGTGCTCGTTGTGATCGGTGCCACGCAAGTATGACGCTGCCATATTTTTATTGTATTTGTAGGAGAGTCGGCTGCACAGCCCCGTATTTGCTACTAAATACACCGTGCGGGCTCACGTACTCTAGTAGGCACATGAGTGCAGCACAGTTGCATGTCGCGGTCACGCGCTGCATGGCATGGGTTTGACTCCGTCAACATGTGCGTTTGGCAGACGTGCAGGGAGCCGTTTGGGTCGAACGTTGAGGATCCCGCCATTGCCTTGGTCTCATGGGCTACTTATGGGAGTTGGCTCTCCATCGTTCCCACACCCAGCTCAAACAATATCGACATGACTTCATCTTCATCCTCAGTTCGTTCCACGGAAAGGCGACAGCACCTGCGCTCATCATGTGCCCGGACTGCGGCGAGGTTCACGTGGAGACCAACATCAGATGGAGCTGTGGAGACCGCTCATCCTAAATGGTACACCAATCAAAGCAACACAGCTTGAGCGAAAAGGACCAAACAAGTGATTTTCACACCAAACACACATGGTCTCCAAGCAATTCTCCGACAATAAATGATACTACAGATATATAGATTCACTAATATGTGGAGTAGTCATTAGCAGTCTGACATCCACATAAGCACAGTTACACGAAACTGTCGTGTTTCAAGGATAGAAAACAAATAAAATCATCCATAGAAATCAGCCTTGGGTGTGTTGGTGCAGGTGTTCCTTCTGTTACCTGTCAGGCTGCACCTGGAGCAGCGAGGTGACCCCCCCGCCCGCTGCCTACATGTTCTGCTCTTGTGCCCCTGGGCCTGGCAGATCGAACATAACCTATTCCTCTTAGCTGGTTGTTCGTATGGTGCTTTGTCGCGGCTTGTCGTAGGCCGCCCCGTTGGTCTCTTCTTTGATGGCGCCCCAAAGCTATCTGAACATTGCGGGGCACTTTGCACCTGTTTTGTTGGACCAAAATGCTGCTTCTGTGATGTAGCCGAACCTGCAGAATCACCTGCCACCTCTCTGTCAGATAAACCCATGCCATCGCATACAGCAGCCACCGGCTCCGGCAATGTTTTCACATTTCTTAGTTGCTCCATTGCAAGAGCGTATGTGTCCACATTGCTGTCACCGAGTCTAACAATCTCAAGGCAAAGCAGATGCAGATTGTTATGTCACTGCAAACAGTACTTGAGAGGACCTTGGTCCTTTTGGTAACGCAGAAACTCCGGGGGGAGTATATCCCTTTTATCCCTTGTCCAACGTTTTAGCACGTGTCTGGCTGGAACCTTCTGCAGACCAAGATGGATCATTACCTGAGAACAAGGGGAAAATGATCAGTGTCAAAATCTGCCATTTTTTGATTGATCTCGGTAATAATTTGTTCTGCGTGGACAATAGAGCAACAACGAGAAAAAAGAAAAACACCTTAAATGCATGGCTGCACACCATGCCGAAATGCTCAAACATTCTGCATTCACACTTGAATTCGTCAACAAGCTCGTTGACCTCGATGAGGAATTCATTTTTACACCATTTGTCCCTTGAATCTTTCCTTACATGCCTGGCTATGCATTCACGACGAGGCACAACTTCAATCAGAACATATGACCCACATTCATATAGCATCTCGCCAAAATTTTCAAACATAGCCCTCATATAAATTTTTGATGCATATATCTCAATAGGTAAGTTCTGAGCCAGCACAACACCACCCCTGTATCCAAATACATGTCATTATCATGTGTTTTGTACCTATCGTTTTGGTCGACAACAGGGAATGATTCATGGCAAGATAAATTGCTCGTCACAGGACAACACATAAATTTTGTATTCTTACCATCTTGACAACTCTCCTCCGAATCTCTGTCAAAATGCATCTTCTCATATTTCCTGAGAAAAAGGTGCATCAGGGATCATGGTGGCACATATCCTTTGAGCAAATGATTTGCACTTTCACTACGCTATGTTCCGGTCATATTGGCGCAAAAAACATCCATGAAGTAAGGTTTAGCCCATTTCATCCGGGTCTCATATATTTGGGTGAGAAATGTATTTTTTTTTGTACACCATGCTTCTCAATACATGCCCAACCATCCTCAAATTCTCTCACTAACCATGTGATGCACCATCTTGTTGAACTCCTGTTTGAACTCACTACCCTTGCCTAGTAGTGGCCCAAGGCACTCTTTTGCTTTCTTCAACACATGCCATTTGCACCACCGATGTGTTGTATGTGGCATGACATCTTCTATGGCAACCTCCATTGCACGAGCTTGGTCTGAAACCAACAGTTTTTTGTCAGCACATACCAGGAGGAAAGCCTTTTCACATCAAGCTTAAAAAGAAGATCAACACTTGTAACTGTACGATAACATTTTTTAATACATGTGAGGATTGTGCACGGCTATGGAGCTCCTATTATCTGAAAGAACTCTGTAAATATCCACTTGAAGGTGTTGATTTTCTTATCGCTCATCAGCACACCTCCAAAAATAATGCTTTGGAAGTGATTGTTGACACCAACGAAGTGACCAAATGGCGTGTCATATAGATTAGTTTTGTATGT
Source organism: Aegilops umbellulata (assembly GCA_032464435.1). Lineage (NCBI taxonomy): Eukaryota > Viridiplantae > Streptophyta > Magnoliopsida > Poales > Poaceae > Aegilops > Aegilops umbellulata. The sequence continues at coordinate 628,541,732 of CP136055.1, forward strand.
GGTATCAAACGTGACAGCATCGCCAAAACACTTAAACTGCTCGATGCTTCTCCCTGTTGTCCACATCAAAGTCTTGACTCGACCATCACGATCAACCTGCACACTGTATTTAAACTCAGGATCTTCAGCCCGCATTGCATTGAAAACCTCTATTGTTTTTGTGGCATCTTTGTCCGATTACTCTCTGTTAAGTTTTCCACAGAGTTTTGAGAGACCTCTTTGTGAATGGAACCTCCTTCACAGATCTAAAAGAACTTCCAACCATGCTATAAATCTTGCTCAGGCTTATATTGTTCTCTCTCAGCTGTTTCACCAAGTCTCTGGTGTATCTATCTATGTGACGGTGCGATTTCCAGTGTAGCTTCTGCATACAGTTAACTGAGAGTGCATGGTTGTGCTCTGCTTTGCGCTCACATATGTACCATTCCTTAATCATCAGACCTAAGAACCCGCATCAACGCGGGGTATCCACACCTCATCGAGCGGCTGTTTGATTGCAATAGCTTGCCCTGCAGTGTTTTTCCATAACATATGAGAACATAATAGGAAAGAATTAGGTGCGAGGAAACAATTTCTATTTTTTGAATTAATGAATCATCCTCACCGCACACACACACACACACAAACTCCTGCATACATTCTTTCCGATGAACGTTCAGCCTGCTTTTGGCATACCTGACGCCAAAACCAGTCTCCCAGGAGTATAAGTTGTAAAACTCATATGCTTCTTCAATTGTGTCAAAGCTAGTCCCGAGTGCCGGGTTAACAACAGTGCCAACCTTGTTGTGTGCATAAGCTCGCATTGAAGCCTCGGGGGCAGGGATCCTGCTTTGGTTGGCATCCCTCTCTTCTGGCGCGTTGCCAATCCTAACACTGCATTTTCCCCCAAAATCGGTGTTAAATGTAATCCCCAGTGGTACAGACCAATATAAGCAGAGCACTTCTGAAAAAAATGTCGATATATTGATACAGAATTAATAAATATGATCTAGCAACATCTTTTTCCCTCGACACCTGATTGTAAAATTATGGTTCCAAGCTAGCATGAATGCTGTATCAGGAAAAAAAGAATTATTCATCCATGGGGGTACGAACACTTTGCACGCGTGTGTTTTTGTTACAGACGATTACCGGAAGCTACAATCTCTGGTTTAACAGCAAAGGTGAGTACAGGAAGCTACAATCTAACATCAAAGGAATGACAAATGAGTGTGTGTTTTCTTACCATCGAGTCCAACGGGAGGTCTTTGTTTTGTTGACGATGACATCCTCTGCGTCTCCCTCATCTCCCATAGATTCAGTCGCCGTATTCTGATCTGAGCCACCATATCGTTTGAGTCACCAACGACCTCACTCCCACCATGGTGGCATGAGCCAACATTCACGTCAGCCCCCCAGAACTGCTCTTTGGCGCTACTGCCGTCCATTGGTTCAGAAGACATCAGATCAGAGGAGCGCCCGCGAGCTTAATGGATGGAAGCAACCATAGACTTGACAACTTCGATCCCGCCACCCAAAATATAACCCGCATGAGCCCTAGGAACCAATCTGTGGCACATACAGAAGTCCCATGTAGTCAGATCCATCCAACATCAGGGAGAAGAAGAACTCAAGAACAAACCACCGCGAAATCAATGAGCAGAACACCAACCAAAGAAAGATCCCCTTTTGGAGTGAGCAACGGCAAGAGAAATATGGACGCCAGATCGATTCTTACCCTGATTCTGCTTCCTCAAAGAAGAACTCGAGGCCATCCATGGCGAATCGCCGCGCCGCACAGCTACCACGGTCCATGTGAAGGGGATGGATGAACTGACCAGGGAAAGGAACATCACCGCTTCCAGGGTTAAGCTAGCTGCAGCGTCAGATGGGCCCGAAATTAATGTCGCACCAGCCCATAACTGCCACCAGCATATGTGCTATTTTAAACCAGCCCAGCAAGGACAAGAGGTGCTTGCGTATGCAGCGTGCACCCGAGGCCCACGTACAAGGCTAGCACACCAGCCCACGGCACACATGTATTTCAATCTGACAGCTATCGTATACCTCCGATTAAAAAGCCATGCACACATCGCAGCGCTATACTCCACGGCGGGAGATTGCGGCCTGCAGGGTGCTCGGCCACCAAAATGCCACTCTCCTTTTTTACGTACAAATATGTACGCATTTCACAAATATAACAAAAACTATGGGCTCATATGCAATTTTTTCATGTAACTTGCTTTGAAATATCTTAGATATAGTATATAAATATATTTAAAATAATAAAATAGTATACATAGTAGCACATGGTAGTATATGAGATATGCGGGGTAACTAACACCGCGTGGTAGGATGGATTTTCCCTATATATATATATATATATATATATATATATATATATATATATATATATATACACAGTAATGTGCTGGGAGTGGCACGTTTTCCTGGGTCAACAAGATCTTAAGAGAACAAGCGAAACTTGATGCAGCAGTTGTGTGTGCACCTGCCGTTGCATGGATCAGTTGTAACTATCACCCACTGGTCTCTGAATGGCCTTGCCTTACAAGGGCAAGTTTGAGCATACATGCTGAATCAATTAATCCAGACGACGGCTGCTGTCACATCCTTCGGCGAGACTCCACCACCGGGCACTGGAAGTAAAACCAATACACGGAGAAAAATCGGCGAGGCATATTATGAAATTAAAGCACTTCAATAAATGAGTGTGTGCACATGTATAAGAGGATGTCATCATGTACTGAGAGCACCGGGCATATTAACTGTTCATTTCTTTCTTATGATTGACGATCAGTTTAAATGTCTGGAAGTGAGTTACCTAATATGCTTAAATAAAATAACTAATAGGCGTGATAGGAAATGAACAACTAAATAAGCAATAGTCATTGTCGTGTTATGTAGCCCATAGCAATTTAGAAATGAAACTTCAGTAGCAGGTATATGATTTATGTCTGAGCAAACTAAATAGCGTTTACGGTAGTTAGCTGTCAGAAGTGGACCATTTGCAAGTAGGATAGCTTGATAGTCTGAAATGAGTGTTTGGGTGTCAGAACTGTTAGGAAATAGTGCAACATACATAATAACTTCTAAATGAGTGGTTATGTGTCAGAATTGTTATCAAATAGCCTTAGGTCAACATTGGTGACACCAATCACCAAATCCCAAGAAACAGGACACGTATTGGATGAGGGTTAGGAAGATGGACGTAAGAACAGATAATTTAGAAGAATAGCCATAGCTGCTTGTACCAAAGTATTTGAAGCATCACAGCAAGCCTAAAGCACACTGAAGTTGATATGTATATGAGTATATCTCGCTGCACACCATGATTTTATTGCAAGTTGGTTGAACGACAAACTTGATAATTGTTCTTTTCCTACTGAAAATGAAGTCTTAGCAGTGATGTTTGCTTGTGATAAATTCAGATCTTACATTGGTGATTCTAAAGTAATTGTTCACACCGATCATGCTGCTATAAAATATCTTATGGAAAAGAAAGATGCTAAACATAGACTCATTAGGTGGGTTCTTTTCCTACAAGAATTTGACTTACATATTATTGATAGAAAGGGAGCTGGGAACCTCGTGGCTGATAACTTGTCAAGACTAGAAAATATTCTTGATGACCCACAACCTAGTAATGATAGCTTTCCCGATGAGCAATAAGCTGCAATTAATGTTTCTTATAACACTCCTTGGTATGCTGACTATGCTCATTACATTGTTGCTAAATATATACCACCTAGCTTCACGTACCAAAAAGAAAAAAAAATCTTCTATGATTTAAGATATCACTTTTGGGATGACCCACATCTTTATAAAGAAGGAGTAGATGGTTTTTTTTGCACGTTGTGTACCTGAGCATGAACAATGATGAATCCTATGGAAATGTCACTCCGAAGCTTATGGAGGGCATCATGCGGAAGATAGAACTGCTCACAAGGTACTGCAATCTGGTTTTTATTGGCCTACTCTCTACAACGATGACCGTAAGTTTGTTTTATCTTGTGATGAATGCCAAAGAATTGGTAATATTGGTAAGCGTCAGGAAATAGTTTGACTTATTATAAATCAAGTTCAAATAATATGGAATGGAATAAGTATCTGCCTTTCATTTATCTCTAGAAACATAACTTATTGCGCGGAACGAATCTCAATTCTACATGTTACTAGCTTGCTTCGGATTTGACACTAGTGGGGAAAATATTCATACATTAATGATAATGATTGTGAAGTTGTCTTAAACTGTCTTACTTTAAAAACTAAAAGTTAACAAATTTTTACAGAGTGGAAATAATAACAGCTACAGAAAACCTAAACTTTAAGAAAAATCAACAGTAATATAGGAAAATCAATGGGTAATCATGAGAAATAAGGAATATTAATGAAGTAAAAATATTTGTTAGTTTTCTTGAATTCTTCGAGTTTTCTAGTTGTGATTAAGTGTTTCCACATTTGCAAAAATTTCCAGCTTTAAAATCCATGATATGTGTAACTTTTCCATTATTGTAGAGTACCCTTTGTTACCAAAAAACAGTATGATTTTTTAATCTACGATTATGGTGCTACATGCAGCCGTACGTGCAGACAATGTCGTGATTAATGCACCCAATGTAGCCGTCCTCGCGTACTGTGAAGCAAAGTCGTCAAGTCGCCTCAATGACTAGTCTTAATGTAGTATCACTGTTGTTTGTCTCCATCGTTACTGCCGCTTGTATCGATTAACGTACACCTATGCAAGCACAAACATGAGCCACAGACTGGATACAAATTAATGTGCGGTGAATAGTGGCAGTCTCTTTCGACTGGACCAATTTCCGTTGATGTTTTGATGGTGTGATAGTGATAACTGCACTGAGAGAGTGATGTGGTTCTGTTGGGACAACGGGAAGAGAACATATATATGTACCACTGGTCACTCGATGACGATGGAGCACCTATATGCTACATGCCGCGGGCATACGTGTCATGTTCGTATTGCTCGTTTCTACCGAGGCGTCTTGTACGTCTTTTCTTATTATTTTTTGGCATCTTTGTGTTGTTGCCCCAACAGAATATCCTCTCTTCGCACTTCGACAAATCTGGACATTGGATAGTTTTATTTACAGAACATGGAAAAAGTCCATGTGGAGAAGTCACATACGATGACCATTAAAACCATTCAAAACACTAGCTCATTATCCAATGGTGACACACAAGGTGTATCTTGCGTATAATTTGTAGATTTATAACTTGGACCTCTTCTATTTCTGAATCTTTAAGATATTTTTTCTTTGTGCGAGTTCATATATATACAGGTGACATACAGTAATGTGCTGGGAGAGGCACATTTTCCCGGGTCAACAAGATCTTAAGAGGACATTGATCCGACATACGATTCTGTCCTGAACAAGAAAACACGCATGATTCCCAGTCTTCCACCGTGTAAGGTTCATGCGCTCGCGTATGAGCAAACTTGTTATCCGTGCGCTAAATCTTGAAGGCCATACCTTCATATTCCTCTACCATAATATATTTATTTAGGTAGGGTGATGTCCAATGTCGAGGCCATTGAAGGTTTGTACTCTTCAGTTTGAGCAAATGAGCTAGCCAGGCTGTTAGCTCAAATGCCTTAGGTTCCGCCTCTCATTCTGGTGGCGTTAGCAATAATAATCATTGGTGACATTGGCATGGTGTTCTAAGCTTTGCGGATGGGTACTTCAGATTTGCCAACTCATCTGGAAATAGGCTCACACCCGACTTTATAGATAAAGAAACACGTAGTCATACTTAGATTTACACGATGCCAACATTTATCATACAATTGTCGCAAAAAAATACATTTACCATACAAGGTGCAAACAATAGGAATGGCATGATTGCAGGAAAGAGTTACACAATTAGAGTCACAACAAGCATGGGAACTTCACGTGTGTGCTCATAGGAGGCGTATGGAATGGAGCGGGAGTGCCAAATTGATCAAGTTGGTGTCCCAAATAGTGATAGGCACCCTATTGTCTGCCCTACTCAGCGGATGTTCACTGCTGCTAAAATGATGGCAAAACGTGAACAATATCAGTAGGTATACGATGCATGGACTTATCTATAACCATCTTACTGTGGATCGTCTACAAAAATTAGGCTATCTTAGTAAATGGTGCACACTGTAGCCTACAGCTCTGGCCGACCGAACATAAAAGTTAGTCTTGTGGATTGGTGAAGGAACACTACTGTAGAAACACTTATTAGTGGCCTGCACAAAAATGATACTAGTAGCAAGTATAGTGCACTAGTGTGTGGAGCACATGCCACTGATAACCTCTTCTCAGTGGCGTGCACACACACCAAGAATAACCACTTACTAGTGTTGTGCGCTTCATCTGACATGCCACTAGTCATGTAGCTACTATTGACAGGGACATGAACTTGCACACCACTAGGAAATATTTGGATTCGAAAGTTTGGCACTAAATATGGACTTGATTCTGAGATAGTAGCCTCCTTTTGTGAATCTTTTGCTACTCATGTTGATCTCCCTAAGGAGAAGTGGTTTAAATATCATCCACCTATTAAATAAGAAATTAAAGAACCGGTAATAGCTAAAGATGAAACTATTATTTGTAATGTTGATCCAGTTGTTCCTACTACTTATATTGAAAAACCACATTTCCCTGTTAGGATAAAGGAACATGCTAAGGTTTCAACTGTGGTCAATAAAAGTTATATAAGAACACCTAAACAGGCTGAACAAAGCAAGGTAGAACCAAGTGTTGCTTTGGTTAAATATCTCTTGGAAGAAAATATAGATGGGCATGTTATTTACTCCGATGATGAAGCTGCTAGAATTGCCAAACCCGACGAAAAAGATAAACCTAGACCCGTTGTTGGCATGCCTGTTGTCTCAGTCAAAATAGGAGATGACTGTTATCATGGTTTATGTGATTTAGGTGCTAGCGTGAGTGCTATTCTTTTTACCTTATATCAAGAAATTTTGAATGATATAGTACCCGCTGAAATAGAAGACATAGATGTTACTATTAAACTTTCTAACAGAGACACCATCACACCACTTCAGATTGTTAGAGATGTTGAAGTCTTGCTGAAGTCTTGTGTGGGAAAATAAAATATCCTACCAATTTTCTTGTTCTTGGTTCCCCACTAGATGACTTTTTCCCATTATCTTTGGTAGACCTTTCTTGAACACCGTCAATGACAAAATAGATTGTAATAAACAAATCGTCGGTGTATGTTTTGGTGATGAGTCTCATGAGTTCAATTTTTCAAAGTTTAGTGGAAAAGCATCATAAGAATGAATTTCCTAGTAAGGATGAAATAATTGGTCTTGCTTCTATTGTCGTGCCTCCTACTGATCCACTACAACAATATTTTTTAGACCATGAAAATGACATGCATATGCATGATAGAAATGAAATAGATAAAAATTTCTTCGAACAACGACCTCTGCTTAAACACAATTTGCCTATTGAAACTCTAGGAGGTCCTCCTCCATCTAGGTGATCCTGTGTTTGAATTAAATAATTGCCAGACACTTTGAAATATGCTTATATTGATGAGAAAAAGATATATCCTGTTATTATTAGTGCTAACCTTTCAGAATATGAAGAAGAAAGATTATTGAAGGTTCTGAAGAAGCACCGAGTGTTATTGGATATACTCTTGATGATTTAAAGGGCATTAGTCCCACTCTCTGTCAGCACAAAATTAATATGGAACCTGATGCTAAACCTGTTGTTGATCACCAACGACGTTTAAATCCTAAAATGAAAGAAGTTGTAAGAACTGAAATACTGAAGCTGCTAGAAGCAGGTATAATCTATCCTATAGCAGATAGTAGATGGGTAATTCTTGTTCATTGTGTCCCTAAGAAGGGATGTATTACTGTTGTTCCTAATGATAAGAATGAACTTATTCCCCAAAGAATTGTCACTAGCTATAGAATGGTAATTTATTTTAGAAAATTAAATAAAGCTACTGGAAAAGATCATTACCCTCTGCCTTTTATTGATCAAATACTAGAAAGATTGTCAAAGCACACACATTTTTGTGTCCTTGATGGATATTCTAGTTTTTCTCAAATACCTGTCTTGCAACCTGATCAAGACAAAACCACCTTTACTTGTCCTTGTGGAACTTATGATTATAAACGTATGCCTTTTGGTTTATGCAATGCACCTGCTACCTTTCAAAGATGCATGACTGTTATATTCTTTGATTTTTGTGATAAGATTGTTGAGGGTTTCATGGATGATTTTTCTTTCTGCGAAACTTCTTTTGATGATTCCTTAAGCAACCTTGATCGAGTTTTGCAGAGATGCGAGCAAACTAATCTTTTCTTGAATTGGAAGAAGTGCCACTTTATGGTTAATGAAGGTATTGTCTTGGGACATAAAATTTCTGAATGAGGTATTGAGGTGGATAAAGCTAAAGTTGACGCAATTGAGAAAATGCCATGTCCTAAGGATATCAAAGTTATTCATAGTTTCCTCGGTCATGCTGGTTTCTATAGGAGGTTTATTAAAGACTTCTCTAAAATTTCTAGGTCTCTTACAAATCTTTTACGAAATGATGTTCCATTTGTTTTTGATGATGATTGTGTAGAAGCCTTCGAAACACTTAAGAAAGCCTTGATTTCTGCACCTTTTGTTCAACCACCTGATTGGACCTTCCCCTTTAAATTATGTGTGATGGTTGCGGTTATGTTCTTGGTGCTATCCTAAAACAAAGAGTTGATAAGAAATTAAATGTCATTCATTATGCTTGTCAAACTCTAGAGAGTGCCCAATGCAATTATGCTACTACTGAAAATGAAGTCTTAGCAGTGGTGTTTGCTTGTGATAAATTCAGATCTTACATTGGTGATTCTAAAGTAACTTTTCACACCAATCATGCTGCTATAAAATATCTTATGAAAAAGAAAGATGCTAAACCTAGACTCATTAGGTGGGTTCTTCTGCTACAAGAATTTGACTTACATATTACTGGTAGAAAGGGAGCTGAGAACCTCGTGGCTGATAACTTGTCAAGACTAGAAAATATTCTTGATGACGCACAACCTAGTAATGATAGCTTTCCCAATGAGCAATAAGCTGCAATAAATCTTTCTGATAACACTCCTTGGTATGCTGACTATGCTAATTACATTGTTGCCAAATATATACCACCTAGCTTCACATACCAAAAAAGAAAAAAAATTCTTCTATGATTTAAGACATCACTTTTGGGATGACCCACGTCTTTATAAAGGAGTAGTTGGTATTATTAGACGTTGTGTACCTGAGCTTGAACAGTGACAAATCCTACAGAAATGTCACTCCGAAGCTTATGGAGGGCATCATGCGGGAGACAGAACTGCTCACAAGGTATTGCAATCTGGTTTTTATTGGCCTACTCTCTACAAGGATGCCCGTAAGCTTATTTTATCTTGTGATGAATGTCAATTAATTGGTAATATTGGTAAGCGTCAGGAAATAGTTTGAATTATTATAAGTCAAGTTCAAATAATATGGAATGGAGTAAGTATATGCCTTTCATTTATCTATAGAAATATAACTTATTGCACCCGAGGAATCTCAATTCTACATATTACTAGCTTGCTTCAGAATTGATACTAGTGGGGAAAAAATTCATACATTAATGATAATGATTGTGAAGTTTTCTTAAATTGTTTTAATTTAAAAACTAAAAGTTAACAAATTTTTATAGAGTGGAAATAATAACAGCTACAGAAAACCTAGACTTTAAGAACAATCAACAGTAATATAGGAAAATCTATGGGTAATCATGAGAAATAAGGAATATTAATGAAGTACAAATATTTGTTAGTTTTCTTGAATTCTTCGAGTTTTCTAGTTGTGATTAAGTGTTTCCACATTTTAAAAAAAAATCCAGCTTTAAAATCCATGATATGTGTAACTTTTCCATTATTGTAGAGTTCCCTTTGTTTCCAAAAAAAAACAAGATGATTTTTTAATCTAAGATTATGGTGCTACATGCTGCCGTACGTGCAGACAATGTCGTGCTCAATGCACCCAATGTAGCTGTCCTCGTGAACTGGGAAGAAAAGTCTTCAACTCGCTTCAATGACTAGTCTTAACGTACCATCATCACTGTTCGTCTCGATTGTTACTGCTGCTTGCATCGATTAACGTACACCCACGCAAGCAAAAACATGAGCCACAGACTTGATGCAAATTAACGTACGATAAATAGTGGCAGTCTCTGTCGACTGGAGCTATTTCCATTCATGCTTTCATGGTGTGACAGTCATACCTGCACTGAGAGAGCTACGTGGTTGCGTTGGGACAAAATGAAGAGAACATATATACGTACCACTGGTCCCTCAGTGACGATGTAGCACCCATATATATGCTACATGTCACGGACATACGTGTCAACTTCGTACTGCCCCTCTCCACCGAGGCATCTTGTGTATCTCTTTTCTTATTGTTTTTGGGCATCTTTGTGTTGTTGCCCCAACAGAATATCCTCTATTCGCACCTGGATAAATATGGACATGGGATGGTGCTTTATTTACAGAACACAGAGAAAGTCCATTTCGAGAAGTCACATACGAGGACCACTTAAAACATTCAAAACACTAGCTAATTATCCAATGGTGACACACAAGGTGTATCTTGCGTATAATTGGTAGATTTATAATTTGAACCTCTTTTATTTCTGAAACACTATGATAATTTTCTTTGTGCGAGTTCATATATATACATGTGACATACAGTAATGTGCGGCACGTTTTCTTGGGTCAACAAGATCTTAAGAGGACATCGATCCAACATATGATTTTGTCTTGAGCAAGAAAACAAGCATGCTTCTCAGTCTTCCACCGTATAAGGTTCATGCGCTCACCTCTGAGCCAACTTATTATCCTTGCGTTGAATCTTGAAGGACATAACTTCATCTTCCTCTACCATAATATATTTATTTAGGTAGGGTGACGCCCAATGTCCGGCCATTGCAGGGGTCTTCTTTGCTGCTCCCGCAAGAGTTTGGTTGTCCATCAGAAGGTTTGTGCTCTTCAGTTTGAGGAAATGAGCTAGCAATGCTGTTAGCTCAACTGCCTTAGCGCGCTTCTACCTCTAATGCTGGCGGTGTTAGCCATAATAATCATTGTTGTCATTGTCATGGTGTTCTGTGCTATGTGGAAGTGTACTCCAGATTTGCCAACTCATCTTGAAATAGGCTCACATCCCACTTTAATGATAGAGCAACATATAGTCATACATATATATACACGATACCAACAATTGTTGCAAAAAAAATATTTACCATACAAGGTCCAAAGAATAAGAATGGCATGATTGCATGAAACAGTTACACAACTAAAGTTACAACAAGCATGAGAACTTCACCTATGTTCTCAGAGGAGGTGTATGGAAGTGTGCGGGTGTGCCAAGTTGATCAAGTTAGTGTAAAAACATGTGGAGCATAATAATAACACTAATCAAATGAAAATTTACTCTCTCGCTAAAAATTGAATGTGAATTTTTGATCTAATTTAACCAGATAAAATTTAAATGAAAAGATATACATACATGGAAAAATCATATTGTGTGAGTAGAATGAAAAGTAACAAAAATACAGTATTCAGGAGAAACCCAAAGTATTCAGTGTGTCATGCTAACCCCACAACAATACCAACATCAATAGAGCAAGAACAATGCCATACAGAAAAGGGCAAGTTATAGTTGATTAAATTTTGTGAAGAAAAAAGTTCCATGCAAAGACAACCCACAAAATGCATTTATTTGGCAAGTAATCTAGCCCTGAAGATTTATAACAGCACCACTCAGGGCTTTTCTATACATGGTACATCAACCAATATATACGGTCTGACATCCATAATAAAATGAAGTACTCATATAAGGATTGAAATCTGTTCGCAACGAAATAAAGTTAATTTCCTTGTTAAAAATTTAAAAAATACGTCACCATGTACAAGAGCTAGATTACTTGCCAAATAAGAGGGCGAGACATATATTATGAAATTAAAGCACTTAAATAAATGAGTGTGTGCACATGTATAAGAGGATCTCATCATGTACTGAGAGCACCGGGCATATTAACTGTTCATTTCTTTCTTATGATTGACGATCAGTTTAAATGTCTGGAAGTGAGTTACCTAATATGCTTAAATAAAATAACTAATAGGCGTGATAGGAAATGAACAACTAAATAAGCAATAGTCATTGTTGTGTTATGTAGCCCATAGCAATTTAGAAATGAAACTTCAGTAGCAGGTATATGATTTATGTCTGAGCAAACTAAATAGCGTTTACGGTAGTTAGTTGTCAGAAGTGGACCATTTGCAAGTAGGATAGCTTGATAGTCTGAAATGAGTGTTTGGGTGTCAGAACTGTTAGGAAATAGTGCAACATACATAATAACTTCTAAATGAGTGGTTATGTGTCAGAATTGTTATCAAATAGCCTTAGGTCAACATTGGTGACACCAATCACCAAATCCCAAGAAACAGGACATGTATTGGATGAGGGTTAGGAAGATGGACGTAAGAACAGATAATTTAGAAGAATAGCCATAGCTGCTTGTACCAAAGTATTTGAAGCATCACAGCAAGCCTAAAGCACACTGAAGTTGATACGTATATGAGTATATCTCGCTGCACACCCTGATTTTATTGCAAGTTGGTTGAACGACAAACTTGATAATTGTTATAATCAAAGCTCAATACACCGTCTCACTTTAGTTGTAAATTCACAAACTTACCAGTTCGTCAAACACCTAGGCTCCATGGGCTCACACCAAGACATAGGGAGAAAATAAACTGGTTAGCTAATGATTTAAACATTGAGAGATTATGCATAGGGGATTAGATTACCACATATCCCTGTTGACCAAGTACGTCATGTGTGATGACATAGTTGATAGTGAAGGAGGTCAAAAATGTGTTTTTCCTCGGATGCGTACATGCTAGATATATAGCCTTGGTCGATCTTCACGCTAACCTTCCCCTCTTGGGACATTGCTCATATTTGCTGGTTTTCTCATTGTCCGCAGTCTAGACGGAGACGGTGGATGCCATAGTGGGTGGAAGCAAAGCGTGACAGCTTGGGTGTTCTGGCTAGACCGCGAAGGGGCGGAACACAGAAATCGCAGTCCAGATGACAGCATGGGAGACAGTGGACGCCGTAGTGGGCGGAAGCAAAGAGTGGCGGCTTGGGCGTTCTGGCTAGACCGCTGAGGGGCAAATCACAGAAAATACGTGGCAGGTGACTGCTGTGTGCAGTCTCAATGGGGGAGGCTTCAAGCTTGAGAGGCGGTGGCGGCGGACTCAGATAAGGCGCGAGCCAAGGAGGAGAGGACGGCCGGCAAAGTTATTTTCTACAGCGTGAGCAAGGAAAAAAATTAGTACATCGCTAGGACTCTAGAGTCACGTGGAGCTACGATAGGAGATGCATCAATGACGTATCGCATGGTTATCAGACGGATTATAATCTACTCTAGGATTAAACATCATATAAACATGAGGGTTTGTATTGTGCCTTGAAGGAGATATTGGTAATTTGAGAACGTTGTGAACTCTAAGGAAGATTAGGGTGAATGACTCCTATGGGTTAATCTCCACCGTAATAATTCGGTCCCACCAAATAAACGACTCCTAATTTCTAATTAACATGAGAATTTCTTGGGAGTCGAGAATTAGTATAGGTATATAGGTATATTGATGTATAGCTAGATAGATAGATAGATATAGACTATAGATAGGTAGATTTGCATATGTCGGAGCGATATTCCTTTTCAAAAAGAAAACTTGTATATATTTCCTTTAATTAATTGTTGCATGCAGAATCCATATAATGCATTGCCATGATTACCGTCGTCCAGCAGCCATGGGGTCGCCTCCCATTGAGCGTGCTCGCGGCGCAACAGTCTCCGTAGGCAGCTTCCACCTGATGTTAGTGGGGAGGGAAGGAGAGCCGCGGGGAGGACTCTGGCACATAAAATTGGCTGTAGTCCCGCTTCGTGGAGTTTCCAATCGGGGTGTCGAGAGGCAGCGTCGCGCAGGGGCGGCAACAATGACGCCAATATAGGGCAGATCCATTACTCCCGCCTTCTAAACATAGCACGATGGTGCTGGCTTGACGAAATGGAGTGGAACAGTGAACATTACTACTACTGGTGTTGGGAGGAATGCTTCCTTAAACCCCCCTCTCGCTTCTTTTTCTTCTCTTTTCCTGCGCGCCGGCATGGCGCCTCCTTCTATTTCGTTTTTTTCTATTTACTTTCTCATTTCTGTTTTTGTTTTCTCTTCTCTAATCTAGTTAGGGGTATTGAAAGGACTAAATTTGAAAAACAGAGTTTTTTTATACAATATTGAGAAATCATAAACTGTTTGTCAATTCAAAAAATATTCGAAAAATCATTAAATATTCATAATTTAAAAAAATGTTCACATATTCTAACACATTCACGATTTTAAATAAATGTTCATGATTTTTAGAAAATGATACAACATTCAAAAAATATTCGGGAATATGAAAAAATGTCTATAAAATTTTAGGAAATGTTCAGAAAAATTAGAATAGATCCGTAAAGAATGAACAAAATGAACCGTCGCTTACCTACAGGTTTTATTAGGGGATCTGTAGAGGTCGTTTTATCATTTTGTATAGTCCCTCGCGTTGGGTAAAATAAAGGTTTTTCATGTTTTGTACAACGTCGAGCCCAAAAATATTGACGCAATTTCCTATGGGTGAGTTTTTGTACGCCATATAAAAATGACTAAATGTCTATTTCGCGTCCATACACAACTATGATTTCGGTACCATAGTTTGTGGTACACACCGCTACACTAGGTCAAGACGAGACACATCATTCATCAGTTTAGCTTAGACAGTGTCCATCAATGCAGTTTGCTCAGCCCAAAAATATTTCGCTGTGATGCCTTAGGAAACCAAGTCATGATGAGACCATCACATTTTTAGTTTTTGAAATGATTTTTTAAAAGTCCCTTATCTCATCATGACATCACTCAGACATAGTTTGTGAAATGACACTTTAAAAGTCCTTATCTCATCCTTGCATTTGATTCAGACTTAATTTATTTATTTACCACACCTGCATAATGTGATAGTTTATCTCTCATTGCAACGCACGGGCATATTTATTAGTTAGATTAACAAGGATGTTGTCATTAATTAAGAGTTAATGCCCATCATACCCTTAATTCTAAAGGGGTACAGGGCAATCTTGACCATTGAAGTGTTTTGGGGGGGGGGGGGGGTACCGAAGAAGAAGTGTTGTTGCATGCATCATCCATATTTTTTTATTTAATGATAGTCTAGGTACCGAAGAAGAAGTATTGGTGCTTGCATCATCCATATTTTTTATTTAATGATAGTCTATCATACTCCTGATGTCGGATTTTGTGTGCCTGGAGGCTGTGCTAAAGGCCTAAAAGCTAAGAGCACTAATAATGGATCTGAACTTCTAAACTTCATGGTCCGTTTGCTTTAGCTACAAAGCAGAAAGGACATGCATTTGATCGTTCTTAATTGATTAACCTTGTTGGTACTATCAGTCTAGCAACATAGAGAGGACATTTAGCTACCTTATCGAATCTAGGAGGCTACACTCGATTTAAAGTCATTGATTGCTGCTTGCCGGATGGTTGTCAAGGTTTATTTATTGCATGTGTCGTTAGTCTGTATGACATGAAAGTCGTAGTATTCTCTCTCGAAGACGACCAATAGTATGAACACTCTTTTATGCTATGTTGTTATCAACAACATCAAACATATATAGGACAAAAAAATATTATGACTAATTGATTGAACTGATGTGGTTTTTTTTGGCGAGAAAAACTTATGTGGTGTTGTAGATGTTTATATATTTTTCTATGACCAAGTAAAAGTTAAAAACTTTTGACTTATTATAAATGAAGTTCAAATAATATAGAATGGAGGAAGTATTCGCCTTTGACTCCTCCCTAGAAACATAACTTATCACGCTTCAGAATCTCAATTCTACATGTAACTTGCTTGCTAGGGAATTGACACTAGAGGAAAAAATTCGTACACTAATGATAATGATTATTATTATAGAAGGGACATATAAAAACTACAAAAAAACATAACCTTTGGGAATAATCAATAGTTAATATAGGGAAATCACTGGATAATCACTGGATAATGAGGAATATTAATGAAGTACACATATTTTGTTAGTTTTCTCGAATTCTTTGAGTTTTCTAGTTTCTGATTAAGTGTTTCTAAAGTTTCCATAATTTCCAGTTTTAAAATCCATGATATGTGTAACTTTTCCATTATTCTCGAGTTCCTTTGTTTCCAAAAAAGTATTGTTTTTTAAATCTAAGATTATGGTGCTACATGCAGCCGTACGTGCAGACAATGGCATGCTCAATGCACCCAATGTAGTTGTCCTAGTGTACTGTGAAGAAAAGTCGTCAAGTTGCCTCAACGACTAGTCTTAATGTAGCATCGATGTTGTTTGTCTTCATCGTTGCTGCTGCTTGCATCGATTTACGTACACCTATGCAAGCACAAACGTGAGCCACGGACTTGATACAAATTAATGTACAGTAAATAGTGGCAGTCTCTTTCGACTGGACAAATTTCCATTTATGTTTTGATGGTGTGCTAGTGATAACTGCACTGAGAGAGTGATGTGGTTGTGTAGGGACAACGGGAATAGCACATATATATGTACCACTGGTTCCTCGATGACGATGGAGCACCCATATGCTACATGCCGCGGGCGTACGTGTCATGTTCGTATTGCTCGTTTCCACCGAGGTGTCTTGTACCTCTTTTCTTATTATTTTTGGGCATCTTTCTGTTGTTGCCCCAACAGAATATGCTCTCTTCGCACTTGGATAAATCTGCACATCTGATGGAGCTTTATTTACATAACATGGAGAAAGTCCATGTGGAGAATTCACATACGATGACCACTTAAACCATTCAAAACACTAGCTAATTATCCAATAGTGACACACAAGGTGTATCTTGCGTATAATTAGTAGATTTATAACTTGGACCTCTTCTATTTCTGAATCTTTAAGATAATTTTTCTTTGTGCGAGTTCATATATATACAGATGACATACAGTAATGTGCTGGGAGAGGCACATTTTCCTGGGTCAACAATTTCTTAAGAGGACATCGATCCGACATATGATTCTGTCCTGAACAAGAAAACACGCATGATTCTCAGTTTTCCACCGTATAAGGTTCATGCGCTCTCCTATGAGCAAACTTGTTATCCTTGCGCTGAATCTTGAAGGCCATACCTTCATATTCCTCTACCATAATATATTTAATTAGGTTGGGTGATGTCCAATGTCGAGGCCATTGAAGGTTTGTGCTCTTCAGTTTGAGCAAATGAGCTAGCCAGGCTGTTAGCTCAAATGCCTTAGCTTTCGCCTCTCATTCTGGTGGCGTTAGCAATAATAATCATTGGTGACATTGGCATGGTGTTCTGTGCTTTGCGGATGTGTACTTCAGGTTTGCCAACTCATTTGGAAACAGGCTCACACCCGAGTTTATAGATAAAGCAACACGTAGTCATATACTTAGAATTAGATGATGCCAACATTTATCATACAATTGTCGCAAAAAAGTACATTTACCATACAAGGTCCAAACAATAAGAATGGCATGATTGCAGGAAACAGTTACACAATTAGAGTCACAACAAGCATGAGAACTTCACCTGTGTGCTCGTAGGAGGCATATGGAAGTGAGTGGGAGTGCCAAGTTGATCAAGTTGGAGTCCAAACAGTGATAGTCACCATATTGTCTGCCCTACTCAACGGATGTTCACTGCTGCTAAAAAGATGGCAAAATGTGAATAGTATTAGTAGGTATACAATGCATGGACTTATCTATAACCATCTTACTGTGGATCGTCCACAAAGATTAGGCTATCTTAATAAGCGGTGCACACTGTAGCCTACGGCTCTGGCCGACTGAACACAAAAGGTAGTCATGTGGATTGTTGAAGGAACACTACTGTAGAAACACTTATTAGTGGCCTGCACAAAAATGTTACTAGTAGGAAGCATAGTGCGCTAGTGTGTGGAGCACATGCCACTGATAACCTCTTCTCAGTGCATTCACACACGTGCCACTAGTCATGTAGCTACTATTGATAGGGACATGAACTTGCACACCACTAGAAAATATTTGGATTCAAATGTATAACACTAAATATGGACTTGACTCTGAGATAGAGTCTCCTTTTGTGAATCTTTTACTACTCATGTTGATCTCCCCAAGGAGAAGTGGTTTAAATATCATCCACCTATTAAAGAAGAAATTAAAGAACCGGTAATAGCTAAAGATGTAATATTATTTTTAATGTTGATCCAGTTGTTCCTACTGATTATATTGAAAAACCACCTTTCCCTGTTAGGATAAAGGAACATGCTAAGGTTTCAAATGTGGTCAATAAAAGTTATATAAGAGCACCTAAACCGGCTGAACAAATCAATGTAGGACCTAGTGCTGCTTTGGTTAAAGATATCTTGGAAGAAAATATAGATGGGCATGTTATTTACTTTTGTGATGAAGCTGCTAGAATTGCCAAACTAGATGAAAAAGATAAACCGAGACCCGTTGTTGGCATGTCTGTTGTCTCAGTCAAAATAGGAGATCACTTTTATCATGGTTTATGTGATTTAGGTTCTTGTGTGAGTGCTATTCCTTTTACCTTATATCAAGAAATTATGAATGATATAGCATCCGCTGAAATAGAAGACATAGATGTTACTATTGAACTTGCTAATAGAGACACGAACGGGAACATTCCATAAGTCTATTGGAACTGTCTCTCTATCCATGGAATCTCATCCATCATCCATACATAAGGAATTGGTATGGTATATTCATACCATAACATAAGAACAATAAGAAATCGAATTCTTATCGATAACGGTGGAGTTCTATGGTGGCGAACTTAATGGAGTAAGTTATTCTCATCCTGCTACTGTAAAAAAATATGCGAGGCTCAGAATTAAGTTAACGACGAGATTTAGTATCCTTTCTTGCATTTTCATAACTCATGAAATGCCGAGTAAGAACGAACACCACTTGGGATTGTTAGAGATGTTGATGTCTTGCTGAAGTCTTGTGTGGGAAAATAAAATATCCTATTGATTTTCTTGTTTTTGGTTCCCCACTAGATGACTTATGTCCCATTATCTTTGGTAGACCTTTCTTGAACATCGTTAATGAAAATATAGATTGTAAGAAACAAATAGTCGGTGTATGTTTTGGTGATGAGTCTCATGAGTTTAATTTCTCTAGTTTAGTAGAAAACATCATAAGAAACAATTTCCTAGTAAGGATGAAATAATTGGTCTTACTTCTATTGCCGTGCCTCCTACTGATGCACTAGAACAATATTTGTTAGACCATGAAAATGACATGCATATGCATGATAGAAATGAAATAGATAAAATTTTCTTCGAACAACGACCTCTGCTTAAACACAATTTGCCTATTGAAACTCTAGGAGGTCCTCCTCCATCTAAGGGTGATCTTGTGTTTGAATTAAAATAATTGCCAGACACTTTGAAATATGCTTATCTTGATGAGAAAAAGATATATCCTGTTATTATTAGTGCTAACCTTTCAGAACATGAAGAAGAAAGATTATTGAAGGTTCTGAAGAAGCACCGAGCTGCTATTGGATATACTCTTGATGATATAAAGGGCATTAGTCCCACTCTCTTTCGGTAGAAAATTAATAAGAACCTGATGCTAAACCTGTTGTTGATCACCAACGATGTTTAAATCCTAAAATGAAAGAAGTGGTAAGAACTGAAATACTGAAGCTGCTGGAAGCAGCTATAATCTATCCTATAGCGGATAGTAGATGGGTAAGTCATGTTCATTGTGTCCTTGAGAAGGGAGGTATTACAGTTGTTCCTAATGATAAGAATGAGCTTATTCCCCAAAGAATTGTCACTGGCTATAGAATGGCAATTGATTTTAGAAATTAAATAAAGCTACTAGAAAATATTATTACCCTCTGCCTTTTATTGATCAAATGCTAGAAAGATTGTCAAAGCACACACATTTTTGTGTCCTTGATGGATATTCTGGTTTTTCTCAGATACCTGTCTCGCAACCTGATCAAGAGAAAACCACCTTTACATGTCCTTTTGAAACTTAAGCTTATAGATGTATGCCTTTTGGTTTATGCAATGCACCTGCTACCTTTCAAAGATGCATGACTGCTATATTATCTGATTTTTGTGAAAAGATTGTTGAGGTTTTCATGGATGATTTTTCTGTCTACGGAACTTGTTTTGATGATTGCTTAAGCAACCTTGATCGAGTTTTGTAGAGATGCGAGCAAACTAATCTTGTCTTGAATTGGGAGAAGTGCCACTTTATGGTTAATGAAGGTATTGTCCCTGGGACATAAAATTTTTGAACGAGGTATTGAGGTGGATAAAGCTAAAGTTGACGCAATTGAGAAAATGCCATGTCCTAAGGATATCAAAGGTATTCGTAGTTTCGTTGGTCATGATGTTTCTATAAGAGGTTTATTCAAGACTTCTCTAAAATTTCTAGGCCTCTTACAAATCTTTTACAAAAGAATGTTCCATTTGTTTTTGATGATGATTGTGTAGAAGCCTTTGAAAAAGTTAAGAAAGCCTTAATTTCTGCACCTGTTGTTCAACCACCTGATTGGAACTTGCCCTTTGAAATTATGTGTGATGCTAGCGATTATGTTGTTGGTGCTGTCCTAGGACAAAGAGTTGAGAAGAAATTAAATATCATTCATTATGCTAGTAAAACTCTAGACAGTGCCCAATGCAATTATGCTACTACTAAAAATGAAGTCTTAGCAGTGGTGTTTGCTTGTGATAAATTCAGATCTTACATTGTTGATTCTAAAGTAATTGTTCAAACCGATCATGCTGCTATAAAATATCTTATGGAAAAGAAAGATGCTAAACCTAGACTCATTAGGTGGGTTCTTTTTCTAGAAGAATTTGACTTACATATTACTGATAGAAAGGGAGCTGAGAACACCGTGACTGATAACTTGTCAAGGCTAGAAAATATTCTTGATGACCCACAACCTAGTAATGATAGCTTTCCCGATGAGCAATAAGCTGCAATAAATGTTTCTCATAACACTCCTTGGTATGCTGACTATGCTAATTACATTTATGCTAAATATATACCACCTAGCTTCACATACCAACAAAAGAAAAAAAATTCTTCTATGATTTGAGACATTACTTTTGGGATGACCCACATATTTATAAAGGAGTAGATGGTATTATTAGACGTTGTGTACCTGAGCATGAGCAATGACAAATCCTGCGGAAATGTCACTCCGAAGCTTATGGAGGGCATCATGTGGGAGACAGAACTGCTCGCAAGGTATTGCAATCTGGTTTTTATTGGCCTAATCTCTACAAGGATGCCCGTAAGTTTGTTTTATCTTGTGATGTATGTCAAAGAATTGGTAATATTGATAAGCGTCAGGAAATAGTTTGACTTATTATAAGTCAAGTTCAAATAATATGGACTGGAGTAAGTATCTGCCTTTCATTTATCTCTAGAAACATAACTTATTGCGCGGGAGGAATCTCAATTCTACATGTTACTAGCTTGCTTCGGAATTGACACTAGTGGGGAAAATATTCATACATTAATGTTAATGATTGTGAACTGGTCTTAAATTGTTTTACTTTAAAAACTAAAAGTTAACAAATTTTTATAGAGTGGAAATAATAACAGCTACAGAAAACCTAGACTTTAAGAACAATCAACAGTAATATAGGGAAATCAATGGGTAATCATGAGAAATAAGGAATATTAATGTAGTACAAATATTTGTTAGTTTTCTTGAATTCCTCGAGTTTTCTAGTTGTGATTAAGTGTTTCCACATTTCCGAAAATTTCCCGCTTTAAAATCCATGATATGTGTAACTTTTGCATGATTGTAGAGTTCCCTTTGTTTCCAAAAAAAACTGTATGGTTTTTTGATCTAAGATTATGGTGCTACATGCAGCCGTACGTGATGACAATGTCGTGCTCAATGCACCCAATGTAGCTGTCCTCGTGTACTGTGAAGAAAAGTCTTCAACTCGCTTCAATGACTAGTCTTAACGTACCATCATCACTGCTCGTCTCGATTGTTACTGCTGCTTGCATCGATTAACGTACACCCAAGCAAGCACAAACGTGAGCCACAAACTTGATGCAAATTAACATACCATAAATAGTGGCAGTCTCTTTCGACTGGAGCTATTTCCATTGATGCTTTCATGGTGTGATAGTCATACCTGCACTGAGAGTGCTACGTGGTTGCGTTGGGACAACGTGAAGAGAACATATATAGGTACCACCGGTCCCTCAGTGATGATGGAGCACCCATATGCTACATGTCACGGACATACGTGTCAACTTCGTACTGCCCCTCTCCACCGAGGCGTCTTGTGTATCTCTTTTCTTATTGTTTTTGGGCATCTTGTGTTGTTGCCCCAACAGAATATCCTCTATTCGCACTTGGATAAATATGGACATGGGATGGTGCTTTATTTACAGAACACGGAGAAGGTCCATTTTGGAGAAGTCACATACGATGACCACTTAAAACATTCAAAACACTAGCTAATTATCCAATGGTGACACACAAGGTGTATCTTGCGTATAATTGTTAGATTTATAATTTGGACCTATTTTATTTCTGAAACACTAAGATAATTTTTCTTTGTGCGAGTTCATATATATACAGGTGACATACAGTAATGTGCTGGGAGAGGCACATTTTCCTGGGTCAACAAGACCTTAAGAGGACATCGATCCGACATATGATTCTGTCCTGAGCAAGAAAACAAGCATGCTTCTCAGTCTTCCACCGTATAAGGTTCATGCGCTCGCCTTTGAGCCAACTTATTTTCCTTGCGTTGAATCTTGAAGGCCATAACTTCATCTTCCTCTACCATAATATATTTATTTAGGTAGGGTGACGTCCAAGGGGTCTTCTTTGCTGCTCCCGCGAGAGTTTGGTTGTCCATCTTAAGGTTTGTGCTCTTCAGTTTGAGGAAATGAGCTAGCCATGCTGTTAGCTCAAGTGTCTTAGCGCGCTTCTACCTCTAATGCTGGTGGTTTTAGCAATAATAATCATTGTTGTCATTGTCATGGTGTTCTGTGCTATGCGGATGAGTACTCCAGATTTGCCAACTCATCTTGAAATAGGCTCACATCCCACTTTAATGATAAAGCAACATATAGTCATACATATATTTACACGATACCAACATTTATCATACAATTGTCGCAAAAAAATTAAAGAATGGCATGATTGCATGAAACAGTTACACAACTAAAGTTAGAACAAGCATGAGAACTTCACCTATGTTCTCAGAGGAGGTGTATGGAAGTGAGCGGGGGTGCCAAGTTGATCAATTCAGTGTAACAACATGTGGAGCATAATAATAACACTAATCAAATGAAAATTTACTATCTCGCTAAAAATTGAATGTGAATTTTTGATCTAATTTAACCAGATAAAATTAAAATGAAAAGATATACATACATGGCAAAATCATATTGTGTGAGTAGAATGAAAAGTAACAAAAATACAGTATTCAAGAGAAAACCAAAGTATTCAGCGTGTCATGCTAACCCCACAACAATACCAACATTAGCAGAGCAAGAAAAATGCTATACAGAAAATGGCAAGTTACAGTTGAATAAATTTTGTGAAGGAAAAAGTTCCATGCAAAGACAACCCACAAAATGCATTTATTTGGCAAGTAATCTAGCCCTGAAGATACAACAGTAACATTAGGGCTTTTCTATACATGGTACATCAACCATTATATACAGACTGACATCAACTTTCTTAATACCTTGTATAGAAACCATAATAAAATGAAGTACTCATATAACGATTGAAATCTGTTGGCAACGAAATATAGTTAATTTCCTTGTTCAAAATTTAAAAAATACGTCACCCTGTGATGTATAAATATATATATTGACAGTTAAGTTAGAATACAATACATGAATATGTTCTGGTAGGCCCCCACATGCATGGACGCGAGCGAGACAAAGAACTAATTATAAACGTGGTGGTTGGCTTAATTTTACATTGACACATGATTCTTAGTTTGTGTGATAGTGGTAGCTATATAGGTGTAAAACAATTAGGAGTATAAAAACCACGTTCATCAAATGTTTTTCCTGGAAAAGAACATTTCTCACTAAAATGTACTTTTTATCTAATCCAACCAGATAAATTGAAAAGATATGCATCCATAGAAAAAACATACTGTGTGAGTAGAATTAAAAGTAACTAGTCGTCAACCTGTGCGCCCGCACAGGGTAGCAACTTTTAGACCCACATACGAAGTTGCTAATAGTTTGCATGTTCCAATGGACAAACACTCTTCACGCTGGTCTCTATTGAACAGACATACTGCATATATATACATCAAAATATAACTCTAGTATATTCAGGGATGGCATGAACATATGCAGTGCTTCCTGTAGTATTTACCTTGAAACAGGCATAGATCCAAAAGAATAAATTATGTGTTTCAATCCTGGTTAGGGTGAGAAGGTCACCTGGGCGTGTGGAAGTGCCACGGGAAACTAGAAATAACGAAAAACCGAATAAGGTGAGGACACCTAGTTTCCTCACCAGTGAGAACGATTGCAATGTTACAGTCCGGTGTTTGTGTCGTGATGAATTACGCCGCGTAGAACTGGGAGTCCACCGATGCTCGTTCCCAGTCCGCAAGCTGAGCCAAAACGTATCAACCACCCCCTTGCTCTAGATCCATTCTGTGAACACAGAAAACACTAATTAATGCAACTCCAACTCTACAAGAACTTAACCAGAACAGAGTCATTTCTCAGAGAGCAAGCGAAAACTTGATGCAGCAGTTGTGTGTGCACCTGCCGTTGCATGGATCAGTTGTAACTGTCACCCACTGGTCTATGAATGGCCTTGCCTTACAAGGGCAAGTTTGAGCATACATGCTGAATCAATTAATCTGGATGATGGCTGCTGTCACATCCTTCGGCGAGACTCCACCACCGGGCATTGGAAGTAAAAGCAAGACACGGAGGAAAATCGGTGAGGCATATTATGAAATTAAAGCACTTCAATAAATGAGTGTGTGCACATGTATAAGAGGATGTCATCATGTACTGAGAGCACCGGGCATATTAACTGTTTATTTGTTTCTTACGATTGACGATCAGTTTAAATGTCTGGTAGTGAATTACCTAACATGCTTAAATAAAATAACTAATAGGCATGATAGGAAATGAACAAATAAATAAGCAATAGTCATTGTCGTGTTATGTAGCCCATAGCAATTTAGAAATGAAACTTCAGTAGCAGGTATATGATTTATGTCTGAGCAAACTAAATAGCTTACGGTAGTTAGCTGTCAGAACTCGGAAGTGGACCATTTGCAAGTAGGATAGCTTGATAGTCTGAAATGAGTGTTTGTGTGTCAGAACTGTTAGGAAATAGTACAACATACATATTAACTTCTAAATTAGTGGTTATGTGTCAGAATTGTTATCAAATAGCCTTAGGTCAACATTGGTGACACCAATCACCAAATCCGAAGAAACAGGACACGTATCGGATGAGGGTTAGGAAGATGGACGTAAGAACAGATAATTTAGAAGAATAGCCATAGCTGCTTGTACTGTACCAAGGTAGTAGAAGCATCGCAGCAAGCCTAAAGCACACTGAAGTTGATACGTATATGAGTATATCTCGCTGCACACCATGATTTTATTGCAAGTTGGTTGAACGACAAACTTGATAATTGTTCTAATCAAATCTCAATACACCCTCTCACTTCAGTTGTAAATTCACAAACTTACCAGTTCGTCAAACACCTAGGCTCCATGGGCTCACACCAAGACATAGGGAGAAAATAAACTGGTTAGCAAATGATTATGCATAGGGGATTAGATTACCACATATCCCTGTTGACCAAGTACGTCATGTGTGATGTCATAGTTGATAGTGAAGGAGGTCAAAAATGTGTTTTCCCTCGGATGCGTACATGCTAGATATGTAGCCTCTTGGGGCATTGCTCATATTTGCCGGTTTTCTCATTGTCCGCAGTCTAGACGGCAGCGTGAGAGACGGTGGATGCCATAGTGGGTGGAAGCAAAGCGTGACAGCTTGGGTGTTCTGGCTAGATCGGAGGGGCGGATCACAGAAACCGCAGTCCAGATGACAGCATGGGAGACAGTGGACGCCGTAGTGGGCGAAAGCAAAGAGTGGCGGCTTGGGCGTTCTGGCTAGACCGCTGAGGGGCAAATCACAGAAAATACGTGGCAGCTGACTGCTGTGTGCAGTCTCAATGGGGGAGGCTTCAAGCTTGAGAGGCGGTGGCGGCGGACTCAGATAAGGCGCGAGCCAAGGAGGAGAGGACGGCCGGAAAAGTTATTTTCTACAGCGTGAGCAAGGAAAAAAAATTAGTACAGCGCTAGGACTCTAGAGTCACATGGAGCTACGATAGGAGATGCATCAATGACGTATTGCATGGTTATCAGACGGATTATAATCTACTCTAGGATTAAACATGAGGGTTTGTATTGTGCCTTGAAGGAGATATTGGTAATTTGAGAACGTTGTGAACTCTAAGGAAGATTAGGGTTAAAGGACTCCTATGGGTTAATCTCCACTGTAATAATTCGGTCCCACCAAATAAACGGCTCCTAATTTTTAATTAACATGGGAATTTCTGGGGAGTTGAGAATTAGTATAGGTATATATAGGTATATTGATGTATAGCTAGATAGATAGATAGATAGATAGATATAGACTATAGATAATTAGATTTGCATATGTCGGGGCAATCGTCCTTTTCAAAAAGAAAACTTGTATTTATTTCCTTTAATTAATTGTTGCATGCAGAATCCATATAATGCATTGCCATGATTACCGTCGTCCAACAGCCATGGGATCGCCTCCCATTGAGCGTGCTGGCGGCGCAACAGTCTCTGTAGGCAGCTTCCACCTGATGTCAGTGGGGAGGGAAGGAGAGCCGCGGGGAGGACCCTGGCACATAAAATTGGCAGTAGACTCGCTTCGCGGAGTTTCCAATCGGGGTGTCGAGAGGCAGCGTCGCGCAGGGGCTGCGACAATGACGCCAAAATAGGGCAGATCCATTACTCCCACCTTCTAAACGTAGCACGATGGTGGTGGCTTGACGAAATGGAGCGGAACAGGGAACACTACTACTACTGGTGTTGGGAGGAATGCTTCCTTAAACCCCCCTCTCGCCCCACAAAAACTAGAAAAGGGTTTTTTTTTTGTCCATCCTTTGTTTTAATCAAGATCTGTTGGGCAGGTTATAACCGGCTAATAAGGGGGCTAGATCCATCTGTACTGCCCCGATCCAAATCAGAACCTATCTTTTGATGAGAGATTCATTGGGAACTAGTGCGATTTGTCGACGACAAGAATGCGCTCCTAGCTTAGCTGTTGCCGCTCCAGCTGGGACGTGGGAAGTTGTTCGTTCCAGAGATCAGAAACATAAGAGAGAGAGAGAGAGAGAGAGAGAGAGAGAGAGAGAGAGAGGGAGAGAGAGAGAGAGAGACTGGTGCTACATGCAGCCGTACGTGCAGACAATGTCATGCTCAATGCATCCAATGTAGCTGTCCTAATGTACTGTGAAGAAAAGTAGTCAAGTCGCCTCAATGACTAGTCTTAATGTAGCATCGATGTTGTTTGTCTTCATCGTTGCTGCTGCTTGCATCGATTAACGTACACCTATGCAAGCACAAACGTGAGCCACAGACTTGATACAAATTAATGTACGACAAATAGTGGCAGTCTCTTTCGACTGGACCAATTGTTTCCATTGATGTTTTGATGGTGTGATAGTGATAACTGCACTGAGAGAGTGATGTGGTTGCGTTGGGACAACGGGAAGAGAGCATATATATGTACCACTAGTCCCTAGATGACGATGGAGCACCCATATGCTACATGCCGCGGGCGTACGTGTCATGTTCGTACTGCTCGTTTCCACCGAGGCGTCTTGTACCTCTTTTCTTATTATTTTTGGGCATCTTTGTGTTGTTGCCCCAACAGAATATCCTCTCTTCGCACTTGGATAAATCTGGACATTGGATGGAGCTTTATTTACAGAACACAGAGAAAGTCCATGTGGAGAAGTCACATACGATGACCACTTAAACCATTCAAAACACTAGCTAATTATCCAACAGTGACACACAAGGTGTATCTTGCGTATAATTAGTAGATTTATAACTTGGACCTCTTATATTTTTGAATCTTTAAGATAAATTTTCTTTGTGTGAGTTCATATATATATACAGGTGACATACAGTAATGTACTGGGAGAGGAACATTTTCCTGGGTCAACAAGATCTTAAGAGGACATCGATCCGACATATGATTTCTGTCCTGAACAAGAAAACACACATGATTCTCAGTCTTCCATCGTATAAGGTTCATGCGCTCGCCTATGAGCAAACTTGTTATCCTTGCGCTGAATCTTGAAGCCATACCTTCATATTCCTCTACCATAATATATTTATTTAGGTAGGGTGATGTCCAATGTCGAGGCCATTGAAGGTTTGTGCTCTTCACTTTGAGCAAATGAGCTAGCCAGGCTGTTAGCTCAAATGCCTTAGCTTCCGCCACTCATTCTGGTGGCGTTAGCAATAATAATCATTGGTGACATTGGCATGGTGTTCTGTGCTTTGCGGATGTGTACTTCAGATTTGCCAACTCATCTGGAAATAGGCTCACACCCGACTTTATAGTTAAAGCAACACGTAGTCATACTTTTATTTACACGATGCCAACATTTATCATACAATTGTCGCAAAAAAATACACTTACCATACAAGGTCCAAACAATAAGAATGGCATGATTGCAGGAAATAGTTACACAATTAGGTCACAACAAGCATGAGAACTTCACATGTGTGCTCATAGGAGGCGTATGGAAGTCAGCGGGAGTGCCAAGTTGATCAAGTTGGTGTCCAAAACAGTGATAGGCACTCTGTTGTCTGCCCTACTCGGTGAGTGTTCACTGCTGCTAAAATGGTGGCAAAACGTGAACAATATCAGTAGGAATATGATGCATGGACTTATCTATAACCATCTTACTGTGGATCGTCCACAAATATTAGGACATCTTAGTAAACGGTGCACACTGTAGCCTACGGCTCTGGTCGACCGAACATAAAAGTTACTCATGTGGATTGGTGAAGGAACACTACTGTAGAAACACTTATTAGTGGCCTGCACAAAAATGTTACTAGTAGCAAGCATAGTGCACTAGTGTGTGGAGCACATGCCACTGATAACCTCTTCTCAGTGGCGTGCACACACACCAAGAATAACCACTTACTAGTGGTGTGCGCTTCATCTGGCATGCCACTAGTCATGTAGCTACTATTGACATGGACATGAACTTGCACACCACTAGGAAATATTTGGATTCAAAAGTTTAGCACTAAATATGGACTTGACTCTGAGATAGTAGCCTCCTTTTGTGAATCTTTTGCTACTCATGTTGATCTCTCTAAAGAGAATTGGTTTAAATATCATCCAACTATTAAAGAAGAAATTAAAGAACCGGTAATAGCTAAAAATGAAACTATTATTTGTAACGTTGAACCAGTTGTTCCTACTGCTTACATTGAAAAACCACCTTTCATTGTTAGGATAAAGGAACATGCTAAGGTTTCAACTGTGGTCAATAGAAGTTATATAAGAGCATCTAAACCGGCTGAACAAATCAAGGTAGAACCTTGTGTTGCTTTGGTTAAAGATCTCTTGGAAGAAAATATAGATGTGCATGTTATTTACTTCTGTGATGAACCTACTAGAATTGCCATACCCGATGAAAAAGATAAACCTAGACCCGTTGTTGGCATGTCTGTTGTCTCAGTCAAAATAGGAGATCACTGTTATCATGGTTTATGTGATTTAGGTGCTAGCGTGAGTGCTATTGTTTTTACCTTATATCAAGAAATTACGAATGATATAGCACCCGCTGAAATAGAAGACATAGATATTTCTATTAAACTTGCTAATAGAGACACCATCACACCACTTGGGATTGTTAGAGATGTTGAAGTCTTGTGTGGCAAAATAAAATATCCTACTAATTTTCTTATTCTTGGTTCCCCACTAGATGACTTTTGTTCCATTATCTTTGGTAGACATTTCTTGAACACCGTTAATGACAAAATAGATTGTAAGAAACAAATCGTCGGTGTATGTTTTGGTGATGAGTCTCATGAGTCTAATTTTTCTAAGTTTAGTAGAAAGCATATCATAAGAAAGAATTTCCTAGTAAGGATGAAATAATTGATCTTACTTCTATTGCCGTGCCTCCTACTGATTCACTAGAACAATATTTGTTAGACCATGAAAATGACATGCATATGCATGATAGAAATGAAATAGATAAAATTTTCTTCGAACAACGACCTCTCCTTAAACACAATTTGTCTATTGAAACTCTAGGAGGTCCTCCTCTATCTAAGGGTGATCCTGTATTTGAATTAAACAATTGCCAGACATTTTGAAATATGCTTATCTTGATGAGAAAAAGATATATCCTGTTAGGAGCCACCCGAGGTGGCAGTTCCAGTTTCCTGTAGTGACTCTGTCAATCTCAAGATCCGTCAGCTCGGTCTCTCAAATGTGCTCATAGAGGTAGAGTGTGCGGGGTAAGCGGATGTCTACGTCTGTATTGTTTAAAAAAAGTTATAATGCCACATAGGATAATTGGTTTGGAATCTTGCATGAGGGGGGGAATATATATGTGGATGTCGGCTGACTCGTCACATTCTCTTCCACATATATACTACCTGCAGCTATCACATGATGCATGAGACTTCCGTAAACGTGCAAGAGGTGTCAGTACTTACCAACTCTCAAACAGCGGGCGAGCCACGTACTCTGACCATTGATTGATTAGAGATTACACATGCATCTTTTGGATCATGGACACCCATGCATATCTCGTGTGATGCGTGAGTTGAAAGCAAAGAACCAGAATCCATTTACCCTTTGCCTTTCCCTTGTAGCACTGGAGGAACATCATCGATCCTTCTAACCTCCACCTTCTAGAGTTGACAAGCGTTTCTCTCTGGCGAAGTATTGAACATGGATTGGAGTTAATAAAAAGGGGCATGATTTGGCGTGTTGGCAATGGAAAACAAATTAAAACATGGAGAGACCCCTGGATTCCGAGAGGCCCATCTTTGAGGCCTATTTCTCAGAAGGGGAGGTGCCGCTTAAACAAAGTGTCTGATTTTATCAAGGAGAATGGCAATTGGGATGTTGTATTATTGAATAAATTTTTTATACCGGCGGATGTGCAGATCATTAGAGGGATCCGAGTCTCACCAAGTCAGGATGATGATTTTCTATCTTGGTTCCCTGGAAAGTTCGGTAAGTTCTGCGTTAAGTCGGCATACAATTTAGCAATGCAAGATCATATACAGAAGCATGGTAGTGGTGCATGCAGCAGCAGACCTGGGGGTGATCGACCATGCTGGAATCTGGTTTGGCAAGCAAGAGTTCCTAATAAAATGTGTTCCTTTGCGTGGAAAGTACTAGTCGATGCGCTGCCAACGAGTGCGTGTGCATGGCGAGACATCACATCCCAGTCTCGGCCTCATGCCGGATGTGTGCAGCGACTGACGACAACTCCTACCACGCATTGGTTATCTCTCCTAAGTCATATGAGCTGTGGGAGGAGATGCGCCAAGTCTGCCCATTGCCAGCAAAGGAGCAAGTTCTGGACACGGGTAAAGAGTGGCTGTTTACTGCCTTGCAGGCTCAAAATGAAGATGTACGAGCCATGGTAATCATGTTACTTTGGCGGATCTGGAGTCTACAGAATGACATGCTCCATGATAAGCCGACTCCACCGACTGATATCTCCACAACTTTTCTGACTAGCTACCTAAGTTCCTATAGTCAAGCTCAGAATTATGGTATCGAGGAGATCATCAAAGGAAAAATGACCGTGGGAGAGAGACCTTACAGATTGGTTCAGGAGCCGGAAGGAAAGAAACCTTGGCCTAAACCTCCTACGGGCTGGGTGGCTCTATCAGTAGATGGTTCTTATGTTAAAGAAACTGGTTTGGCCGGCCCAGGTATGATACTAAGGCTGGTCATAGTAGGAGTAACATAGGTAGTAACATAGATGCCACATAAGCAAAAATGGTGATGTGGCAAGTAGTTAATGAGGAGAGAGGCAAATAGAGTAACATAATATGTTACCATCACATAGCGTTTTCCAATGCATAATGAGTCTACAAAGTAATAAATGAAGGCAACTATGTTACCACACCTATGACACTACCCACTATGAAGGTAGTAACATAGACTAGTAACATATGTATGTTACTAGTCTAAGTTACTCTCCACTATGACTAGCCTAAGAGATTCAGAGGGAGCAGTCATCTTCTCAGCTTATCGTTATCTGTTCTATTGCAAAGATGCCCTGGAATCTGAAATCGGTGCTATCTTGGAAGGAGTTTCACTCAGTTTGGAACGATCAAATATTCCTATTGTGGTTCAGTCTGATAGCTCTATTGTGGTTGCAGCATTGACGGATGATTCACTCCAAAGATCTGCTTATGGACACCTTATGATGGAAATCAAAAGACTCCTGGAACCACGTGGGTTTATTCCGCAGAAGCTCGAGCATCATCAAAATAGTGTTGCTCATAGTCTAGCTAATATTGGTCGTTCTGGAGGTAGCACCGCCTGTTGGTTGCGCCATGTCCTAGTCAGTATTTCTAACCTTGTATTAGCCGACTGTAACACTATTATCGAGGAATAAAACCCTTTCTTTGCCCGCAAAAAAAAAGTAATGCCTACATCTCAGGAAAATAAACCAACGACTAAATAATGTGAGCTACTGGATTTTGGAACTTCTGCCGAATTTTGAATCAGTCGATTGCTCAATGTCCAGCGCCCTACGGAAACGTGAAGTGTGATTGGTTTAAAGGGATGAAATAAACCAATTACAAACTATACTAAAATCTTTCTCCCTTAAGGGTTCACAAAGAAGCACAATATATTATCCATACAAAGAACATAGTACTTAAGATTTGTCTGTATCCCAGTATTTGAATTCTGGATTGCGTTCCCAGATATCTATTATTGTTTCCATGAGCCATTTTCCAATACTTATGTTGGGACCGGGAACAAATGCTTCTTTTAGTTTCCTTTAGGTGTATTCTTCTGTGTTTTTGTTGTCAGTTATTTGCTGAAAAAATGGGGATCTGAAGTTTGATAAATAGTGTTACGAAAAACAAAACATAATGCTTAGAGACAGTCATTTGTTTTGAGATTTTTACGGTACATCGTACTAACGAATTAAAGAAGTAGCATTAAGTTCATCTAACGGCCAATATGATTCAACTCCGAGTTTAACTTGAGGACGTCTTGGTAATTTTCTATTAGACTGCCCCACGACCTTGCCTTTTCCTGCTGCATAAACGGCCGTAGATTTGTGTTCGCTCGCCCGCACTGCGCTGCCGTACACAGGGAGCGCCGCTGTGTGCCCTCGGTGGCCGCTAAGCACGGCACAACATCGTCGTGTTCGCTGAGTTCGAATGTATACACACATAGCTAGCGTCCGACTATACCTACTGCACGAATTCAATCCTATAGCAGTTGCATCTACTCACGACCGAGATGCAGGCAACAGAACGAGATCACCGTCGTAATATTGTACGTGTTGTAGTTGACGCGTGGTCATTCGGGATGCACAAGGACCTCGCCAATATCAACAAGGACGTCGGCGAGGAGTGGTTCGGATGAGTGTGTAGTTTTGCAATTTAGGTGTCCCTTGCACAGGTGCCATTAACATCTGACGTCCTTGCCAACTCTCATCTAGGGTTTCCTTGCCTCTCGACGGAGTCACCGTCGGTCCGTCTCGTCTCCTACGGTCCTTGGACCATCAAGGTGTGGTGGATCCCGGCCCTTGCTGACGGGAGGGCTCCGTTTTCATGTGCTTTTTTGAGTTTTTTTAGGGTTTGTGCCATGATTAAAAAGACGAGGCGGCAGTGGCTTCTTAGAGATGGAATAAGGTCCTCCCCGTCTAACCCCCGTCCAGGTGATGTTTCAAGCGTCATCGAAAGGCGTGTGGAGGTTTATCTCCGACGAATCTTGTGAGATCCAGTCGACGCTTGTCTTCGGTGGATCCGACTGGATTCGGTCTTCGCTCGTCTACGTTAGTGTGTCTGCAAGTTGGATCCTTCTAATTTACACTTCTCTTCATCAGTGGCAGCTGCTGTTATGGTGCGTTGGTTCTATCGGGCCTTAGCACGACGACTTCCGGGATGTCTACTACAACAATGTTTGCTCGGCTCCAACGAGGGAGGGGTGATGACGGCGGCGCACCTTTGGCTCGCTCCAGTACTTGTACTCGTTGCTAGGTGGTTTACGGACCTGGATGTAAATTTTACTTCTAGTGTTCTTTGTACTATCTTAATAGTTGATGAATAGATTGTAAGTTTTCTCGCAAAAAAAGAGGGGGAGGGGGCGGCGGGCGGGGGGTAAGGTGTTTGTGCGTCTGTTCATGGAGGTAACTGTATGCACTTGTATGTGAGCGTGTGCAAATGTGCTATGTGTTTATTAAAGGTTGGACCGTTCAAAACAGATAGCGTTCATGTGGGCTAGCTTAGCGCATGGTTGTGTTTCCAGAGTGTGCAGCCCGAGACGGTCTTTTCCATACATACAAGCAACAGAGCACATCATGCTCGTTGTCCTTCCATATATGCGCTTGCATCAGTGAATTTAAACGTACGATTATTTCCATCGTCGTCCATCTCTACAGCGTGTGGAGCCCAGGAAGTTCTCTTCCTCCAGCCACAAGCTACCTTATCAACTTGCTCATTTTGTGACGTACGTACGTACGTGCTCCGGACGACAATTCAACATGATAATGCTGCGATCGTGCGGGAGTCGTCGTTGCCTTGACTCTTGTAATGCGTATGTTGCCATGGAGGACAGGCCAGCATGTCAGTAACTAATAAAAAAGGGGCAACGGTCCAGGCTGGGGCAGCCCATTAGTCCTGATTCAGACCAGAAGCGGGACCAATGGGGGCATTGGTCCCGGTTCGTGAGCCCTGGGGGCCGGCCGGACTACGTGGGCCATTGGTCCCGGTTCGTCTGGACCTTTTGGTCCTGGTTGGTGGGACGAACCGGGACCAATGGGCCTGGCTCCTGTCCCATCACTATTGGTCCCGGTTGGTGGCCTGAGCCGGGACCAAAGGCTCCCCTTTAGTCCCGGTTTGTGCCACGAACCGGGACTAAAGGGTTGGCCCAGAGTTTAGTCCCACCTCGCCAACCGAAGGGCGCCCACACCTGTTTATAAGCTCGTCCATCTCTGCGTTGTTGAGCTCCTCTCAAAGTAAAAATAGATGCACTTATAGAGGAAATTGGACCTAAATTCATAAATAGAAATTAATTATGAATTTATGTTTAATTTTCTCTATAAGTGCATCTATGTTTACTAACAGAGAAGTTTTTATTTTTTTGTGACCTAAAAGAAAAAAGAAATCACTAAAAAACTATAAGTATTTAGTTCTAAGTAGAAATGAAAAAATAAATAGTAAAATTATTCATAAACTAGTGATTCACACAAATCTTAAAAGATTCAAATTTAAACTATTCAAATTTTAACTATTCATAAACAAATTTTGTGACCTAAAATAAAAAATGGGGAGGTTTAACTGACTCCATGTAACCCTAGATTCCCCCCCCCCCCTCCGGGGTAAACATCGTGTCCCTCGTCTCCTGTTACCATCGATCCTAGACGCACAGTGAGGCGGCCCCCTACTCGAGATGTGCCGGTTTTGACAACGACTGTGGTGCTTTCATTGAGAGCTCCACTGTGCTGTCGACAAAAAATCTGAAAAAAAAATACTTATATTAACAATAAGTATTTTGTTATAAGTAGAAACAAAATAAAATAAATAAAGCAACAAAGAAAACAAAGAAAAAGTGTGTTTTCAAATTTGAAAACTAATGGCATTAACAAAAAGTTTATAATTTTTCAAAAACTAAAAGCATAAAGAATTAAAAAATAAAGCAAAAAACAAAAGAAAATGAATAATGCGGAAAACAAAAAAAATCTGAAAAAAATACTTATATTAACAATAAGTATTTTGTTATAAGTAGAAAAAAATAAAGCAACAAAGAATAAAATTATCAAAGTATTTTCTGTTGAAATTGGAAAATTAATGGCACTAACAGAAAGTTTATAATTTTTATTACCTAAAACCAAAAATAATAACTGAAAAACTAGTAAGTATTTTGCTGTTAGTAAAAAAACAAAAACTGGATTTTTTCTAAAAAAAATGCCGCCTACTGGGCCACCACAGCCTGCATACGACTAGAAACCCGCTAGTTGGGCCAGGATGCAGGCCCACAGTAGGCCCAGTAGGCCCACAGGCACAGAGAGTGGATTTAGGCCCGTAAGCCTGCAGTAGAGAGGAGCTCAAAGTGGTCGGCTCCGCAGGGCTTATAAACCACTCCGAGCCCCTCTCGGCTAGCGAGGTGGGACTAAACATCCCAACGCACAGCGGCAGTTTCAGTACACGCCCTTTGGTCCCGGTTGGTGGCACCAACCGGAATGAAAGGGCGCCTTTGGTCCCGGTTCGTGGCATCAACCGGGACTAAAGGCCGCCGCCTACCGCCTTTTGGGCTGCCGAAAAGTGGTCTTTCGTCCCGGTTCGTGGCACAAACCGGGACTAAAGGGGTGCATTGGTTCCGGTTTATGTCACGAACCGGTACCAATGGTTTTGCTATATAAGCAAAGACTTGCGAAATTTTCACATTTCCCTCGCAGTTGCCCCCGACGACGCCGAGCACATCGACGCCGCCAGGCTGCCCCGAGGCCGTCCGCCGCCCCTGCCGTCGCCCGTGCCTCGCCGTCGCCGTCGCCGCCCCGTGCCCCCCGGCCTCCTCGCCGCCGACGCCGTGCCCCTCACCGTCGCCGTCCGCCGCCCCTGCCGTCGCCCCCGACAGTGCCGTCGTCGTCGCCCGTGCCTCGCTGTCGCCGTCGCCGCCCCGTGCCCCCTGCCTCCTCGCCGCCGACGCCGTGCCCCTCCTCGTCGATCGCCGCCCCGGCTTGCGTAATTTCCTAATTTAGAATGTATAGTTAATTTAGTTGTATAGTTAGGATGTATAGTTAATTTAGATGTATAGTTAATTTAGTTGTACTTAATTTAGATGTATAGTTTAGATGCAAAAGTTAGAATTTTTTCTATTCATACATTTTTTTGGTGATATTATTGTTGCATATGCAAAAGTTTGTGTGTTCATATATATGCAAATAATATGTCAATTTTTTCATAGAATTTTTATGATTTTTTTGTTGTAATTTTGTTCATAGAATTTTTATTTTGTTCATAGAATTTTTATTATTTTTTCTGTTGTAATTTTGTTCATATTGTGTAGGAATCTGAAAAATATGTATGATCAAACTCATTTATGTATATGTTCATATTTTGAAGAAAAAGAAGGAGAGAAAAAAGGAAAATAAGAAGAGGAAGAAGGAGAAGAAGAAGAGGAGAGAAATAACAGGAGGAATAAATAAGAAGATAAAAAAGAAGAAAAAAAGAGGAGAAGAAGAAGGAATAGAGGAGAAGAAGGAGAATTCTTCTTCTTCTCCTCTATTATTCCTTCTTCTTCTCCTTTTTTTTCTTTTTTTTCTTCTCCTTTTCCTTTCTTCTTCTCCTCTTTTTTTCTTCTTCTTCCTCTTCTTATTTTTTGTTATCGGGTATGTCGTTGTCGACATACCCCCCCTCCCCGATAACTTTTAGTAATTAGTACTACTTAGAAAGTGTTTAATGGAATTAGTTAGAACTAGGTAAACTTGTTTATTTTTAGTAAGTACTACATTATTCTATTTATAGTAGGTCCTTAGTAGTGGAACTATTTGATTTAATATAACTGGTTTATTTTACTATAGAAGTAGTTTATTTTTAGCAAGAAAATTAATAGAACTAGTTTATTTTTTAGTTAAAGCAATTATTCCCGCATCGACGTGGACGATGCCTATCCCGCATCCTCGTCGTCGAGTCGGCGGCGGACGACACCTGCTTGACCAGATGGGCCATGTCCGGAACTGGGCTCCGCCGGGGTGGTACTGGGAGGCGCTACCTTCCGGGGGGGCGTAGCTTGGTGAGGAGCCAGCCCGTAGTTGACCCGATCCTTGTTTGGTGGTGGTCGCGTGGGCCAGTGACGGTGCCGAGGCTTCCGGACACCGCGGAGGTGGTACGTCACCGTGTCAGCGAGGAGGACGAGCACGTCCGTCGCTACATGGTTGCGTTGGAGGGAAGGTTCGAGAATACCTGGCAGGTTTTTCAGGGATCTCACTGGAGCTATGATCCTGTGATGGTTCCTTCCCTTTGGGTGTCCACCGCCCGCGCCGATACCCGTCGGGCGCTACGGTTCTAGCTGTACTGGCGATATGTATGATATATAATATTCGACGTGTATTAGTGATAATATTCGATGTACGGACACATGGAGATGATGTAGTTTTTCTTATAATTGAAGGCATCCTAATTTGAATACTACTTTATTTTGCGATTTGATTTTTCTTATTGAATGCTCAAATTGGAGAGCACTATGCAAGGCATATGCATATGATTAGTTGAATAATAATGATCTAATTTAGTCTTTGAATTATGAACGTATAGGAAATGTCATCATCGGACGACCAAAGTCTCCCGGGGGAGTGCGACTGGTGCCACGACGATCGAGGTCAGTGCGACAGGCCTCACCTGGACGATGGTCGGCGCTTCAGCATTAAGCTCGAGGAGATCTTCGAAGTTGAAACGGTACGCAACGACGACAAGTTTTTTTTTTCATAATTAAGCATGACTTCAACTATTTCAACGTGTAACTTTCATCTTTTACAATTCGAGTATAGTTTATCCCATGCCATGCAAGACGCTATGTCTTGGAGAGGATGGATTTTGAAGACCATGAAAATTTTGAAACAAAAAAAATTCACCGAAGGACCCATCATGATGTGGATTTTGAAGTAAAGTTGTATAATGCTGAGAGCGTAACCCATTTTGGTTGCAAAAATTGGGAAGCATTTTGCAAATTGTATGATTTTGATGAGGGTATGCTTGTCATCATGGATCTTGGTGATCCTGAAATCGAGCAAGACAATATGAACATTTGGGTCCTTGTTGATACTCCTCCAGTTCTACCACTATGTGAGTTTCTCAAACATAGTTAATTATTAACTAATTTATATTGTTCATTTCAAAATAGTTGACAGCTTATTTTCATTGACAGCTTATTTTGAAGTATCAAAGAATGTGCAGAAGATGGTAGATAGAACTTACTACACCGATGGCTCTGAGTTAACTTACAAGGAGAAAACTCATCTGGTTGGATTTTGTAATGATCTTGAGAATTACAATATCTACAATCGAACTCCTCAACATTATGGTCAATACGTGCCACTAGTGCACGTGTTGAACTAAGGTAACTACCATGGAGATACCCTGGTAAGATTTTTTACTATTACGACATCCGTGCATCTTTTTGCATACTTCTAAAACTAGTACATCATTGCTAACTACGAAATTATTACTATGTTTTTCAACCGAGAATCCCAGAGGATTGTGTGCCTCATTTGATGTATCAGAATGGCGGCAGCCTTCGTGTTTTGAACATATATCCAGGTCATCCTACGAATCTCAACTGTCCATACCGGATTTCTAAAAGAAGTGGAGACATGACAATCAAAGGATGGAAAAAATCTATAAACAGTCGTAAGGAGCTTCTTGGAAGGAAAAGGAAGCGAGGCGCAAGAATTGGAGACAGGATGATCTCCATTCTTCATAATGGAGAGTCAGGGTCTATATTGTTTTATGCTATTTTACCTTAAGTGTGTTTAGGTCGTACCTGATACTGATGATCATGTGCTAAGAACAATTATGTAGGGTTGGGTTCGATGACTATGAGGATGATGATCGTATGACTTATTATTAATAACGAGTAGAAGTTGTATGATGATGCTTGATTAATTGGTAGGACTTGTTATTATATATGATGATGTATGATGCCAGCATGCATGAGTTATTATATATATATCTGCGGGTGAAATGAACATAGCAGTAGCGTAGGTAAACCAAGGATGAAGATATAAGATAGGACACTTCTCTCTATTATCTAGCTAATAACAACCTAAAAATAACCCCCTAAACCCCTAAAACAGCCACTTTTTTTTAAAAAAAAAAAAAACCTCAACTCCAGCCAGCTGCTGACGCGTGGAAGCCTTTTGGTCCCGGTTTATGTCATCAATCGGGACCAAAGGCCCCCCTGCCTGGGCTGCCGACAGCGGCCACGTGGAGGCCCATCTGTCCCGGTTCAGGTTTGAACCGGGACTAAAGGGTGAGGGTATTAGTAACGACATTTTAGTCCCGGTTCAGAAACTGGGACTAAAGGCTCTTATGAATCAGGACAAAAGGCCGGTTTTCTACTAGTGAGTTAGCTAAAAGACGGGCTGAGGTTGGTCGTGTGTTCCAGTCTCAGGTTTTGCCACTCTGACAACCTTGTACGTATTCTCGTTGAAAATTCAACGTCCGGACTGTACCACTGTGGTTGCTTTCACTCTTTTCTTCTGCACACACGGAGGCACGCTGTGTGTCGATGGCACACATGATCATGCGTATGCAGCTATGGAGGACACATCGGCCAGTGTTCGTGACTCTGATAATTAACACCAGTCATATAAAAAGTAAATGCCCCGTTGGGACTGCTTGTTGAATTACAATTAAGTTTAGACCTAATGATAGTTTGCTGGTGGGCTCGCGGCGTACAACATGTGGCCTAAGAGCATCTAGGGTCGGGTGACCCACACTGGCCTCAAATATCTGGACGGCACGTCCGGTCACAAAAATTTAACACAGTTAGGCGCTTCAAACGGGTCTCAAACGTCCGGGCTGGCCGGCAACCGGATGTGTCCGCTGTCGGTGTCAAAACCGGCGGATCTCGGATAGGGGGTCCCGAACTGTGCGTCTAGGCGGATGGTAACAGGAGACAAGGGACACAATATTTTTACCTAGGTTCGGGCCCTCTTGATGGAGGTAAAACCCTACTCCTGCTTGATTAATATTGATGATATGGGTAATACAAGAGTAGATCTACCACGAGATCAGAGAGGCTAAACCCTAGAAGCTAACCTATGGTATGATTGATGTTCCTCCTATAGACTAAAACCCTCCGGTTTAAATGGGGGGAGATCTACATATCCGTATTGCCAAGCTTGCTTTCCACGCCAAGGAAAGTCCCATCCGGACATGGGACGAAGTCTTGAATCTTGTATCTTCATAGTCCAGGAGTCCGGCCAAATGTTATAGTCCGGCTATCCGGACACCCCCTAATCCAGGACTCCCTCAGCAGCCCCCGAACCAGGCTTCAATGATGATGAGTCCGGCGTGCAGATTGTCTTCGGCATTGCAAGGCGGGTTCTCCTCCAAATTCCGTGTACCTGTTAAATAGTGTCCGGCTTCTCGTGAATGTTGTGCTCCTTGGCTTCCACGCCCAATAATGGTCACTTTCCACGCGTCAAGCGAATGTGAAGAGTCAAGGTGTTTTTACATTTACACCCCTAGCTATGCGAATGAGCTGCCTATTAAAGAGACGAGGATTCAGATCCAAATCACACCATCCTCCCTTAGCGAGCATTCATCGGAGCTCATCCGACAGAGATCCATTCCATCATGGCCGGTCGACGCAGCTCCTCCTCTCGCTCCCCCAGCCCTAAGCCTGGAGATTGGGAGAGATTCCGTCCCGCACAGCAAACTAGTGACGCTTCAGACCAAGGGATTTCTTCCCCCAGCATACATGGTCCCGGTTCGAGCCGGGCTCGCCACCTATAATGGCGGATAGCAAGCGGAGAGCCTTCCCAATCCTTCCAAGGGAGAGCGGGTATGCCTTGCCCCTCATTTGATAAGAGGGCTCGGATTT
This sequence comes from Aegilops umbellulata, assembly GCA_032464435.1. Taxonomy (NCBI): domain Eukaryota; kingdom Viridiplantae; phylum Streptophyta; class Magnoliopsida; order Poales; family Poaceae; genus Aegilops; species Aegilops umbellulata. Next base: position 628,583,761 of record CP136055.1, read on the forward strand.
CCAATTCATCCGTTTCTTCGGGGGCTCCTGGAGTTCTATGGCCTTCAGTTGCACAACCTTACACCTGCCTCCTTACTGCATATTGCGGGCTTCGTAGCCCTTTGTGAGCTGTTTTTGGGCTGCGAGACTCATTTCGCGCTGTGGAAGAAGTTGTTCTGCCTTGTGCCCCGTTCTCAGAAGGGGTCAATATATCAAGTGGGCGGAGCCGAAGTGTGGCGCATCGTCGGGACCGGATATCTATCCGGAACCCCAAAGAAGACGTTCGAGGACTGGCCTTCGGAATGGTTTTATATAGAAGACGTCCCCCTCCCGGATCCTATTCGGATCGGCCTCCCTGAGTTCGACAATGCTCCTTTGAAGAAGCGCCTGAGCTGGCGTCCACGGAGCCCCCAGGAGGAAGATGACAGGGACGTTCTTTACCTGATGAGCCGGATAAGTTTGCTAACTCGATCTGGATTGACCATGATCGAGGTCATGGCCATATGCATTATGCGAGCGGTGCAGCCGCTTTAGTACAGAGGCCACCCCATGTGGTATTTCAACGGGGAGGATGACGCCACCCGTTGCGGTCGTAAAGGGCCGGAATCGGTTGCTGCTCTAATAAAGATCTTATCCACTTTGTACAAGGGAGAAGAGGAGGAATTCCTCCGCGTCAATCCACAGGGCGGATTTTCTATGTACAATCCTCCAAGCTGGGTAAGCGGACACTTTTTCTCTCCCATCCGTTCCATATTCCCATAGTTAAATATTCAATCTTACGATTTCAACGCAGGAGCTGCGCCAGGCTGTAAGGGAGATAAACAGCGCTCCTCCACAACCCGAGGATCCGGAGCGGTCCCTCGACCCGACCTCCCAAGAGGATCCAGACATATCTGTGGAGCTGATCGATGGGGTATTTTACCAATCGAGCAATCACAATGCCTTGGTGGCCATTACGGCCGATTATCCTGGACTACTTCCAGCCTCACAGGTAACTGAGACCGAAGTCCCAACACTTCAAAAAGGATCCATCCTTGCGTATTTTTGATTACCGTATACCAACGGTGTTTTGCAGGGGAGGTCCTTGAGGCGGAAGACCGAGCCTACGACGACTAGCCAACAAGGGGCCGCGAGGCCAGGCAGGCTGAAAAGACACGCAGTCCGGATTGAGATACTGGCGCAGCGATATGGCGCGCCGTCTTATTCCAAGATATTATTCTCAAAGGCATACTAACGCTCATGCCTTCTTTAGGAAAAAGTGCGCTCGCCGGACTATATCCGGAGAGGCTACCAATCAAGCCTCCACCAGCCAGGCTCCAAGGCCGGATCCGGAAGCGGGAACGAATACGAGGCGTGCGCCGGGCGCTCCTCCAACAGAGGATGCGGAAGGACTGTCCGCCACCAATTCCGAGGTGGAAAGTGCCATGAACCACAGGCGTCGCCAGACCGTTCTTCGTGACGCTTGTTTTTTCCAAGAGGCATTGGATGCCTTCAACTCGGGAAATGCGTACCTCCATGCTGCTCAAAATGGTCTAGTTAGAGCCACGGAGCAGTATGTAAAAGAAATATGGGTGAGAAAATTTGGTGATTATATATATAAGTAGCCCCTGAGACTTGAGACAGTTAGAATAACTGATTTAAGGATCATTTGTTATGCAGGTTCTTACAGAAAAGAATACCCAACTGTCCCATGAGTTGGAAGAGTGCAAAGCCCAACTTCAGGCCGCACTAGCCGCAGCAGGGGAGCCCAAAGAGACCCCCTCTGGTAATGTATGCTTCAAATGATAAGTATCATATAAAGTGCGGCGTATACGCAGATCTGACGATAAAATTACAGATGGCGCCGGATTAAATCCGGATAAGCAACACCTCCTATGCCAGCTAAAGGCCGGTGAGAGCGTGCTTACAAGGGTGAGGCAGGAGAAGAATGATCTCCTAGATGCCAACACCCGGCTTGGCGTGGAACTAAAGGATGTTCGTGCCCAATTGTCGGACTCCGTTAAGGAGAATCGGCGGCTTCGACGCGGCATTTTTAGTAAGTGCTTGAACGAACTTTGAAAAAGATTTCGGCGAGGAAGTCAGCTGACAGAGTTATGTCTGTAGGTATGCTAACAGGTCGCCCTTCAGAGGAAATGCCCGGTTCTACGGGTGACCTTCTTCCCGAGCTCTCACAGCTGCACGAACGAGTTCGACAGGTGATGCAAGGCGTCGCCTAGGCCTTGTGGACATCCGTCTCTGTGCCCGAAGGCCTTGGAGAGCTTGCGGAGAAGCTTAAGGGAGCACGGCGGCGCTTCCGATTATGGAAGATATCGGCCTGCCGTCAAGGTGCCAGGGAAGCCTGGGCCATGGTGAAGACACGGTACACGAAGGCTGACCCAAACCACATGGCCGCGGTCAGACCTGTGGGGCCCGATGGGAAGGAGATCCCTGTGAGTTTAGTGTACGGTCAAGTAGAATTGGCCGCAAAGTATTCCCAACAGAACTGTAGACTAGACAGCCTATTGGATGGTATTGAAGAGGAATTTAACCAGTCAAATTGACTATGTAATTTAAAGTGACATGTATAATGCCTTCTAGCCGGATTGTAGATCATTTGTCATGGCGGAACTTTTCGCTTCAATCTCGGGACCCGACGGTCCGGAGTGTATCCGAATACCCTCTCGGTTATGTAAGAACCGGGGCATGCATGGAGACCAGGCGTAGGGGTCATTAGTGCATGAACAGACAAGTGCCCAACTAGTTATGTTATATTACGTGGTTAGTAAGAAACATCTTGCAGGGAGAATAGTTCCGTTAGGGGTTCCTTTCCCTGGGAGGCATGCCCTAAAGTGCATGTCCGGACTGCGAAAAGAGACGCAGAAAAAACATCTGGGGGCGCGTAAGTGAATAAGTGATAAATCATCTTTAGTTCACCGGCCGAATATTCCCTTAAGAACGCTAGCTTTCGGCTTCAACCAGTCTGAGGTACACATCCGGCTGACCCGGCAGTAACAATCGCAGAGGTGCTCCCCTTATGCCCTAGCCGAATCAACGGGAACGTAGGGCATAAATACAAGAGCCAGGCAACCCAGCTTGGCCAAAACTTAAGTCATATCTATGCATATAGTGGTGAATAAAAGGTACATGCGGAAGTATAACACATGTGTTGGGCATGAAGCCTGTATGGATAAGCTTCTATTAAAGAAGCCCCCAGGTATAATGAGCGCGGATAGTGCGTCATTTGTGTGCAAACAAGGCACATATGGGCCCTTAAAGGATGTGATAGAAAAGAAGGGGGGAAGGAGAGAAATATAAGACATACTGTGTATAAAAAATGGACAGAAGAAGGAGACGAACACAGAGTCCGGCGCTAGGCGTAGAATCTTCGGAGTCGGGCTGCGTTCCATGTGTTCGGCTCAAGTCGATTATCCGATGCATCCCGCAGACGGTACGTTCCACCAGTCAGGACTTGGTCAATAATGAAGGGACCTTCCCATTTGGGCTTGAGTTTGTCCTTTTTTTTTATCCGGCAGGCGTAGAACTAACTCGCCAACATTGTAAGTTTTGGCCCGTACTTCTCTGCTTTGGTATCTTCGAGCCTGCTGTTGATAGAATGCGGAATGGGCTTTTGCCACATCACGCTCCTCCTCCCAGGCGTTCAAACTGTCCTGCTGGTCGAGCTCGACTTCTCGTTGTTCGTACATGTGCACTCGAGGTGAGTCATGAGTTATGTCGCAGGGCAGAACCGCCTCTGCGCCGTATACCATGAAGAATGGTGTGTATCCGGTAGTGCGATTCGGCGTGGTCCGCAGCCCCCAGAGTACGGAGTCGAGCTCCTCTACCCAGTGCGTGTTAGATTCCTTGAGGGACCGCACTAATCTGGGTTTGATGCCGCTCATGATAAGACCATTTGCTCGCTCGACCTGACCGTTAGTTTGTGGGTGATAGACTGAGGCATAATCGAGCTTGATGCCCATGTTTGCGCATCAGAGTTTTACCTCGTCGACCATAAAGTTTGTGCCGTTATCAGTGATGATGCTGTGGGGGATGCCGTAACGGTGTACGACCCCGGATATGAAGTCTATCACCGGTCCAGATTCGGCCTTCTTAACAGGCTTGGCTTCTATCCATTTGGTGAACTTATCCACCATGACCAGCAATTATTTTTTCTTGTAGGTTCCTCCTTTAAGGGGTCCAACCATGTCAAGCCCCCAGACCGCTAAGGGCCAGGTGATGGGGATAGTATGGAGGGCGGTGGGTGGCATATGGCTTTGGTTTGCAAAAAGCTGGCAAGCAACGCAGCGTTGGACTAAGTCCTGAGCGTCTGCCCGGGCCGTCGGCCAATAAAAGCCTATACGGAAGGTCTTGCTTACAAGGGCCCGGGCTGCAGCGTGGTGGCCGCCGAGTCCGGCATGAATTTCTACCAGAAGATTCCGCCCTTCCTCTTCTGAGATGCACCTTTGAAGGACTCCGGTATGCTTTCCTTATAAAGCTCTCCCTCATGGACTTTATAGGCTTTAGATCGCCGCACTATGCAGCGTGCCTCGTTTTGGTCCTCGGGGAGTTCCTACCTAGTTAGGTAGGCTAGGAATGGTTCTATCAACGGGGCGATGACGGCCATTATTGCGTGGGCTGAAGATGTTATTTCGTTGGCAGAGCCTCCAACTATGTCAGAGTGTTCGGTATCGGGCAGTGCGGTTGGGTCCGGGCTGTTATTGCCGGGTTCCCCTTCCCATACTACGGATGGCTTGAACAGCCTCTCCAAAAAGATGTTGGGGGGTACTGCATCGCGTTTTGCGCTGATGCGTGCCAGGACGTCTGCCGCCTGATTGTTTTCCCGGGCTATATGGTGAAATTCGAGCCCCTCAAACCGAGCTGACATTTTTAGGATGGCGTTGCGATAAGCTGCCATTTTCGGATCATTGGCATCAAAGTCTCCATTTATTTGGGATATGCGAGGTTTGAATCCCCGCGCACCTCTAGCCGTTGAATGCCCATGGATACTGCCATCCGGAGACCATGTAGAAGGGCCTCATATCCGGCTGCGTTGTTGGAGTCCGTATACATTATCTGGAGTACGTATTGAACTGTATCTCCTGTTGGGGACGTCAAAACGACGCCAGCCCCCAGACCAGCCAACATTTTGGAGCCGTCGAAGTGCATGATCCAGTTGGAATATGTGTCGTACTCTTTAGGGAGTTAGGCTTCCGTCCATTCGGCGATGAAGTCGGCCAATACTTGCGACTTGATAGCTCGCCGTGGCTTGTAAGTTATGTCGAACGGGAGGAGCTCAATGGCCCATTTGGCAATCCGGCCCGTCGCGTTGCGGTTGTTTATAAGATGATTAAGTGGCACTTCCGAGGCTACCGTTATCGAACACTCTTGAAAGTAGTGTCGCAGCTTCTGGGATGCCATGAATACCGCGTACGCTATCTTTTGATAATGTGGGTACCGTGACTTGCATGGAGTAAGGACAGTGGATACATAGTAAACCGGCTTTTGAAGGAGGAATTTTTGTCCGTCCGTTTCTCGTTCGACGACGAGTACTACGCTCACAACTTGATGAGTTGCCGCAATGTATAATAGCATTGGTTTGCCGATGTTTGGCGCGGCCAGGACTGGGTTGGTTGCCAATATGGCTTTTATTTCTTCCAGTCCGGCTGTGGCGGCATCCGTCCACTCGAAGTGTTCAGTGCGCCGAAGGAGGCGATAAAGGGGTAATGTCTTTTCTCCCAGTCGGGAGATAAAGCGGCTTAGAGCCGCCACGCATACAGTTAATTTTTGTATTTGTTTGAGGTCCTTTGGGATATCCAATTGTGACAGAGCTCGGATCTTGGCCGGATTTGCTTCAATTCCTCTGCAGGATACAATGAAGCCCAAGAGCTTTCCGGCTGGTATTCCGAAAACACATTTTTTCCGGGTTGAGCTTGATGTCGTATGTTCGGAGGTTATCGAATGTGAGCCTCAAGTCGTCTACTAGAGATTCGACATGTTTAGTTTTGACGACCACGTCATCTACGTATGCCTCCACTGTTTTGCCGATCTGGTTTGCCAGACATGTCTGAATCATGCGCTGATATGTTGTGCTGGCGTTTTTGAGCCCAAAGGGCATTGTGTTGAAGCAGAAGGGGCCGTATGGTATGATGAATGCCATTGCGGCTTGGTCTGGCTCTGCCATCTTAATTTGATGGTAGCCGGAGTATGCGTCGAGGAAACACAATGAATCGTGTCCTGCGGTAGCGTCGATAATTTGATCGATGCGGGGGAGGGGGAAGGGATCCTTTGGGCAAGCCTTGTTGAGGTCCTTAAAATCGACACACAAGCGCCAGGATTTGTCCTTCTTTGGTACCATCACCAGGTTTGCTAGCCAGTCCGGATTTTTTATTTCTCTGATGAATCCGGCCTCCAATAACTTGGCTAGTTCCTCTCCCATGGCTTGTCTCTTAGGTTCGGAGAAACGCCGAAGAGCCTGCTTGACTGGCTTGAACCCTTTTAAAATATTTAGGTTGTGCTCGGCCAGCCTGCGTGGGATTCCTGGCATATCTGAAGGGTGCCAGGCAAAAATGTCCCAGTTTTCGCGTAGGAACTCTCATAGTGCGGCATCTACATCAAGGTTTAATTGTGCCCCGATGGAAACTGTTTTTGTAGGGTCCGTTGGATGGACTTGGAATTTGACTATTTCGTCTGCTGGTTTAAAGGAAGTGGACTTGGATCTTTTATCGAGTATCACATCGTCCCTGTTCACCGTGGAGCGCAGCGCGGTCAGTTCCTCGGCCGCTAGGGCTTCGGGTAGTGCCTCGAGGGCCAGTGCGGCTGTCTTATTTTCGGCGCCGAGTGCTATGTCCGGATCACTAGCAAGAGTGATGATTCCGTTGGGCCCGGGCATTTTGAGCTTCATGTACCCGTAATGGGGTATGGCTTGGAAGATTGTAAACGCCTCCCGCCCTAACAGAGCGTGGTATCCGTTACTGAACGGGGCCACTTGGAACGTGACCTCTTCGGACCTGTAATTATCCGGGTGCCGAACACCACATCTAGTGTGATTTTTCCTGTACAGCGCGCTTCCCGACTGGGGATTATTCCTCTAAATGTTGTGTTGCTTCGCTCAATGCGGTTTCACTCTATTTCCATTTTTTGAAGGGTTTCCTCATAAATGAGGTTCAATCCGCTGCCACCGTCCATGAGTACCTTGGTGAGTCGAAAGCCGTCCACTATTGGACTGAGGACCAATGCGGCTGGTGCTCGGTCTGTTCGGAATTTAGGTTCGTCACTGGCATTAAAAGTGATAGCCGTGTCGCTCCATGGGTTTATTGTTGCCACGTGGTAGACTTCGGCAAGGCTGCGGAGTGTTCTTTTTTTGCATATTATTTGATGCAAAAGTCTCGAAGACTGTTAATACCGTACTGGTATCCCTGGGATGGTGCTTTGTGCCTTCTGAAATTAGAAGATCTTCGCCACTTTTGGCCACCTGCCGGAGTATCCAACGTGCTCTAAGGCTATGAGTTGGTATGGCGCCCTCTGTACTGTGAATTTTACAGGGTCCATTGAGCCATCCCTCCAGAACGGTTCCATAACCTGTAGAGGGTTTTTGCTTTTTGGTGTTTAACCCGGGTGTCTGGCGATAATGCACCCTTTTACTTCGGACTGGGTTCGTATTCAGGGCCGGATTGTCCCAAAATTTTATTTCGGTTTTCCAGGCGCTTTCCATCGCACAATACTTTCGTACTATGGACCCCAAGTCGGTGAAGCGTGTAATTTCACGGCGACTTATGGCGTTGAGGATTCCCTTGTCCGTGCAATTATTGCAAAAGAATGAGATTGTGTCTTCCTCGCGGCAGTCCTTGATCCTAGTCATTACCAGGAGGAATCTGGCCCAGTAATGGTGTACTATTTCTTCGGGCTCTTGCCTAATTTGGGATATATCGCTTATGTTTGGGTGGGTGGGTGGAATTAAATCCGAAACCTCACCCAATCTGAGATTCAGGGGCCAGAGAGTTTCCGAACTCGAAAGTTGGGATTCTTGGATGTTGTCCAATGAATCTGGCCCGCCGCCTGACTCTAGGTTCAGGGCTTGAGTGACGTCCTCCCGTGCGCGGGTATCCGGCCTGGAGGGTTCGGGAATCCGGACATAGCTAGTCCTTAAGATAGATGAAGGGTCGCCGCATTGTTCCTCCACTACTGCGACGTGATGGGTGACCTGGGGAGGGTTAATCTCTCTCAGATCGGGTTTAGGCCCAATCTGATCGTAGTCTATAGCGACTCCCGGGGCAGCGATGCGAGCCAAGAGCTCGTTTAGGGAAGAGAGCTCCATTGGATCTAACTGCTCGGCGAGTTCCGAGTTGACGTGAAGATTGCTTTCGATGATCCGAGAAGTCATCGTCGGCGCAGCGGCCGAACAGGCTGTCATAAGAAAACCACCTAGCTGGAGAGTTTGGCCGACAGCAAAAGTTGCCTTAGCAACAGTGCCGTCTTCAAAGACGGGATGAGGCATCCTTCCTCATGGCGACGGCACAGCGGAACTCTCAATGAAAGCACCAATGTCGGTGTCAAAACCGGCGGATCTCGGGTAGGGGGTCCCGAACTGTGCGTCTAGGCGGATGGTAACAGGAGACAAGGGACACAATGTTTTTACCTAGGTTCGGGCCCTCTCGATGGAGGTAAAACCCTACTCCTGCTTGATTAATATTGATGATATGGGTAGTACAAGAGTAGATCTACCACGAGATCAGAGAGGCTAAACCCTAGAAGCTAGCCTATGGTATGATTGTTGTTCCTCCGATGGACTAAAACCCTCCGGTTTATATAGACACCGGAGAGGGTTAGCGTTACATAGAGTCGGTTACAACGGCGGGAGATCTACATATCCGTATTGCCAAGCTTGCCTTCCACGCCAAGGAAAGTCCCATCCGGACATGGGACGAAGTCTTCAATCTTGTATCTTCATAGTCCAGGAGTCCGGCCAAAGGTTATAGTCCGGCTATCCGGACACCCCCTAATCCAGGACTCCCTCATCCGCCATCTCAGACCAGCCCATCTTGACCCGACAAATATTTCCATCCGAAAAATCCTAGACACCGGTCAATCCGATATCCACTTCACTCCCCTCTTCGTCTACTCCACTTCCGATCTCCTCCCCTCCAATCTGATGGCCAGCGACGGCAGCAGCGGTGGCTCCGGTTCAGAATCCGATAGCTCAAACATCGGCGTGGAGGAGGTGGCCCTCCGCATCGCATTGAGGAGGTCGCTGCTCGAGCAAGGCGGCCCCTGCAGAGGCAGATCTTCTTCAAATTTATTCTGCATCATCAAATGCATGCAACCCTCCACATTCTCAATTTTTTTGGCAATAAAAGATATCACCAAAGCTACAAGGTCAAGACTCAAGAGACACCATGACATGCACAGTGATATTGTGGAGGGATACATTCTCATATATTCTAAGTTTCTGTTGATAATTGGAGTGCTACAATATGGGGTATTGTCTAGTTTCTCGCAGAGAAAAGAACTTTCAGCACCATAACAAGGCACTTAAAAATTAGTTTGCAATATCAACTGAATCATACTCCATGATACATCTAGTTGAATGTTTGAAATTTGTTTGTTAGAAGTATTGTAATATAATCCATCATGTATGTAAGATTTGTTTGATGTCAAAGTACACAAGGATTGACCAAATTTATATAAAAAATATCAACATCTACAATATTAAAGTTATATGGTATAAAAATTTATTTCATAATGCATCCAATGATATTTGATTTCACATTGTGAATATTGATAATGTTTACCTATAAAGTTGGTCAAACTTTATGCAGTTTGACTTCAGACAAAAATATTATGCAGACTAAAACAGGAAGTACTAGGATGTTGGATCACCCCTTTAATATTAATATGCAATTTTTCTATCTTCAGAACTATTACACATTAATTGGCGACAAAGTTGTCCTCGCGTTCATGTAGAAATATAAACAGATAGGAAAGTCCGTAGCAAGAATCTTCAGCAATGTGTGGTAAGGGCACGTACAATGGTTGATAAGACAGTCTTATCTTAATTCTTGCACGTAATTTAGAGATGACAAAAAAAATGTCTACAATGGGTTATATCTTAGCCTTATCTTCAATAACTAGTCATTCCTTAAAATATGGTGAGACAAATTGTGCTAAGAGATCATCTCTTGTCTTATCTTAAATAAGAGAAGACAAGTCTTTTCTTATGAGTTCTCTCTCTTCCACCTCACCGTTTATCCTACGTGGCACTCCTAAGATAGCACCATTGTACATGCCCTAAACGCTCACTTTAATTTGACGACGACTTCGCCAGTCAGTCTCATATAATGACCATGTTATTATTTAATTTATTCACACTGGTACTGGAGTACAGTACCACAACTCTAACATATGAGAATTACTATTCATTGACTGAAAGTAAAATGTCGTGGTTCAAGTAGAGACAAACACATATTTGAAAGTCTTGAGCAAGAATCTTAGGTAGAGGTGAGGTACAGTTGGTCATTAATTTTGATTTGATAACAAGCATTTGGGGTGTACCAGCCCTTGAACGTGTTGGTATTCATGAAGACCAAAAAAATGATAGGAAAGTCAAAAAGAATCTTTACACATAAAAATTGTACGAGTGCTCACTTTGGTTGGAAGATTACTTAGCCAGTCAGTTGCCTATGATAATTGTGTTATGCTTTTCACACTAGTGCATCACCACAGCTATCTGAGTATGACACTTCATACGCAGATCATATGCAATTTTGTTGTACGGAGAGCAATTCTGTCTTTCGTACCATATGAAGTTCACAACCAGGTCGTCTCACTGCACAGGCTATTATTTATGTCCTTGGGCAATCTGCAATGACTAGATCCATTACAAGCCCGTGTCACTCTCAACCATTTCTTAGCAGCTTTATGTACGTCGACTCAGTGGCGGAGCGTGAACGAAATACTAGGTGGGGCCAAATGAGTGTATGACATGAAAAAGACTAGGGTGATCAGAGATGCCGGAGGATTAGTAGAGCAATTAGTAAAAAAATAAGCATATTTGACAAAAATTCCTCTACCAAGGGGGGGCCAGGGCCCGGAATTGTCCCCACTACGCTCCGCCACTGCGTCGACTAACTAAACCTAGTTTGTCCACCAGTTACGAAATCTCTACACCAAGAATATTCTTAAGCACACACCTCACATGTATGTAGGAAGCGCAAGTGCTCGCTTTATTTAACAAAAACGTTGTCAGCAACATCGACGTGACATGCACATAGGTAAATGATCTACTCCCAATACAGTACACATCGGTTTTCGCAGAAGTCAAACTTCACGCCTTTGATAAAAGTTTATAAAGAAAAGTATATATATCTACAACCTCCGTTCTTTTCTACTCTCTATAAGATTTGTTCTAAGTCAAACTTTGTACAATTTAACCAAATTAATGCAGTGAATCGTGGATTCGGTGTTCTTGATGCTTATGCTATTTTTTTTCTAAAAACCTGGCCTGAGTTTATGTAATTTGACTGACAAAAACAACATATGACACAAATTTTGGGACGGAAGGACTATAATTTTGCTTGCATGTAGCTGACGAGGGACGTGGTACGTGTGCATTCCGGACTAATCTTTCCAAATAGTGGTCATTTTTGTTTTTGTTTTTGAGAGACTTCGTGAACAAACTAGAATGACATGAATTAGTAAACAAAAAAATAATTTTGTGTGACAAAACTTAAATAATGATTAGTTGTATATGTATTGGCTCCCGAGTTCTTTACAGATAAAAACAAAGAAAAACAAGTCCTTTCGCAATTCATTTCTCTAAAAAAAAGTTTGACTAAGTTTATAGCAATAATAATATCTACTAGCCAAATAAATACAATATGAGTACATATTGCATACTCCCTCTATCCATATATATAGGGCCTAATGCGTTTGTCAAGGCTAACTTTGATCACATGTTAGAGCAATAATATATGGCATGCAAGTTACACAAAGCATATCGTCAAATTCGTACGTGAAAGGAGATTCCAATGATATAATATCCGCATTATACATCTCATATACTATTAATCTTACCGATAGTCATAGGCAGTCTCGAAAAACTCATGAGACCCTATATATATGGATGGATGGATTAAGAGATCTATTAATACTGATTTAGCATTGTAAGTATTCATATTTTTACTATAAAACATGGTCAAGTCAATCTAAGGAAGTTTGAATGTATACCAAAGTTAAAACAAGGGACATTTACATTTCGACCCGTAACTTGAACCCACTACTCTCATTTACCCCTAATTTTCAGACCTACTCAGTTTTTACCTCTAATACGTGGTGACGGATTATTTTACAAATACCCCTGAGCAATGTTTCGGTCAGGTATTCTTTGCTTTTCAGGCTTGGTGACGTTCCTGTATAGCTGTCAGTGCTTTCTGTTCTTTTGTAGGAGACCTAAAAATATTTCTTCTCTCTGAAAACATAAACACCAAGAAACATGAAATGCCATCCATGGAGATGCTCAAGGATGCTACTAAATAACGGAAAACACCGACAGCTACACGAGAATGCCTAAAGGAAACGTCACTCGGGGTATTTCTATAACACCACACAATGGAATAGTCACAAAAATGAGTAGGTCTGAAAATATCAGTGGTAAATGTGAGTAATGAGTTTGAGTTAGGGGTATAAATGGAATTGTTCCTTAAAAGAATCATTTATTTATTTGTACTCGAGTTAACACTCAATATACACTCGATCATCCAGACAACTGCCTCCGCAGACAACTGCGCGCTAGCAAGCTCCATCAAGCAGGATGCATGCAAACAAGAGTTCTCCACGAAAAAAGACGGATGACGGCGAGGCGGACCTCACCGTCGACCTGTATCCATTCATACGCGAATACAAAGGCGGCCGTGTGGAGCGCTTACTGCACAGCCCATTCGTGGCAGCGTCGGAGGACGCGGCTGCCAACCGTGGCGTGGCAACGAGGGACGTCGTCGTCGACGAAAACACCGGAGTATCGGCACGCCTGTTTCTTCCCTCCAACGCAGCTGCCGCTGCTGCCACCGGCGGCGAGAGGCTCCCCGTCATCATGTACGTCCACGGCGGATCCTTCTGCACCGAGAGCGCCTTCTGCCGCACGTACAACAACTACGCCAGGTCACTCGCCGCGCGCGCCGGGGCGCTCGTCGTGTCCGTTGAGTACCGTCTCGCGCCGGAGCATCCCGTCCCTGCGGCCTACGACGATGCATGGGCGGCGCTCCAGTGGGTGGCGTCCGTCTCTGACCCCTGGCTCTCCGACTACGCCGACCCCGGGCGCACGTTCCTCGCCGGTGACAGCGCCGGCGGGAACATCGTCTACAACACGGCGGTGCGTGCGGCCAGCGGTGGTGGCACTGGAAACCACATCGACGTCGAGGGCCTTGTCATCGTGCACCCATACTTCTGGGGCGTCGAGCGGCTGTCCAGCTCCGAGCTAGTCTGGGACGGCGGCGCCATGTTTACACCCGAGTTCATCGACAGGGTCTGGCCGTTCGTTACGGCGGGCCGTCTCGGCAACGATGATTGCCGGGTCAACCCTATCGACGAGGAAATCGCCTTGCTGACATGCCGTCGTGTGCTGGTCGCCGTCGCCGAGAAGGACACCCTTCGTGACCGCGGGCGCTGTCTCGCGGCCCGCGTGCGTGACTGCTGCGCGTGGGCGGATGATGAGAACGCGGTGACATTGGTGGAGTCGGAGGGCGAAGACCATGGCTTCCACCTGTACAACCCACTCCGTGTGACCAGTAAGGTTCTCATGGAGGCCATAGTGCAGTTCATCAACCAGCCCACCGCCATGCCATTGCCGGCCGCTTTGCTCCCGGAGCTGCACGAGCTGCATGCATGCGGTGGTAACAAGGAGCCATCTGCTGGTGACATGGGCTCATGCTTGCCTATTCTAGGCGTGCCTACTAGGCCGTATATGGACGTATTTGGTTATGGGGTGGCCATGAAAGCTTCCAGTGTCCCACAAGGTATGACACGTACTAGCTGCTTACACATTGGTGGACAGGGGAGAAGAGCATCCAAGACTAGATATGGGTTACCTTTGAGCCATGTCATCAGGCATGACAAGAGCAACATGAGGTTCTCGTCCTCAGCAGCAACAGCTCCGGGTAGTTGTGTTTTTCACAACTTCATCTAGTGGACGATGGTGTACAACTCTACCTGCATCCATGACTCCAGGTGTCAGAAGGTCGGGGACAACGGTTGTGCATGCTCGAGCGTAAGTGCAAGTAAGAATATTACAGGGAAGGTATACGTAAAAGGGTAATTATACCGAACCCCTATATATCCACCACACCACCACCAGCTGCTTTGGGCCAAAGAAATCTATGTTGTGTATGTTTTTTTTTTTTGCGTGGTGTATGCTCTTCTGTCTTATAAACTATGTATGTAAGATCGATGTATGAATAATGTACTATTACTGTATTGTCATACATCGAGTTTGTACAAATTTTGTACTCTACTCCTCAACATCTGTACAAGTCCCCCCGTTGCAGAATATAAAGTGTATTAATTTTCGTGCAAATCAAACTTGTGTATGTTTGATCAAATATACAACAAAAGATCGACATCTACAATAGAAAATAAATAAAATATAAAAATACTTTTCGTGATGCATCTAATGATACAAAATTTGGTATTATAGATATTGATATTTTTTCTAAAAACTTTATCAAACATGCGCATGTGTTGACTTTTGAAAAGACTAATACACTATATATTTCGGAACAAAGGGAGTAGCACACACCTAGAACGGACATGCAATTGCCATGGCATTTTGTACGGAAATACAAAATGCAACCATCCCCAACCTTGGAGCAACACCATAAGCGGATTTGGAACTGTGTTTTTTTTAATACAACTATTACCCCACTCTTATTTGCACACAGTCGGCAGATGTTTAAAAAAATGCAACTGTCATCACACCCAATAGTTCCACGCAGCTGCCGGATGTGCACCCCAGGATATAGGGAAAATCCATCCTACCACCCGGTGGTTGTTAGCCCACATATCTCATATACTACCAAGTGGTACTATATATACTATTTTATTATTTTAAATATGTTCATATACTATATCTAAGATATTTTAAAGCAAGTTACGCAAAAAAATTGCATATGAACCCATAGTTTTTGTTATATTTATGAAATACGTATATATTTGTACGTAAAAAAGAGCATACTCAAAAAATGGTACATATTACCCAAAAATTAGTATATATACTACCTAATCATTGTTATATACTACATACTACACGTACATACTCTCGGTTTCGACAGATACTACATACAACATACAAAACGCAAGTGGTGTTAACTACCACTGCTTGTAGGAAACATTTGTCCTATATATATATATATATATATATATATATATATATATATATATATATATATATATATATATATATATATATATATATATATATATATATATATGCTATTCATCACCCAGGGTGCAAAATAAGTTATTCTTCACCCAAGGTAATCTTACGATCACTTTATAATTAAATTAGATTTGGAATTCAAATAGTTACGTTCCTACTGATTCACTACGTAAAATTTGGTATAAGAAAATAAAATTATAGGTCATAAAACAAGAAAAATTTGGAGTTTATGTATATTTTACACTATGTTTTTACGTTTGTAATTTTACATAACATAAAATATTTTTTACGGCGATGATATATTTTCTTACGGTCTCTTTTTACGTCAGAAATAGGATAAAACTTACGGAACGTAAAATTACAGTGCACTGGTGGTAAAATATAGGGGGGGTGAAGAATAACTATTCCTCACCCAGGGTGACGCATAGTCAATCCCTATATATATAAACCAAAAATGGAGCTACCCCCTCCCCCCCGCCCAATTGTTCACGGCCGGCGAGTGTCCGAATGGGCTTGATATGTCTGAAAAACATAACAAAATGCAATTATTGTCATGAGCAACACATCATGAAAATCTTAATAAACATAAATAGAAATGAAGACAACCAAAAAGATGTTATCTAGTTGCACAAATAGTATTTTGTGCAATTATGGTCTTCAAAATGAGCAACTCCTCTATAAATATGTGGCCCTAAAAATCAAAACTAACAATTACTTCGGAGTGCACAATTTAATTTTTGGAAATTTTGTTTTAAAATAACTACACCAGGGAAGAAAGATGAATCATGCTGCAAAGAAAAGATATTGTTTAAATTTAAATCAAGTTAAAATAACTGAACAGACCTAAAAATCCCAGGGAAAGTTTTAGTGACGTGTTGTGACCTTCATTACAAGCCCCTTTAAATGAAAGACAAACTTGCATGAATCTCAACATGAGATCGACACTTCTATATGTCAACAGAGAAATATGTCAAACGCAAAGAAAACATTTGATAAATAATTGAAACTATTTACACTAAAAATGCAGGGCTTGAAAGCCCGGGTTACTACTCCTTTGCAATAACACCAAACTGATTGGATACTAAAACATATGAATGACCACTGAGAACAAAATATAAAAATCCATCAATAAGCATATAGCACTCCCTCCATTCCTATATATTTTATCATAAGTCAAAGTTTTCTAAGTTTGACCAAGTTTTGGAGGGGATAATCAGCATTGTCATATTTAATAAATACAATAGGAAAACATGGTTTATGATGGATCTAGTAGCGATGATTAAGAATATTATGAACAGTAAAAAAACGTATTGTGCCCGTATGCATGCACCAAGAATGAATATCTTAGACAACAGACGCAGGTAAACACATCCAATATCAGAATGAGAAACTACTTAAACTAGACCTCCCAACCACTATCACTTTAGGCAAACATGGTCGTTCATCTCCCCTGTTGTTGGTACAAAAGAAAGGAATAAAAATAAAACACAGTAAAACATACGAAAAAAACTTAGGATATTACATTTTTTAGACAAATTGATGATATTGCATTAGAACTACTTGGAAAAGAGCCCAATAAGAGAGGCGGTATAGCCCAAAATACGAGCCCAACCCAGAATGGAAAAGCAATCACACAAAGCCCACTCCCCATTGGCCCAACATACATGGAAAAAAATTAAAATAAAAGCAACTCCTGGGCCAACAAAGCACAAGCGTGCCGACCCTCTTATATAGACAAGAAACAATGAATAAAATTAACTCATCCACAGATGTTAATGTTCTAGATCCAACAATTATACATGGACTACGATTTCACTATTTATCAGGTGACTTAGAATTAGCAAATACATTTTACATATGATCAGCTACAAAAAGCAAAATATGTGTAATTTCGTGTATCAAAAAACGCAAGTGCAATATAAGGAAAAATACAACCACAAAAAAGTCACACAAAGTCTATAAAAATGAGAATCGAAGTCTTAACATTAAATTTAAACCAAATGGACATACCATTTGTAATTATATACTATGTAAAACATGAATAAAAATTAATTTTGAAAATATTTTTTTGGTATACAAATACACATTTAATACAAAGCTATATATAACAACAACAATTGCACAATGTTAGTACTAAAGCAGCACCAAGTTAAAATATGAACCAAAAAATGAATATGGTAGTTTGAGTTAGGTTCATAATTCGATCCCCCTGTGCTACAGAACCTATTACATTTTCTTTTGAACTTTACAAAGCCTAATACATTACATACAGTAAATGTGCGAAAACTGAGGACCACAAAAGGAAGGAAAAAACAACAACAAAATGGATTAAAGCCCGCAATAGAAGGCGAAAAGCCCAGAAAACACACGAAGGGACAAGACAATATTCGGCCCATTACCCAATATATTTATCAGGACCGGACTTGGATTATCTTTGGGACATGTTTGCATATAGAGAAGCATGGGGACGTGTCGATAGTTGTGTGGCTAGCGTCGTTTTGTAAAGCAAATGTGCGATGATGTTTCTCTAATTTCTAGGACGATGGTCGGCTGCATTGTTCTCCTCCAATGGCTACTTCAGCGATGGTCGGTGGTCAGTCACCATGGATGTTTATGTTCTTTACTTATCTTCCTTTGTGTAGGTTGGCCGTGGCGATGTTTCCTCTTTGTATATTTCTGTCTATACTAGCAAAACGGCCCGTGTGTTGCCATGGGAGAACAAAAATCATAATATCGAATGGCCATGACCACATTTTGCTACATCATCGAGATAAACTATCACTTTCATTTTCGTGAAAGTGTGAACAATTTTTGAAAATCATGAATATTTTAAAGCTTGTAGACATATCTGAAATCGGGAACATTTTTCAAATTGATGAATATTTTTACAGATTTTCAAACATTATCTAAAATCATGACAATTTTGAATACATGAAAATGTTACAATATATGCAAATATTCTTTTACAAAATTGTGAACATTTTAGAAAATATTTTTCTTAAATAGGCGAACATTTCTAGAACCGAAGAACATTTATTTTTGAAACTGGTGGAACAATTTTTGAAATTCATGAATATTTTCCATATTCAGCGAACATTTTTTTTGAAATGCATGATCAGTTGCTAAATCAGCGAACATTTGATGAATCAAAAAACCACTCTGTAAGTCATGAACAGTTTTATAGTTTATAGGATATTTTTCAATTCAGGAACATTTTTTAAATAGGCGAAATTTTGTTCAATTTCAGTACTACTTTTTAGTTCATGAACTTTTTAGAAAATCACGATTTTTTCATTTCCAGAACAGTTGTTTTCAAATTGGGAATTGTTTTTAATATGCAAACATATTTGAAAAATCATGAACATTTTCTAAACCCACAAACATTTATGAATACTAAACTTTTTGAAATCCTAAAAAATAAAAAAACAGGAAAAAAAGACGAAAAACGAAAATGATGAAAATGAAAATTTTAAAACAGACCACCGGTACATAGGCCGACCCAAGCAGGCCCGTTGTGTCTTCTCACAGCATACAGAGCAAAATATAGAAGGTTACTACTGCATGGCCTGGCCCAGACGGGTATTCCCCTGTGTGAAACATTTTTTTTTCATTTATAGATGGCATCGGTGGACAATATTTTACAACTTTGAAGGCAATTTCAGTGACATACCGCCAGAAACAATAGCCCTTTGTCAATACAATTTTGCTAAGTCTAGACTTTGTTATGTCATAGTCGATGATGTATTCCTTTGATCTTGCATGAAGATTTGTATATATTTTTTTAGTTTTTATTTTTTATTTTTATATACTATGTTACTTGACTAAGACTTTTCTTAACACAGTCTAGACTTTGTTATGTCTTAATCGATACTATATTCCTTTGATCTTGCATGAAGATTTATACATATTTTTCTAGTTTTTCTTATTTTCTTATATACTATATTACTGGACTGAGAATTTTTATTAACACAGTACAGACGCAAGCGCTCATATACACGCGCATACACTCACCTCTATGAACGCGCATATGCATATTCTACTCCTATGAGCACCTCTGAAAGATTGAGCTGGCATATTATCTTAAAATTTATGAAATCACCGTAGACCCCTTGTTGTCGACGGGAACGTCTCCTCCCACTGAATGCGCGTCGCCGAAAATCCTGAAATAAATCCAGGAATAAATGCGAGCACCTGATGGGCTGGAGATACCACAATCCCTCTAACCACCAACCAATGGTTGGTTCGCTACTTGACTGAGACTTGGGACCTATTTCTTTTGAACACATCGATTGAGACCTTGCCATACCCTCATTATTAGATATATATTAGCAAGTGGTCTATGTGCGCGCTCCTTATACAATTATATATACCTCATAGAATTAATATATCAATAAATTTATTAAACATACAAAGAGTTACACGTAATTACACGCCGATTAGGATATTTTTTCTAACTAACCTCTCCCCTTGATTTTCAAACATTATCTTAAATCATGAAAAATTTGAATTCATAATAATTTTACAATATATGAAAATATTTTTTTACAAAATTTTGAACATTTTTGAAAACATTTTTCTTGAATACGCGAACATTTCTAGAACTGAAGAACATTTTTTCGAAACTGGTGGAACAATTTTTGAAATTCCTGAATATTTTCTTGATTCAACCAACTATTTTTGAAATGAATGATCATTTTCTAAATCAGCGAACATTTTATGAATCAAAAAACCATTCTGTAAGTCATGAACAGTTTTTTATTTTATAGGATATTTTTCAATTCAGGAACATTTTTTAAATAGGCAAAATTTTGTTCAACTTCATTACTACTTTTTAATTCATGAACTTTTAAAAAAATCACGATTTCTTTATTTCTAGAACAGTTGTTTTCCAAATTGGGAATCTTTTTTCAATATGCAAACATATTTGAAATATCATGAATATTTTCTAAACCCACAAACATTTATCAGTTATTAAAAACTTTATTAAAAACCATCATTTAAAAAAAATGGATACTTTTTGAAATCTGGAAAATTAAAAATAGGAAAAAAAGACAAAAAGGAAAGTGATAAATTGAAAATGAAAATTTTAAAACAGACCGCCTGGACATAGGCCGACCCAAACAGGCCCGTTGTGTCCTCTCACAACATACAGAACGCAATATAGAAGGTTCCTACTGCATGGCCTGGCCTAGGCGGGTATTCCCCTGTGTGAAACATTTTTTTTATCATTTATAGTTGGCATCGGTGGATAATATTTTATAATTTTCAGGGCAAATTCAGTGATGTACCGCCAGAAGCAATAGCCTCCTTTATTAATACAGTTTTGCTAAGTCTAGACTTTGTTATGTCATAGTCGATGATGTATTCCTTTGATCTTGCATGAAGATTCATATAGTTTTTTTTTAGTTTTTTTCTTTTTATATACTATATTACTTGACTAAGACTTTTTTACTACATTACTTGACTGAGACTTTTTTTTGACACAGTACAGACGCAAGCGCTTATATACACGCGCATATACTCACCCCTATGAATGCACATATGCACACTCTATCCCCTATGAGTACCTCCGAAAGACTGAGCCGGCATATCATCTTGAAATTTATGAAATCATCGTGGACCCCTTGTCGTCGACGAGAACGTCTCCTCCCACTGAATGCGCGTCGCCGAAAATTCTGAAATAAATTTAGAAATAAATGCGAGCACCTGGTGAGCTGGGGATACCACAGTCCTTCTAACCATCCAATCACAGGTTGGTTCGCTACTTGACTGAGACTTAGAACCTATTTCTTTTGAACACATCGATTGAGACCTAGCCACACCCTCATTATTAGATATAAATTGGCAAGTGATCTATGTGCGCGCTCCTTATACAATTATATATATACCTTTTACAATTTATATATCAATAATATTATTAAACATGCAAAGAGTTACATGTAAATGTTTTTTCTAACTAACCTCTCTTCCTGATTTTCACAGGGGTGGGCTCCTCCTCCCCTTAATCTTCAATCAAAGCTCACTAGCATGTACTTCCTCCGTTTCAAAATTCTTGTTTTAGATTTATATAAATACGGATGTAGACCGGCGAAGGAAGAGAGAGGTTCATTTCAAGTCGAGAGAGACGGCATTTGCTCTTCCACGTAAGTACTCACGCAGCACGATGTCTCGGCTGCTCCTGGCGGCCGCCGTGGCCACGCTCGTGCTCGCCGCCGGAGCGTTCGAGATAGAGGAGGCGACCCTGGCCAGCATCCAGCTCGGCTTCAAGAACGGCAGCCTCACCTCCGTGGAGCTCGTCCGGCTCTACCTGGACCGCATCAGCCGCCTCAACCCGCTCCTCCGCGCCGTCATCGAGGTCAACCCGGACGCGCTCCGCCATGCCGCTGGTGCGGACGCCGAACGCCGCTCGGCCTCCTCCGTCAAATACCTCGCGGGCGGCGGGCTCCTGCACGGCGTCCCCATCCTCCTCAAGGACAACATCGCCACGCACGACGCGCTCAACACCACGGCCGGCTCCTTGGCGCTGCTGGGGTCCGCGGCGAGGCGGGACGCCGGCGTGGTGCGCCGCCTCCGCCTGGCCGGCGCGGTGGTGCTCGGCAAGGCCAACCTGGACGAGTGGGCCAACTTCCGCAGCCTGCATGGCTCAGACGGCTGGAGCGCACGCGGCGGGCAGGCTCGGGTAATTAATTACAGCACCACACAAGATTTGTTTTTCTCATTTTACTGGGTCGACCATCTTGTAATATTGCTCTTCAAGTCTTAGTGTTAACCATGAATTAACCAATAGTTTTGCTCGTTTATTCTGCTGCTAGTATAGAATCCGTACGTGCTCTCGGCTGATCCGTGCGGGTCGAGCGGGGGGTCGGCTATCGCCGCGGCGGCAAACATGGCCGCGGTGACGCTGGGAACGGAGAGGGACGGCTCCATACTCTGCCCGGCGTCGCTCAACTCGGTGGTCGGGATCAAACCCACGGTGGGGTTGACCAGCCGAGCCGGAGTCATCCCCACCACACCACGGCAAGACACCATCGGGTAATTAAGAGATCGTTTGACTTTAGCAGATCAGATACCGTTTGACTTTAGCAGATCAGATACACACCTTATATGGGGTGATACACTCAAAGAACTGTATTTGTTTCTGATATTGTTGTCTATGCCGAAATGCATCAATCGATAGACGGGGTGGTGTCACATTCTTTTTTCTAATATATATGGGGGAGCAAACGATTTAGACGTTGCCATTTCAACCTTCAAAAATAGCACATGCCCGGATAGATACCATTTGACTTCAGCATATCGGATATACATAATAAAGGCGCGCGTTGCAGCGCCCGACCATCTTGACGGCATTATGATGGAAATATTTGAGAATGGGAAGTAAAGAGTAATGGACGTGAGATTTGACTTATACGTTCAAAGTCTTGGCTATATAAGATTTGGCATTATTTGATTGCATACGTTAGCACAGATTTGTTCAGAATAAATAGAAGAAATAATTGAAAATTCAAACTCAAGATTGACACCGCACAACACAAGCTTTACCGAAGACCCACGGGAGGATCTGGGATGGAAGCCTTATGTAGAGTTAATCTTGTCCATGGAGCATACATAAAAATAGGACATTGGGCACTCTGAATCATCTGTTTTCAGCTAGCAAAAAAACAACGTTGTCATTTGGATGCTCGAACTGATGTTACACTACACGACACTGAGAGCAACATTTAAATACGACAAGAAAAAATGCATATGTAAATATGTGTTTTCTCAATCGTAGGTATGGTTTTTTTTTGAGTAACAATCGTAGGTATGGTGTAACACACTACAATAGCTAACTTCAAATTCCTTTTGGCAGAAAAATAAAATCCGTCACCTTGAACTGAAGCTAATATGACGGTGCCTTAAATTGAAGCTAATAATTACGTTGGTATACCAATGACGAAATCGGGTGAACTCACGCGGCATGGGCCGTGGACTGAGAGACGAAATCGTTTACCCGATTTCTAGGCCTGGGCTATGTATATTTTTCAAAGTTGGCGGACTGATTCACCGGAGAATGCCCAAGTCAGCCTATGGATAAGCGGCCCGGTTATGGTGCGTCGCATGGGTTGCGTGGGAAAAAAGGCTCAGGCACGAGTGGTGAACGACCGAAAGAGATCTGGAGCGTTCAGTGGTGGGATCCAATGGAAGAGCGCTGTGGTATGACGTAGCTAGCTCAGTTTTACTGTTCCTTATTAATATATGGGATGCATAGTGGCATATATCTCTTAGAGAAATATAGTTGTTTTGATATTCTTGTGGACAGAGTAAGTCGAAACGCATCAATCGAGATACGTGATGGGAAACATCCTTTTTTCTAACATGGGATACGTGATGCCATGATTCAAATATAGAATATGCCCTATGGGATACCGTTTGACTTCAGGATATATTTATGGGGTGCAATATCGGATGTTCAGTGGTATCTTTCAGAAAAACGTATTTGCACGCTGTAAATATATTGTTCAACTCACCAATTGGCTAGTTGCTACTCCTTGCTAAGCATATAAATATTCCTAGTGGTCCAGGCTAGAGAGAACCCAACTCTAAATAACATTTCACTTTGTGTAGATCGTACTAAGAAACCAATATTTGTTGAAAATGCAGTCAGCAATACCCTTGATGCTAATGTGGAGTTGTACATCCTCCTCCACAACCAAATGAGCAAGACTCGCTCTGTTATTTATTGCAAATACTGCTAAGCATCCTATATATCTAAATAAGTGGTTGCCATATATGTCTATTTTCATTAATTTTGTACAGTCACGTGTGGTCATACCTATGCATAGAAATTTTCTGCATATGCATATTTCCAGACATGTTCAAAGCCACCGGGTTTTATTTTAGAACCTAAGGAAATGCATATATGAACAAGTTTTAAAAAATCTTGAGATTTATGTAACTGCAGACCTATTTGCCGCACGGTAGCAGATGCAGTCCATGTGTTGGACGCCATTGTTGGCTACGATGCCCGGGATGCAGCAGCCACGAGGAGAACTTCCAAATACATTCCCCGTGGTGGGTATATGCAGTTCTTAAACATGGATGGATTAAAGGGGAAGAGAATTGGTGTCCCCAACGGCTTCTTCAACTTCCCGAATGGGACTGTGCAGCAGACGGTTTACCGGCAACATCTCAACACAATGAGGTATATATTGGTGAAATTAATCCACATTTCTGTTTTATAGCATGTTTTTTTCTAATAGTTCACTTCACATGTTCTTGAAGGAAACAAGGAGCTATTCTTATTGAGAACCTGGACATAGAAAATTTAGATATCATAATGGATAACCTTAACAATGGGCAACAGATTGCATTACCAGCAGAGTTCAAGTTAAGCCTCAACTCTTACCTATTAGACTTATCCTACTCCCCAGTTCGATCACTTGCAGAGATCATTGCTTTCAACAATGCACATCCCGTCGAGGTCAGCTCTAAATTCCAGTTTCCTGTTCATTGTACATGTATGCATTTCCTCTTGCCATGATCGATGTTATCTTTTGTTTAGTTTTATTCTCATGCATTCACCTTTTTATATCTTAAGAGTTGAACAAATAAATATTATGAAATTTAATTCTCTAACATTAATGTATGGTAGGAGAGGCTGAAACAAATCGGGCAGATCATCTTCCTGGCGGCCGAGAACACGACTGGCATCGGTGCTCCAGAGAGAGCAGCGATCCGTCAGCTTAAGAAGCTGTCCGCCAATGGGCTGGAGAAGTTGATGAAGGAGCACAAGCTAGATGCCATCGTGATGCCCAACGCTGATGCATCCTCGGCGCTCGCCATTGGTGGCATGCCGGGCATATCCGTGCCGGCCGGGTACGGCAAGATGGGGGTGCCATTTGGTCTCTGCTTTGGTGGGTTGAGGGGGTACGAGCCGAGGTTGATTGAGATGGCATACGCGTTCGAGCAAAACACCAAGGTCAGGAAAGTTCCCATGTTCATGCCATAGAACAATTGACTAGGCGGTGATCACCGGAGCACAAAGATAGACCTTCTGCAGAAATATTTCTAAGTTATCCACCTTAGCTGCAAAGGACAAACATCATCTTCCCAGCAGCTACATTTGTTATTAATGTAGCTTCATCATGGTGAATATAATAAACTATGAATAAGTATTGTAATAATACTTGCATGATGATGTATTCATATAGGAAGTCCAAGGGATCTTCTAGAAAACGCGTACTCTATCTAACTAGGGCTCGTATACGGTAAAGAAATTTACATAAGTGAATTCGGCATCCGTACTTACTTAGGAGACATTCCTGGCAGAGTGCCCGACTTCGTAGATTTAACCATTCTTTGGATCCAGCTCGGAAATGGCCAAGACTCTACCGGCCATTGTAGGACACAGGTCGGAGGTCATGATAGGAGATTGTTAGCCCAACCCAATCTTAATGCCAACCGTCGGAGTGAGCTCGCGGAAGGAACTTGGTGTCCGAGTAAGAATGGAGGAGGAGCGTGTGAGATATTTTCTGGGACTTGTTCCCTTTCGCAACTCTCTACTAACAGCTATCCATTCATATTTATAGTCGGTACAGAGCAATGGGAAACTACCTATATACTATACGACAAGACAACTCCATGATATCACCATGTGAGTGGTTGAAACACTATTCTCTACATGCGAGCGGTATGGGTTGCCCTATGTGTAGTCAACACATGGGGCCCCACCACCTCAAACATATGGGGCCCAACTGGGGACCACCCCACCTTTGGCGTGCATGGGGCTTAGCGTGGGCTTCCTTCCTGGGATCCTCTTTCTCAGGGTTGCCCTTGACAAGAGACTGGGTTGAACCCAACATAGATCGACCTATTCGACCTCATAAGGGCATCTTCAACGCTGACTCTCAAACTAGACACAACATCCGTCCGTGGACCAAAGGACCAGTCCACGAACACTGATACGGGAGCCGGCCACCCAACCATAGTTGCATGCATTTTAAACCGTAGTTTAACAAATAATACAAAATTTCAGCAAACACGACATATTTCATACAAGTTCGGTCATAATTTACATAGAACGGCCAATATTCCGGTCGTTTAACTTAAAACTAGAAAAAAAACTAAAGCTTGTAGCAGACGACGACCTCGTATGCGTGGCCACCCTGCCTGGCCCTATCGTCCCCCCACCCTGCCAGCGGTAGAAGGGCGCATGTCTGCTGCGCGTGACAACCTTGTCTGGCTATTGCATGGTGATTGCTAAGGAGCCGCTCCACTTCCTCTAGCGCGGTGCGGAGGGCCGCCGCAGCCAATGCCGATGCCGCCCATGAAGCCATGGTGGTGGCCTTGCCCCTGCCAGCATTGGCATAGGAGTCACTAAGTGACTACTCCTCGTCGATCTTGGCGGGCTCGGGGACAAGGTGACGGCGGCGCCTCGCTGGCATCTCTGCAGTGGTGACGGAGCGGTCGAAGGCCCAAGCGGCAGCGAGGGTGGGTTTGTTGAGGAGGCAACACAGCGCCGCGTCCAACTTGGTGAAGCGGACCGGCGGGCAGCGTGTCGCCCCTCATACCGTATCACCTAGCTTGCTGCCCTTTACACGGCGGACATGATGGCCCACAATCCAGAGGTACCTCCGCCACCGAGGTAGTGCAGGATGTAACCACGTGCATTGGCAGTCATGGGAGGCAGTTCGTCCTTGACAAATTGGCCAAGGCCGGCGTGTCGATGGGGGAGTATCGGTTGTGCAGCGCGGCACCGCTGGCTCCTCCTTCATGTGGCGCCCGATTTAAAAGTTGTGGTTGCATGCTGGCGATTCCGACTCCTCCCTCACACGGCGTTCGATCTGGACACCGCCATGGTTGCGGTGGGGAGGGGGGCTCCTCCTTCTCGCGTCGGAGAGGCAACGCGTGCTCCTTCATGGGACGCGGCGGCGAGGGCAGCGCTGGGCCACGCTCCCGGAGCGACTCCGTCATCAACTCCATCTTACATATGAATTCCTCGTTCGTCGGAGCGGCCTCCATGATGAGGAGTGGTTGCTAATGTGGTGGCGCCTGGTCCTCCTCGTTAGCGGAGGGGATGATGATCTCCTCCTTGCAGGAGCCGACTACCATGGAGACCGAGGACCTCAGAGAGTGAGGGCGGCGTGTCTCGGGTGGGGCGGTGTCCGGGTCTTGGATGCCGGGGTGGCGGACTTGGTGTGGGAGCAATGGCAGTGATACTGGGTGGAGCTTGCGGCTCGAGTGTTGGTTGGCTGCCATGGAACATAGTCAACTGCAATGCAGTTGCACATCTTTTGTACTATAGCTACACTTTCTTCAGCATGCACCTTTTTAGACTCTCTCCCACGTTGAAAAGAAAGCCTATAAATTGTGTCTGCCGTCAAACTGTGCAAAATTTTGAAGGAAAACTTAACAACAATTCAATTACAAAAGTAAGGCGGCTAAACTAACTTGATACGAAATTCACAAGCACTGATGTATACATACCCGTTAACAGCGAAAATTCAGGACTCAGGCTGAGTGTGTCCGGCGGCCAGCAAGGAAACATGAAATGCGAAGGACACTCAGTACGCCCTACTTTGTAGCACACTTCCCAACAAGGTGGTTAACTACTGAAACATGAAACTACAAAGAAAGAGGTGAGCAAATATCACCTAATAATTTTCATTAGCATTTGTTATTGTTGAGATTGAGATCAACCAACAATACTATAGTGTGCCATGTTTATGATTCCATGATATCAATCTATGCTTTGTGCCAAAACAGAAAGAAAGAAAAAAAGTACTCAATGCTCGCATCTGACGCGCTGGCGGGAGGTCAGAGATTGCCTGCTGTCATTGCACTGACACGGCGTCAAGAGCATCATGTGGACCAACTCATCATTTGGATGCTTGCCAATACTAAATTTGGAAGGAACCATTGGTATTAAAACATTAAATTCTCAAGACAACAAGGAAGTAGCTTATCATGAGAATTTTGTTAAGTTTTGTGGTAAGTTGCATTACAGAAATTAAGTGAGTTACTCTGCCTGACATTGATCTTGGTATTGAAACTTGAAAGTTAAAAGGTAGAGCTGTTTTAGGGTGATTGGGTTAGTACTCGGAGTACTTAGCAGTACTTACATATCTGATCACGTCTGATTTTTATTAGCCGTCAGATCTTGCGGGGAATTTTATTGATTAAATTTAATATGTTAATTGCGATAAGGGCATAATGGTCCAGGGGGAAATATCTTTTCTTGAACCGATCACCTGAGGACCAGATCCATGTCTACTCGATCCAGTTCAGAATCCTCCTCCGATCTATTTGTCGCCGCTCGCCGCTCCTGACCTTCTCCGTCCTCGACCTGCCCGGCGAGAGGAATAAATTCATCGTCCTCGTCCTCCACCCAACCAACCCCAGCCCCCCACGCCATCACCGAAGAAGAAGAAGGCCGGATCTGCGCCGGCTGAATCGGCGGCGACCGCGGCGGGCGATCCCATCTCTTCGCGCGTACCATCCTTAAGGTATGAATTCGGCTTGGCGTTCTGCTCGTTCTCTTGGCCGTTGCGCCCCTCCACCATGCATGCAGTACAACCTCAACCCCACAAGATCCGGGTACGGACTAGAACAACGAATGGAAAGCATCATGGTGGCATAGTTTCTCTTGAGCTAATCGCATCATGTTTGTTTAAGTAAGATGTTGACGTTGGAGATGAGATATACTAAAGGAAGATGAGATACTGGTTCCATAGTTCACTTAATTTAGTTTATTAAAGTCATCATCACTTTAGGTTTGCATAGCGCATGAAATATAGTTTAAAGGAAGATGAGATACTACTTGTTGGACGTTGATGATTGGTTTCCCTCACATGTCAAACCAGCAAAGTCTTTTCCATGCACTTGTCTTTGCCTATGAGCTATTTTACACCTGCAACATTGATAAACAGAAAGATGTTGATGATTGGTTTCCCTCACATGTCATATGCAGGAAGACATGGCGTATGCAAGTGATGAGAGTATGTTCGAGTATGTAAATGTTGTCAGCAAGATGTTTGATAGTGAGGCTGAAGGCTATGAATTCTACAACAAATATGCTCTTGAAAAAGGTTTTAGCGTGAGGAAAAGCTACGTTGAGTGGGATGGATCCAACAAATACATAATTTTAAGGAAAATTGTGTGTAGTCATCAAGGGTTTCGCGAAGATAAGCACATGAAAAGAAAGATGGAAGATAGCAAGAGGAGGCCACGAAGTTTAACTCGTGTTGGGTGTAATGCTAAATTGGTCATTACGAGACAGGAGGAAACCGGTCGGTGGTTTGTCAAGGATTTCATCGATGAGCACAGCCATCCTCTAGCCCCACGGGATCTTTCTTGTCTGCTGCGTTCGCACAGACGAATTAGCGATGAGCAGAAAGCGGACATTGCGGACATGGAAAAATGTGGGATCCGCAAATACCGTATTATGGATATTTTGTGCTTTCAATACGGTGGATTTGATAAGGTTGGATGCATAAAGAGGGACATTTATAATTTCTTCCATGCTAATAAGCAGGAGACAATCAATGCCGGTGATGCTAAAACGGTGATCATGCACATGATGGCGAGGCGAGAGCGAGATGTGGATTTTTTCTTCAAGTACTTGGTAGACGAGCATGGCCGTCTGAAGGGAATTTTCTGGGCTGATAGTCAATCGCGACTTGACTACGAGGCTTTCGGAGACGTCATTGTTTTCGATAGCACATACAGAACCAACAAATACAATCTGCCATTCGTGCCTTTTGTCAGGTTGAATCACCACCGCAACACTGTTATATTTGGCTGTGGTATAATTTCTCATGAAACAAGCCAGGCATACGAGTGGATGTTGCGGACCTTTTCTGATTGCATGGCACAGTAGCATCCGATATCTGTGATCACAGATGGGGACCTTGCAATGCAGAGAGCAATAAGAGTGGTTTGGCCAGACTCAAACAATAGACTATGTATATGGCACATTCAGCAGAACATTGTATGCCATCTGCATGATGACGACGTAAAGGAGGAATTCAGATCTTTCATTTATGATACTTCTTCCATTGAAGAGCATGAGATAAAATGGATACAATTCTTACAACGGAATAAAGTAACCAGTGAGGAGTCTTGGCTGCATCAGATGTATCAGATGAGAAAGTTGTGGTGTGCTCCATATCTTGAGGGGCGTTGTTTCCTAGGATTGAGCTGCAATCAGAGGAGCGAGAGCTTGAACTCTGTGCTACATACGCATCTTGAGGGTAAGATGTCGTTGTTTGAAATGCTAGAGCACTATGAGCGTTGCCTTGCGTCGCGACGGATTAACGAAGCTCTCCATGACGTCGAAGCCATGCAGTCCGTTCCATTTACAGAGGAAAATGCTTCGCCGCTTGAGAAACACGCCGCAACAGTTTTCACACCTAGTGTCTTTAAGATGGTCTTATGGAGCATAGATGCTGTCAGCAAATGTCAGATTAGAGAGATACTAGATGGATCAAAAGATTCCACTTATGTTGTGTCCAAGCAGGAAAGAATGGATAAAAAGTTTGGAGTGCGCATTGAAGAGCAAGGAGGTCTTTTGCACAGGGTGAGTTGTTCTTGCCGTAAGCTGGAATGCGCAGGCACACCATGTTCCCACATTTTTTACATATTGGGGATTTTAAAACAAACAATTCTGCCCGGTTGTTGCGTTCCCACTAGGTGGATTATGAATGCAAAATGTGCATACGCACCTACCAGAAAAAACCAGATGTATGACTATTCGGTAAGCCTGCATAGGTACCGCGAGTTGCGGAATTGTAGTCACGCCGCAAGTTTCCAGGCATGCTACTCTGATGAGGACTATCACCGTCTAAAGATGCTTTTGCAAGCATAACATCATGGCAAGCAATCAAGTTTTGAACAAGCTGACAACAAGGAGTCAACTAATGCTCAGCATAACAACATTAGGTTTGGCACGTTGATGCCGCACTCGCAGAAAGTTGATAAGGTTCTGGATCCCGTGCATGTGCCAGGACGAGGTGCACCGAAGAAAAGGCTGCAGGCAAAGACAAAGAAGTCAAGATCACAGAATATCTGTGGCTATTGCAAGAAACCAGGTCACAATCGACGTAAATGCGCTAAATTGCTAGAGGTACGAAATATGTTCATATTTTTTTTGCATGTGTTTTACTCATAATTGATGTCCATGTGATTTATTGTATTCTTCTGTGTAGGATCTTGAGGCTGAACTGTGATATCTACATACAGCATGAACCGACGATGAGCCAGAGAAAGTCGTGTGCCATTCAGCTTTGTGTGACGTGGTCTTTACATTCTATTTCATCGTGATAGTAATTTAGTGAAGTGCGGTTGTACTGCCATGTTACTGTATTAGTTCGACATCTTTCGTTTCCATTTTCTGTGTGTATCATTTGATGTCCAACTTTAAGAATGATGATGTATTTCGACAAATTGGGCATTCTGATTCTTCACCCTTACTATGGTTGTCATGCATATTCATAATCATCATGCATATTCTTCATTTACAGAGCAATAATGACTGACGTATTTTTTAAATAAGCGGGGCCCACTGGGGTGTGCTTGGAAATCTTTAAAAACCTCCATGCACGCTCATCTTCGTTGCATGCAAATCGGGCAGGCAGCCGCTGTGCCAGTAGCTGTCAAGGCCTTGATGAATCACTATTCACATGCAAGTCCCCGACTCTTGCATGCAGGTCCCCGACTCTTGCATGCAGGTCCCCGACTCTTGCATGCAGGTCCCCGACTCTTGCATGCAAGTCCCCGAGTCTTGCATGCAGGTCCCCGACTCTTGCATGCAGGTCCCCTTGAGGCATAGAACGATGTTTTCAGCAGTCAGTCTAGAGGGCATTATAAATTCAAAAAAATTCAAAAAAATACAAAAACTTGGAAACCTAGTTTTGTTTGTGGAAGAGATCATGTGTGCCAAAACTGAGGTGATTTGGAGGTGGTCGAAAAAATGCCCGCATTCCTGGAGGGACCATTTGGTCTAACTTAAGCTAGTTTTTGAAAAAACGTGAATTTTTCCACCACCTCCAAATCACCCAAATTTTCTTGTACATGGTGACCCACATGTGCAAAACATGTGTATGCAAGAAAATTTTGAAAAAAATTATTTTACAATGCCCCCTTGAGGCATAGACCGATGTTTTCAGCAGTCAGTCTAGAGGGCATTATAAATTCAAAAAAATTCAAAAAATACAAAAACTTGGAAACTTAGTTTTGTTTGTGGAAGAGATCATGTGTGCCAAAACTGAGGTGATTTGGAGGTGGTCGAAAAAATGCCCGCATTCCCGGAGGGACCATTTGGTCTTAACTTAAGCCAGTTTTTGAAAAAACGTGAATTTTTCCACCACCTGCAAATCACCCAAATTTTCTTGTACATGGTGACCCACATGTGCAAAACATGTGTATGCAAGAAAATTTTGAAAAAAATTATTTTACAATGCCCCCTTGAGGCATAGACCGATGTTTTCAGCAGTCAGACTAGAGGGCATTATAAATTCAAAAAAATACAAAAACTTGAAAACCTAGTTTTGTTTGTGGAAGAGATCAAATGTGAAACATGGCAACTATCTATTTGCTAGAAATAAGGCGTATGTGCACATACATAATTGAGCCAAATAAATTGACATGCATAAATATGGACGGTGAAATAGTTGCATTTATAGATTAGTGCACAAGTAGTACATAATTAACACATGAAAGACTATATGAAGTGGCTTGGTTTAATGATATTTGATACTTGTTACAGGTGTAATTCTTATTGGAATCAGAAAAATACTGCTTCTATCTACTGGAATGGAGAAACCATTATTCTTTTTGACAGCGACAATACTGCTTCTCCAACATTGTTAGACCCTGATAACTTTCAGAAGGAAATTGGTAAAGGAGCTATGGGGTGTCTCACTGGTCATTTTGATGAGAGATGTGGCTGTGATCATCTAAATAACATACTGTGAAAAATTGGCTAGATGAAATGTTTTGATTTTTTGGTATCCAGTGGATATGTAATGTCAGCCCATAATTATTAAGGGAGCGATCACTTCCTTTGCAAAATGGTAATCTGTATAGAATTTGCAAATGGATCATCTATGAACATGTGTGCAAACTAATCATCTATGAACATGTGTGCAAATTAATTCATGTACATAAACTATAATGAATCAGGAACTGCAGCATTTTTCACTGTCCTGGGGAAGCCAATGGAGAATCCTGCCATATATCCATTGTTTAACCCACTTTTTTCATTAATGTATCCCTGCCATGAACATTTTCTTGTATTTGGGTTCATTACCCCACTTCTTTCATTAATGTATCCCTTGTGAAACTTATGCTCATCTAGTTAACAAGACTAACCCCAATGCCATGAAAAAAAACCAGAGTATCTGCTGGAATCAGAATGTGAATTAGATTTAAAAATCCACATCCAACATGAAGATCTATGCTAGATCCCTACAATCCTACATAGGTACAACTAGAACGCCCAAGTGAAATTGATGCTCATCTAGTTAACAAGAAAAACCCCAATGTCATGAAAAAAACAGAGCAAAAAACAGAGTACTACCTCAGATAGCTCGTCGATGGCATCCTCGTCGAAGTCGCTGCCCTTCCTACTATCTAGGTCGAACTCCTTTATGGCGTTCTCCTCCATGAGCTCTTCGATTTCGTCATGCACCTTGCGCTTACGCCATCTCCTGCTCCTCCAGATCTTCCCCGACCTTGTGCTCGCCGACGGGTGCCTCGACGGCTGCGATGGCAGCGGGAGCATGCACAACGGTCGCTGCACCGCCAGCTTCCGCCGCTACGGCGGACTCAGCCGCTCCACCCACGGTGGCAGCCACGGCAGCAGACTGCTCTGCTCCGATGGTTGCCTCCGGCTCGTCCGCCGCATCTTCACGCCCGTGCTTCATCGTCGGTCGAAGACAGGAGGAGGGAGGCGCAGGAAGGGAGGAGGGTGGTGACGAAGGAGGAGAGGGTGGTGAGGTGGTGAGG
Organism: Aegilops umbellulata; assembly: GCA_032464435.1. Classification (NCBI taxonomy): domain Eukaryota; kingdom Viridiplantae; phylum Streptophyta; class Magnoliopsida; order Poales; family Poaceae; genus Aegilops; species Aegilops umbellulata. Next base: position 628,618,127 of record CP136055.1, read on the forward strand.
AAGGAAGAGAGGGTGGTTCGGGAGAGGACGAGGGTTTTCCACCCGATTTGGGGAAGAAAGGCACTGCTCCTGCCTCTTGGAGTTACCGAGAAGCCGCGGGTGCCGATTTGACTTGACAGACCCACCTGGCCGTCCCGATTCCACGTGGGGACGTGGCGGTCGTGCACCTCCTCCGGTTTGCCATCAATTGCTATCGGTCTCACAAGTGGGTCCCCTTGTCATCCACACAACCGAGCCACCACATGTACCACATTTTTCTTTCTCCCCGTCTCAACCACTCCACATCTTTCTTTCTGCCCTTCTCGACCAGCGCCGCCTCCGCCGCCATCTGCCGACTACCCCTCTCTTCGCTGCCGGTGCGCAGCCGCCGTCAACTATGGCAAGTACGTCAGATCTCCACTCTTCTTCCCTTCCCCAAACGCGTCTCCCTACGGAGGCGGATCTGAGCCGATTGGTTTGGACTGAAACTTAGTTTTTGGATTGGATCTTGATTTGGTTTATATGGTTTGAGACCAAATCAATCAATTAGTTTGAGTCGCCACTACCACCTACTACTGCTTCAAACCCAAGAGCCGCAGTTGCCGGCCGGAGCTCGTCGGCTCTCTCGAGCTTTGACGCCATGTCTGATCTAGATTCATGACGTGCCCTCGCATATGGCTTTGTCCACGGTTTGAACCTTTGGATTCAATTCAAAAGTTGAAAACGGTTTCGACTGGGTTGGATGACGTGCATGTATAGTTCGGTTTGGTCTAGATTCTAAATGAAAAAATCTGGATTGGTTTGGTTTTGATGTGTGTCGTGGATTGGACTGGTTTAAGTTTCGATGCCGAACTATTCCCAGGTTTAGATGAACCGGGCATTGCCATTGTCATTGCCATTGCTTTATTACATAGATGATAGAAAATAGATTGATTGGCCATTGCTAGTATAGGTTATCACTATGATTTATTATATGTATGATCTTTGTATTGTACTATGTACAATTCAACTTAGAGTTCAACATGTTCTGTGTAGAATGGAGGAAGCACAATGTGGACGCTGCAACTCACGGTGCCGGACCAGCCTTTCTACTGCCACGTTGTTCGGCATCTACTTCCAGCCTTCTTTTGTTGTTGCAGCGGTAATAATTTATATGAACCTTCTGACAGTACATTCTTTTTGTTTTTTTGCTATTTGCACTAATGTATTGTGTCTGCTATTTGTTTTTATCTTACACAGATCGTACCATGCAATGCGAGATTGGCATTCAATGAGCTCGTCGCAGACACCGTGACCTTCGACGCTCTTGGGGGCCCATACACTATGCAGTTCGAGAAGGGGCGAAAGATAACCCATATAGGAGGAGATGATTGGGATCGTTTCATCGCCCGCATGCGTCTTAGTGGGGGTGAATTGATCAGCTTCTCCTTCAGAAGAGATAGACCCAGGATTTCTGTTATCTATCTAAATTTGATTCCGGATAGTGAGGATGAAGTTCACGAGGACGAAGATGGTGCTGATTCAGATGATGATGAGAACCCACTTGTTGAATACCTGTATGCCCAAGGACTCAGCCTGGGCGACGAGGAAATCGGCAACCTCTGGGACATGCTTCCGCTACGTGAAGACTACCTAGGGAAGCCATTCGTGACCCGCCTCACAAGGACGAATGTTAAACGGCATATCATGGTATGTTACTTAGTGTGGTAATTACATGATATGCATGCTTAGTTAGTGTAGTACTTCATATGATATGCATGTTGTAGTACTGTGATGAGAGGCCAAGTTTAGAATTCATTTAGTGATGAATTTTATGACATGCATGTAGTGTAGTAATATGCGATGATATGCTTAGTGTACGCAGTAATCTAATGATATGCCTAATTACTGTAGTAATTTGATGCTTGGCGTATAGTGTAGTGATGTGATGATATATATGCTCAGTGTTGAATCCAATGATATATGTGTCTTGAAGTGTATGCTTTGTTGATAATTGCACGTGACATGATCATATATCATGTCAACTGTTTTCAGAAATTACCTAAGAGGTTACTTGATAGCTGTGGCATCGACCCGGGCGAAGAAGGCATGGCTGCTGGACTACGCCTTACTAGAACGGGCTCCATCACCAGCTGTGCCTATGCAGTGGACACGGACGGTCGCACTGTCTTGAGCAGGGCAGGGTGGAAGAAGTTCCTTCGTGCCAAGAATCTTCGGGTATGACAGGCCATCCTACTCACTGTTGCGAACACCCGTCGCCATGACTTGAGGATGATGATCACCATCCACCTCATTTAGAACTGGGGTGGGCCATGTATCAATGTGAAATGAACTTGTTATGTTAGCTCTTGTTTGCGAGTACTTGTCGTGTATTACCGTACCTATATCTACTCATATCTAGGCACTATTGCTTGTGATGGATTGCAACTATTATTAACTGGTAACTAATGCTCTACTAGCTATGATTATTCCACTGTGTGATGTTTTATATGCTGTAGTGTGACATGGTAACTGTTATACATGGTAGAGGCCGGTCTCTAAGACCTTGTACAATGCAAGATGCTTAGGGATGTGCTTCCACTGTGTGATGTTTTGTACGTGCCAGGTTGTAGTATGAAATGCTAACTGTTCTATATGGTAGTGGCTGGTCTCTAATTGGACCGACATGTTGAACTATAGTATCAATGGTAGAGGCGTTTCGTTGTGCGCCACATCCAATAATTCACATAATTAATTATCCAAAGATTAAGGTATGAAACCCTTGGTCCTACATAGCAACATTTCGTTCCAAAAATTAAGGTACTTCCACATTCAAACTAACTAATACTACAAATTCGAAGGAACTACTTAATACATTAACAGCACATAGGGAAGTAGCCCTGGTCCAACGGCTTGATAAATGACGAACAAAAACTGAAAGAAGAAGGATCAGCCAGTAGCAGCACCATCAGCCTCCCAGCCTCACAACTTCAGCCAGTCTGGTGAACTCCAGGTTTTTTCCTGCAAAACACACATGTGATGTTGGAGGCAAGAAAATAAATATGCCAGGGGTCTTGTCATGGCATCTAATCGCACGGAATGCTAGTACAAATGATGGAGAACAAAACATCCAACATGAGCAAATTCATAGGAGTTCTAGATCCATGGATACCATCAAGAAAAAATGCTCAGTTTTAATTCAGACACAAGACTTGGTGAAAACATGCATATCAGCAAAATTGATATGGCATCTTTGCAAGCTTGGGTCAGTGACTTGTCTTGTGTTTCATGGCATGACAATAATTTTAACAATAAATAGACATGAAATTGACCCAAACTCATGTACAAAGTTATGCCATATGATGCATGGATTGATTCACACATAAATGACAAAATGCCAATTTTGTATAGAATTTTCAGTACTGAAATATTTCAGTATGTACTGAAACTGCAGTACTGAAATAATTCAGTGTGCATCGGTGTGTACTGAATTGTAGTAACGAAATATTTCAGTGCCTACCGGTGTGTACCGAAATATTTCAGTGTCTACCACTACAACATTACAAATTTTTCCTAGGGTAGTACCGAAATATTTCAGTGTCCACCACTACAACATTACAAATTTTGCCTAGGACAGTTCCGAAATATTTCAGTGCCTACCGGTGTGTACCGAAATATTTCAGTGTCTACCACTAGAACATTACTAATTTTTCCTAGGGTTCATATGATGCCTAGGGTTCACATACATCATAATCCATCCTCCAAATCCATGTACTCAAATATTCATGCAATTCATTGAGATTAAAATGCCATCTAACATTCCCTCTCTGAGCTATTACGATCAGTATCACCACGATGTAAGAACGAGCAGTAGGAAGATGAGGAGTGGGGAAGCTTACTCTAAACATAGCTACCGCCGCCGTTCAGACGAGGAGAGCGGCGAGGGAAGCGTGGAGAACGGCGGGGAAGCGAGCTCGCGACCACTGTCCTCCTCATCTTGCGCTTCGGAGTCTCCGGTGACTCGGTTGGAGGCTGCACAATCTGCAACGGCAGCTCGTGCACGGTGGGTTCCTGATCCAGTGGATGCTCTACCCTGGATCTGAACGCCCACCACCTCCGCCTGGTCCACTCGCTGGACGAATTGGCCTGCTCCATCGCCCAGAGGAGGATCTCGATCTTGTCAATCGGTTGTGCGGGCGGGGGGCAAAGCTTTGCCCTCTCCTTCTTCGTCATATTCTTGAGAGTGGCCATTGCCGTCCAGTTCATCTGCCTTGTGTTGTCAAACCAAGAACGGATCTCCCTCAACCTGGCCAACTTGACCTGGTCGCCGCTGGCGATCTGCACGAAGTCGGTGTTCTCGCCGCCGGCCATCAGCTCGATCTGCCGTGTAAGAGGGGGTGGGGTGGGTGGGGGGTTTCCCTAGTGGAGCGAAGTTGAAGCGGCAAGAAGGAGGAGATGACTGAGGTGGACTTGGAGGAGAGGGAGGAGATGGCCGCCGATGAGTAATTGTGGAATGTGAATCACCATGGCGGCGGTTATGCATTCGACGAGAGGGGCGGCGCGTGCAAATTTTCCTAGGACTAAACTGCCCCTAGATTAAAACGTGTCCCCACCTTGTCACGAGTACCGGCCCCACTCGTTTTAGTACTTTCGCGTACTTTCATCGGAGTACTACCCAGTACTTCGTATTTGTCTGCCGTTAGATCGACATCAACGAACGGTTCTAAAAAAACCCAACCACTCTAAAACTTGTAAAAAAGGTAACCCCTTTTCCTTGAGCAGGCTGTCCTGATATTTTGATTAACAAATCAATGATCACCATGTTACTGGCCAGATTATCCCCCAAACCGGAATCATAGCACTTCGTTGACTGAGCACAGCTGGGGATATTTAGTTAATCCCGTTTGAGTGAAGTGTATCATTTTTCCTTGTAACGTGTTAACCCCTTTTCCTTGTGTCTGCGAAGCAACGAAGGACTTCACAGGCATGTTAGTCCCTGCAAATTTACCATCTTATGTAAGCTATTCTATTCCCTGTTTTTCAGATATAGAAGAGAGGAGCAGCACAGATGAAGATGAAGCTCTGGGATCTTCATCAACCGTCAAAACACATTCGTCGGACAGAAACATCGTATCAGGGAAAGGTTATGTGCTCTCTTGAGAAAAGATGTTTGGCCTTGACATGGACCAACTCATCGTTTAGATAAAAATACAATCTCAAACATGTGCTTACTTACTTGATGATTCCACGTCCCATCTTGGTCCAGATCTCCGTCGCATTTTCCTTGGCATTGTATGGCTAAGCATGCGATGCAGTAAGTATTACGTTCTTCTTCTCTATGCATGGATCCCTTCCCCATAATAAGCTTAAAAATTTTCACAGGCATAGCCATGAAATAATAGCAACACCATTTCATTCGGGCTCAAAGGAAAAGTTGCTCCATAAACAAGACAAGACACTATTTGTTACACACTTGCAGTTTCATAGTGAAGATTAATGACAAGAGGATCCTAATTTGAAGAGCGCGATGCCGACTGTTGCCTGTTGGTGCTGCTGCGGTGGTTACGGGTCAGGCTTCACCAGCCGGTGGAGGTGCTCAGTGAGAAGCCAGAGGATGGTTATGAGCTCACCTCCACTGCTAAGCTTCTTAGCATGGGACTCCCTGCTGCACCTGTTAGCAGCATACACCATGAAATCCATCCACACCAAGGAGAGAACCCGCATCGAGCAGCACTTGCGCTCCGCATTCTCATCATTAGCAGCCAAGGCTTCTGCAACACGGACTGCATAAGAGATACGAGGAACTTTAGTGTAGTCACGTGGCTTCTTGTCTAGACCCAGTACCACCATCTCGGCAAGCTCCTCTCTCTCCCGGCGACTAGAGTGGGAATCAGGGTCGTCATACAGGCGGAGCAAGTTGCTGCAGCTGGGAGCATGCCGTTGGTCGTCTTTTTCACACCATGTGTCCACCAGATTCTCGCAGGTTCGCCGGTACAATCTGCTCTGAGCAAGGCCTGGCAGCATGTCCGGGCGTTCCACCAGAAGGAACATCAAGTAGTTTGACAGCAACATGATGTCCTCCTCACTGGCACAGAGTGCTTCGCCTTCCATGGCCATGGCCTTAGCTTTCTTCCCACTCTCGCGGAGGAGGAAGAGGTCGGTGGCGTTGTGCCAGATGATGATGCCCTCTTGAAACTCAACACCTAGTCTGTCTTGCAGATCCTTGTACAGGTTACAAGCGCTGAGTGCCTCCTCGCCCCATTTCCCCCTGACAATGCCCTGTGTGCTCACTTTCCCATCCCGGGCCAATTCCTCTATGTGCAACATCAACTTCTGCTTCAGGTCCTCTGGAAACTTGACGGTCCACGAGTGAAGCTCCCTGTCCCACCACTCCTCGGCTCCCAGCATGTTGGCAAATTTACCCAGCAGAGGCCTGTTCCTTCTGCTCCACAGTGCCAGACCACCTCCTTGCTGACCTCAAGAATCTATCGAGTCTCATGAACTTTATGAGCCGGTGAAGAGATACAATCCAACGACGGAGACGATCCCATCTCCCTGCACAGAGAACTGCATGTTGAAGCCAATGCCATCTTGTACCGCACAAGAAGGGTAGTGTCCAACTCGACCCAAGTGCACTCAGCAGTGATCTTATCTCCAGGACTAAGGCACCACCCAGTAAGATGTAGGTGATGGTAACATCTACTCTGTTGTGACCATCTTTCCCACTGAACTGGAACAGCAAGAGCGCAGCTGCGATGGCAGCAGGTGAGACTATGCAGACGCAGTAGCCAAATGAAGTGTGGACTACGGCTGCCTTGGTGTAGAGGATGTCGTACATCAAGGAAAGCTCCAACTCCATCACCAAATACCTATCTTCATATGTGAGCTGCTCAAGTACTTTGATCTCACTGTTGTCTTCATCCTTGTCACTCAACGAATCGACTATTGCGTGCTTGCAGATGTGGAACAGGGAGTGTGCATGCCGCATGAAGAATTCTTCTTCATCGACATTGCCCTTGGGTCCCCCTCGTGGGGGTCTATCGTCGAGGTAGAAATGGCATCTGGCCCGTGGTTCCTTCTTGAGGGAGCTCCGGATGCTGTCCATGTTGCTGCACTTGAGCGCCCATGTTCTCTCCCCGTACTTGAGAACACCGACGACAAACATCAAGATGACGGCAAGGAGGAACATGTCCTCGGTGCCGATGTAATGCTTGTAGAGGACGTAGACAGCGCCTAGCACCTGCAAACTGAGAGTGAGCAGGTGTCGTAGCCAGAGTCTGTTATCCTCGAGTGAGTAGGCGGTGATGTTGTCCGGGCCAAGAATTTGGTTACCGAGGAGGTCACTTTTCTCGTGGGTGACTGGGAAATGCGGTTACCACGGTTACCGCAAAATTCCGAGAAAATTTCGGACGAAATTTTATTTCAAATTTTGAATTCAAATTTTTGGGACCAAAAACTAGAAAAATTGAATTTTTGACAGCATGCCTGCTATATATATAGCATATCAACCAAGTTTACACAGCACATATAGCAACAAACTATACTTCAGAGACCAACAACACATCTAGGAACATAATGACCAACAGAAACATAGTTCAGACTTTAGAAACTAGACTTAAGATTAAAAGTTCACATGAAGCTACACATAGCAGTCCGACAACAAAATAAATTCAGTCCATAGTCCATATTATAGTCCCACAACAAAATAAATTCAGTCCATAGTCCATATTACAGTCCCACAAAAACATAAATTCAGTCCATAGTCCACAGTCCATAGCATCGAGCAACAAACCGGCCGTTCGATTTCCTTTTAGACTTGCAAGTCTCCTTCCTCAACCCTTACAGAGAATCAAGCTGCAAGTGAACAAATTAAATGCCAAGTTGTTAGCAAGCAGATTTGTCTATAGTATTTGTTCTCAAAATAGAATAAATGGATGCATGTCATTAGATGGCAGCAAGCAAAAAAATTTTTGGGTGGCAGCAAGCAAGCGAACAAAGTTAGCACTTCATTATTACCGTCCTCTTCCTCCTCTTCCTAGTAGACTTCCGCAAAGGTTCATTGTTGTTGGGAAGCATCACATCATTATTAGCTACAAAAATTACTAGTTAGCACTTGAACCACATAAATAAATTCATATAGTGTTGATATAAACTAAATGGCAATCACCTTCTTCCTCATCTTCCTCATCTTCCTCCTCTTCCTCTTCCTCCTGTTCCTCCTCTTCTTCCTCTTCTTCCTCTTCCTCCTCTTCCTCCTCTTCCATCCTACTTGCTCTAGATCTCTTTCTTTGTCCCACTCCCACCTCTACACTAGTAGAAAACCGGCCTATTGTCCCGGTTCGTAAGGGCCTTTAGTCCAGGTTCCTGAACCGGGACTAAAGGGTCGTTACTAATACCCTCACCCTTTAGTACCGGTTCAAACCAGAACCGGGACGGATGGGCCTCCACGTGGCCTGTGCGCCGAGCCCAGGCAGGAGGGCCTTTGGTCCCAGTTGGTAGCACCAACCGGGACCAATAGGCATCCACGCGTCAGCATTTCTGTGGCTGGGGTTTTTGGTTTTTTTAAAGGGGGGAGGGGGTTTGGGGTTTTTGGGGGGTTAATTTAGGTATTTCATATATTGTGTTAGCTAGATAGCTAATTAATAGAGAAAAGTTTCCTCTCTTATGTCCGTGCTTGGTCGACGTTACGTACTAAACATACGTATAGAGAAGACTAGGCATATGCTAGCTAGCTAAGCAAACGAAGGAAACAGAAGATCGTCATGAACATATATGCATACAGAGAGAAGTGATATCGACCACCTCTCCTTCTCCGAGAGATTGGTCGAACAACAAGTTCTCGTATATCTATCCGACATTACCAGCTACATATATACAATAATTATCTCTTCCAAATATAATCTCCTAAATTACGGACTCATGGTCCACATAGTATTCTTCATCTTCAGGGATCACGTGGTCAAGAAAGAATGCCGCCAATTCCTCTTGAATTGCTCGCATGCGATCTGGTCCTAGGAGTTCATCCCGCTGCCAAAACATCTAATTTGAAGAAGGGGGTCAATATATATATATATATATATATATATATATATATATATATATATATATATATATATATATATATATATATATATATATATATATATATATGAATGAATGAAACTCAACACAAATGATGGAAATAAACTAAAATTGTGAATATTATTTCTTACGCACTTTATATTGTTCGTCAGAGTACCCGCCCCGCTCACAGGTCGTGTGGCAGATGGACTCGCAAACGTAGTATCCACAGAAATCATTCCCTTGTTCCTGCCACAACCACTTTACAAAAAATAGAGGTCAATCAAACAGATAAGCAAGAATGCCAAATGGTACTGATGAAACTAGCGCTTGAATCAATAGCTAGGAGACGCGCGGAACATGCTACTATAGTACTTACTTTCGGGTATCTAAATTGCAGCATCTTCGGTAGTCCCGGGGATTTTGTGGTGAATTTTCTCCAAACCTTGCCAGACAAAAGAAAACTATTACTTGATATCAGGAAATGAACAAAGTTGCTGATATGGTGGATAATGATCGATTTAACTTACTTATGGAGGATTTCAGTCATGTCCGCATACTCCTGGGGATCTTTTCGTTTAGAGTCGAAGACAGTTACTAAGCCCTGCTCAAGCCTAATCTCTAGGAGAATATAGTGGTAGCTGCGCACGCATGCATAACTCATCAATTACATTACTATAACCTGGAGTAATATATAAGGGAAACCGAATATGCACAAGACAGTAACACTCACTTGAAGTTGTAAGGAAAGAGTATTATATCTTTGTGTTCATTTCTTTTGAATGATCATAGCAAGTTGGCCTCGGTATCTTCGGGCTTTTTTTCAACCTCAGTTGCATCTATGAGATATGTGTTAATGAACCCAATATCACCGATTTGTCTTTTCTTCAATTTGGCGATCTTCAATCTGCATAATATAGTGAGGATAATTATAAATACATGCAATCAAAGAGCTGAGCTATATAGAGAGACTTAATGACAGAAGTAGTAGTACTTACAGACAGTAGCAGGTGACCGTTACTTTATCGAGGGCCAATTGATTGAAAAACTGATAGAACTCCTCAAATGGAATATGCAACAGTTCAATTCTAGCGAGGTCATGCTCCGGTTTAACTCTCATATACAAAGTATTCCTCCCCCCAGACTCTCTGCAGGTTTTCATGTACCAATCATGCAATCTTCGCATCATCGTTGATAGAGATCTTTCATCTTTGACGAGAGGCTTCCCGTACTCGTATCTGTGTATCTGCACGTCCAGGAAATCATAATGTACATCGTTGGGCAGGTAATCGTCAAGATTGTTATAACCGGGCACCATCCTCGGATCGACGCTAGGCACCTTGAGCGGGGGGCACGATTGCTTTGCTTGTTCGCCGAGCTGGGAAATTTGTTTCCCAGCTGCTCGTCGTTCTTTCAGCCTTTGATCACCGACTGTACTTCCCGACCGCGACGCTTCAGCCCATGTCTTTGCAATAATGCGCTCATAGTTGCCTTTCGGCGGAGACTTGGGTGGTTTTGCCAGGGCAGCCAGAGTACACTTCGCTTTCACCGGATCTACCTTCTCCTCCGGAGGTGGATGTCTCTGTGCTTTCAACCCTTGAAACCAGTCCTTCACTTCGGCTCGCACGATCTTCGCGTTCTCCTCCGGGGTCATCTCGTATGGTAACTTCTCTGGAGTCTTCAGAGAAGGACCGAATCGGAGAAATGCGTCTTCATAGGATACCCAAAGGAGACTATTGGGTATATCTTCTATCACAGATCCGAAGGAAAATTCGTTGCTAAGAATGGATCCTTTCTAGAGAAGCAGTTTCTCTCGAAAAAAGTGAGTGGGAGGAAAGTAGAACTTGATGAGGTAATTGTACCTGCTCCCTTATTGGAAAGTAGTTCATCACAGAAACCGTTTCCTGTGACACCTACACCAATTAGTGAGGAAGCTAATGATAATGATCATGAAACTTCATACCAAGTTAATACCGAACCTCGTAGGTCAACCAGAGTGAGATCCACACCAGAGTGGTACGTTAATCCTATTCTGGAGGTCATGTTACTTGACCATGACGAACCTACAAACTATGAGGAAGCGATGATGAACCCAGATTCCGAAAAATGGCTTGAGGCCATGAAATCTGAGATGGGATCCATGTATGAGAACAAAGTATGGACTTTGATTGACTTGCTCAATGATCGGCGAGCCATTGAGATTAAATGGATCTACAAGAGGAAGACGGACACCGATAGTAGTGTTACTATCTACAAATCTAGAATTGTCGCAAAAGGTTTTGGACAAGTTCAAAGTGTTGACTACGATGAGAGTTTCTCACTCGTATCTATGCTCAAGTATGTCCGAATCATGTTAGCAATTGCCGCATTTTATGAAATCTGGCAAATGGATAAACAAAACTGCATTCCTTAATGGATTTATTAAAGAAGAGTTGTATATGATGCAACAAGAAGGTTTTGTCAATCCTAAAGGTGCTAAGAAAATATGCAAGCTCCAGCGATCCATCTATGGACTGGTGCAAGCATCTCGGAGTTGGAATATACACTTTGATAAATTGATCAAAGCATATAATTTTATACAGACTTGCCGTGAAGCCTGTATTTACAAGAAAGTGAGTGGGAGCACTACAACATTTCTGATAAGTATATGTGAATGACATATTGTTGATCGGAAATAATGTAGAATTATTCTACAAAGCATAAAGGAGTGTTTGAAAGGAGTTTTTTTTAAAGAAAGACCTCGGTGAAGCTGCTTACATATTGAGCATCAAGATCTATAGAGATAGATCAAGACGCTTGATAAGTTTTTTCAATGAGTATATACCTTGACAAGATTTTGAAGTAGTTCAAAATAGAACAGTCAAAGAAAGAGTTCTTGCCTATGTTACAAGGTGTGAAAGTGAGTAAGACTCAAAGACCGACCACGGCAGAAGATAGAAAGAGAATGAGAGTCATTCCCTATGCCTCAACCATAGGTTCTATAAAGTATGACATGCTGTGTACCAGATCTATTGTATACCCTACACTGATTTTAGCAAGGGAGTACAATAGTGATCAAGGAGTAGATCACTGAACAGTGGTCAAAACTATCCTTAGTGGAATAAGGATATGTTTCTTGATTATGGAGGTGACAAAAGGTTCGTCGTAAAGGGTTACGTCGATAAAAGTTTTGGCACTGACCCAGATGACTCAAAGTCTTAATCTGGATACATATTGAAAGTGGGAGAAATTAGCTAAAGTAGCTCCGTGCAGAGCACTGTAGACATAGAAATTTGCAAAATACATACGGATCTGAATATGGCAGACCCGTTGACTAAACTTCTCTCACAAAGCAAAACACGATCACACCTTAGTACTCTTTGGGTGTTAATCACATAGCGATGTGAACTAGATTATTGACTCTAGTAAACTCTTTGGCTGTTGGTCACATGACAAATGTGAACTATGGGTGTTAATCACATGGTGATGTGAACTATTGATGTTAAATTACATGGCGATGTAATCTAGATTATTGACTCTAGTGCAAGTGGGAGACTAAAGGAAATATGCCCTAGAGGCAATAATAAAGTTATTATTTATTTCCTCATTTCTTGATAAATGTTTATTATTCATGCTAGAATTGTATTAACCGGAAACTTGATACATGTGTGAATGCATAGACAAACAGAGTGTCACCAGTATGCCTCTACTTGACTAGCTCGTTGAATCAAAGATGGTTAAGTTTCCTAGCCATAGACATGAGTTGTCATTTGATCAACGGGATCACATCATTAGGAGAATGATGTGATTGACTTGACCCATTCCGTTAGCTTAGCACTCGATCGTTTAGTATGTTGCTATTGCTTTTTTCATGACTTATACATGTTCCTATGACTATGAGATTATGCAACTCCCGTTTACCGGAGGAACACTTTGTGTGCTACCAAACGTTACAACATAACTGGGTGATTATAAATGTGCTCTACATGTGTCTCCAAAGGTACTTGTTGGGTTGGCGTATTTCGAGATTAGGATTTGTCACTCCGATTGTCGGAGAGGTATCTTTGGGCCCACTCGGTAATGCACATCACTTAAGCCTTGCAAGCATTGAAACTAATGAGTTAGTTGCGGGATGATGTATTACGGAAAGAGTAAAGAGACTTGCCGGTAACGAGATTGAACTAGGTATTGAGATACCGACGATCGAATCTCGGGCAAGTAACATACCGATGACAAAGGGAACAACGTATGTTGTTATGCGGTTTGACCGATAAAGATCTTCGTAGAATATGTGGGAGCCAATATGTGCATCCAGGTTCCGCTATTGGTTATTGATCGGAGACGTGTCTCGGTCATGTCTACATAGTTCTCGAACCCGTAGGGTCCGCACGCTTAAAGTTCGATAACGGTTATATTATGAGATTATGTGTTTTGATGTAATGAAGGTAGTTCGGAGTCTCGGATGAGATCGGGGACATGACGAGGAGTCTCTAAATGGTCGAGACGTAAAGAAAGATATATTGGACGACTATATTCGGACATCGGAAAGGTTCCGAGTGATTCGGGTATTTTTTGGAGTACCGGAGAGTTACGGGAATTCGCTGGGGAGTATATGGGCATTATTGGGCTTTAGGGGAAAGAGAAAGGAGAGGCTGGGCACCCCCCCAAGGCCTAGTCCGAATTGGACTAGGGGGAGGGGCTGCGCCCCCTCCTTCCTTCTCTTCTTTCTCCCCTTTCCTTGACTCCTACTCCTACTACTTGGAAGGAGGGGAATCCTACTCCCGGTGGGAGTAGGACTCCTCCTAGGGTGCGCCATAGAGAGGGCCGGGCCTCCCCATCGTCCACTCCTTTATATACGGGGAGAGGGGCACCCCTTGGAGGCACACCAATTGATCCCTTGGTTCTCATAGCCGTGTGCGGTGCCCCCCTCCACCATAATCCACCTCGGTCATATCGTAGCGGTGCTTAGGCGAAGCCCTGCGTCAGTAGAACATCATCATCGTCACCACGCCATCGTGCTGACGGAACTCTCCCTCCAAGCTCGTCTGGTTCGGAGTTCGAGGTACGTCATCGAGTTAAACGTGTGCTGAACTCGGAGGTGCCGTGCGTTCGTACTTGATCGGTCGGATCGTGAAGACGTACGACTACATCAATCGTGTTGTACTAACGCTTCCGCTTTCGGTCTACGAGGGTACGTGGACAACACTCTCCCCTCTCGTTGCTATGCATCACCATGATCCTGTGTGTGCGTAGGAAATTTTGAAATTACTACGCTTCCCAACAGTGGCATCCGAGCCAGGTTTTATGCGTAGATGTTATATGCACGAGTAGAACACAAGTTAGTTGTGGGCGATACAAGTCATACTGCTTACCAGCATATCATACTTTGGTTCGGCGGTATTGTTGGATGAAGCGGCCCGGACCGACATTACGCGTACGCTTACGCGAGACTGGTTCTACCGACGTGCTTTGCACACAGGTGGCTGGCGGGTGTTAGTTTCTCCAACTTTAGTTGAGCCGAGTGTGGCTACGCCCGGTCCTTGAGAAGGTTAAAACAACACTAACTTGACGAACTATCGTTGTGGTTTTGATGCGTAGGTAAGAACAGTTCTTGCTTAGCCCGTAGCAGCCACGTAAAACTTGCAACAACAAAGTAGAGGACGTCTAACTTGTTTTTGCAGGGCATGTTGTGATGTGATATGGTCAAGACATGATGCTAAATTTTATTGTATGAGATGATCATGTTTTGTAACCAAGTTATCGGCAACTGCCAGGAGCCATATGGTTGTCGCTTTATTGTATGCAATGCAATCACCCTGTAATGCTTTACTTTATCACTAAGCGGTAGCGATAGTCGTAGAAGCATAAGTTGGCGAGACGACAACGATGCTATGATGGAGATCAAGGTGTCGCGCCGGTGACGATGGTGATCAGGACGGTGCTTCAGAGATGGAGATCACAAGCACAAGATGATGATGGCCATATCATATCACTTATATTGATGGCATGTGATGTTTATCTTTTATACATCTTATCTTGCTTTGATTGATGGTAGCATTATAAGATGATCTCTCACTAAATTATCAAGGTATAAGTGTTCTCCCTGAGTATCACTGTTGCGAAAGTTCTTTGTGCTGAGACACCACGTGATGATCGGGTGTGATAGGCTCTACGTTCAAATACAACGGGTGCAAAAAAGTTGCACACACGGAATACTCAGGTTAAACTTGATGACCCTAGCATATAACAGATATGGCCTCGGAACACTGAGACCGAAAGATCGAGCGTGAATCATATAGTAGATATGATCAACATAGTGATGTTCACCATTGAAACTACTCCATCTCACGTGATGATCGGACATGGTTTAGTTGATTTGGATCATGTGATCACTTAGATGATTAGAGAGATGTCTATCTAAGTGGGAGTTCTTAAGTAATTTGATTAAACCGAACTTAAATTTATCATGAACTTAGTCCTGATAGTATTTTGCAAATTATGTTGTAGATCAATAGCTTGCGTTGTTGCTTCCCTATGTTTATTTTGATATGTTCCTAGAGAAAAACTATGTTGAAAGATGTTAGTAGCAATGATGCGGATTGGATCCATGATCTGAGGATTATCCTCATTGCTGCACAGAAAAATTATGTCCTTGATGCACCGCTAGGTGACAGACCTATTGCAAGAACAAATGCAGATGTTATGAACGTTTGGCTAGCTCAATATGATGACTACTTGATAGTTTAGTGCACCATGCTTAACGGCTTAGAATCGGGACTTCAAAGACGTTTTGAACGTCATGGACCATATGAGATGTTCCAGGAGTTGAAGTTAATATTTCAAGCAAATACCCGAGTTGAGAGATATGAAGTCTCCAACAAGTTCTATAGCTAAAAGATGGAGGAGAATAGCTCAAGCGGTGAGCATGTGCTCAAATTGTCTGGGTACTACAATCGCTTGAATCAAGTGGGAGTTAATCTTTCAGATAAAATAGTGATTGACAGAATTCTCTAGTCACCATCACCAAGTTAGTAGCACTTCGTGATGAACTATAGTATGCAAGGGATGACGAAAACAATTCCTAAGCTCTTCGCAATGCTAAAATCGGCGAAGGTAGAAATCAAGAAAAACATCAAGTGTTGATGGTTGACAAGACCACTAGTTTCAAGAAAAGGAGCAAATGAAAGAAGGGGAACTTCAAGAAGAACGGCAAGCAAATTGCTGCTCAAGTGAAGAAACCCAAGTCTGGACCTAAGCCTGAGTCTAAGTGCTTCTGCTGCAAAGGAACTGGTCACTGGAAGCGGAACTACCCCAAGTATTTGGCGGATAAGAAGGATGGCAAAGTGAACAAAGGTATATTTGATATACAGATTATTGATGTGTATTTTACTTGTGTTCGTAGCAACCCCTCGGTATTTGATACTGGTTCAGTTGCTAAGATTAGTAACTCGAAACGGGAGTTGCAGAATGAACAGAAACTAGTTAAGGGTGAAGTGACGATGTGTGTTGAAAGTAGTTCCAAGATTGATATGATCATCATCGTACACTCCCTATACTTTTGGGATTAGTGTTGAACTTAAATAAGTGTTATTTGGTGTTTACGTTGAGCATGAATATGATTTGATCATGTTTATTGCAATACGGTTATTCATTTAAGTTAGAGAATAATTGTTGTTCTGTTTACATGAATAAAACCTTATATGGTTACGCACCCAATGAAAATGGTTCGTTGGATCTCGATCGTAGTGATACACATATTCATAATATTGAAGCCAAAAGATGCAAAGTTAATAATGATAGTGCAACTTATTTGTGGCACTGCCATTTAGGTCATATTGGTGTAAAGCGCATGAAGAAACTCCATGTCGATGGGCTTTTGGAATCACTTGATGCTTGCGAACCATGCCTCTTGGGCAAGATGACTAAAACGCCATTCTCCGGAACAATGGAGCGAGCAACAGATTTATTGGAAATCATGCATACTGATGTATGTGGTCCGATGAATATTGAGGCTCGCGGCAGGTATCGTTATTTTCACACCTTCACAGATGATTTGAGCAGATATGGGTATATCTACTTGATGGAACATAAAGTCTGAAACATTTGAAAAGTTCATATAATTTCAGAGTGAAGTAGCAAATCATCGTAATAAGAAAATAAAGTTTCTACGATCTGATCGTGGAGGAGAATATTTGAGTTACTTGTTTGGTCTTCATTTGAAACAATGCAGAATAGTTTCGCAACTCACGTCACCTGCAACACCACAGCGTAATGGTGTGTCCGGACGTCATAACCGTGCTTTATTAGATATGGTGCGATCTATGATGTTTCTTACCAATCTACCACTATCATTTTAGGGTTATGCATTAGAGACATCTATATTCACGTTTAAAAGGGCACCATCTAAATCCGTTGAGATGACACCTTATGAACTGTGGTTTGGCAAGAAACCAAAGTTGTCGTTTCTTAAAGTTTGGGGTTGCGATGCTTAAGTGAAAAAGTTTCAACATGATAAGCTTGAACCCAAATCGGAGAAATGCGTCTTCATAGGATATCCAAAGGAGACTATGGGGTATATCTTCTATCACAGATCCGAAGGAAAATTCGTTGCTAAGAATGGATCCTTTCTAGAGAAACAGTTTCTCTCGAAAAAAGTGAGTGGGAGGAAAGTAGAACTTGATGAGGTAATTGTACCTGCTCCCTTATTGGAAAGTAGTTCATCACAGAAACCGGTTCCTGTGACACCTACACCAATTAGTGAGGAAGCTAATGATAATGATCATGAAACTTCAGACCAGGTTAATACCGAACCTCGTAGGTCAACCAGAGTGAGATCCACACCAGAGTGGTACGTTAATCCTATTCTGGAGGTCATGTTACTTGACCATGACGAACCTACAAACTATGAGGAAGCGATGATGAACCCAGATTCCAAAAAATGGCTTGAGGCCATGAAATCTGAGATGGGATCCATGTATGAGAACAAAGTATGGACTTTGATTGACTTGCTCAATGATCGGCGAGCCATTGAGATTAAATGGATCTACAAGAGGAAGACGGACACCGATAGTAGTGTTACTATCTACAAATCTAGAATTGTCGCAAAAGGTTTTGGACAAGTTCAAAGTGTTGACTACGATGAGAGTTTCTCACTCGTATCTATGCTCAAGTATGTTCGAATCATGTTAGCAATTGCCGCATTTTATGAAATCTGGCAAATGGATAAACAAAACTGCATTCCTTAATGGATTTATTAAAGAAGAGTTGTATATGATGCAACAAGAAGGTTTTGTCAATCCTAAAGGTGCTAACAAAATATGCAAGCTCCAGCGATCCATCTATGGACTGGTGCAAGCATCTCGGAGTTGGAATATACACTTTGATAAATTGATCAAAGCATATAATTTTATACAGACTTGCCGTGAAGCCTGTATTTACAAGAAAGTGAGTGGGAGCACTACAACATTTCTGATAAGTATATGTGAATGACATATTGTTGATCGGAAATAATGTAGAATTATTCTACAAAGCATAAAGGAGTGTTTGAAAGGGGTTTTTTTTAAAGAAAGACCTCGGTGAAGCTGCTTACATATTGAGCATCAAGATCTATAGAGATAGATCAAGAAGCTTGATAAGTTTTTTCAATGAGTATATACCTTGACAAGATTTTGAAGTAGTTCAAAATAGAACAGTCAAAGAAAGAGTTCTTGCCTATGTTACAAGGTGTGAAAGTGAGTAAGACTCAAAGACCGACCACGGCAGAAGATAGAAAGAGAATGAGAGTCATTCCCTATGCCTCAACCATAGGTTCTATAAAGTATGACATGCTGTGTACCAGATCTATTGTATACCCTACACTGATTTTAGCAAGGGAGTACAATAGTGATCAAGGAGTAGATCACTGAACAGTGGTCAAAACTATCCTTAGTGGAATAAGGATATGTTTCTTGATTATGGAGGTGACAAAAGGTTCGTCGTAAAGGGTTACGTCGATAAAAGTTTTGGCACTGACCCAGATGACTCTAAGTCTTAATCTGGATACATATTGAAAGTGGGAGAAATTAGCTAAAGTAGCTCCGTGCAGAGCACTGTAGACATAGAAATTTGCAAAATACATACGGATCTGAATATGGCAGACCCGTTGACTAAACTTCTCTCACAAAGCAAAACACGATCACACCTTAGTACTCTTTGGGTGTTAATCACATAGCGATGTGAACTAGATTATTGACTCTAGTAAACTCTTTGGGTGTTGGTCACATGACAAATGTGAACTATGGGTGTTAATCACATGGTGATGTGAACTATTGATGTTAAAATCACATGGCAATGTAATCTAGATTATTGACTCTAGTGCAAGTGGGAGACTAAAGGAAATATTCCCTAGAGGCAATAATAAAGTTATTATTTATTTCCTTATTTCGTGATAAATGTTTATTATTCATGCTAGAATTGTATTAACCGGAAACTTGATACATGTGTGAATGCATAGACAAACAGAGTGTCACTAGTATGCCTCTACTTGACTAGCTCGTTGAATCAAAGATGGTTAAGTTTCCTAGCCATAGACATGAGTTGTCATTTGATTAACGGGATCACATCATTAGGAGAATGATGTGATTGACTTGACCCATTCCGTTAGCTTAGCACTCGATCGTTTAGTATGTTGCTATTGCTTTTTTCATGACTTATACATGTTCCTATGACTATGAGATTATGCAACTCCCGTTTACCGGTTGAACACTTTGTGTTCTACCAAACGTTACAACATAACTGGGTGATTATAAATGTGCTCTACATGTGTCTCCAAAGGTACTTGTTGGGTTGACGTATTTCGAGATTAGGATTTGTCACTCCGATTGTCGGAGAGGTATCTTTGGGCCCACTCGGTAATGCACATCACTTAAGCCTTGCAAGCATTGAAACTAATGAGTTAGTTGCGGGATGATGTATTACGGAAAGAGTAAAGAGACTTGCCGGTAACGAGATTGAACTAGGTATTGAGATACCGACGATCGAATCTCGGGCAAGTAACATACCGATGACAAAGGGAACAAAGTATGTTGTTATGCGGTTTGACCGATAAAGATCTTCGTAGAATATGTATGTGCATCCAGGTTCCGCTATTGGTTATTGATCAGAGACGTGTCTCGGTCATGTCTACATAGTTCTCGAACCCGTAGGATCCGCACACTTAAAGTTCGATAACGGTTATATTATGAGTTTATGTGTTTTGATGTAACGAAGGTAGTTCGGAGTCTCGGATGAGATCGGGGACATGACGAGGAGTCTCTAAATGGTCGAGACGTAAAGAACGATATATTGGACAACTATATTCGGACATCGGAAAGGTTCCTAGTGATTCGGGTATTTTTCGGAGTACCGGAGAGTTACGGGAATTCACCGGGGAGTATATGGGCATTATTGGGCTTTAGGTGAAAGAGAAAGGAGAGGCCGGGCACCCCCCCCAAGGCCTAGTCCGAATTGGACTAGGGGGAAGGGCTGCTCCCCCTCCTTCCTTCTCTTTTCTCTCCCCTTTCCTTGACTCCTACTCCTACTACTTGGAAGGAGGGGAATCCTACTCCCAGTGGGAGTAGGACTCCTCCTAGGGTGCGCCATAGAGAGGGCCGGGCCTCCCCATCCTCCACTCCTTTATATACGGGGAGAGGGGCACCCCTTGGAGGCACACCAATTGATCCCTTGGATCTCTTAGCCGTGTGTTGTGCCCCCCTCCACCATAATCCACCTCGGTCATATCGTAGCGGTGCTTAGGCGAAGCCCGGCGTCAGTAGAATATCATCATCGTCACCACGCTGTCGTGCTGACGGAACTCTCCCTCAAAGCTCGTCTGGTTCGGAGTTCGAGGTACGTCATCGAGTTGAAAGTGTGCTCAACTCGGAGGTCCGTGCGTTCGTACTTGATCGGTCGGATCGTGAAGACGTACGACTACATCAACCACGTTGTGCTAACGCTTCCGCTTTCGGTCTACGAGGGTACGTGGACAACACTCTCCCCTCTCGTTGCTATGCATCACCATGATCCTATGTGTGCGTAGGAAATTTTGAAATTACTACATTCCCCAACAAAACTCGGCCCCACTGATTTGATCTATCCGGCGCCATCGAGTTCACTTGACATAGCCATTGCCAGAAACCCTAACCAGTTCGGTTTCACCGATGGGATCTCGGTCTCACCGAGATGGGCTTGCAAACTCTCTATTACCTGTTGCAATTATTTCGGTCCCACCGAGATAAGCAATCGGTCCCACCGAGTTTGCCTGACCAACTCTCTGTTTAGTTTATTACCAAAATCGGTCTCACCGTTGTGTAATCGGTTAAACCGAGTTGATATTTTATCCTAACCCTAGCACATCGGTCCCGCCGAGTTGATCATATCGATCCCACCGAAAACTCTAACGTTCACATTCTGAACTAAATCGGTCTGACCGAGTTTCTCGATTCGGTCTGACCGAGTTTGGTAAATTGTGTGTAACGGCTAGATTTGTGTGGAGGCTATATATACCCCTCCACCCACTCTTCATTCATGGAGAGAGCCATCAGAACCTACACTTCCAGCATACATTTTCTGAGAGAGAATCACCTACTCAAGTGTTGAGACCAAGATATTCCATTCCAACCACAAGAATCTTGATCTCTAGACTTCCCCAAGCTGCTTTCCACTCAAATCATCTTTCCACCAAATCCAAATCCATGAGAGAGAGTTGAGTGTTGGGGAGACTATCATTTGAAGCACAAGAGCAAGGAGTTCGTCATCAACACACCATCTATTACCTTTTTGGAGAGTGGTGTATCCTAGATTGGTTAGGTGTCACTTGAGAGCATCCGTCAAGATTGTGGATTTAGGAGTTTGTAAGGGCAAGGAGACCGCCTACTTCGTGAAGATCTACCCTAGTGAGGCAAGTCCTTCGTGGGCGATGGCCATGGTAGAATAGACAAGGTTGCTTCTTCGTGGACCCTTCGTGGTGGAGCCCTCCGTGGATTCGCGCAACCGTTACCCTTCGTGGGTTGAAGTCTCCATTAACGTGGATGTACGATAGCACCATCTATCAGAACCACGCCAAAATCTCCGTGTCTCCAATTGCGTTTGCATTCTCCAATCCCATCCCTTTACATTCTTGCAACTTACATGCTTTACTTTCCGCTGCTCCTGTTGCCATGCTTCATTGAAATGTATTGTGAATGTGTAAAATTGTGCTAAAACTCCACCTTAACTTGAAGAAATTTAAAACGGCTACTTTTAGTTGTTAAGAGTCTATTCACCCCCCTCTAGACACCTCTTCTCGATCCTTTCAGGGTTGCGTGTATCTGCTCTACTCCTGTGAACTCAAGACCACACATTTCTCGTTCTATGGTGAACACTCCCTCGCTTGATGGCGCGGCGTCCTTCGAGCCAGGACGAGGGGGAAGGGTCCCCCTTCGGCGAGGGTTTAGAGGGTGTGGTGTCTTCACGGTTCTCAGGGCCGGCGTTCGGTGAGTTTGCTGCCAAGTTGGTTGGCTTTTCCTTTGGCGTTCTTCTTTTCGGTCCATGTGGCACTTGGAAGGGCTTCTCACTATGCAAGCGGTGCTTCTCTTTCTTCATGTTTAGTTGCTTGTAGTGTGGGTTGTGCTGTAAGCTGCGTGCCCGGCTCCCGCGTATCTTTCGGTCGTTGTTGTTTTCTTTTCTTTGTATGTGGTGTTGGGAGATCTAATGGTGGCTTTAATTTCTAGCTGGTTGATGGCTTAATTCAAAGTCAGGCTCGTCTCGAGCCTTTGCTCTAAATAAAAAGGAAAAGTTTCAGATTAACCATAACCCTGTACTGCTACAAATTATTCGACGCAACTCCAATGATGATGCCCTAGCGAGCAAGTTGTACGATCTGAATGCTTACATTGTACTTGCGTATTTTTAATTTGTTTCAAATTATATATATGACAGAAAGTAGCAAGGTTATGAATCGGTCGAGGGTCAATTCCCGTTGTGCAGGTCGATGGCCACCGCATGCAGCACCATGGTCTCAACTGTGAACCCCGGTCCAAATCCCATCATCACACCCCACTCACTCGTCTCTCCCCCCTCCACCATCCGCCGCCGTTGCTCGTCGAGCACGAAGATCAGCGTCGCGCCGAGCATGTTCCCGTACTCTCTCAGCATGGTCCGGCTCGCCGCCAGCTTCCCGGGATCCAGCCGGAGAGCCCCGTCGATGTGGTCCATTATTCCACGGATGCCAGGGTGCACCACAAAAAACAGATCGTTCCATTTGGTGCCACCGCTCGTTATTCCAAGCGGCTGGAATGCGTCCGTGAGACACTCCTCGATGTGCTGCGCCGCTAGAGGAATGAGCTCCTTGGTGAAGATGTGCCCGTCGAGGCCGGCTTCCGTGAGCTGCATGGTGAGCACGCCGTCGGTTCCTGGTATGGTGGTCTGGGAAGCAGACACCATCTCAAATAGCGGGCGCTCGACGGAGCACACGGCATCAGCGCCGACGATAACCGCGCCTGCACCGTCGCCGAAAGCTGCCTGGCTTATGAGCGTGTGTGGGTAGTCCTCCTCTGGGCCGCGGAAGGTTACGACGGTGAGCTCCACGCAGGCCACCAGCACGCGTGCGCCGCGGTTGTTCTCCGCAAGGTCCTTGGCGAGGCGCAGGGAGGCGGCACCAGCCGAGCAACCGTTGAGGTTGAGCATGGTCCTGCAGACGGACCCGCGGAGGCCTAGGAGAGAGGCCAGGCGGAGGTCGACGCCCGGGACGTGCGCGCCGGAGTTGGTGCTGACGACAAGGTGGGTGATGTCAGTTGCCGGGCGACCCCACTTGGCTACGGCCCTAGCCGCAGCTGACGCCGCCAGCTCTGGAGCAGCGGCAGCGGCGACGTCCATCCGGGAGTCCAGGGACGGCTTGTGGCGGCAGAGGAATTCAGGGTGGGCGTCCAGCAGCTCCTCCGTGTGGTGGAAGTAGCGCTTCTCCGTTGAGGTCATCTGGCCTGATAATCATAAGAAACAAGTTTGGACAACATCATTGTTAGGTAGGTAGGAACCCAATATATGCATGTATATATGCTTTTTTTCCGCGAAAATTATGCTTTTCTTTTCTGCTTACAGAAGTTCCTGAGTTTTTGTTTGAGGTCAGTGAGGTGTTGGCTCTTGGTGACGCGGAAGTAGTAGTCCGGGTACTCCTCCTGGGACACGCAGTTGGGCGGATTCACCGTGCCGACGGCGAGGATGGCCGCAGGCCCCTCCGCGCGCTGCAAACGCCGGATCTCGCCCACCGATGACAGGGTGTTGCTGCCCATGGTCTAGGAGCCTAGATCCTGGGAGAATATACACCATGTATGAGCGTTATGACTTTGCCAAAAAAAAGTATGAGCATTACGGATGGTGGAGTCAGTAGTCATGCACGACAACTAAATCAAATACAAGTTGGGCTCATTTGAGAAAACAAAGGAAAAGATAAAAACAATCGAGGCAAGAACAAACGAGGAGCGAGTACTCACTTCTGCGTGAGATGGAGAGGGAGGAAGTGTTTGGTCTATAAGATGGGTGGACTGAAGAAGAAGAAGAAGGTGGCAAGTATTTATAATGATGAAAGCGCGAACCACGCAGCGGCTACTTGACAACGGTCTGTTTTTTCTTTTTTTACAAACTGTTCATTTCTCCGAAAAGACTCGGGACAAAAGATTGATATGCTATGAATGGCCATGACTAAGGGCGATAGGTCGAAGAAACCTTTTGTTTTTAGAGACGCCATGGACAAACACTGACGGAAGTCACACCATGACGCTGTGAAAGGCTGCAACATCCTTTGTTTACAAGAAACAAAGGTGGCTAATCTATCAAGGTCATTGGTGATTGAAACTTTGGGCCCTCGTTTTGGCGATAACTATATTTTCAAGGGAGCTGATGGAACAAGAGGAGGAATCTTGATCGCTTGCTCTCCTGCCTTCTCACTCACTGGGGAGATTACTGACAGAAATAATGGAACTTCCTGGACTCTGTCTTGTGTGTATGGGCCTCAGGATGATCCTAGTAAGATTGCTTTTATACAGGAGTTGACAGACATCAAGTTGCTAGCCTAGAAGGAGTGGCTAATTACGGATGATTTTAATCTGATTGTGTGGGCTTCAGACAAAGCAATGATAACATTAATCTGTGCATGTTTGGAAGATTCCGAGCTCTAATGGAAGATCTGTAATTCAGGGAATTCCCTTTTGTTGAGCTAGCGAGGGCTTGCATTGTATCTCAACCAAGATTGAGAGGATGTTCATGTGTAGGGATTGGGAACTCAAATTCCCCCTCTATCAGCTTGCCCCAACGTCCACTGGAGTGTCAGACCATTGCCCGTTAATCCTCCGTAAAATAGACGTCCATCGTTTCAAAGGGTTCAAATTTGAGTCTTGGTGGGTGGATCAACAGGGGTTTCTGCAAACTATTCATGACACTTGGGGGAGGGAGGTCAGATCGAGAAACATCGTGCGTGCCCTGCACATCAAACTGTGTCACACAGCTAAGGCCCTCAACAAGGGGCGACGTCTACATGGCGATTGTGCTACCTCGACAGGGAGCTCGCCAAGATCGGGGAGGAATGGCCGTTCAGCGATCCCCTCCGCCGCCGCCGGCAGAGGCAAGGAAAGGGCTCCTTTGCCAGGGTCGGCGTTTTCCAGGGAAGCCCTCCGCATGGCGCATGAGAAAGCCGAGCGGCTCCTCCGTGAAGGCTGGACGATAACCAGGCAGGACTGCCGTGACCCCGCAGCCTTACGCCGCTGGAAGGACCACTCCGATGACTCTGATTCCGACTAAGACATGGATGGCGACGGAGGTGCCGCCGGCCAGCCCTACTAGGCATACAAGGTAACAGTCCACAACAAATTAGTTTAGGTTTTTTAAAGTTTTAGTTGAACGGATGAATATCGTCCGGTTTATGTAAATTATATCAAATTTATGTCCCTTTGCATGAATTCCATCGTGTTTAAATGAATTATGTCCAAATTTGTTTGTATTACGGATGGAGGTTGGTACAATCGTTGGATGACTAGCTCCCATAGCACTGTCCGCACACACGTCCGGTGGCGTCTGCAGACAAGTATTATGCCCATTTTAAGGGATAGCTTTGGAGATGCCTTTACTCAGACGGTACATACTTCCGGTCGCCCAGACACAAAGTCACGACCTTCTTATTTTGTTTGTTCAATAGGTGTATTATTATGTGCATCAACTTGAGAACTACTCCCTCCCTCGGTAACCTAATAAAGATGCTTATATAGTTGTATTAAATCAAAGGGAGATGGAGTATATGGGAATCTTATTTTGGTTGTCCTGCTTACCAGCCCCTAATTTCAAGGAATCAATCATGACGATACCTAGTTTGTCCACCGTCGGAACTCTGCACAAAGAATATCTATTCTTCATCACACACGTTATTCCCAAGACACGGACTCACGAAGTGCAACTGTACTTTTTTATGACAACAACGTTGGAAGCCACATAAGCGTCAAATAATCTATACATTTTCTTGCGTCTACCCTAACGTGGAACATGGTAGTTGTCCATATTGTACTTACTTTTTTAGAGACGTCAGTAGTCATACCATTTGTTTTTAGTGACGCCATGGACAAACCCTGACAAAAGTGACGAGCATATCAAATTTTTTTGCGCCGGTGACATTAGTTGTATGATTAGTTGGTGTATGCATCTCAACTCTCGAGTTCTCTCTGGAGGGAAACATCGAAGAGCTATTATTTGATATAGGCTTTCTACTAGTAATTACATGGAAGTCACATGCATTCACCAGTATTAAAACAAGTGAAGGTGGTTGATGGTGCTTGCACAGTTTTGAAAAGGGTCATTTTTCCCCAAGAAATTAAAGGAGGTTTCATGACCCTCTATCTCCACAGTGCACCAAACTGTTCGAAGTTACATGGACTTTACGCCCATATAACAACTGATCTCAAAGACCTATTAATACTCTCATTACATGGTGGAAAGTTTTGCTTTTTGCGTCTTCTTGGAATGGAGAACAGATCTAACAGCTTTTCTTGGTGCACAGTGAATAATTACATAGATCTACTAGTCTTCAAGAAATTACAAGGTGAATAATTTCTTGAAGAATGAGGATCCCTTTGGAATCCCCAACCTTTGCCCTGTGAGTCTTCTTGGAAACAAACTAAGTGCCTTGAGCATCCCCAACCTTGAATCACACACATTGATTGTGATGGCATGCCTAGAAATGACACAAGGTTTTTGCATGAAACCATAATTAAGTTGGCCTCAAAGAAAAGTGCTCCGTATTTAAGTTCTTCTCATCGAAACGAAAATTTTGATTTTTGGGCCATCTTCATTTGATTTTTTAGTTGATCTTTTTGTATAGTGCGACATAAATGTAATAAACCATTAAAATATAAAGCACAAATTATATTGAGCTTAGTGCTACCATGTACTAGTTAGTAGTATTTTTCAGATAAACTTTAATGTTGCAAGTGTAGTTACCAAAGTTTGATTGTTGGCACTTGAAGATTTTGCCAAAGGCTTGTTTTTTTAGGTAATGTGTTAGGGCACTGAAGCCCGGAGGCTATCCATAGGACAACTCCTTTACTCTGAGGCCCTTGAGGCATGGAAACTTCTTCCTTGTCCTTCTCAAACCCATGCAAATCATGCATTGTACAGTGCAACTGTAATGTATCCTTGTTCGTAAAATGTTAAATTAAGTTAAGCAATGAAAGAAAACAAAGTTCAAACGTATATATGTTTCATCTTGCATATATAAATCAAAGACTTTCCAAGTGATATGTTGTCTCAGGTATTGCATACATGGTCATGTAATCGCATAAAATGCCATCACATATCATGGATTCATATGTTTTCTTATTGAAATTGTTTTGCGATATGACAAATGTGGTGGGTTTCATTTGTGCAGATTAGATGAAGGGAGTAAGATAAGAGGGGGTATTATGTCATGACATTATAAGAAAAGGTGAGAAGCATACACACATGCATAATAGAATATACATTATCACCTATTAGAATGCATAATAGAATATACATTGTCACCATAATAATGCATAATCGATTGTCATGAACAGGCATGAATAGTTTTTTTTCCAAAAATATTCACAAGTACATTGTCACATGTACCTATTGTAACATTCATAGCAACAAAATGAACTATAAAATCACAATCATAATATTCACAACTACATAATCATCTATAAGGAATGAATCTTACCAGCACGGCCGGCACCGCGGCCGGAGTTAAAGCCATCACATGCCAGTTCTAGAACCACACATGGAGGCCCGGGGAACCTGGTTGTGAGGCAGATCAATACTACCACCGTTTATGATGGTTGGTCTACGGCCGCGCACGATGGCTAGACGGAGGCCACACCGTGCAACCATCGAGGCGATGCACGACAAGAGAACACCGCTCAGGACGATGTGTGTGCGGCCATGTCGGGGCGGCACCCCGCGCAGGCTGGCCGCAAGAGCGTCGGCTAGGGCACCGATGTAGGAGGGGTTGTCGGTGAGGGCACAAGGAACGTTTGATGGAGGCTAGTGGGATGGAGCTGTGCGGCAGCAGAGAGTACCACATTATTTGTAATCAAGATCGTATCTTGGTTTAAAAACCAGAGGAACATATTCATTCGAAGAGATAGTTTGAGCTTTCACAATTTTTTGGGCAATCGCCTGATATAGGAACTTGAGAGAAAAGTTGTCCTTCTAATGCAAGTTCCATCAAAACTTGTCCAGTTTATTTAACAGCTGAATGTCAGCTCTTCATTGTTCACGATCCTATATTTACCATGTTTTAAATTTGAGAATTACTAACCAACCATACCTAGTGTAACAAGGATACGAAGCTTCGCACCAGGAATTAATATTGTGCAGCATTAGTTTTATGCATTCATCAACTTGAGCACACGACAATCTCATTTTGTTTGTCACTAGCATACCTTCATTTGTCAGGAATCAACCATTAACATATTTCAAGTATTTGTTCACTAACTACACCTTGTTTGACCGCCGACACGAAACTCTCCACCAAGAATATTCTTCGGCCGTCGACACACACACGTTGTTCACTAGGCACGAATTAACGAACTGCAGTTGCATTTTTTAGTACAACAAAGTTGGCAGCCACGTCCAGATCAGAAATCTATACTTTTGCTTGCGTCTACCCTAACGTGGAACATGGTTCCTGTTCACCAGAGATTTTTAAAATTCCATCATTTTAAACCACCTGTGATTTCGTATTGCTAGAAAGGGTCACCTGCGACCGGTATTGCTAAAACTACGGTGGCGGCAGGCTAGGCAGACGACACATGGCACGTGCCGCCACAGCCCACACCGGCAGATCGACCATAACAGGATTCCGAGTGAGGCCAGGCCACGTGTAGCCTGCCGCCATGGGTGGCGGCAGCCTGTTTTTGCCTGTGATCCGATGCTTTGAGTGAGGCCCGGCCCAGTTTTTTCTTTTGAAATAAAAGAGGGGGCTCCCTCTGATTTCATCAATGAAACCAAACGGTCACGTACAACAGTGTCCAGCACTGCTAGTCAGGTTCATAGTCCATCTTTTCCCTGTAGATAAGACCAAATTCAACCATCGGTGTGATCTGCTATGGGATCTACTGGTAACCCAACCAGGAAGATGGCCGAGCGAGAAGAGGGTTCTTGAAGGAGCCCGGCGCCCCGGCGACGCACATCTGGTTGTCTGCTTTTGAGCGGCACGGCGGAAGACTCGTGCGGGTGAATGGGTACACACTCAGTGCCATGTCTCGTCGTGGGCAACAAGGAAAAGAGGCTCCGCCACAGCCCACGACGGCTGGCTACATCCTGGCCTGACCATTCCGTTACCCGTCCTCACCTCGCTCGAAATGTTGTGATACAAAGGATGTCTCCACGGGCCGTGGCGGCAGGTGCCAAGTGCCGGCTGCCAGGCCTGCTGCCACGGTAGTTTTGAATTTTGATAATACCGTTTGGAGATGGTCCTTTTTGACAATACAAAGCGCAGGTGGTCTAAAATGTCAATAGTTCATGTTCTGTTGGCAGAGTATGCATGGATTGCAATTAGTTCAAATTAATGCGTCGGTTTAATTTGCGTATTTTTATAAAGTATGAGATAAATTCCTGCACCCACCATATGTCTTGGTTGATGAGATTTCAGATTTGAGCCCTATAAACCGGAAAGGAGGGAGTAATACCGAAGAACTATTAATTATCATATGCTTTCTAGTTAGGCATATGGAAAAGAGTTACACTATCAAACAAGTGGAGGTGGTGGCTGAGCTTGCACACAATCAATTGAAATGGTGTCGTGAGAGCTTGACTATATCATGCATTCTGCAAGTTCTAAATGGACCAAAACAACACTCGGAACAGTTAGAATTAATAAGCGACTTTATTGATCTAACCATTATTATAGATACTGATATATGTTTTTCTAAAAAATTAGTAAAACATGCACATGTTTTTCATGAACCCCTCCTCTCCCCTCCGTGCGGCTGCGCCGGGCCGCACCTGGGCGCTCCCTACCCTTGCCTACGGCCCAGCTTCCGCCCTCCCCTCCTCTCGCCGCCGCCGGTGAAGTCGCGGGGCAAAGCCCCGGTGGCGCGGTGGCGGTGGGAGGCGGCGCCGACCCCTTCTCCGGTGAGGATGCGGTGGGTCGGCGGCGGCCAAGTGCAGTGGCCGTGACGCCTCTTGCTACCTGCTTGCATGGTGGAGCCAGCAGCCAGCCAGGCGGCGCTGACAGATCTGACTCCAGATTCGTCTGATGGGTTGTGCGGCGGTGGCCGTCGCCTCCTCGGACGGTGGGGTGCATTCTTCGATGGGCAGCCTGCTTGGCAGCGGTGGCCTTGGATCTGGAACGCGCACATTATTGTCGTGGCGTGGCTATTGGTCGGCCGGTGATGCGTGGAGAGGCCGGTGACGGGCGGCTGGAGGCCTCTCTCGGCGGTCCGGGCTGTGCGTTCGTCTTGATGATGCAGGTCCACACGGATCTAGTCAGCTGCGGTGTCGGGATGGCGTGACTGTCGGTGAAACCCGTGCTGACTTCGGTCATGGCGGACGGCGATGGCGGCGTCTTTGATATCATTTCCCTGTTGAGGCATCGTCGTTGAAGTCTGCATCACCTAGCTCTGGCTGCTCCGGGGGAAACCCTAGATCTGGATCTCTCGGAATGGATGATAACGGCACCTTCGGTGTCGTTCTCCCTCCCAGGGGCATCATTTTGGTGCAGGTGCTGACTGGAGGGGCCCAGAGGTGGAGTGGTGTTGCACCTTCCGCGTCGATGACAACGAGTCGTGGCTTCGTGGCGCAGTGTAGTCTCGGGGACGCGTGTTGATGGACGCACATAGGAGGTTGACGTTGTCTGGCGTCGAAGGCAGAGAGGCCTCGCAAGGGTTACCTCTTGAATATTTTACAGCGGAAGATGGCGGCGACGGATTTTCTAGAGCGTGCACATGTGATGTGCGTTAACGGTCTGCTAGACTGGTTGGTACTCTCGGCTTGCCAGCGGGTGGCTTGGTGAGGCCAATGGATTAGATGGTGTGTGTTGACACGAGGTCGAGGCACACCAAAACTTGTAGGTGTAGCTACTGTGGTTGCCATGAAGGTGGCTTTGGGTTGACCCACGTATGTCGGGTTCTGTTGAATAATATAATAAAAAAGGCTTTGTGCATCGCTTGATGCGAAGGCCAGAGATTATCCTCTCTCAAAACAGGCTTTCGCCCTGCTTTATAGATAAAGCAACACCCATAGAAGTATATGGTCGAATGACACATGATTATAAGGTAGCCCTCTTACAAGGCTCATCTGAGATATCCGGCACACGTAGAACCCACACGACTGTGCTACCAGCAATGAGCACCGAGAGAACTAAACATCACCATGCCATGGCCTAGCACACCTAAGCTCCACGACAACGTCCCCAAGAGAAAGAACAGCGTAGAGTGTTGCCACTGCCGAGTACACACCGGACAAGGGTCTTCACCCAGAGCCCTGACACGGAGAGAAGAACCACAACGACGTCTTCAAGAAGAGTGCGGCACCCACGTGTGTTGCCGTCATCAGCGCCAAGGCACGGAGCTTTTCCTTGGCAACTCACCCATGCCAGCACGAGGTCGCTAAGAGGATCACGACGATGTCATATCCCCAGATCCAGAACAGTATGCCGCCCCTCCGAGAGAGAGGCATGTCCGAGCTACCAGCCGCAACACTTGCCGGAAGATTATCAGAATTGCGATTATGTTATACGATTCTACGACTTTATGATCCAAACTAAACACTCTGATTCTACGATTTTAGTTATCAGAATCTACGTTTCGATGATCCTGATAGTGAAGATTCCGTGATTTGCGATCCTGCCATCAAAGCTCCAATCCGATTCCTCCAGTTGCCCACACAACCCGGCAGGAGCGCCACCACCACCGAAATAATGCCCTTCGGAGAGCAACCATGCGGACCGCCATCCGGGGCCGCCGCCCTGGCATCCCTGTTGCGAGATACCGTACATCACAATGCCCGCAACCATGTTACGAAGAGCGGCGACACTCCATCTATTCAAAGCATGGCATCAGTCCCGAGTCATGGGTAGGCGCCTCCACCGTAGGAGGTACCGCACCTGCATCCCAGCCAATGCCCGGTGGATTGGGGGGACACGTCTTCGAAATTGCAGACGGCCTTTGGTGAGCTAGCCTCGAACCCATGGCTAGGCGAGCCCACGCGATGCCATGTCTGTGGTCACAGGTGCCGATCCGTGCACCAACGCAACGCTAACACACTCTCTCAGGCTTGCTTTCACTGTGATGTCGTTGTACAAACAATGTCCAATTTGCCTCCAGCAAGATAACAGTACACGAATAGTGTCGTTGTCCAGTCTGACTAGTATGATCAAATCCTGAGTTTTCACCCTGGAGAAGGCCCAATCCCCAAAACAATCCCTTCAATAGGAGAACGACTAGGAAGCTGCCATTGTTAGACCCAACCACAAGGTCAGACCGAGGGTTGTCACCCCAAGAATTGAGACCGACAAAAATGAACTATGCCGGCGTTGTCATCCCCAACCACTGCTGCAAGACGCCGATCGTTCGACGCGCGTGCTTCCCTAGTGTACTAAGGATACGAAGCTTCGCAGCATGAAGTAATATTGGGACAGGTTGCTCAACGTATGTACCGGGCAACAATAATTTTATCACATTAACACGACAATCTCATTTCGTTTGTCACTGGCATACCTTTATTTGTCAGGAATCAACCATTAACATATTTGAAGTATTTGTTCACTAACTATGACACCTTATTTGACCACCAATATGAAACTCTGCATCAAGAATATTCTTCGGCAGTCGACACACACGCTGTTCACAAAGTTGGGAGCCACATCAACATCAGATAATCTATATTTTTGCTTGCGTCTACCCTAACATGGAACATGCATGGT
Source organism: Aegilops umbellulata (assembly GCA_032464435.1). NCBI lineage: Eukaryota > Viridiplantae > Streptophyta > Magnoliopsida > Poales > Poaceae > Aegilops > Aegilops umbellulata. The sequence goes on from CP136055.1 coordinate 628,651,542, forward strand.
GATTTTTTTTTGAAGATAATTCACTGGTGAAATTACCTTTATGATTAGTCACCCGTAAATAAAAGTTTGATTAGTCGTTGCATGCACTCGACTCTCTTGTTCTTTCCAGACGTAACACCGAAGAGCTATAAATTAGCATATGCTTACGCATATGGAAAAGAGTTACCACTATTAAACAAGTATAGGTGGTGGCTGAGTTTGTACACAATCAATTGAAAATGGTGTCATGAGAGCTTGACAATATCATGCATTCTGGTAGTTTTGAATAGACCAAAACAACACTGTCAACAGTTAGAATTAATAAGCGACTTTATTGATCTGATCAATTAAGTTTACCATCTGTCTATTACTCTCTTTGTTCCAGAATATAAGCTGTATCCATTTTCATGCAGGTCGACATTGTGTATGTTCGACCAAGGTTATATAATAAAAATATCGACATTTACACTTTCAAAATAATATAAAATATGCAAAAAAAATTGGGATCTAATGATACAAATTTGGTACTATAGATATTAACTTTTATTTTCTGAAAACTTAGTCAATAACATGCACATGTTTGAGTTTTGCAAAGACTAGTACATCTTATATGTTGGAAGGAAGGGAATATATGGACTGGTAAAAAGGAAAACACCTCCAGGTGCCATATAATTGAACCGGGTACACACCAGCATCATGTCCTGTCAAGCGATCGACTAAAGTAATTGTCCATTACAAAGAAGGCCTTGTAAGTCTGACCGTATTTGTGCGTTTTACATGGTCAATCATCTAAATTGAGGCTAGCTTGAATCCGTCCACAAGTGTCATCAATATTTTTGGTAATTCGTCGGACGGTATATTTCAAATAGGTTCAGATCGTGAATATAGGTGGGAGCGTTTGCATTATTGTGGTCACTTTGGCTTTGTATTAATGATTTGGTTTTTAATGGCATATAAACTCTTATCTTTTGCAGGTCACTTGCTTTGTATGAGGTCTATGCTTCACCATATGGAGTACCGACCGTTGCTCACTGCGGTGTGTACACGGTTGGAGCAAGTGGCCTTGGAGGTTTTTACCCAACATAGTCTATCACCTCCTCCAACTTAAGCATAGTGACCGTCCTATTTGTCTATATCAGTGCCAGTGCCAGTGCCGTTAGATCATTTTATATCTTTTTATCAGACCTTTCATTATGAGATAGTGCATTCTAACTATATAGAGGCTGGGTGTTACTCATCATGATTGCATTCACTTGATACTACATTTTAAGTTAATAAAAACCATGCTTTATCCAAAAATCATACAAGGCCGTGTTGGAATGGGGTTAATTAATTTATTTATTTTTTTCAGTGGGAATGGGGTTAATTTTTTTCTTTTTGCAGAGGGAATGGGGTTAAATTGCAGCTATAAAAACCAAGGAGCAGCTCAAGTCCCAGCCACCACCACAACCAACACAACACAAGATAGAGCTGTCTCCACAGTCCACACTCCACAGCCACACACAACGATGAGTTCTCCGGTAGTACAAAGCAAGAAGGATAACGAGGAGGAAGACATCACCGTCGACCTCAATCCATTCATTCGCGAGTACAAGGGCGGCCGTATCCAGCGCTTACTGCGCAGTCCATTCGTGGCAGCGTCGGAGGACGCGGCTGCCAACCGTGGCGTGGCAACGAAGGACGTCGTCATCCACAAAACCACCGGTGTGTCCGCACGCCTGTTTCTTCCCTCCGTTGCCGCGGCCACCGGCGAGCGGCTTCCCGTCGTCATGTACGTCCACGGCGGATCCTTCTGCACTGAGAGCGCGTTCTGCCGCACGTACCACAACTACGCCAGGTCCCTCGCCACGCGCGCAGGGGCGCTGGTCGTGTCGGTGGAGTACCGTCTCGCGCCGGAGCATCCCGTGCCTAGGGCCTACGACGATGCATGGGTAGCGCTCCAGTGGGTGGCGTCCCGCTTTGATCCCTGGCTCTGTAGCCACGCCGACCCCGGGCGCATGTTCCTCGCCGGCGACAGCGCCGGCGGCAACATCGTCTACAACACGGCGGTGCGTGCGGCCAGCCATGACTTCGTCGGCATCGAGGGGCTTGTCATCGTGCACCCCTACTTCTGGGGGGTTGAGCGGCTGTCCGCCAGCTGCGAGACAGTCTGGGACGGCGTTGCCATGTTTACTCCTGAGGTGGTCGACAGGGTCTGGCCTTTCGTTACGGCCGGCCGGCTTGGCAACGACGATCGCAGGATCAACCCTCTGGACGAGGAGATATCCTCGCTTACATGCCGGCGTGTGCTGGTCGCAATCGCCGAGAAAGACATCTTACGTGACCGCGGGCGCCGGCTGGCGGCTCGCATGCGCGACTGCTGCGCATGGGCCGATGATGAAAACGCAGTGACACTGGTGGTGTCGGAGGGCGAGGACCATGGCTTCCACCTGTACAACCCACTGCGTGCGACCAGCGAGATTCTCATGGAGAGCATAGTGCAGTTCATGAACCAGCGCGCGGCCTTGCCACTGCCGGAGCCGGAGCTGCATCTGCATGCATCCCAAACTAGGAAGAAGAAGGCATCATCTGCTGCTGCTGCTGCTGCTGAGATGGACTCTGCCCATCCTATTATAGGCGTGCCTACTACACCCTCTATGACACGTAATACTCCTAGTTGTTTATAGATTGGAACAGGGGGTCTGTCTTGTCATCAGCAACTGCTCTGGTTAGTTGTTCCAGTGTAATAAGAAACGTAACGAGTTCCAGACCAAACATTTGATTCACAAGGTCGGGGATAAGGGCTCCTATTTACGTGTAATAAGAAATGTAATGAGTTCTACACAGGGACCTACTTACCCAACCGCTTGTTTGGATAAAGGGGTATTGGAAAAAGTGTCGACTGTTTATCTAGGCATATTTTAGAGCATCTTCAACAGCCGCCAAACACGCGGCGTGCTAAAAAATACTTTGCAGCATGCCCATCGCCTGAAAAAGCGCGGCGGGCAATGCTGGCTCCAGCAGCCGCGCTAAAATTTAGCGCGCGCGCGTAGATCCAATAGGCGCGCTAAAATATAGCGTGCGAGCTATCGCACGGACATTGCATACATATTTTATAAAAAACGATACATATTTATTAAAACGATACATAGATATTTTATATAGTTTCTCATAGCATAGATCGATAAACAATGCATAGATAGATAAAACTACAGTGCAACTACATGCTACGGTGCAACTAGATGAACTATGGTGCAACTACATGCTACTCCGAGTCGTCCTCGTCCTCATCCGTACTGGTGTTGTCCGAGGTATCGATCCACATTTCCTCCCAACGAGGATCATTATCCCCAAAGAACGACTCCCCACCTGCCTCAACGATATCGCACTGCGATATCGCCAGGGCCTTCCGCCGACGCCTCTCCAACCGTTCCGCGTGGCGCTTTGCCGTCCTTTCCGCCCAGAAGGCGTGCTCTGCCGCGACGTCCTCCGGGTGGCGCCGGCGCCACTCCGCCATGGCTCGCTCGTCCTCCTCGGCGACGTTGCTTCGTCGTGTCACTGGACCCGTCTCGGCTCTTCATTGAGGAGCCAACTAGCTACAGGATGTGGTCGGGAACCATTGGCGGGCGCTACAATTTGTTGCACGAGGGCACTAATGACACCACCAGCCTACTCAGCAGATTGGTCAAGATTCTTGCAACGAATGGCATTTGGATGGAATACCAGTATGGTTACTTGAATGGCCTTGAAATAATGCCGGTTGTGAGGGACTTGCTGTTTGAAAAGGACGAGACTTACCTGCTCCCTTCCCTGCTCCCACATACGTGGCCTGATTTGATTGGAAAAAAATAAGGTCCGGCCTCATCCCTGATTAGATTAGAAAAGAAAAAGAGAAAAGAACAGCCGTAGGATGAAGTGGAAGCACAGATGGGAGCGTGAAGAAGGAGCAGGCAAGCGGGATCCGTTTGAAAAGGCATGGGAAAGTTGAAGTCAGCTTATCCACAGGTGTCTCCTCCAGACCCACCGAAGCCGGCACCGAAGCCGATGCACCCGTCAGCGATGGTGCCCGATCAGAGAGCTGGTCACATCAAGTGTAGGGAACTACATGAAGCTCTGGAGATCGGCCCTGAATTTCAAGAGGTCGTCCTTACATGGCACATCACCGCGGAGGTTTTATGTCAAGGCAATAAAAGAGGTGTCAAATTATATGATGTTTGTGGTGGTCGTACGCCCCAGCATGCTACCTGGCCTTATGCTCTCCAGCCTGCACGAAGCAACATGTGACGCTTTGAAAGAAATTTGGTGTGTCAAGAAAAGTAACCCTTGTTCTACAAACAGAGAGAACGAGCTTGCTAGCATCCTGGGAAGCATGGAGGGGACGAGGCCCCGTAGTGAGCCTGATAGTATAAGTATTCTTTACGACGCAAGTGCTATTCTCTCTGACGGAACTCAGTATGCCAGGCTCATGCTAAGACGGCCCAGCACTCCGAATTACGCCGAAAATCTGAAGAGGCAAAGATCCAAAGATATGCCTACGCAGCATCTGCTGACGGACTTGTGGTATGGCGAAGTATTGGGTCTCCAAGAAATGTTGGAACTTATCTTTGACGCATGGGTGAGGTTGCCGGTAATGCTACACCTACGAAATTTGTGTTACGTGTTTAACGTAATCAGCCAGCTGGTGGATTAGAATTGGAGGATTGGGGAGGAAGGGGCCCACCTCCTTGAAAATCGCGGGGGGGAGTTAGTTAGGAAGTTTACGTAGATGTTTTACGTAGGCTTACGTAGATGCAGCATTATCGTGAGGTTGCTGATATATGCGTCCATCCGATGCAGCCGGGAATCCCATGCGAAGCAGCTTGGTAGGGGCGGCGAGCTCATGACCGTCGTCTGGATCCTTGCAGAGCACGCTGCCATAGATCACGAAACGTGATCCTCCTAACCAGTGTTCTGCTCCATACTCCTGTCTATTATTTTGTGTGATGCAGTTGGGGCAATAGTTTGCGACTGGTACATGCATAATTTGTATTTTAAAATAAAAAGTCATGAAATTTATAATATGCATGATAGTTTAGCATTAAATTTTATATAACTAGTCACTCTTGTTCATTAAATTTTACCTTGATTATGTCTAACAAAAATGCATTTTGCCAAAAGCAAGTACCTACTCCGGAGATACCAGCGACTTGTCCTATCATCAACTCACTCGATAGTCGATACCAATCCTATTAAATTGGATTTTGAGTACACTGGTAATTTTAGTAGAAAGAAAAACCCACACATTTCACCCCAAATTATAATATATTATTTTAGCAAACCGATCCTACCTTATTGATGTTACAAGCAAAATACATCAGATCAAACAAACAAGCACATATATTTAAACACAACAAGGATCTCTGCCTATCCGCAAGAATTTTGTAAACTAGATAACTTATCTAAATTCAGCCAAAGTTTCTACTGTATATATATATATATATATATACATATATATATATATATATATATATATATATATATATATAGAGAGAGAGAGAGAGAGAGAGAGAGAGAGAGCATGGATTTGCTATCCACACTAGCCAGGGTGTGTGCTATCGGAACCGTTGATGCTCTTTGAGATCCGCATCTTTGTGTGGATAAGGTTCTGATTTTCTGATTTGTTGAATTTCGCCACGATGGAAGAGGAAAGTTCAGTATGGCCCTTTCCGTGAGTGTACACCCGGAATGGCAAGCTAGTGTCTGACTTCTCAGACTTTTTCAGGGCAAAGGCTGCTCCTCCTTTCTACTACGGCAGTGGGCGACAGGAACTAATTCGGGAAATCAGCTACAGTGTCTTGTTTAGGTCATTAGCAAAAAGTTCTTAGCTGCGCTGCCCTCCTGTTGACGTTGAAATTTGCAATTTTGGTTTTGGTGTAGCTCGGTATGAAAGGTTCGGCACCGTTTGCTGCAGTGGATGAATTTGTTTGAGCTGCTCCTTTATGTTGCATAAGAAAAAGGCCTGTTAACTGCAGCCGGAAAGAAGCGTACTGTGTACGTGATTAATTGTGCAGCACTGGCTACGGCGCCATCCATCTGCGTGTAACCTCTGACGCCACCGTCCATCTGCAGGTAATTGCGTGGTTTTTTTCATCTGAATGTTGTTGTTTTTATTGCATGCCAGTTTGGTCTTGCCTCATCACTTAAGAAAAATCCTTTCATGGACCATGGACGCACTCAGCAATGGTGACTACGTCATAGTTAATGGATTTATAAAGAGGGAGGGTTACCTCATGCACATTCGGTTGTACTCCTTAAGGTTTGTGCCTGACAAACTAGCTACACGGTTTTTTGTCAGGAATTTCAATGCATTGTAAAATGTTTTGTGTTTGAAATAACAAAAACGCATGGCTGTACTTTGTTTTTTCAGTGTTGTGAAAAAACTACAATGCAATCACTCATCACTTCCTCCAGTGCATATATGTTCACTTGGATCTTCAGAGAAAGGCATGATTCACCCCTTTTGGTTGATCTTCTAAGTATTTGGTTGACCAAGTTATTCATGTTTTACGCAGTACAATGATAGGCAAAATGGTATTAGGCGGAGAGACCTGGCTGTAGCCGCCCATGAGCAATCATCTTCTGTTCCGAATTGCACTAATAGGCTGTTCGATGACATGCTGCGAGCATTTTACCATCCAGGAATTATTAAGTGTCTGTGTTTCTACCTTTGCAAAAAATTAGATTGTTTTAGTACTTATTTTCTGTACCTGAATCGACCACCGTCCCAAAAATATGAACAGTGAGTTGGACAATGGCGCTTCATTCTCTCTAATCCAATCTCAAACCGGCGCGGATGCGGAGCAACTCAGGTAAGAAAGGACACCACTGTTTACTCGTAGCTGCCTAAATCCCTGTGGTAGTGTGCTTGACAGCATGTTTTATTTCTGGTCTGTTATTGGAGCTCATGACCTATTCACAGCCTTTGATGATGATCATTTCAAGTGCTCATCAATGGATAGGAAAATGTCGATCGCGATGAGCATCACCCTATGTTTGCGCCTCAAAAACAGACTGACGGTTTAAGGCGTGCAAGAACAACAACCTATTCTTATGCCCCCCATTAGTTCTTATTTCTGAACTTCAAAAATCATTTCGTACTTGCCAAACTTTATCGTAACAAAAGACCTGCCAGCAAGTTTTAAACTTTCTGCATTGCTGTACTCTGCTTCTCACGTCCCGGCATGCAAAAAGAAGGTCTCTAACTTTTAAACCTTACTAGGGCAGTTTTAAAAAATGTTACAAGTCTAGATCCTTGCTGAGTTGGAATGTTCCCAACTAAATTAATTCCTGACAGCCTAAAAAAAACACTCTGTAAACCAGAGTTGAATTAAACAATGTGTAGCAATGCATAAAAAAGGTCTCTTGGGAAAATTAGAAGTCTGTAGAAACTTATTTCGATCATGGCGATTGCCGCAGTTCGCTCTCAGAGGCATTGCGCTGAAGACCACTATTAGAGTACTGTAGTCTGGTGGTTGATAAGAGTGACATTACTACCAAGATATCACTTTGCTCACTTCGTTAGCAATTGGTCTGGCGAACTATGAATTTCGCTAAAAGTTGCCAAATGTCTCCAGCTAGCCCCAAAACCTCATAAAGCAGAATCATCCTAGATTGGTCGATTTCATCTCATATCTGCTGTGAAAATTCAAATCATATAGTGAATTAGGATGTTTCTTGTCCCATCTATCAGTCATTTTGATAGCCAGACTTTAGGCATACATACCGGAGACAGAGTCCGCTGTAGCTTTGTCCCCATCCACTGCCTTGCGTAATGTAGCACGATGATCCCGCTGGATGCCCTTAAAAATAAGTTGTCATATGAATTTTTTTCAGTATGCCCACTGATTTTGAAAGTGATGAAGATGGTTCTATCGGGCGTGTGCTCGTACCTGCTACAGACCCAAGGGCCAGTGGTGAGCTTTGGTAACCAATTGTGCCACCCTTTGGTCTTGAGCGTCCAACCATCAAAGTATTCAGCTCCAGCAGCCCCCCAAAATCCATCTCAACGACATACTGTATTTTTTCCTCGTCAAGCGAGGCGATCAAATTGTGAAGCTTCTTAATGCTGCACCTCGAGATGATCGCAGGCGCCTTTCCATTGTGCTGGTTCTGATCTTCTTCGTCTGATTCTGACTCCGCAACGGCACCTCTAGCAAGGAAACCAATCCCCTCTTCTTCTTCTGATTCCGAGGATGCATCGTTGATCCGTCAGGTTGCACTCGGGCACGAAGCGGGGATCCTGTACCCATCCATCCTGCGTCCAAACATGCCAGCGAAAAAAGAGTCATGTAATCAGAAGAAGAACATTCACCATTACAGATTCCGTAGTGCCTTTTTACATGGACAAAAAAACAATCTAGGTATCAATTTTTTTCTATAAGGCCATGCGCGAGTACAAGGTTAGAGATTATCGATGGATACGTAACGAACTTGCAAATCAACTGGTGAGATTAAGAAAGTGAATGCAAACATGATCCAATTTGGAAATATAACGGGGCACTGCGCGCCACTGCATGGTAGCTCCTGCGGCTCGGACTGGAATCCTCCACTTGTTCTATCATACACTCAGGGGGGAGGGTCATACCTTTAGATCTGCTGTGTGCCGCCGCCCTACGAACAAACGAAGTTCGTCGATCTTCAGCTGCTATATGGGCTTTGGTAGAACAACAAATGCTCAGCCTCTCGTATCCAAAGGAGTGGCCACGCTTATCTTTAAGCCGCCCCGTGAATGCGAGCATGGGCCGGCCTCCTCCGTCAGCTTGACAACGTACAAGGGAAAGCAGACAAAGAAAGCCCAGGAAACCTCTGACCACCGGAATCCAATCACGAGATATGATTTTTTGGGGAGCATTGACTTTCCCCAGTAGAAATCTTGTTTTTTTCTGCCGACCCTGCTACTTGGTCTGGTCAACTTCTCGAACGGGCCTCCTGGACCAGCGAAAACCCCACGTTGCCTCCGTTTGTCTTGTTATATGTTCGTCCTTTGCGATCCGACCACACTCGTGAGGCGGTGTGTATTCGTGCCCACGCCATAGCCATTTTACGGCAACTCTCTAGTCTAAGGCCATCTCCAACGCGCGATCCCAAACGAACATCCGTTTCATTTGCTTTTCGTCTATTTGGGGTGGCAAACAGACACGGCCATCTGTTTTGGAGTTGCATTTCTGCCAAAAAACCAAATAGACTTGCAAATAATAAAAAACATAATTAAACATTAAAAGACCACACAGCCGTAGTACCCACGTTCACAATAGTTCATGAACTAAACTAAACTTAATAAAAGACTTTAAGAAAGTAGATAAAAATGGCCGCCGCCGTTGCCGGTGAGGCCACCGTCGTCTCCAGGAGCCTCCCTTCTACGTGTCTTCGTCGCTGGTGAGGTCGACGTAGGGAGGTGACTGCCAAAGGTGGGCAGGCGGCCCCTGGTAGACCGGAGGTGCCGGCGGGCATGCACCACCTCCTCCCGCGGCTCCTGCTCTGGTGACCGCGGCGGCGTGGCTGCCCATGGGCCGACACCCACTGCGTCGGCCATCTCCGGCGCCATGCACTCCCAGCTGACAGCCGGGGCCCACCGTGCGTGCGCATTTAGTTTGGGTCGTGGAGGTAGTTGGGCGGCCGCCACGCGTCCCCGAGGCGGCCGACTCACAAGCGCGTGCCCATCCGTTCGGCGTCCGTGTGGATGCAAACCGAGCGCATGTTTGTGCCAGAAATGGGGCGGGCCGGACGCCAAACGGAAATTTTTTGCAGATGCGGCCACGCGTTGGGCCATGTCGTATGTCCGTTTTGGCCCAAACTGACGCGGGCGGACAGGATGGGGGCGCGCGTCGGAGTTGGCCTAACCACATTTTGGCCTCTCCTAAGAGCATCTACAGCCGCGACCTGTAAATCAGGGCCCTCAAACACCTCCGGATGCGGGCACTGCCCGGGCACTCTTCAAATTCCGTCGTCCACATCCATGTATCTCATATCCGGTCCCTTATATCCATACTAGCATGCAACGTAGGTAAAAAGAACATAGATCATCACACAAACATAGAAACGAACAGAGGAATGCACATTCCGATCACCAAAAGATCACCGACTGGTGTCCAAATGATCATCATAGTTCACATAATTCACATAAACGATGGACAAATTTGAACTAGATACTAAAAGCTTGAAATTGAAGACGGAGACGATGAAGATTCACCACTTCCTCGCTGGCCCTTTGCCCTTCCGGTCGGGGGCTGGTGGCGGATCGTCCGAATTGTCTGACGAGCAGCTGTGTCCATCGTCGTCGTCGGAGTTGTCGGAGAGGATGACGAGCCCTTTTAGACATCAGACCTCCATGTCCTGCTGCCGCTTGAGCTTCATGAGTCAAGCCGCCTCCATGTCCTGCTGCCGCTTGAGCTTCAATGGCAATCCGGAGCGCCTTGGCGCTCTTCCGGTGAAGCCGCCGCGCGTCCTCTCCGCGGTCGTAAGCCACCGGCGGTAGACCCATTCGAGGAGTCGCGCGTCCTCTCCGCGGTCGTAAGCCACCGGCGGTAGACCCATTCGAGGAGTCGCGCGTCCTCATCGGGTTCCACCTCCATCCCGCAACGGCGGCGCATGGACTGCTCCGCCTCCCTCCTCTCTCTTTGTCGCTGCCGCCCGCGGCGGGCAGCGTGCGCCTCTGATTCCGGCGTGCGCGTCAGAGCCGGCAGCGCGGGCACTAGCACCCACCATGGCCCATGTGACATGAGGACCCATTATCGCATCGTGCATTTTTTGAGTGAGTTGAACAAGGTTCCATGAATGTGGGACATCGGTTATTTACAAAGTATATTTTCGGTTCCCTTTCCATCAATGGCGGTTCTTCCCTCGAAGTTTCACAGTTCTTCATAGCGACCCGCGAACGCATTATCATGCCATGTATTTTTAAGTGGATTAAACAATGGGTCCATGAATGTGGGACACCAGATCCTCACAAACGTCTATTTTCGGTTCCCTTCCCATCAAAGACGGTTCTTCCCTTGTAGGTCGGGAGGTTGTTCATCGCGATCCGGGAACCCATTATCCCGTCGTGCATTTTTTAGTGGGTTGATCAACGGTTCCATGAATGTGGAACACTGGTTCCTCACAAAGTCTATCATGGGTTCCCCTTCGATCAAAGACGGTTCTTCCCTTGTAGTTTTGGCGGTTCTTCATGGTGACCTAAGGATCCATTACCCCATCGTGCATTTTGAGTGAGTTGAACAGCGGTTCCATGAATGTGGGACATCGGTTCTTCACAAAGTATATTTTCGGTTCCCTTCCCATCAAAGATGGTTCTTTCCTCGTAGTTTTCACGGTTCTTCATGGCAACGCGCGGACCCATTACCGCGATGTGTGTGTTTTAGCGGGTTGAACAAAGGTTCCATGAATGTGGGACACCAGATTCTCACAAAGTATATTTTCGTTCCCTTCCCATCAAAGACGGTTCTTCCCTCCCAGTTTTGGTGGTTCTTCATGCGACCCATGAACCCATTATCACATCGTGCATTTTTAGTGAGTTGAATAACGGTTCCATGAATGTGGGACACAGGTTCATCACATAGTCTATATTTGGTTCCCTTCCTATCAAAGACGGTTCTTCCCTCATAGTTTTCGCGGTTCTTCATAGCGACCCGCAAACCCATTATCGCTACGTGTGTTTTTTGAGTGGGTTCAACAATGGGCCCATGAATGTGGGATACATGATCCTCACAAAATTCTATTTTCGTTTCCCTTCCCGTCAAAGACGGTTCTTTCCCTCGTAGTTTTGGTGGTTCTTGTGGCAAAAGCCAGAACCGAGGAGAGGTCACTAGCTCTCCCGCTTCCAATTGATGTTAGATATGACGCTAAGCAACGAGTGTGATTTGTCAAAAGGATCGCGATTTAGGATACATAGAAGTGGGACACTGTGTGCATTGTGGAACCCATTATCGCGTCATGCGTTTTTGAGTGCATTTAACAATGGTTCCATGAATGTGGGACACTGGTTCCTCACAAAGTCTATTTTTGGTTCTCTTTACATCAAAGATGGTTCTTCCCTCGTAGTTTTGTCTCCATCGAGCTTGATACGTTCATGGAAAGGAACGTATCCTTCTACGTATTGCACGTAGATCCCCCTGGTACCCGTGCGGCGAGAGCCAGACTGATTTCATAAATCTTGTTCCTTGGTGTTCCACCCTCCATATTTCTGGTGGACTAAATACATGCGGGATTTCACACCCATGACCCGGGGGGTGCGCTTGTTGTTTTTGGTGGTGATGACTCGAGACAGGGGGGGTGGCGCGAAGATCATCTATATTGGGGGGGGGGGGCATGTTGGTTTGGTTTACAACCGGACATGCCGGGGGTTGGGGCTTTTTGGTTTCAGTGGTGGCGACTCGAAACTAGGGGGTGGGGCAAAGATCGCATATATATATGTGGGGGGGGTGGGGTGGGGTCATGTTGATTTGTTTTTGAACCAGACAGGGCCTAGGGGGGGCTTGGTGCATGGGTGACGACCATAGGGGACGTAAAGGCTATTCGACTAGCTCTGCGACGAGCATTGCACGAACATGTGGGTGGACACCATGTTTTTTGGTAAACTAGTTTGAGGGATGGTAGAGCTTGGTTTGGCATGTTATCCTCATGGTTCCAGTACTACACGAAATCCTCAAAACCAACACTCATACATAGTTCGGAAAATTCATGCGGATTCATCAAAAAGCATGCCTTGCGTTGGGTTGCTTAATAATAGAGGGTGAAACAAAAAGAAATCTCTTCTATAAAAAGAAATCGCCTTGCAGTCCATTGCAGTCCGTTGCTCTGGTGATCGCCGCCACTGGTGTGAGTGAAGAAGAAGGGAGAGAGAGCGGCGAGGGAAGGAAGTTGAGAGTAATTTATGTCGCAGCTTACACCTCAAGGCCACCTCCACACGTACAACAGTCCACACCCACGTGCCTCAGGTTGTAGCGCTCGGGCTCGACTCTGAAAAAACGGCCGATTCAACGGTCGTCCTAAGAGCCAAACCTAGATGGGCTTTAAGGTTTGTGCGGGTCATCTTTTAAATGCGACCCAACAAACGAAATGACCTAATTTCTTTCTGCGCGGCCGTGAGGATAATGCGAACGACCAAACGCATCATATATTTGTTGTGGAGATCATGATGCATAGGATTCGCAATCGTCTGTCCTATTGCTCGTGAAATATCTAGTCCTTGCATGCTGACGTATACGCAAAAACATCTAAGGTTGTACGACTTACTAGCTTAAGGCCGCGTTCGGTAGTCATCCGCGGAGCGGAGCGCGCGGAGCCGGCTTTAAGCAGCTCTGCAAATTATAGCTTTAATCAGCTGGATTGCCGCTCCGCTCCGGCACGGAGCCGCGGAGCGGAGGGAATCCGAACGCGGCCTAAGATAAGTGCTAGCTGTCCTAGTAGAAAACTCTAGTGAGATGAGCTGCGTGTACTAGATAATGTACGTGTGTGGTGTAACCGCTAGTGACTTCTAGTGTGAATGTGCTGGCTGTACACGTTGCATGCCGTATGTTCCTATTTAAGGAGCTCCGACCCGTGGATGTAAACAAGCCATCAAGGCTCCGATGAATAAAAGCCTCTAGTTCTGTGTACGTGAGCAACACCAGTGTATGTGTGAGTGCAAACGCTAGTCTATTCTTCATGTGCTAGAACCGCAAGAGCACTTGCTCTGCCTCTGCTCCATTGATCTGTGAGGAGGAAGCTAGCTAGGAGTTTAGCTGATACTCAGGGAACCTGCCGGACTACGTGCCAGCTGTTTTTTGGCAGCTGCTGTGCGAAGGCAGCTCGCCTGACTTCGTGAAAAGATGCTAATCCCGGCCGGAGATACTTGTCTTGCTCACGGGCGACGGTGAGCCGCTGTTCATCTTTTCCGCGTAATGGATGCAGGGTTGCCGCCGTCCTCTCTGGCACTGGCTTGATCCCAAGCCGAGCCTGTACATGCGTGAGTGTGGCGAAAGTGAAGGGTGTGGTATTGTGCTTTACTGCTGACTGCCATGGTGGTATTTTGCGTGTCTAGAAACGCATGGGGAGGCGATCGAAAATCTGGTCTGTGACGTGCAGGGAGGCACCTGCGGCGGAAGACCCAAGGGTCACGGGCGCGAGCAGCGCGTTGGATGCCTTTTGACTTGAAATATCACGTGAATGCAGCCCGCACGCACAGGGGCACACCACCTTGATTCAAATAGTACTCCTAACATATCCGCTATGAACTAAAAGAGCATTGTGAAGGCGAGTTTTGCTAGTTTAACAAAAGGTAGTGTGTTTTTCTCACCAAAAAAAATACAACTCGTCCCCGCTTCTGCCGGAGTCCAGAAAAAGCACCCACCCACCATCACGCCGTCTGTTCCAGAAAAATAAAAGCTTGAATGTAAGGAAGACAGAACACAAAAACCACCACTACATCGCGACCTGATTCAGGGCCCATAAGACCTTCGTAACGTGATCTATGGCCCTGGAATGTCTCAAAAAAAACAGAAACAAAGGCACAATAAAAGAAAACAAGAAAAAGGTTTGAACCTTCCGAAAAAAGTTCCCCAAGGCCTTCCTGGAACCGATTGGGCCGAAGGCCGGTGGTCCAAGCCTGCCGGACTGCGCGCTTGACAGCCTAGTGCTGCCATCTTGCAGCCCGCGTGGTCCACTTTCTCTAAAAGAGAAAATAAGCATCAAATGAACTATAAAGTGAAAATGCAAATAAGGTAAGAGAAGGGACCGGATCCCCACACGAATGAGCGCTTGTGATTGCAGCCGTGCCAGCGAGACTTTATATCTTTGCTTTTTCCTATATATATATATATATATATATATATATATATATATATATATATATATATATATATATATATATATATATATATATATATAGACACACACACACTGGGTGAGGAATTCTTATTCCTCACCCCACCCCATCTCCCACGGCCAGGTTGTTTTGAACGTAAGAAAGGAACACATGTGGAGTAAGATTACGGTCTGTAAAAAGAAACCCACGCGCCACACCCATTGCCACCCTAAAATCAAAAGGTTGACGGTGTAAACTTACGGCGTGGTCAATTGTGTGCGCACCTCCTTTTGGACCGTAAGAAAACCAAAGAGTGGCCACGTTTCTCAATAAAAAAAAGTGGCCACGTAAGCCTTAAGTATAATGTGCAAACGTGCTATTGGTTTGCAGTAGGCAAATC
This sequence comes from Aegilops umbellulata, assembly GCA_032464435.1. Taxonomy (NCBI): domain Eukaryota; kingdom Viridiplantae; phylum Streptophyta; class Magnoliopsida; order Poales; family Poaceae; genus Aegilops; species Aegilops umbellulata. The sequence goes on from CP136055.1 coordinate 628,666,718, forward strand.
GATCTTCTTGTGCTACCCAATGACCATTGCATGCTCGCGTAACGTGCTTCCTCCTGCAGAAAAGAGTAGCCGGCGGCAGATCAACCGCACCATCACCCAATACGTGGCCGATGACATCCTCACACAGCTGTGATATGTGAGAGGTACGGAGAAGAAACACCAGATATAGTCCGTTCTGAAGACCAGTGGATATACCAGCTGCGTACATCGAGGTGTGCTTAGTTGATGAATGCTAATCGTCAATGAGTTCAGAACGCCAGTGTAAAATACCTTATGCAAATGTAAGAATTCTCAGTACAAGCAACACATCAGATTTATCAACAGTTTGCAGTGACGGTGTAAAATACCTTATGTTAACGACAGAATTCTTGGTGCACATAAGACCACACCAACGTTTATAGAACACAGATGGACTGTGGTTTTTTATATATGTGCCAGTAAAAAATATGGGAAGCTTCATTACGCAGAATACCAACAACATGATAATAAACAAACTCCATGAAACAATACGAAATTTGCCTCATCGATTGCAAAGGTCTCTACAAAGTTGGCAATGTCAGAAGACGAATGAAATTGTGATTGTCCAGTCATATTAGAAAATGCAACACTGAGCAATCATCTCAGTCTTCCGGAATGAATATATTGTGCAATCCCTGAAAGTAAAAATAGATGTTTTTCATATGCGCTCTGAAACATTCAAGCATGGTCCCCAACTTTTCAGTGCTGCAACATCTGTCGTCCATTGATAGCATGCTTCTTAAGAAAATGGAAAGAGTCTTACAAAATGTTACGAGAGAAAAGATTTTTTAGCCAAACAAGAAGGGCATATACAGAGCTCCATCAGGATGAGACCACCACTAACACTGCAACCTATAAACACGCCAGTTAGGAATAGCAGGATTGGATGCAAGTTCCTGTCAAAATCAAAACGAAATACACGGATTAATGCTCCTGTATAATATTGATTACCCAATGGGGATAAGCACAAGCATTGGATGGTGTGAAAATGCATTACCAACAACCTAGAATTGGCCATCATTCGTCATAATGATCCTTTGAAAAAAAATGTGTGAGAGCAAACACATCATCGTCAGTATAGCTCAGTAGAATTAGAAGCTAGTAAGATCATGTACACCCAAATTCAAATTCAGGATAACCTCAAGTATATATACTCTGCCTGCCAACATTTAACAAATAGATTTTTTTAAAATAAGAATTAACCAATATACGTTCATAGGAGAGCTAGCTAGTTTCTTTTGTTTTGCGGGGAGAGAGCTAGCTATTTTTTAACTTAAAAATTCAGCATTCACTTAATTCACAAAGTTCAAGAGAAACTGAAGTTTGTACCGCAAACTTGTACATATTCTTCCGTTCTGTATTGCCCAGTCAATTTATGGACTAGAATGCACGTGAGAAAATGTAAAACTATCTTTAATTTCCTTGCAGATTGCAAAAGAAAATAGAAATATAAATTTGAAACGGTCGCTAATTTGCATTGCTAATTGAGGATATATGTGTGCAACGGAAAGAGATCATTTAGACATCTGCTCGCAACCTTGATGATTTCCCTCTGAATAAATTCAGCAAAACAGTTTAATCACATGCCTTAATCATATTACGAGCAACAGGTTTCATTATGCTTAAGTGGTACCTAAATACATCAAGGCGAACTCCGAGTCACGGAGCTCGAATGGTAAGGACGCTGGCCATGTTTGAAGGATCAAAAACTAATTAACAAGGTATATTTGTTCATCCAGCTTATGGGGACTATATATTCTTGTGTGCCTAACCGTGAGAACAACATACTTACCATTTTCTCGCCTGCGCAGAATTGCCTCGTATCCAACTCCGTTGCATACATCTTCTGCTCTGAGATTTCTTGCAGAATTTCAATCCTCATTTGCCTAATAAATTCACAGAACATAAAGCTGGTGTCATCACTTCAAATCTTATCTTACGAATAGCATAAAACTAAATTCCGTGTAAACAAAACTCCCCTCTGATTTGAAGCCCGTAAGTTTGTGCATATTTCCATTAACAAATTCATAGTGAATTAGTATTGCCACCTAGGTACTGGCTGGTTCTTTATGTACAGCATTACTAATATTCAGTAAATTCAGAAGCATCATTTATAGCTACAAGGCTGCAAATTCTTGCAATTTTTTGACGGTGAATTTTACAGAAAAACAAAATCACAAAGAGGATTCACATGCCCCATGAGAAACAAAAATTAATCTCAACTGGATCAAAATTTGATGTTGTAGTGTTGTTCATCCTTCTCCACAGTTTGATACTGAATTCACATCGGCCTTGTTCGGTTGCATTTGATTTGAAGGGGTTTGTGAGGGATTAAATCGCCTGTAAGTCAAAATCCTCCCCAATCCCTTCAAACCCCTCCAATCCCCTTGGAGAAGGGATTAACCGAACAAGTCATCCTTGAATTGATCTTCAGACGCCCGTCTACACCGTAACCACCTTCCCTGCAGGGCTGCAGGTACTACACAAGCTCCCGATATTTCTCTCATTTCATACCTTGGCCTCTCTTCCTCTTCCCCTGCTTGCTCCCCTCCCAATAACAAATAACCCTGACCTAACAATTCAGAAATTCATGGAGGATGAGAGAGGAATAATAGGAGGAAAGATTTCATACCGGCGGGAGGACCGCCGATTGTGGAGAGGGGCGCCGGAGAAGTTCGTTGTCGCCGCCGAGCTTGCGCCGGACCTTTGCAGCGCCCACGTCGCCTCCAGATCGCTGCCGTGTGAGACAGGGAAAGGGAAATACTCCACGCGCAATAGAGGTAGCCATCGCCTCCTGGTCGTCCCTCCGGTGTCGTCGCTGTCGCCGCCTCCGCAATGGCAATATAGGAAGGGGCCGGGGGAGAGAGAGGAATGTCGTCGAGTAATAAGAAAACTGCTTGCACGTTTTTTTCTAGTACGATGGAGTGGGCTAGATCGTAGGCCCAGCTAACCGTTTCCATGACGTAAAATTACATCGGTGGATTGTGATTTCAGCTGACCATTGCTCGAGTCGATCGACTAGGGTGAGGAATTACTTATTCTTCACCCTGGGTCATTAATAGAGTAACTATATATCGTTTTCTAATGAATGTCTACATCTATGGTGTAGCTAGCAAATGATGTTCCAATTCAGCTCTGGGTTGTCGAACACCTCTATCAGAGATGACACGTCCAAGTCACCCTGATCAAACTTTTCAAAGTCTGTTGCCGCTCCGGTCAAACTTTTCAAAGACTGACGACGTGCTTCTCCTCGAGTTCTCCCTATCTCACTGCTCAAAAGGGAAACAACAAATTAAGACTACATTGCCATTCATGCTATTATTTACTCATGCAATGCATCCATCGATGCATGCAGGAAACACCGTACGGTCGTACCAAGGAATTGCACGCGTGCATGCCAGGGGCGGGCCCAGGATTTAAACATTGTGTATTCAAAATTTCAAAGGCTTTTTTTAAACCTAAAGCCTTGTTTCTGGACGTACAACCTAATAACACCATACTGTACTATACTACAGTCTTACTAGTAGAAACCACATCACAAGTTGAAAGTAATACTTTTCGTCCTATACTCCCTGTGTTACATAGTTCTTGTCGGTTGTTTCGTTCAAATTTGAACTAAAACCCCAACAAGAATTATGGAATGGAGGGAGCAGGGCGAATCTACTAGACATGCTTTAACAGGCTTGAGTCTACCCTTCAACAGGGGTAATTTCTTTTTTACTACCAACGATCAGGCCCAGCGCAGCAAATCGGCTGCTTCCCAGCCCATCTCAATGGCACAATTAGAGTTGAGCCTACCCTCCATTTACTCCATAGATTCGTCACTGGGAGGGAGTACTAGTTAATAACTCTAAACCGTAAATGATTCTCATGTGTTAACAATTCATCCTTGTGAATCACTACAAATAGGTCTCAAACTTCAATATCTTATACTGTACTAAAATGGGAAATCTCAGATCTCAAACAAGCCTCAGATTACAGTTTATATCTGTGATGTAATACTATACCAAAATGGGAAGTCAATTAGCGAGATTAACTCACCCATCTACAGCACAAGTACTGAAGTCTGAAGAATAACAGTAGAAAACGACGCGCACGTTTTTCTGAGACACTTGGGCGCAAGACGCCGGCCACCCGCGTCGGCCATGCCGCCGCCCGCGATACGCCCCTGCCTGCGCAGCTGCTAAGCACCCCTGCCGGCGTGTTGATCAACCCTACCTCGGATCTGTGGCTGTGGGCAAGATTGGAATTTGTGGAGGCGACGCGTCGGTTCTGTGCGTGTGTGCGTGATCGGTTGCTCTGTTGCGCTGCGATCAGGGGCTTGGAAAAGCTGAAATAATGGGCCGCTGGACCACGCGTGGGGTGGTGGTGGGGAGGGAGAAAACCAGAGGTGGGTCGTCGTTGTTTTGGGCTGAAAGCGTGCACAACGTGAGATTTCCTATAAGTTTCCTATTTTTCCATACATACACATAGTACTAGTATAACGCCCGTGCGTTGCCACGGGCTCTTCAAAGTTTATAATCAGTATCTTTCATTTATCATCCCCTCATATTGGGTGATTATGGGGTGCTCTAATTAGAAACACAACAATCGAATATTAGGAAATTTCACCGAACGAACAACAACGAATAATACGATATCTATCAAACGAATAAAATGAGGTCATATTTTTGGTCCGTCATGCACTTCTGTTGAAAAGTGCCTATCCCTTTTAGAATCAACCCACTGTTTGCTCGCACGCAAAAAAAATACATCTCTAAAGTGGGGAACCGATCGGTGCCAAAAAGAACTCAAACTCCTATCCAATCTCGACTTCGTGCTATTCCACTTCCATTGATAAAGATGGGACGTCAAGGGTTTCATCATGATGACCTCGAGCAGCCGCCGACATCCCTCCCCACATCTACCCCTACCCCCTGCTGCCGCTTGCACTGTCCTTGCTCCTCGAGGGAGCTAGGGACACAATGTTCTCTAGGATGGGCATGACCAGATCCACGAGGAGGCCACATTCTTCCACGGGAACCCAACCAAGCACACCACCCTCCGCAACCATCCAATCCGAGCCTAAAAAAGTCAAGACCCGCCATCGATCCACAAATCAGGCTCGCCGCATCCAGGTTCACTGCAAGTCTGCGACGAGTCTGTAGTCGACATCTTGACTTTGGCTATCCCCACGGAAGAATCATCGGATCCTGCTTACTTTTACCATCACTTCGTCTCTTCCCAAGGCAGAGACACCACCCAGCCAATCACCACCACCGCTTGCGGCTTGCCTACATAAAATCATGAGAAATCCCCACGGCGGTGCTGTAAGATCACCTTGGCGACCTCGACAGTGACCGACTGGTCCAAGATCTAAGCTAGCCGCTCTTTGTAGAAACCAATAGAAGTAGGCATGTGACTCAGATTTGTTCTTTGGTGTGCATGCGTTTCTTGCTGCCCACCAGCTCTTGTCTACAACTCGCCTATCTCTGTACCAGCTCTTGGTCTACAACTCGCCTATCTCCATGCTCGAGACCACCAAGCTCGATGCGCAAGCCGCATACGTCTGCTAGAGCTATATCCAGGCCCTATGATTTTTGGATCACTGGCACTATGGGTGCCAGGACCGGAGTCGCCCTCATCCACCAAGTGGATCAAGGAGGTCCACCACCTAGACTCTACATTGCAACATTTTGTGTTTTCCTATAAAAAGTAAAGAACCTTCTCTAACAAACGTAAATATAACCTTTTGGTTTTATAGTCTCAACTTTCCTACACTCTAATACCAGAAGGATTTCTTGGTTTTATTTAATGACCTTCTTGAATGTCATTCACTTAGAAAGGTAGTAATACAATCTGTGATATTAAGGCAAATTATTAGTCATATTAAAGTGCAAAAGGCCCTATAGGAGTCAAATCATGACTTTTATGGTTATACTGTAATTTGCAAGATCTGAGATTTATGCAAGTGTAAAATTAGAGAAGAGCCAATTAAATAGATTTTCACATTTAGAATAGTACGATTAGCAGTAGCACTTCAATTTTTTCATGTTTGATCAGCTTGCTAGGTGGTTATCACTAAGCATGTTGGAACGATGAGCATAACCTAACTTAGTTCAGTACGTGTTGCTGCAAATTAGTTCAGTACGTACGAAGCTGTTGCTAATTTCAATGCCTGGCTGTTGCAAGTTTCTAATGAAAAAGTACTTCAGGTCAAAGGTCAGGGAATATACACTTTTGTTATCATGGTTGTTTCCTTACAGTGAACAACTTTGATCACCACTTCAGCAGCTACTATCTATAAGAAGACATTAGCTAAGTAGATACAGGCAAAGAAAGCATGTAGGCAAAACCAGAATTAAAAACATCCTTCTCAATGGAGCTCGTGCAGTTCGGAAGACCCTAATCATCGATGAGGGACCCCTCCGATGGTAGCATGGTGTGACAATTGCCGTCAATGACACACCCAAAGTACCTTGCACAATCCATCGATCCAGTTCGGAACAATCAAGCACATACCTTGCAAAGTGGTGTGGATCTGAAGCAGAGGTGGGAAGATAAAGGCTCAGGTGAGGTGGAATGAGACGTTGATATAGACGTGCACGCATGAGAATAAGGCGGTGCCCAGGATGGATCTCCATCGGAGGAGGCCGGATCCGCTGGGGAGGAGGTCGCTGTAGTACCTTCCATTTGTGCGATGGATCACGGGGCTGGCAGGCAGGGGGAGGGGATAGGAGGGAGCGGGTGGGCTAGAGCGCAGATGGCGGGTGCCCTCGACGACGGCTGGGAAGGATGGTGGAGGAGGTGGATGAGGATGGCGGCGGCGGCGTCTGCGGTTGCGCCTCGTCCGCAGCCGTGCTGGTGGTGGTCGATGCGAGAGCCGGATGGCGTCGGCCAGAATCAGGCAGGGGCGACAAAGATTTAGAGGAGAGAGAGAATGGAGGCGATGATCGATGGGAGGAAGGGCCACCGGCGATTGGGGTGGCCTCAGATCCGCCCTCCGTGGCCGCCTATTTCATGGGACGAACACCCGTGCTCATCGTCGGGCTTGCCTTCGGCCGCTGCCTCGCCGACATTCACGACGTAGAGCCCCTTCCTCCGATCCCATTTGCCAGGGAGGCAGCGCCATCCTTCATCGCAGAGAACGATTCCACAGTGAGATCCCAACCAGATCGTGATTGCGCCTCCCCAAACCGCAGCGGCACATCCCACTCCATCAACGACCAACCTATATGAGGCGGAGGGTCAGTGTAGGACGCGAGCGCCGTCACCATGGACGTGGGGGACGCCGTAGGTGGGAAGGAGGCGGCGACGGCGTCTGTGTCAGGAAGATCGCACAACGGCGGCGGCGTTTACTCGAGGGGATCGAGAGGAGCTGCGTTTGGTGCCGGGTGGGTTCTTTGGTGCGTGCGTGGGGCTGGAGATTGTGATAGGTGATCAGGTGAGGGCGTGCCATACCTGGATCGATAGCCTTACCATACCTGGTGGTAATTTAAATTTATTACCATATTCGATATTTCCCGAGTTATGGCCTTACCATACCTGGATTGATAGCCTTTGGGGTAATTTAAATTTATTACCATATAATTACCATATTCAAAATTTCCTGAGTTATGACCTTACCATACCTCGATTGATTTATTACTATACGTGGATTAATTATGATTTACTACTATATGATTTATTCCTATACGTGGATAGCCTTACCATACCTGGTGGTAATTTAAATTTATTACCATATTCGATATTTCCCGAGTTATGGCCTTACCATACCTGGATTGATAGCCTTTGGGGTAATTTAAATTTATTACCATATAATTACCATATTCAAAATTTCCTGAGTTATGACCTTACCATACCTGGATTGATTTATTACTATACGTGGATTAATTATGATTTATTACTATATGATTTACGACTATACGTGGATAGCCTTACCATACCTGGTGGTAATTTAAATTTATTACCATATTCGATATTTCCCGAATTATGGCCTTACCATACCTGGATTGATAGTCTTTGGGGTAATTTAAATTTATTACCATATAATTACCATATTCAAAATTTCCTGAGTTATGACCTTACCATACCCGGATTGATTTATTACTATACGTGGATTAATTATGATTGATTACCATAAATACATTAGGTATTGCCGGTCAGACGAGAAAAGAGAAAAACCGGTGGGAGGGGCTGGTGGGAGGTGGGACGAAGAAAAACCGGTTGAAAATAAACCGGTTGAAAACAAACCGGTTGAAAGTGGGGGGGGGGGACTATTCAACCAATTCGTCCATTAGGAGTAGAGATACACTATATATACATAGTTTTGGGGCAAAAATAATGGGTATTCAACTGAATACCCATGAATTGAAGTGGGCCCGCCCCTGGTGCATGCACGTTGACCACGGAATGACGTAGTTGTTGACTGGGAGGGTGACGATAGGTCGGCAATGGGATGAAGGAACAACGCAATCAATGTCTCAATTTGCTCTATTAACTATGCCAACAAGTTGATCAAAACCAATAAGTGCTTGCAATCTATAAATTGCTCAAATTGCTCTTTCAATGCGATGCTACAAGCATGTCACCAAAAAATGCCGCACCCCAAGACATCTGGTAAACCTCTACATGCAATCCATGGGATGTAACAGACATGCCCAAGGAGCAAGATATGAAGCTCACTTCAATCTTCAACCTGATAACAACAAGGAAGCTGGTTGTTCGCAAAATGTTCAAGGAGCACCAAGTAACAACAAGGAATTCCATCAATCGCAGGACTCCATGGACACGGAGAGTATGATGACCGAATACGCCGCCGACATGTTCGGGGAATTTGACTAGTCAATTGATTCCATTTAGATATTTTATTTGTTTACATCCATAGGATTGTTGTAATAAAAACATATTATTATTGTTGTAATAAAAACAACAATAATAATATGTTTTTATATTGTATCAGCACTTTGATATCAATAAAATTTGTATGTATTCTATATAACCAATAAAGTGTTTTCATTAAACTGAAAATTCCACATCTTAATATATAGATTTCTACGGGAGTCAATCCAATGGAGGAGGAAATGTGCCTTGTGGACAGTGGCACCACAAACTCTATACTTAGGGAAATAAAGTATTTCCAAACACTTACAAAATTGAATGGAGATATTTTAACAATTGTTGGACATGATGTGGTAATTGTTGGCACAGGACGTGCCATATTTACCCTCCCTATGGGTACACAAACTGTAATTGAGGATGATTTATTATATCCCGATTCAACTCGTACCCTCATAGGTTATAGAGATATCCGCAAAAATGGTTTCCACATTGAAACTTATGAAGATAACAAAGAGGAATATCTCCTCTTGACCAAAGACAACGGATATGGCAAACAAATATTTGAGAAAATCCCCTCTTTAACATCAGGATTGTACTACACATACATAAAACCCGTAGAGCACATTGCATATAAGGTAATTTTTCAGAATGTAAATGCATTCCAAACTTGGCATGATCGCCTTGGTCATCCCGGTATAGGAATGATGAGGTAAATCATCTACAATTCCAATGGTCATGACTTAAATGAAGCCAAATTCCCATAATCTTCGGATTTTATGTGCACTGCATGCACTACTGGGAAACTAATTTTAAGACCCTCATATCTTAAAATTGAAGCAGAACCACTACAATTCCTTGAACGAATTCAAGGCGGTATTTATGGTCCGGTCCAACCATTTTCTGGGCCTTTTAGGTATTTCATGGTTCTAATAGATGCATCTACACGATGGTCTCACGTGTGTTTACTATCTACACGAAACCATGCATTTGCCAAAATAATGAGACAACTTATCAAATTGCAAGCTCATTATCCTGAGAATCTAATTAAATCAATTCGAATGGAAAACACTGCTGAATTCTCTTCACATGCTTTCAATGATTATTGCATGGGATTAGGCATTGAAGTTCAGCACTCAATCCCATATGTCCACACTCAAAATGGATTGGTAGAATCTCTAATTAAGAGAATTAAGCTCATTGCACGACCCTTACTAATGAATTGCAATTTACCAACTTCTTGTTGGGGTCACGCAGTTTTACACGCTGCTGACTTAATCCAATTGCGACCAACTGCATATCACATCACTTCCCCTCTGCAATTAGTACGTGGAAATCTACCAAATATTTCACATCTGCGTAAATTCGGATGCGCCACATATGTGCCAATCTCACCACCGCAGCGTACATCCACGGGCCCACACAAAAAATTGGGGATCTATGTGGTGTACAAATAACCGTCGATAATCAAGTACCTTGAACCCCTTATGGGGGATCTGTTCACAGCCCGTCATGCTGACTGCATTTTCAATGAGGACCATTTCCCGGCATTAGGGGGAGACATCAAGTACCAAAAAGAATGCCCAGAAATCGATTGGAATGCCCAAGGCATTTCCTCCTCTTATCCACGTACTGAAGAAACTGAACTTCAAGTTCAGAAAATAATTAATTTGCAACACAGTGCAAATAACCTGCCAGATTCATTTACTGACTATAAAGGTGTTACCAAATCCTACAATCCTGCTAAAAAGTGCCCGAAAGAGTGGAGGTACCACAAAAACTACTCAACCCCCTGTTCAAAGGAAGAGGGGGAGAAGTACGGTCACAGAACAGGATTCAGCTCCTCACAAGCAACAAAGGAAACAGAGAAAGAAACCCTCTGAACCAGTAAATGTAAAACAACCTAGCGTTGATAATCATCAAATGGGTAATATACACCCAGTGGGAGAACAACCTCCACAACCCAGCTCAGTTGTGCACAAACTGACTGGGACATCGGAACACCCAGACTCAATCGTATTGGGAAATCACGAAGAGTCACTAGGGGTGCAGGAAATTTCCATCAACTATGTTGATTCTGGAGAATCATTTTACCGTAAGACTACGACTGTCGATATATATTTTGCTGAAAAGATTGCAGATACCCTTCTCACTGATCATGATCCAAAGACCATGGCAGAGTGCAAGAAACGCTCCGACTGGCCTAAATGGAAGGATGCAATCCAAGCAGAATTAGCCTCACTCAATAAACGAAAGGTATTCACTGAAGCAATACCTACACCTCCCAAATTTTTCCCCGTGGGATTCAAATGGGTTTTTGTTCGTAAAAAAAATGAGAACAACGAGGTGGTGAGATATAAAGCAAGGCTTGTAGCCCAAGGTTTCACGCAGAAAGCCGGCATTGATTTCAATGGAACATATTCTCCAGTGACGAGTGCAACCACTTTCCGATACCTTATATCTTTGGCAGTGCAAAATCGTCTATCTATGCAGTTGATGGACATAGTGACCGCTTACCTTTACAGTTCACTTGATTCGGACATATACATGAAGGTTCCTGATGGAGTCCCAATCCCGAATCCAAACGCAAAACACAATGCATATTGTGCAAAACTAAATAAGTCTTTATACGGCTTAAAACAGTTGGGTCACATGTTTTACAACCAACTTAGTGAGTTCTTTTTGAAAAAAGGATACTCCAATAATGATGATTGCCCATGTGTTTTCATAAAAAAGTCCCCAACTGGATTTTTCATAAAAAAGTCCGCAACATGATTGCCCACACAAGATATTGATGAAGCACACAATCACCTAAAGACGGAATTTGAGATGAAGGATTTGGGTAAAACTAAATTTTGCTTAGGATTACAATTTGAGCACCTTCCCTCGGGTATTTTGGTTCATCAAATTAACCGCCTATATCCAGAAAATATTGGAGAAATTCAATATGGACAAATCCTATCCATCCAAAACTCCTATGGTAGTTTGATCTCTAGACGTAGAGAAAGATCAATTTAGAACAATGGATAACGGAGAAGAGATATTAGGACCTGAAGTTCCATATCTCAGTGCCGTTGGAGCGCTCATGTATCTTGCAAATTGCACCAGGCCTGATATTGCATTTGCAGTGAATTTACTAGCTATAGCGCAGCTCCTACTAAACGCCATTGGACGGGAGTTAAGAATATCTTTCGATATCTCCAAGGCACAAAGGATCTTGGCCTATTCTTTCAATTTTAGAGAAATTTGGACATTGATATGATTGGGTATGCTGATGCTGGCTACTTATCTGACCCCCACAATGCCAGATCACAAACCGGTTTTGTGTTCCTACATGGTGGGACAGCCATATCATGGAAGTCTTCCAAACAGACTCTAGTGGCTACATCCACCAATCATTCTGAAATAATCTCTTTATTTGAGGAAACACGTGAATGTGTATGGCTTCGCAGAATAATAAACCACATACAAAAATCATGACCAGTATTGGACAAGTTATAACTAAACCCCATGTAGGTACATGCATTATCTCCACTGTTCAGCTGCGTCGCGATGGGTGTGGATGGTAGAAGCTTGTCGGTGCATCTGGAATCCCATGCAGGTTAGCACTCTTGCCTGAGAAGGTTTGGTATTTTAAAAACTGTTTTTGTGTTTATCATTGAAGAGACTTCTCATCACTGGAAGAGACACATTGGCATGTCTAAAACCTGTCTATGTTGGGGTTTTGTCTGTTAGTATTGGTTGCATCCTTAGTAGTCTAAAGAATAGTACATTATAAGGACATGTCTCACTAGCAAGATCACAATTCACAAGGACATATCTCACAATGGGCTTAGATGAACAAACAATATGCAATACCCACCGCCAAGACGAAAAGAAAGGAAAGAAAGGACAAACCCTCCTCTGCCCCGCACATCCTCAAATAACACAACTCCCACGAGAATTAGACCAACACCATAACACAACTCCAGCTATGGTTTTCTTGCATAGCTATTCTTTTCTAAAGTCTAAACCAACATCATAACAAGTGAGGAGAATCATGTGTCACTCCTACATTTTCCAAAGTGCCCATAAACTTTACTGATATATTGTCTTAGAATTAATATGAACATAAATTATGCCCTTCTGCATGTCTAGCCGCACATACATTTAAACATAAAAACGATCTCACACATGTCCAAGACATTTGTAAACTAGACATGATTATCGACTCGTCTAAAATTCAAAATTCAGCACAGTGCATTGTATACGGCTATACATTCCCCTTTTCTAATGAATGTCAAGATCTTCGGTGTAGCTAGAAAATAATGTTCCAGTTCAGCTCAGGGTTGTCTAACACCTCTATCAGAGACTGTATGTCCAAGTCCCCCTGGTCAAACTTTTCAAAGTCTGTTGCTACCCTGGCCATTTTTCCACTTTGAATTAGGTCCATACTAGGGTCGTTGTTTGCGCCATTTCTAGTGATGTCATCCCTGCAAGTGTGATGACCATAGTACACAACAATGTACTTTGCAGTTTCATCTTCACAATGAAGAGTTCCGTTATGATCTTGTTGTTGGATTGTCTTGGTTGCTGAGCAGTTTCGTTCCGTGTAGGCGCATCTGTAGTAGCTCCTGTTTAATTGCATGTTTGATTAGTTATGCATTAAAATGAAGAATTAGTTGCTTCATAACATGTAGATATTACAACTACTTTAATTAGCGAAAGTCGACTATCCAAAATGTTGAAAAGCAAAGACATCCAAACGACTTACTCAATCATCATGCGACAAAGGTAGCAACGTGAAAGAAGCGCGACATGGACATGATGGACCTAACTTCACTGGCATGCATGGCCTAAGCCTAGTCTTACCCTTCATCCTCCTCGTCATCTGCTCTCCATAGATCTAAAGAGACTTGACGGAAGTTTGAAGAAAAAAGAATGATGGGGGAGGACACAAAGCATATGCGGCGAGGATTCCCCGAGAGTGGGGAAAGGAGAGAGATGGTAGCAAGAGACGGAGTGGGGAAGGAGATAGAAGATTTGAGGATTTAGATGGGCCCCATCCTGAAAATCACGGGGTGGCGTGATTACGTGAGGGAGCATGCATAAAAAACGGAAAGGGAGTCAATCATCTGCATCTCCCACCATCCTCGCAATAAAAGCCGCCAGCTGCCCTGGACGGAGCGCTCCGCGCATGCGAATCGCTCGCGGGAAGAGTAAAGTCACAAGAGACATAGCGGCAAGAGATCTATTGGGCTGTGTACCAGGTCTGTTGGAGTAGGGTAGCTATTCGCGGGGGCTTCCCTTCCCTCAAAACAATGTACGATAAAGGTGGGTCATAATACATCTCCGAAGTTCGACGTACATATATGTATCCATGGCGATTTCCTCCAATGTATTTTTCATAACAGAACCGGTAAGTCTCACTCATCTCCGATAAGGGGAGTAGAAATGTAGGTTGATGTAGTAGTAATGTGACGATATGTATGCTTGAATGAACTGTTTAGTAGTAGTACAGATACCTAGCATGTTGCCTCCCATTGATGTTCTTCTGCCCATATTTTCTCCAATGATGGCCATCGTAATGTGGAACAATCGTTACAAGTGATCTTGATCGCTTTTCGTTGTTCCTCCTACATAGCATGCATACATATATATTAGTGGCAAATAATTAATTAATTAGCGAGATATATGAAAGAGTACCAATATATCAAAGAATGGCAGTGCTACAACGTACTCCCTCACATTCCGAATTATAAGATGTTATAACTTTTTCCGCGAATCAGTGTATGTAGACGTGTTTTTCTGTGTTTATTCGCTCATTTCAGTCAGTATGTAGTTCATATTAATTAAAATATACAAAAGGCCTTATAATTCGGACATTGGTAATAGTATGTATTACGTGTTAGTGATGAACTGATGATGCAATTTGAAATCCAGCTAAATCATGTCGCAAAAACAAATGAATTGAGACTAGAATATAATCAAGGGTCTTTTTGAAATGATATAATCAAGAGTCTTATTGGCAAATCAAGAACCTTCTCTTCTGACCAGCGTTGCTGATCACGGGCTTCTCCTCTTGTCCCTCGCCAGCGCCGGTGGAGATAACATTGCCGAGGATGAAGGCCGCAACTGGTTCACCACCTGCGGTCTGGAGCCTGGATATGACGCCGGTGATGCAGTCGATCATGCCATCAAAGAGGTCGACGGCGAGGTCGGCTGACCTGCTGTCGGCGTTGCGAAGCGCCGGAAGGATGAGCACTCGGAGCTGAATCACGAGCTCCTGCTGCCGCCTAAGCAACGCGTCCATCTCCGAGCCGCCATGGGCGACCATCATGCTGCTGCTCGCCATCTTGTTATCCATGCATGTGCAATCAGCTCGTCTGTAGAGTTAAGCTGCACGCACCAACCTTATATATGTTGCCATTCATGCATACTAATTTGTCCAACTTTACAGGGGCTCTGTATAGGCGCGATGGGTGCATATGATATATTTGATGGATCAAGGCTCAACAACCCCGGTCAAAAGTCTCAGCTGACCGACTGACGACGTGCTCCTCCTCGTGTTCTCTCTATCCCACTGCTCAAAAGGGAAACAACCAATTTAGACTATCTTGCCATTCATGCTATTATTTGCTCATGCAATGCATCCATCGATGCATGCAGGAAACACCGTACGGTCGTACCAAGGAATTGCACGCGTGCATGCATGTTGACCACGGAATGACGTAGTTGTTGACTGGGAGGGTGACGATAGGTCGGCAATGGGAGGAAGGAACAACGCACTCAATGTCTCAAATTGCTCTATTAACTATGCCAACAAGTTGATCAAAACCAATAAGTGCATACAGGTTGGTTATTCCTCGGGTCAAGCCAGAAGCCACCGGCGCCGCAGCAAGGGCAGCAAGGTGCGGCGATGACTTGGAACAAAGGAAAGAAGCGGCAGCGACGTCCCAGGCGGAGGGGAGTCCCATGATTGACAGTTCGAGTGGGCATGTCAACTAAACCCTAAACAGTGAGGATTAGAGGGATGAGCAGGAAGAAGCGGGCAGCAGCGAGGGAAAGACGTCCACGTCTGGAGGAGGACGAGGAGCAATGACGGTTGGTTGGAGGAAGATGGATGGTGGGCTGTTGGATAATTATCCAACGGTCTAGATTTATATCAGGAAATTGATTGACCCATTTATTTATTTATTTTGGTGCACCTGCTGAATATGTGCGCCATATAAGTTACAACTCCTAAGCTGCTGAATATGACGTCTAAATACTACTATTTCGGTAATCCTGGATACAAACATATATAGTAGAAAGCATGCCATATATGATGCTACTCTATATGCTGGTATCAGTCACGGGATTAGCAAGTAAAGTACCCAAAGCAGACAAGGCTATAATAAATTAATAATACATGAAAAGTAGCTCCAAACAAGTGCTTATATTACTTTAGAAGCTATGAGCCTGGACTTCACCAAAGAAATGGATATACAATACTACTTTCAGGAAAACTTAACCTGAGGTGCCTAATTATATTTAAGCTGGCAGCGGCCATCTGCACTGCACCATCCTGGCTGGTTCCTTTTCCACGTGCATTACCCTAGCTAGCATTTATTTTTGCAAGTGGGTACGATACTTATATATAGCTGCCACAACATTGTCGTATACTGCTTGTAGGCAAGCATGGTCTTATGCATAACGAAAATTAAACTAAGATGGCCTCATGAATGAGCTTTTGGATGGTGCTCAGCAGGAGCCAAGCAATGTTTCTTGAAATTATAGTCAATGTACTGATTTGGCTTATTATGTGGCTAGACCTCGACGACAAATGATGTGTGATTGTATCAACTTTGAGGAGTAAGCAAACTCTAGCAGGTCACTTATGGGCTTGGCATATCCATGGGCTAGATAATTTCCATATTTCCCCTGCAATTTTGAGTTGTTGTCGTGTTTGTAACAATGATGTTTTTCTTTTTTGAGAAACATCAGTGATGGTAGTTGAAAGGATGGATGTATTTCTCTACTTATGGTCATGTGTACTATTTTGGGCCCGTATAGACAAAGACATATATAAAGAGGTGTACAAAGGAATGGTCGATAATGACGTAATAGTTTGCGCGTGGATTTCATCATCTTGTTCCTTCTAACCTTACTTTGAGAAGTGTATGGATCCACAAATCCACTATAAATACATAAATATTTCTACTTACTGACAAATAAAAGCAACTATTGATCCATGGATCAATTATTACACCAGTAGAGAAATGGCTAGCCACAACTTTAGTTGGTGACGCCTCATTTTCAATAACGTCACCACTATGTTTTTTAAACAACTTTATTAGGTTAGTGTTGGCGTTGGAACATTGTAGAACACCACTTGTAGGTGGGACCAACAGTTTGTACAAGGTGTCCTGTAGTGGCGACGTGGCATAACATCGAATGCCAACACTATTATGTTTACATGTGGCATGTCATGTGTTGCCACAGCACTATATGACGTGGGTCTATGTTTCTAAATTATTTTTATTTGTAATTATTATTCTTATTTATTAAAATGTTTCTAAGTAATCATTAAATATTTTAGCCAAAAATCTAGGACTTATATTTATTAAATTACCAATATTAGTACTTTTTAAATGGTGACATTTTTTGAGACATCTAATAGTTTTAACTTTTTATTTTATGTAAATGGTGGCTTTTTATATATTATATTATAGTAACTTTTATTAAATTTCGAATATTGTAACTGGAAATGGTAACATTTCTATAATATATTTTGAGTCTTTTATTTTTTGACTTTTTACTTTTTTGTAAATGGTGGTGAACAATTTATATTATAGTCGTAAAGAAATATTGTAGTTATTTTTATGAAAGTAAGAATATTTGAATTGTACATGCTGACATTTTTGCAAATATGTTTAGTACTTTAATTATTTTTATTAAAGCAAAAATATTGTTTTAATTTTTATTAAAGCACTAGTATTATTTTAATTCTATTAATAAATTAAAATTTTGTAATTACTGCCTCACTAGCCTATTGGGCCTAGCCAAGAGTGCACCGGAAGCACTCAAAATGGAGGTGCCACGACCCCCTTGCCCCGCCATTCTCTCTCTCACCCTGCTCGTGCTCTCTCTTAGCCTTTCTCGATCCCCTTTTGTCGCCGCCCGTCGCTGGCCGATTCCGGCCACTTTCGGTGGGCTCCGGTTCTTTAGAAATTATGAACTCATCTTTAGAATGCTTTATAAATATCTTCTAGAGAATTTTAATCCCTTGTATCATTTCTATGTCGAATATCATATATCAGTCCTTGTTAATTTCAATATAAAACTAAATAAATCAGAGGTCTGAACTAACAAAAGAAATGTTTTGACAAAATTTGAGAGAAGTGAGGTTGAATCCCATGCCACATAATTGGTAGTCCAAGCCTTGGCGCAATAACAACCTTTGTTGTCTATAGTAGAAGCCAACACTTTTATATGACCAAAATTTATACAATAGACCGAACAATTTTATGCTAAAAATCCAGATGGACCTATGGATGGCTGAACCAACAGTCCAACTGGTGAAAATCTGAACCGATAAGCTCAATGTTTCGGTCACTAGTCTGCTTATTTTTTAATGTGAGGCTTAGTTTGACAATACAATTTTTTAGAAACCCGTTGTAATTGAAAACATGGCATTCTGCTTGGTGGGCAAGGTATACGGGTGCTCCTAACCAGCGCTTCAGGCGCCGGCTGGCTCTACCGGCGCTCGCTAGCTATGCTTAGCGGGTCGGCTCACCAACTGAATCAACAAAGCGAATGCGAAAAAAAATAAAGAAACAGTAAAAAGTGAAAATATGGGATCACTGGGATCTGAACCCAGCAGCACAACATTCGTGGCTTGGTGCATTACCCACTAGATAAAGCTAGTTTTTCCATACACTTCCGTCCTAGTTAACGTTTCCTTTAGTAAAACCAATATAAATTACTTTGAAAAAAGAAAATATAAATTTGATAAAGAGATCAATTTTTTTTAGAAAAGTTCATTGATTTTGACAAAAACAATTTTGAAAAAAGTTCATCAATTTTGAAGAAAAGGTTCATCGAGTTAAACAAAAGTTCATCGGTTTTGAAAAATAGTTTATCGATTTTGAAAAGAGTGCATCCATTTTGAAAAAGAGTTCATCGATTTGAAAAAAGTGCATCGATTTTGAAAAAGAGTTCATCGATTTTGAAAAGAGTTCATCTATTTTGGAAACTGTTCGTTGATTAAAAAAATAAGTTCATCGGTTTTGAAAAGGAGTTCATCCATTTTGAAAAAAAGTTCATGAATTTGGAAAGGTTCATCGGATTTTGTTAATTTCTTTTTAAGAAGTTGAAAGAAGTTCACACATTTAACAAGCAAACGAAAAAAAGAAAAGAAAGACAAAACCGTTCCAACAAAGGAGAAAAAGGAACAGGAAAAAGGGAAAAAGGAAAAAAAGAAAAAGAAAGAAGAAAAGAAGGAAGTAGATGTAAATGAACACATTGATGTGGTTGTCTGGTTCGTTACTGCGGCTCAGGTAGAATGAAGAAGTTGTGGGTTCAAATTCCACCCACGTGCGTCATTTTTTGCGGGATAAAAGCCGGAAAAAAAACCGTAGATGGGCAGAGCCCAAGTCGCTGTGCGAGGTATATGTGCCGGTTAGTGAAAACAACTGAAACGGGCGCAGTGGGCGCCGTTTTAGATTTGCCAAGGAAAACTATATGTCCTTAAGGCCCTGTTTGATAGCAAAGCATTTTCTAAGTATTATGAGAATACTACAGTTTTTGAGATTACCTAGTTTTTTTTATAACGAGTTGTTTGATTACCACTAAAAACTGTGGTTTTAATACCGCGGTATTTAGGAAACCATGGTTTTTTCTTTGCATTAAAAAAAGACCTCTGGACCTCTTTTTTAAAAACAGAGGAGCCGTAAAAAAAAATGAGGGGACGCATCGTTATCTTTTCCCCACTATTTGCAACAATTCCCCTCGCTTCCATACCGTCGTTGCCACCGCCTTGTCATTTCTGGAGTTATCTCCCTCGGCGGCAAAATTGTACGAGGCCTCGCATGACTCGCTGCTGCTACCTAGAGGCCATGGATGGCATGTTTCCATATGGGGTTGGAATGGATCGCACCAACCTGGATGCGTGGATCTCTGCGTTCTTATGCATGATACGGCCAGCTAGGTAGAGCAGCGCTGTTCTTAGGATGGTCTGTTGCTGGATGCAATGGCTCAACTAATTTTACGTCACTGTACCAAACAGGTCCTCTACATCACGAATACTCCAAAATACTCTGTTATGTCAAAACTGTGGTATTGTGTACCTGCTGACTAAATTACTGTAGTTTTCCATACTTTGGTTTTTATAATACTTTGCTATCAAACAGAGCCTAAAACTTTGGTTTTTCTCAGTTTTATCAAAACCACCAGGTTGTTTGGCTGGTGATGTTACCTGATCTAGCATTAGGATTCACGCATGGCCTTTGCATCGAAAATCCTACATCTACGAAGAGTCACGTACCGCTTTACGTAAACTTCCTAAAACTAAACCTCTCCCCCCCCCCTGATTTTCAGGGGGTGGGCCCGTCCTCCCCCTTACCTCCAATCAGATTGATCCATCTGGTTGGTTACGTTAATTACATAGAATAGCTCTAGCATTGCTCCCTTTGCATGGGTTGCTGATGTTGAAGGCTTCAACTAACACGCCTGAAAAAATCAGTGAAGCTGAATTCGCTCATGACTGGAGAAGAGGTTTTTTTTTAGACTAAGAGAGATGAACGACTCGCATGTGACAGGCGGCCAGAAGCTGAGAAGAAGGACCCGGGACACCGAGTAAATGGAAGCTAATCTAACAAATCAAGAGATAAAATGATGACTTGGTTGTCATATACAATAGAATGAGCAAAAATAGTAGGCGATTGCATCTGATTTTCTTATCTGTGCACTCTCTGTGATGATTTCTCTCGGTTCTGTTTAGAAAAATGGGATCCAAACCTCTTTTTCAAATACTGCAAGAAAACCATGGGTCCCAAGATACTATAGTTTACAAAACTTTAGTTTTTGTTTCATCCAAACACATTAAAGTATTTAATACCATTTTATTTTTTGAGAAACCACAGTATTTTCAAAAAAGCTGCAAAAAATACTTTGCATCCAAACACACCCTGAGTGATATATGTGCTGGCCGTGCGTTCTCGCCGCTAGCATCCCTACACACACTTCTTGCAAAAAAAAAAAAAGCATCCCTACGGACACAAACCAAATACTCCCTCTGTCTCTATCAATTTCTTTTAAGTTTGTTGATTAAACTTATACTCCCTTTGTACCGAAATACCTGTAGTTGGGGGAACTTGTAGGGAGTACAAAAATATTAACATACATAATACGAAATAAATATACTTCAGAAATATATTTCGGAAATTTGGGCTGATTCATGGGGCCCAGTCGTCAGCTCCTCTAAGCAGGAACCGATCCCCCAATCTCCTCCTTCCCGAACCTGCCATTAGGGCTGGAAAAAAAGCTCGAAGCTCGTGAGCTAAACAAGTAGCTCGTGACTCGGCTCGAATCGACTCGAACTCGAAGTATAACGAGTCGAGTCGAGTTTTAGTTTAAGATCGTTTGTAGACCAAGTTAAATGAGCCAATCTTACAAGTACTCGTGTAACTTGTTAGGCTCGGTATAAAAGATCAGACACTCCAAATCCAAAAAAAAAAAAAATCAGCCACTCAGCACCCTGCGTCCCAGGCGCACAACACAAGGTCCAGCCGCCCAGGAGACTCATGCATTACAAGAAAATTGCAATTGTTTCGAGGTATATATGTTTAATATATATATATAATATATATGTATATAATCATTTTTATCGTAATTTAGGGTTTTATGTTCATATCTTTAACGAGCTTAACAAGCTAAACGAGCCAGCTCGCGAGTTATACGAGTCGAGCCAATCTTGGGTTTGAGCTCATTATAGTAACGAGTTGAGTCGAGCTAGCTCGTTAACGAAACGAGCTCTAGCGAGTCGAGCCGAGCTGGCTCGGCTCGGCTCGAATTCCAGCCCTACCTGCCATGGCGGAGACCGACTGGCGACCAACCGTCGGCGACCCCCTGCCCTGGCTCCGCCATTGTGAAGCGATTGTGGTGAATCACTTCACGTCTGGCTAAAGCGATTGTGTTCAAGACAGAAAAAACACTTGAGAACCAGCAGAATAGGAGAACAAAGGCTTGGCATCAAGGAGTTCTTAGACCGCTCCAAGTGCATCCCCAGCCTTCTCTCTGTTCTTGAGCAGCTTTTGTAAAGCGATTGTGTTCAAGATAGAAAAACATTTGAACCACCAGCAGGGGAAAAATCCGAATATTTTGTGCTTCATGACGGGCGGCTATCAAGCAGCCCAGAACTTGGCTCAGTCATCACTCTGGGTTTGCAAAGTCATTGCATAGTCATTTTCCTGCTTAGAAATGTACACTGTCCGGTGGAAGGGCGTCCAGTCCAGGGATATGAAGTTCAGAACTGTTAAGTCTTGGTTTCACAGCAGCTCTTCGTTTTTTCTGCTCCTTCTGGATTAGTACAGGTTAAGGGATGACTATTTCCAAATTTCTTCCAAGCCAGAAAAGATAAGACGCACACTTCTACGCACATGTCTCTTTTGTTTTATGCAACCTCATGTTCAACTCTTTGATCAAAGAAAATAATAACACGGCTTCAATGGAGAATAAGATGAAGACTCACAGTGTCCTTGGGCGAGTCCTCTGAGAAGTTTCAGATATATATAACTTCACCCAGCTTTGGCAATTGATCCTTAATTTGTGGTACATCATTCCTCAAGTGGCAGTAAAGTGAGCGGGCTCTCAAACACACATATATATACATGGAGGTAATATTTTCTGCTGCTATGGGTGAGCTTGCCAGTAGATCCATATCTTTCCTGGCAGACAAATACCTGAAGCAGCGGTCAGCGGCGACAACCACCTCTCCGTGCATAATGGCAACCATCTCTTCAGCGGACGCAGCAGCCGTGTTAGTTCTTGTATTAGTCGATTCTGATAGCAGCCTAACAAATAGGTTAATGTTGAACACTGGGGAGCCCAACAGAGGAAGCAAGCAGTTTGCTAACCCTTGGCAGGTCGCGAAACACCGTTATATTCTGTCAAGACTGCAAACAGGAGAAAATTCTGAATGTTTTGTTCTTCATGATTGCAGGGTCACTTTCATGCTTAGAAATGTATGCCAGTCAGGAAAGGGATATATACACTGTCTGGTGGAAGGTTGAGTAGCAACTGCAGAAAAGGAGGGCGCCATGGGATTGAAATTTCAAAACAGTCAAGTCTTGGTTGCACACCAGCTCTTCGTTTTTGTATGCTCCTTCCAGACTAGCAGAAGTCTAGAAGGAGCATATATGTTACCATTTCCAAAAAAAATTCCATGCGAGGAAAGGATACACAAACTTCTTTACATGTGTCTCTTTCATTTTATACATTTCAACTCTTTGATCAAAGAAAAGAATAACAACGACTTCAATGGAGAAGTAAGATGAAGACTCACGGTGTCCATATATATAT
Source organism: Aegilops umbellulata (assembly GCA_032464435.1). Classification (NCBI taxonomy): domain Eukaryota; kingdom Viridiplantae; phylum Streptophyta; class Magnoliopsida; order Poales; family Poaceae; genus Aegilops; species Aegilops umbellulata. The sequence goes on from CP136055.1 coordinate 628,690,094, forward strand.
ATATATATATATATATATATATATATATATATAGGTAAATTATATGGGACACCTAGGTGCCTGGGCACCTAGGTGCCCGTTATAGTAAGTGATATTTATGGTGCATGATGTACAATCCACGACATATGACTTTCCAAATTTTGTTTGCATGCACTATCAGTTCTAATAGGCAATTATTGCTTTCCAAAAATAATATTCTAGTACTTTCCTAGCAATGATTCCTTTCCAAAATAAAAGGGTATGTATATACACTCTGATTTTTTAAGTTATCAAATATGACAAAATAATACGAAATATCGTCGCAAATGTGTGTATGTATAATTACGACGCATATTATGCATTCTTCTGGTGTTTTACTTTTCAAGGTATCTAGTATTAAAAAATTTAGGGTCGGGTCACACTTTTTGGCGACTAATATTTTTCTCAAAAATAAAGTCACCAAATAATATTAAATGTAATCCTAATTATTTTTTACTTTTACAAATTTATATGATGCATGCTAATACCCACACGTGATTTTTAGTACGTACATGGACCTAACATATCATACCCGCATACCCTTTTTCAATACATGCATGCTTTGAAGATACACGCAAAACTAATATACTTTGAACGGTACATAACCCAAAAAATGATACACCATTTTTTAATACACGTAAAATATTTTGAGACATACTCGTAAATGATATTAGAGATATACCCAGAAATAGTACAATTTACATATACGGCAGATATTAATTAGGTATATGAAAAAGTTAGTACGTGACTAGGTATATGATTTTTATAGGTATATAAATTAGTACGTGAGTAGGTATATGAATTAGTACGTGACTAGGTATATGATTTTTATAGGTATATAAATTAGTACGTGACTAGGTATATGATTTTTATAGATATATAAATTAGAACGTGATGAAGTACATGAGTTTTTATAAGTATATGAATTAGTACGTAAATTTTCATAGGTATATGAATTAGTACGTGACAAGGTATGTACAAAAAAAATATAACGATCAATTAAATATTGCTTGCTCATATTGCTTCACCCAGCTTTGGCAATTTATCCTTTGCAGTACAGCATTCCTCAAGAGGCAGTAAAGCGAGGAGGCTCTCTCTCACACACACACACACATGGAGGTAATATTTTCTGCTGCTATGGGTGAGCTTGTCAGTAGATCCATATCTTTCCTGGTGAACAGATACTTGAAGCAACGGTCGGCCGCGACAACTGAGGAGGAGAGGCTGCACAGCCTACAACGGCTCCTACTGCGGCTTCATGTCGTCGTTGAGGAGGCAGATGACCGGCTCATCACAAACCAGGCCATGCTGCAGCAACTCAGCATACTGAAAAAGGAGATGTACAGAGGATATTACACCCTCGACATCTTCCGTTGCCGAGCCCATGGAGAAGGAAGGGCAAAAGATCATAAAGTCAACTACTCTTTTGCACCATCTATATTCAACCCTGCAAAGCGTGTATGTTTCTGCAATGGCAACAGTGAAGGTGCAGCACAAGCTGAGCTGCTGGAGCGAGTTCTTGGCAGCACAAGGAACACCATTGAAGATGTGGGTGAGTTCATCATGTTTCTAAACAGATACCGCGTTTGACCCGCCAACCCTACAACATGTATATTCTGCTGAACAAGTGCATGTTCGGACGCCAGATGGAGATGGAACACATTATGAACTTCCTGTTGCAAGCGGAAACTGCTCCCGGTGCCGCTGGTAATCTTGATGTCCTGCCGATCATCGGTCCCGGGAAAGTTGGAAAGAGCACCCTGATCGAGCATGTGTGTGACGATGAAAGGGTGCGCAACCACTTCTTTCAAATTTTGTGTTTCAGTGGGGATGATCTAAAAGATGCAAGTGTAGAGACCCTAAGAGATGGAGGTAGAATCAAGCATCGAAACCGTGGCATGGGCAGTGGAAGGACATTGGTCGTCATTGAGCTATTTCTGGACATCGACAAGTCTGAATGGAAAAGGTTGTATTCAGCTGCGAGAAGTTGCATCGGAAAGGGCAGTAAGATCATAATCATGAGCCGGTCCGACAAGATCGCAAACTTTGGAACCACAGAACCCCTATGGCCATGGAAATGGCCAAGCTGGCGAATGGGTGCTTCATGGCTGCGATCGTCTTCAGTGGACTATTGAAAGACAATTTTGACCACCCTTTCTGGAGCATGGCCCTTGCAACCCTCAGGAATTTTATGCAGACGAACATCTCAGTGTATGGGGAGAGTTTCAGTGACCCCTGGTAGATGGCGGAGCCAGTATATGTCCGAAAATATTGCGTAGAGCCATGGTTCAGCCGAACCCATGCTCCAGGCCGTACATCAGATGACATCATACACCGAGATATGTGCATGGTGCGCTTCAGAAAATTTGGCGGGAGAGATCATCCACTGTTTATCAAGCTATAATTGCTACTGCTGCTTGATAGCATAGGCTATAAAATATGAACTTGCATCGGTCCACACAGCTGTTGTCTCCATTTGACTAGGTCAGCTCATGATATTTTATTCGCATCTGATTTGGCCCCTACGACCTCACATGAGTTCTATTTTTTTTTTCTAACTTTCCCTATTTTATACTGAAATTGACTGTATTCTTGTGTCAAGTGAATCTTTTTTCCTTCTTTGAAATAAACAATAGTGCTTTCCAGTGGTAGACATTGACATCACTGTAGAATAAAATGTTCATTATGAGTTGTTCTACTGAATAACGTGAAAAGCAGGTCCAACCAATTTCACAAGTCTATGATAGTTGTTCAAAAAGAAAAGAAAAGAAAACCAAGTTCTTGCCTATCTGAAGGATATGTGTTTAAAAATAGTTTTTCCTAGATGCACTTCTGTATCAACATTTGTTTTGAAAAGCGACACATGTACATCTATCCAAAATGTTGAAGCTCCTATAATTTTCCGAGTTAGCAAAAGTAATTGTCGGATACTGAGGGCAACCACACATGACTCGAACCAACAGATAATACGTCATCAAAGTACCGTGTTCTCCCCCATTTTGAAGAAAAAAGAATTAAATTGTACCACCAGAATTAGCTGCATGAAAGGTTATTTTTTATCTATGTTTTGTTCTACTCAATACACATATTTTACCTAGCGTGCACAAAACAAGTATTGAGCCAGCTGAGCTCACGGGAAATAACCAGAGTGATGAACAGTACCACGACAGGTTTGAACAGAATGTTTTTTTAATTCTTGGGGCTTGAGCTCATGATCAACAGTAACATAGGGAAAAGTGTCAGTCCATCCTTTTCAGAAAAGGCGAGATGGTGTAGCTACGAGCAAAGCTAACGAAGAGGAGGATTAAGCTAAACCAAGAAATTTGAATACTAACTAGGCGCAGATCCACATGGGAACCAATACTAGATCGGACGGCACCGACCATAGGTTCGGGTGGACCATGGTCCAAAACCTTTCCTCTCAGTATATGTCAGGAGAGCAAAGAAAACTTCGTCTAAATGGTTAGTGATTTTTGGTGACTACCAGACATGTTCTGCTGAAACTGAAGCTGAAGATCGCGAGATGATTAGCGTACAAGACCTTTTCCTTGGAAGCGTGAGGCCTCGAGGAAAATTCAAGGTCCATGCGTGGACATCTCACCTGGAGCCTCACTACAATTACATATTTCACTGTGAGATTCAAAGACCACAGTGTCTGGTCGCCAGAAACAAGTGCTATTAGTGTGTGTGTATATATATATATATAAATGTAGTGGTGACTGCTCTCTTTACTGAAGTATACATATTACAGATGTATCTAGACGCATTTTAGTGTTAGATACATTCGTATCTAGACAAATTTAAGACAAGTAATTTGGGACGGAGGATGTAGTGTACAATTTCGATGTTGTTTTGTTGTTGTTCCTGCTGTTAGTATATTAAGCAATTAAGAACACTGTATGGGCTAGAAGTTTTGAAAAAAAAATTGGGAGGGTGATATCACCCAGGCCACTGTGGTTGATTAATTCTCTAGTCTTCATTTCTTCTCTCAACCGGTGATTTGAATTGCACTAATCCTACACTCCAAACTCATGGATGGTTTATGGTTCTCAAACAACTTGAAATGATGCAAGTAGAGTAGATAGATATTGTGAGTTGTGACTGTCATCCGTACTGAAATACTATATTTTCTAATTCTTTTTGGACAACTGTGAAACATAACAAATGTCGCTGGTATTTTCTGTATTGTTCATGCTAAAAATAATAGCAACTGAGCACACCGTAGCATCTGTGCATCTTTTTGGAAGTACTCTACGTAGTATTTCTGTGGGGCCTAGCATTCAGCGCCTGCTCTCAGCGTTAGAGCCTCTATGGCCGGACACCTAATCTATTTCATCCCGAAACGTGCGCCTAGTCAATGCCTGGTTAGAAAAAGATGACTCAATTGGACCCCTCATTTTCTCCTTAAATGTCCGGACCGACAGGCCCCTCAAACCGGGACCAAATGTAGGGGCGATATGAGGGTGACCGGACACGCCGGGCACGAGGCTTGGTCCCATCCCGCAGCGACCCACTCCTTCAGACGTAGAGTTTCTACACCCAGGAGCAAATGCTCCTGGTGTGAACAGTAACATAAGAAACAATTAAAAATATTTTGAAATTTTTTTGTGGCATACTTTCACAAATGTTTGCTGTGCATGCAAAATTTCATCGCAAAATCGCATTGGTAGAAGGCGTGGTAAAAAAACAAATTTGATGCTCTGAAAATGTTACTTACAAAAGCATTTTGGAGCTTTGATTTTGTTTTTTTGCACGACTTCCACCAATGTGATTTCGTGATAAAATTGTACATGCACAACAAACATTTGTGAAAGTATATCGCAAAAAACTTTCAGAATTGTTTGAAATTTTTTTTATTTTTTATTTATTTTACTGTTCACACCAGTAGCATTTGCTCCTGGGTGTAGAAAGGTACTTTCGTCCTCCTTCCTCCTTCCTTTCTCATCTCTCAAATCGTTTCTTTTAATAATAAAATAAGGGAAAAGCTTCCGTCCGACCGGCTGATCCAACCGATGCATCCGCCTGTTGCCCAGCCGACAGATTGCCCAGCCGTTTTGTGCTCTTCTGGTCCCACCTTTCTCTAGAAATATCTTGCTCCAACCACAACATCCTTCTTCTTTCGTGAGTCAACGCCACCACACCGTTATCCATCCAAAATTCTCCACCGCTTCTTTCTCAAGCTCCTGGTCATGGCTCTGCAACTCTGTAGCCCCGTCGCACCGCCTGTTGCTTTTACTCCTACTGCCGCACTGCGTTGCTACGAGTGAAGCGGCCGCTGATGCAGGAAAGCCATCGCGTCCCTGGTATTGCAACATCCTCTTTGTTGCAAGAAAAATTTATGCAACATTAGGTATGTTTCAAATATCTCTTTCGTTGAAAAAAAAATTCTACAACATTAGCTGTGTTGTAGAAAAAATTCTGCAATATTAACTTTGTTGCAGAAAAAAATCTCTAATTTTTTTCTGCAACATCACCACCGTTGCAAAGTTTTCTACAACAATACCATTGTTGTAAAAGTTATATCACATCTCCGCATAAAGTCTATGTTTCAACAACAACAACCAACAACCAACAACAACAACCAACATCTCCTACGCATGCCACGTGCTCTCTCAACCCGCCGCTTCCCTCTCCCCACCTTATCCCTTCGGAGATGCTCCCCTCCACTCGTCCCCTTCCTCATCCTCTTCCTCCCTTTTCTCCACCAACCCTCTTCCTCTCAGCTCTCCCTCTAGCATAAGGCCAGCCCAGCCACCGGAGGCTCGCGACCACCGGAGCTTTCTCCAACACCTGCTCTCTCTCTCTCTCTCTCTCTCTCTCTCTCTCTCTCTCTCTCTCTCTCTCTCTCTCTCTCTCTCTCTCTCTCTCCGACACAACATCAGGCACCACCGGCCACTGGGGATGCAAGGGGAGAAAGCACGGCTGCTTCCCATCCCGGCCACCGGCGCTGCAAAGCCGTCGCCGTGCCACGCTGCAGACCAACCGCGTCGCAACATCCACCGTCGCCGCCTGTGCTGTGATGCAGCTTCGCTAGCGTTGCTACTGTGTGCTGCACAACATTTGTCGCCGCCGCGCGCTGCCATGCAGAACATGTCTCGACCACCTGTCTTGCGTTGCAGCCTCGCCGGCGTTGCTACTGCAGCATCCGTGGTCACCACCGTCACCGCCGCGCACTGCGTTGCATTGGAGCTTCATCAGAGTCGTCAGTGCTGCATTGGAGCTCTGCCGGATTTGCACTGGAGCTTCACCGGAGCGGGCTGCAATGAAGCTTGGTCGGAGATGCATTGAAGCTTTCGTCGGAGCTGCAATGAAGCTTCGTCGAGGGCGTTGCGCTTGGTGTTGCCATGGAGCAGCCCCCGGTGGCTCCCGGTGCAGCGATGCATCAGTCGCCGGCGGCTCCGTCCACCCGTGCCACTAGTGGTGTTACATTGCAGCATGTTAGTGGCGGCCGCCGGAGTTGAGTGAGATGCTCCGGCTCGTGTCTCGGCGAGCGCGCATATGCAGCAGCAACACAGCCTCCTTGCCACTGCGGAGGACATCGGCGCCATCTCCAGAGGAGACGCGGGGGTGTCGAACTGAACGAGATCAGAGGAGAGAAGCGTGAGCTGCCTTGCTGAGATCGTACGGCTAATAGTGGCAGATCGGATGGCTAGGCAGGCGGATGATTTTTCTAAAAAATCATCCGGCTGATTTGTAGCAGCCGCCATAAAATAAGTACTTTTTTAGGTGATGTTAAATATTCTTTGAAATTGGGGCTGACTCGTGGGACCCAGTCGTCAGCGCCTCTCAGTAGGAATCGATCCCCAACCTCCTCCTTCCGGAACCTCCCATGGCGATGGCGGAGACCGACTGGCAACCAACCCTCGCCGCCGTCTCTCGGACCGGCCACCGCGTCGCCGAGCGAGCTGCCCGTATTCTGGGCGCATAGCATCCCCGTCGCTGCTCGCGGCTGTGGTTGGTCGCCGACGGCGTGAGGCGCGGGGGTGGGATGGGAGAGCATCGACTCGGCCGGAGCCACTCCGACGAGCGGCGTGGGAACACCACGCGGCCGGAGGAGGGCCGGCCACGCGGCTCACGCCGCGGCGCTTCAGTGAGTTTCCCACAATCCAGTACAATCTGAATCTCAAATACTACCCCGTTGAAACTTCTCTGGGCACGCCGGAGTAGTATCTACGGTATGCTTCTCGTTGGAACTACTGTGTAGCATTTAGTTAGTTTCTGTTTTCAGATCAACAGGCTCTCTGCCCTGTTCCATCGATTTCACTGAAATGAAGCAAATCGTCACAGGCTCACAGCAGTTTTGGCCCCACTTACATCTGGGCAAATGGAAAAATCAGCATAGGACAACATGTGATTGAGGGGTTTAGCATCAAGGAGTTGGTATCGATGGTGCCGGACGCCGCGTCGGGGCTCCCGGTGTCTGCAGCGACTCCAAGTTCTTCAGTAGCTTATAAGTCACGAGTCTGCCGTCGCTTTTCTCTCCATCAGCAGATTGTTTACATTGGCAAATAAAGCATCCAATCTCCCTTTGGCAGACGCATCAACCGTGTTAGTTTCTGAATTAGTCAATTCTTATAGCAACTTCAACCAGGAGGTTAATGGATGCAAGTAAGTAGTGCCTTGGGTGGAGTACTGATAATAGGGTTTTCAATGCCAAATTGTTAGAGCACTGGAGAAGCTAACATTACAAAATTCCAATTTCTCAGCCTTTTACTCTCATTCTAGTAGACTAGTAAACTAGTAAAGCTAAAGTAGAAAGACAGTGGATAATTATATTTCCACACATATGGTATTGTTGGTTGGGCTCTTTACAGGGAACTGGGGAGAAAATTTTCCGATTGAGTTATCTCCCATGAGAAATAGACTCCGATGCAAACCAAGGTATGCTCATGCTATAATTCATAACATCGTGCTGTTGCGGCTATGTGCTCTACTGAGTAGGTACATATGCAGCAATGGTGAACAAGTCTAATTAATTAAGCCACTGTGACATTACTTTTCATTAAGTATGGTTGTTTTCTTCCGTGTGCATCGCTTTCCTTTTTATTTTGTAGTGAAGAAAAACGGATACATGCTATTCCAATTTGGAATTCTGGTATTTAAGTACAAGCCAGACACTGCCCTAATCATTGCCATGTGCCATCTGTATCTGCTGTTACGTCCTGCTTGGACTTCGGTACAGCTGTACTAGTGCGCTGTTAGGTATTGCCAGTCTCATTTCACTTGACTGCACTTGTACATATGCACTTCTATTGTTGATTGTGTCTATGGCACTTATTTTGGCCTGTCTAACAAGCATATATTTTATTTATTGTTAAGTAGTAAAAACATTGCGGTAAGTCCATTAGTTTCCACCGATCATCTTCACAGGTTCCAGTGTTCAGTACCTCTTGCCAGGATCAGATCGCCAAATCCCAATTTCATATTGCAGCTACGCTCCTGCTAGAGGGGGATTTACCCTTGTCGCCTTCTTGCCGTGGCTTGGACTGACCAGGCTGTTAACTATCTCCTAGGCCATCACATGCTCTCGGAGTAGAGTATTGTTGGTTGATTGAATGCAGCTTGTACACTGCATGGTCTCAACAATAAAAAACACCTCATGAGAATTCGCAAGTAGGCACATGCTTCAGACTGTATTTATCCACCTAACTCGCCTTTTCTTTCTAATATTAGTATTGACAGGCTAACAAATATGATGAGTTGGTGTGTTGGATGCATCCAGCACGCACCTTCACATGTGATTCCTCACCATTATCGGTGTTCTTAATTTCTTGATTCTTTGGCTACTTGTTGAAAGTGCACAGCCAGTTGGCACTCCTTGTTGGCTAGCTCCTGCACCATGAAAATAAGACTCACATGTATGTTGACTTGACAGTGTACTACCACTCTCAGTTGCTCTGTAGTTGCTCTAGGTAGCAGTGCCATACTCTGCAGTGCAGGTGATCACTTTCTTCAGCGTTGAGAGGTATCACACTGCCATTTCGTGATCTCCTAGCTCAATACTATGTAATTAGTCTGTGCATTTACCATGTTTAATTGTGGTTACTGATTTTATCTGTGTACTGTTGTTGAATTAATTGCAGGATCAAGCTCTCAACAATGGCTGGAGGGCCGTTGGACTTCTGGATTAACTGGGCCAGCCAGATCGGAGTTCTCGTCAGCCTCGGTTGCCAGATCATCCTCCATCTCTCCGCCAATGTACGTCGGTGGAGTGGCTCATTTTTGCCAAGGGTTCCCCTCTGGTTGGCGTACCAGCTGGCGGACACGACCGCGACATACGCCGCCGGCCAGCTCCTCTACAGCAGCAGCACGCCGCAAGACCACCAGCTCGTTGCCTTCTGGGCGCCATTCCTTCTGCTGCACCTCGGTGGCCCGGACAACATCACTGCATACGCCCTCGAGGATAACAAGTTCTGGGGGCGCCACTTCTTGAGCTTTCTTGTGCAGGTTGCGGGAGCCACATATGTCTTCTACAAGCACATCGTCGGCGGAGAGATCTTCCTCACGCTGGCTGCCACCTTGGTGCTCGTTGTCGGTGTTGCAAAGTATTTTGAGAGGACATGTGCACTCCGGTCTGCCAACTTCAGCAGCCTCCAGAGCTCTTTCAAGGCGCAGGCACGTGATAAGCATCACAAACATTTTTACATTGAGCATCAAGACTGGTACAACGACTTGGAGGACGAGCTTGTCTTGCAGCGCGCTCATTCCCTCTTTCATATCTGCAAGCGTGGGATAGTTGATTCAGTGGTCGAGGTGGACCCGGATGGCCCGACTGAGGTGGAGTCTCAGGAAAAGGAAATAATCCGGGGCCTTAGGGGAAACCCTGAGCAAATGTGGAGGGTGATGGAGATGGAGCTCTCCCTGATGTACGACATCCTGTACACCAAGGCAGGTGTGATTCACTCTATGGTTGGCTACTGCATCCGTGTCATGTCGCCGCTTGCCATCGCCACCTCGCTCGTGTTGTTCCAGTTGAGCGGCAAAGATAGTTACAGCCAACTTGATGTTGACATCACATACACCTTGTTGGGTGGCGCCTTGGTCCTAGAGATGAAATCGCTCCTTGGTGCACTAGGGTCAAGCTGGGCGCTTGCCTTCTTGTGTTCCACGCGATGGGATTGGCTCCGGCATTCAGTATTGTGCACTGGAAGATGGCATCAGGTCCGGCGCTCAGTCATTTCATTTCGCCGGTCCTGGCCTGGCAAGATAATTATGAAAGGAAGCTCGAGGGAGTGGTCAGGCACCATGGGGCAGCACAACATGCTGCGGTTTCGTGCTGGACAGGTGGATCCGATGAGTCGCCGACTCGGCAATCTGTTCAAGATGCTGAGGCTCGGTGAGCAGTGGGACAGGAGGTACTACTCATGCACTGTCGTTGTCCCGGAGAATGTCATGAAGTGTGCACAGAAGGTGGGCATCTGGGTCTCACGGGGTGATATAAACACAATGGGCGTGCTCAGGCATAATTGGGGTGAATCAGCACTGGCTAACAGAATTTACCCTGGGCTGTACAAGAAATTGGAAGAGTATCATGGAGTTGACTTCCATGAGAGCGTCATCTGCTGGCACATTGCCACCGACTTGATTCTCGCAAAGGAGGAAAAGGAAAAGGAACATTTTGCAGCTGACAAGCATGTGCAGACAGTCAGGGCACTGTCAAACTACATGATGTTCCTCCTCGTGAACAGGCCCTACATGCTACCAGGCCTTCCTCACAATTGGTTGTACAAGCAAACCTGCACCAATCTGGACAAGATATGCGATGACTATGATCTCGTCGGTTCTCTGGGTGACAGCTTGTGGACTGTGCTCAAGAAATTGCTCGGACTGCATCATCACAGGGTCCTGGAATCTTCTGGGCTTGAGAAGAAGCTCGCTGACAACATACTGGAGTTACGGAAGGGACATACAGGCTCTGGCTCTGAAACTCCTCGACTCTTGTATGCACGCAATATTGCTAATGTAATACTTGACAGTGAGGTAGTAGATGATAAGGTGCGTCTGCTGCTAGATCTGTGGGTCGACTTCCTAGCCTATGCAGCCAACCGGTGCATCAGGGAGTCACATGCCCAGAAGCTTAGCACCGGCAGTGAGCTTGTGACCATCGTGTGGCTTATTTTAGAACACCTCCGCTATTTAAAAGAAGACCCAAACCAGCAGCATGGCCATGTATAATTCTTGGTTTATTAACCTCTGCCAGATAAAAGAAGGCATGGGGCAGGACCATGCTTAGTTTCACTCCACTGATGTGTTCTGTGCTCCACAAATATTTTCACTTTCTGTAGTATGTATCTTGTAAGCATCTCCCTCATCAATTCAGCATCCAACTTTAGTTGTTACCTTGTTTGTGGCTTCTTATGGAGAATACGTTCGAGCACAGAACACCCATCGGCATCTTAGTTAGGAGCAATGATTCAGTGAATAAATTGTACTGTGTATCTGTACAGGGTTTTCGTTGGGACGATGATCCGCGACCAAAATTATGAAGAAGTTCAAAATGGATGCAGGTCCGAAGGTCCAAGCTGTGGGCACTAGTATGTGCATATCAGTTGTGTGATTCATTGCTCTCCTGTATATATTAGTTAAGCTGTTGGATGCTGGTGTTAACAGGGTGAAAGTACAGCATGAAAGAAAACTGGAAATCATAGCACTCATCGATTGTGCACTCACAGCAGCAGAAATCACCTTGTCATTGATTTTGGGTCATGGATTGGTAGGGGGAACAGGGACTATGCACTCACAGGCAGTATATATTTCTGATTTTTTTTCTTTGGCAATGATCTGTGATCAGAATTGTATATGTAGGCCGAAATAGATGCAGCTCTGGAGGCTTGAGCCGTGCTCAGTGTATCTGTATGTTAGTTGAGCATCCTTGATTGAATTCTACTCAACAGGGTACATGTTATCACTATGTGTATCTTATAGCTTGCTTGCTTGAAATCCCTTTTATTCGTTGCAGCAGAGGGGCGCATGCGAGGAAGCTCGGCAGCGGTGGACCTGGTCCTCTCTGCAGATGACCGTCCTCGGGCTTTAGGTAGAACACCAGCGGCAGACTTGTATCTAGCCTGGCCTGGAAAAAGACACTGGCCAACCGGATTCCTAGCAACATCAGGAGGATCAGGTACTTGCGCTTGCCATCATCTAGAGCTTTGTTTGGTAGTACAGCACCGTAGTGGGCTCTGTTCATCTGCCCTGTCATACGAATGTCATGCCTCTGTTTTCTACTTTTTTGTTGCTTCACCAAAAACTTTCAGAAGGAACCTCTTCTGATGGCCTTATGCACAGATTGTTTCAGCTCAAGAAAACCGGCTATTTTTTTTCGAAGCAAATTGTTAGCTCTCTGAACTTAAAGCGCATTGGCGCTGCTCTCATCTTGCAGGACAGAGCATGAAAGGCTTGCAGAAATCATATTTATATGCTATTATCAGTTTCAGAGGTGTGGGGCTAATATTTTACCCCTTCTGTCTGGACTTTTTTTGTCCTGGCAACAGGACTTCTAGACCATATAATAAACCAATGAGTAAACACAACTTGCTGAAGATATTTTTGGTTGAGTGGACTTTTCTTGGAAAAGTGCAACTGTTTATCTTCAATACTTTTGGTTGAGTGGTGGCTACCAGATTATGGATTCAATTGTCTGATACACTTTAATGTCACATGTGTGCTAGATCTCGGACACTACTGTAGCAGGCTCTTTTGTCAGTGAGGAAACACAGCCAGTAGTTCTAATTACTAATTATTCTGCAGCAGTGACATTGAGTTTCGGCGAATACAGTGGACTTGGATTAACTGGGTCTAGCAAAGGGTCATGCCAAATTTTGCCAAGGAGGTGGGGGCTTATGTACAAGGGTTCTATCTTGCGATTGCACTTGAGAGAAGTTGAAATTCCATTCCTGGAGATTTCTGAAGGTATGAAGAGTCGTAGACTGCACCGCTGCTCGAAAATTAATCATAAACCTGAGAAAGGCTGAATCTGAGAAAGGCTGAATCTGAGAACAGAGATGAAGAAGTCTTGCTATGCCATCTTTTCAGTCTTAGTGTTGCTCTTTCAGGATAACGGCATTGCAGTTACATGATCAAGTAGGTGCACAGGAAATCAAAAAAGAGGGTGAGGGTAACAGCACATCAAGCTGGCACACAGTTGATCAGTTGGCGCCACCTCGATAGTCGTGGAATGAGACCATTATCTTGAATGCGACATAGGTCGGCAGAGAAAAGCAAGGGAAGCAAAACAAAACTGTAAAGGTAGGTCGAAATGTGATGACCTCCACATGAGCGACATGCTGGTGGTGACTGGTGCATCTTTAACCGTTTGTGATGAACATATCTGTACTAGTGATTATACATCTGGAGAGTAGATCACGTAAATTTTGTAAAATTACTTCTGCGCAAATACTTGAAACAATCTTCAAACATAATGGTCCTGCACAGAGATGTCTAGCACACTAGTTTATTCAAGTGCATACAGTATGACATCAACAATGAAATAGTTGGCTTAGGGAGTGAATGTACAATCTTCCCATCTTGGTTCAACTCTAATGAATTCGGATTAGGAAAGACATACAACAATAACAAATGCATACGCAATTTGGATAAGGTATATATGCAACAACATGACAAAGCTTAATATGATCAGCAACAAACTTTAGGAGAGAAACTTGAAGAGTAAATATGAACTGAAGTATCATTTTGGTGCATCGGCGCATCAAACTGAAATTATTCTTCATGTTTATGGCACACAGTTTTGCCTCATCTCTTGCGTGAAGCGGAGGATCCTCATTACTGGTTTTGGGTCACAGCCTCGGACAAATTTCCCTTGCATTTGCTTTCGGCGAAATAAACCCTTGGCCTTTCAGGATGACTCTCTGAAGCTGCTTTCCATCTGCGTCTTGCTTCGTAATCCAGATTAGCATACAGATACGCTTCGCTAAGATTACGGAAGTGTTGGATGATGGTTGGGCACGGCAGATGGCCATCTTTCACAGAAAAGCATATGCGCCGCAGGCTTGGAAATTGCTTATGTTGCAGGTCAAGGTGTCTTAAGTCATCTTCACGCAGCTTTAGATACAACAGGTCGGGCAATTCACTGAGAGCGTCTGCAATATCTTCCCCAGACAGACCTGTAGATGAAAGGCACAACCTCTCAATACCAGCAATCTCTGTGACAAATTGAGGAGGGAATTTTGTCAGCTTGCCACAAAGTTTGAGCGAGGAAAGCTTGTTGGGGCATTTGTCATATCCTTGTCGGATATTCTGATGGATTTGCATCATCTCAGTTTCATTTCTGGAACAGGCATCCTCAGAGGGGGCACCTTGTTTGGGCTCTTCTATTTCTTCTGTCTGCTGCTCTTGGATATTGTCTTGCATATTCATGATTTGATTGCTCGTGCTGCCACCATTGCTTCCGAGACATTGATTTGCTTCTCCTTCCTGTTTAATTTGAGCCCCTTGGGTATTATTGTCTGGAATGTTCACCTTTTGTGTTTGAGATAGGGTAAGGAAATCCAAGGATCGTTCTGCATGTTCATGTACGCATTCTGAGAAGTCAACTGATAGTGAGCGACCGACATTGCTTTCGAACCTGCTTTTTCTAACAAATTCCTTGATGCCTTTTGTTAGATGTTCCAAGTTTCTCGTATCAGCGGTGGGATGGATCCATATTTTCACCTTATTTAATTGCCGCATATGGCCTATCAATTGCGGAAATGCTTCGCTCTTGCCGGTGGTGAATCCTCCAAGGGTATCCAACTTACATTTATTCCTCACGAACCTTTTCAACTTTTCCACTCCGAATATGCAGTCCCATTTGGACAACCGAACTTTCCCAAGAAGGTGTGTTAAACTGGGAAGCCCCAAGACTTCCATGTACACTGTCACAACACTGGTTCTGCTTAGATCGAGTGTTTCCAACAGTTTAAGCTGCGCAATTTTCCTTGGAACCTGAACAATACTGTCCCCGAGGCTCAGATATTTCAGCAGCAACAGATCACATATAGTTTGAAGATGTTTTCCTTTCAGACCAGCACATTCTTTCAAATCCAACACCCGAAGTACTTTATACTTGGCAAGAACCCCTTTGTTCCCAAACAAACCATTGGCAAACCTTTTTTTCCCAAACAAACCATTGGCAAGATCTTTCGTGACTTCTGGCTTCTCAGTGCCGAATACCGCCAGAGTATGGAGTTGGGATAAATCATCGGGCAATCTCTCTTGTGCAATCCCAGTTTCTGTCGCATGGATAGAAAGCCGGCGGACATATCCCTTTCGTTCAAAGCCGTTGTCCATCACATCAGAGAGCACTGCCATGAATTCCTCAGACTTAGATCTGTGGAAAATGTACTCGTACATTAGACTAGAAGCTTTGCATCCCTTCACATCACCCCGCGTGCTCACTTCCATGGGCTGAATGATACTTCGGTCGATGAGTCGCCCAATGTGCTCTTCTAAATTAAATTCCTTCCTGTCAACATTTTGTTTCATTCCTTCAGCCAGCCATCGCCTTATTAGAGAATTCTTCCTGACATGATGATTTGGTGGGAACATGCTGAAATAGAGCAAGCAATCAATGAGGGTAGGAGGTACGTTAGTGCCAGATAGACCAGCGCAGGTGCTGGCTAGCACCCGTTGCATTTTCTGTAACGTGCTTGTTTCGTCATGTTTTATATCACAAAGCTTCTTCCAGGCTTCTGTACATGCTTTATTGTCCAGTTCAGTTCCACTCAAAACTTTTGCAGTGCTGATCAGAGCAAGAGGAAGGCCGTCACATTTCTCCAGGAGTGACTTCAGTGAACTTAACTGCCCCATGTCCGACGGGTTTTTGCATTTCCCTTCATCAAATTCTCTGAAGAACAGCTCTTCCGAGTAGACTTTATTAAGTGAACTCATAGGATACAAATGGTTGTTTGGAGATGCCCACCTTGTTGCTATGCTCTGAATGGTTGTTGTGACGATAACCCTACTGTGCACTTCACCAAGACCCTTTAAAACAGATGCTATCGCTATTTCGCCCCTATTCTCTTGGATGTCCACAATTACGATCAAAAACCTGCAAGAGACTAATTTATCAGGAACAGATAAGTAGGTAGATCCATTCTGCTCTACAGCCACAAGGTCGTGGCCCCTCCGACAAGACTACTCCTTCTGTCTCAAAATGTAAGGCGTTTTTAGTCTAGACAGAGGGAGTATTAGATTCATTCTGAAAAGGGTAGAGAAATTGTTTGCAAGTGAAGGCAAAAAAAAAACATCATTATACACAGTCTCCACTTCCCCTACCCGTTTCTCTCTACTGTAGCCATGGTTTTCACTTTCAGTGAGATTTCGTTGAAATTCACTGAATTTCAGTAATTTCAGCAGACACTGAAATATTAAGTTTCGGCCAAAATATTTCAACAATTTCAGTATAGCACAACAATTCCAAAAAAATTCAAAATATTTTTTAAAATTTTAAATTTTTTAATTGTATTCAAGTGAATATTTCAGTCATTTGGCTGAAATGGAAACTGAAATCACTGAATTTCACTGAATTTCAGTGATTTCGGTTGGTGCTGGAATTTTTCTGAAACTGAAATTGAAAACCATGACTGTAGCTTAAGGAGCAGGTCGTCCCTGTGACATTAAAATTGGGCGCTCTGCTTCTCCTCTCCTCTCTCTGCGCCGTCGGTCAGAGTAGTGGAGGAAGGGGAGTGTGTCCGCGTGAATGTGTAGGTTTGTCCTGGTTTGTTTTGTCTCTGCTCTGGAGCTTTGCTTCATCGCCAGCTAGCGGTGATCTGAGGTGGTGGTTTCCTAACTCATTGGTTTTCATAGCGTGCCCACATGAACACGTTTGTGTGTTGTAATAGGAACGTAGACGACCTACTCGTCTACTGTCATTGAAACAGAAAACATACAATATGAAAGTCATGTGAAACTGCAAGATGAATCTACTGGTGAAAGGACATTTCGAACGGTCAACTTGTTGTGAAGATATTGCCGAAATTCCTCCAAAAACTGTCCAAACATTTGCACAAATTGAAGATTTACTGTCCATGAAATTAGGAACTGATCGTCAATGGAAAAATAAACAAATGTGCATCTTTTTCATGTAGAGGGTATCTCAAATCAAAGCACCGTTGTTTAGATCAAACGGAAAGAAAATTAAGGGGTGATTGGACACCTGAAAAAGCACATACACCCCACCCACGTGCACGTGTGGACCAGTTTGCATCAGCCTGCATCCACAGGGGCATCGTTGCATCTCGTGGTTCTGGCTAGCTGGTTGAGCGTTTCTCCATAGCCACATAGCCAGGCCCAGAGGTGGTTTAATCATTGTGCCATGCATGCACAATAATGTTCGCATACAACAAAATAGCCTGAAAACGAAAAGAGATGCATCCAATAGGTCTGCTTGGACCTGATGCAGGTAGCCAAACAAAGCCCTTTATGCTCATATTCACACATAGACACACACGACAAAATTGAATCTTTTGCTACACTTCTCCATTTGATCATTTGCCTCCCCGCCCCCAGGCTAGCGCGGGACCACTGTCATTGTGACAATCATGGGGCAAATCGTCCAATCACCCAGACACACACACAAAAAAGTGCGCGCGCACACACAGACACACACACAGAGAGAGGAATACACCAAGGACAAGAAAAAAAATATAGCCAACACTAACATTTGCAGGAGAAGTTTCTAAAAAATAAGTACAACATATAGATTATAGATTCCGACCACAATAATGGTCCAAAATTTGATATAGCTAAAAGCAATTTTAGTGACTTGTTTTATAATGAGGTATTTTTTTGGAGGTATAATGATGTCGTTTGAAAAAAATCTACAGTACTTATAACTGGCATGATCAATAGCTGAAAATATTTACAAAGGAAAATGAAAAAGAAAATCAAATGTATCTGGCGCAAACGGATTAATCTACTACTCCAACCATTCCTAAATTATATATTGTTCTAACTTTCTTCTGATTTAGCTGTATATAGACATATTTTTGGTGTATTTATTCAATCATTTCACTTCGTATGTAGGCCATATTGAAATATCCAAAACATGTTACGTTTGTGAACGGAGAGAGTTGTTGTTTATTAGAAAAATGGCAGATGTAGCAATCAAAGGAGTTTGATTATGATACTCCTAGTAAAAATTAAACGTTTCTTGTCCGTTTTCTGTTCCACACAGCTAGATACTAGGGTATGGCTACATGGGGTCAATGAGTTCATTGAGAAAACAGTAACATGCGTACCGTTCATTCTTGAGGGATGATCTGAGACGTTCGCTAATTCCGGGTTGTGTGGCTTGACCATGACCAGGCTCGCCATTTTGTCGTGTCACTCCATCAATATGGACTTTCTTGCCCTTGTCGTTAACACTAGTTACAAAGGAAAATGGGAAAACCAACCCCAGATTAGTTCAGTGAGACAGTCAAAATCTTATAAAAAATAACAGATATTGCAGCGCGAATTGCATGGACTAATCTATCCGTTTCCTGAAACATGTCTTCTTTGTCTATCTTAATGACGTTAGCAATTAAGATATCGCAGTTTCGAAATAAGATTGAACTAACATTAGTTCAAAACTGCAACACTTATTTGGGATGGGAGGGAGTAGTATGTATGAAGAAAATAAATCAGCTAGTATAGAAAAGCTAGTCACCTTTGCTCGCCATTTTGTGATATCTCTTCATCATTCACACTAGTCCCGGATACTTGCTTGAGTATCTCCTCGAGAACCTCGTCATGACTCTTCCCCGCGGCCTCGACCCGAGCGCGCACCCTGAACTGCGCACTCACATCTTCATGGAAGTAAACTTTGTCGGCAAGGAGAGTCTTACCCAAGCCACCGAAGCCAGAGATGGAGATCACCTTGAGCTGCTTACTTTCCGGATCGCTATCGGATTTCTTCACCAGGTACAGAAGTTCCTTGATTGGACCGTCCATGTCTACCGGATCAGCACAGGACGGTTTTACAACTCGGAAGTCACCTCCAGAATATGATTGTCCATGTCCAGAAGCTCCAGTACTTCCTTCTTTTCTTGAGGTCGTTGTTTCTACTCCGATGGATTTCCCTGGGCCTTTATAATCCACTTCCAGTTTTTCGGATCTTTCCTTGAGGCGAGGAATCTTCCTAAGAAGCTCTGCACGCGTTCTTGTCGTCTCCGCGATATGGCAGCTGTCTATGCAGTCCTCCATTTCATTTGCCACGCGTCTGAGGTCTGCAATATGCTCATCCAGGGTTCCCCCAATATCCTTGAAACGTTCGCGCATGGCGCGGTATTCTCGAATCTTCCCCAGGATATGCTTATGCTGCAGCTTCAAGGAATCGACTGCATCTCGAAGATCTGGCTTTTGCCAACAGCATGCCCACCAGATCTTCGGCAGGATGAAGGTCGTGACGGAGCCGAGTGAGGCCCCATAGCTATCCATCTCGATCTCGCCTTCTTAGATTAGCTAGTTTACTTGGCAAAGTGGGCTTTGGTGTGTTGCCGGAGGTGAAAAGAACAAGCTTTGGATAGCGAGGAGCAAAGGCGACATATGAGCCGGCCGTGTTCAGGTCTGAGGTGCGCGCGCGCGCACACACACACTCTCTCTCTCTCTCTCTCTCTCTTATCTTCTCACCTCCCTCCCAGCGTGAAGGCACTCCACGCTTTCTCTCCCTCTCTCTTTCTCTTATCATCTCACCTCCCTCCCAGCGTGAAGGCCCTCCACACACACTCTCCCTCTCTCCCTCTCTTATCTTCTCACCTCTCTCCCAGCGTGAAGGCCCTCCACACACTCTCTCCCTCTCTCCCTCTCCCCGTATTATTTGGGGATAGGATAGGACCCATGCGCAATGTCTGTATTAGATTGCATACGTTGTCATACAAAAAGAAAACTCCCTCGCAAAAAAATAAAAAAAAAACTACAGAAAATTGAAACTATTTACTCATATCTTAATGGCTAACGTCACAGTTATCATCTTGCAGAAACTGATAATACTTGACTACGACTTGTAGATATCCTATATACTCCTACCTAAGAAGTTCACCCCCACTACCTGATTTATCTTAACATGCAAGCTGTCCACGTCAGCAAACAGTTTTCAAACAGCAACCAGTCGATCTTTTTTTCGTGCCGGATGCATTATTCTTCTGGCATACGAGAAGGCCCATCTGCCAATGGCGTATGTCTTCTAGCCCTTCACGATTCCCATCTTCTCCCCTTCTCCCCGCAATCAATTTCCCCACCAGGAACGCACATAAAAACGGATGGGGGGTGCGAGCGATCTTCTGCCTTCACCACCCAAAGAAGGATCTTATTTCCCCCTTCGCCCCAATCTTCTTCATCCATCAGCACCACCATAGCTGGGTGTCTGCGCTCCTTCGCTTCCACCATTGGCGCCCAGCTCCTTCCACTACCACATGTGTTGGAAGGGACAAACTGGAGCCGTCACAGCTCCGCCATGGATAATCTGTATCTCTCAACGGGTACACAGTCATGAATGCAAGTTGAATCCCCTGACTCATCTCCTTCATGGATCACGTGGGTTGGATGAGACAAATCTGGAACCATGGCATGCACCACCGCGGCACCCGCAGACGCTGCTCAGCGAATCCGAATCCCTCTACTGGTACGCCTTCGTCCCTTACGAGCTTCTCACTGCTGTATCCTGAATCAGGTTCCTGATGGTGTGTTTATTAATCCCTAATCCATGGATTTTTACTTCTTATCCGTTCAGTTTCTTCATGTACCAGATTCAAGGTATTTAGATTTAATTGGGGAAAGCGGTCAGTGTCTTCTGGTCTGCAATTAATTGGCTACACCGGCATATATATATTATAGATGATTTATTTTGTTGAAACATACTATAAGCTGTCGGATGCTTTGCTGTTAATATTCATTGAGCCTGTCATCTAATCTTGATCTGCGACCTCCTTATTCTCAGTCAGGTTTGTTCTAGCTATAGTAGATTAGATGTATGTAAAATTGTACTCTTTGTCATGTTTTTTTTTTGCAGGAATGGCATTGCTATAGATGAAACCAAATTAATTTACCATGTATGTTCTCCACATATTCCTCGAATAGTTTATATCGTCTGGGGCTGGAGCATAGCATTGATGTACTTTTGTTCAATCATATATATGCTTATGATGAGGTTAGTTTGTTTGCAAACAGGCATGACTAGCGGACATATAGTTGAATAAAGATACTACTACACTTTTTAATGGAAATGAACTTGATCTGTAACAGTATATTCCACTTTACCTAATCTACATGATGCAAATGGAAATTGAATATAGTCCGTATGTTCCTTTATTTATTATTACATGATTTTCTAGATTTTTTTATGTCTAAGTAGTGATGACTTCGCTCAAAATTTCTCACTATTTTTGCCCTTTTTGTGGTCACTCACACATGTAATCTCAAATTACTAGATTGACACCAACACAAGTTCATTCCATCATATTAGCCTTCTAATGGTTTTCACTACAGAATATATAATGTAGGATCTCTTTGTTAGATTATATCGGTGCTTGCAGTTGCACACAGAACGTGAGAACCAAACAATTGTGGGACATTTCCTTGCCATTTATTTTGCAAATTAAGTTAGGCTCTTACGTTGTTGATTATTATTCCTGCTGACATCCATGATCATGAGCCATCCATTTTGATACTATATAGCCATGTGTTATTTTTTAGCGAATACATAGCTATAATTCCGGCAGCAACGCGCGGGGTATCATCTAGTTTTTGCTGTGCAGGTTGTAGTACTGTCTAAGAGGTAATTACATTGGGAGTTATAGAACTTGCACACAATTTTTAGTTTGATGCACAAACTTATAAAATACGTTTATCGTAAATTTTTTTTATAAAATACGTGATTGCCGTCATCTAACTTATCGTCTTATTCAAATACGGTCATATTTTTCCTATGCGGGCGTATCTGATGCCCGCGTGGCGTACGAGAGCATGGCAAAGGCTCACTGCCTGATAATAGTGGCGGAATCAGTTTTTTTTTTGTAGAAAACACCCTTAGAATTTATTCATTTATTTAATTTCGTTTGTTAGAGATAAATAGATATAAGAGTGCTATATATTAAAAAAATTAGCTTCTTGCAAAAAACACTTGTTTTATAGCCGGCATTGGGACACTTAATTTTGAAACTAGACAACAACAAAAATGGCATAAGAACTGACAAAAAAATTCGGTTGATCCCTTTATACCACCACCTGAATCTCTTTCTCATATATCAAAGGGCAAAAACACCCTCAGCAGCCAGTTTTGCCGGCAAGTTTACATTGAGGGGATGTGCAGGGGGTAGAGACCAGGGAAGACCCGCTCATTTTGAGCGGGGGAGGGCTACATACATAACCGGAGAGACCTAGGCAACACTAGGCACACCAAACCAGACATCCACATGCTCTCGGCGGCCTTCCTTGAACTGCGACCGCCAGAGCCCAACGTCATCCCAGCAGTCCTTGAGGGTGGCCGCCAGAAACGGCGAGCCCTCCCTGAACACGATGACATTTCGCCTCTTCCAAAGACGCCAACAGCACAGGAGAACGAAAGCTGATAGCAATGCAGTGCCGACCACAGGGGAGGCGTCGAAGAGATGGACTCCCTGACCGTGGCACCCTCCGGCGACAGGCCGACGCATTGCCAGAACTGCCGGGCGAACGGGCACCCGAAGATGAGATGATGGGCGGTCTCCAACTCAGCCGCGCAGCACGGGCACCTAGCCTCCACCGCCGCGAGGACGGTCTTTCGCAACAGGACGTCCTGCGTATGAATACGCGCCAAGGTGAGCACCAACCAGCCAAAGAACTTCACACGCGATGGCGTCGGGGAGGCCCAGAGGAAGCCAGCGTTGAGCACCTCGACCCCTCCAAAGCGGCCGAGCGCTTACGCCGCGCGGGCGGAGAACTTGTCCTTGGAGTCAGAACAAAGAGTAGCTATCCGCGTGTCCGGCTGCCCCTCCCTGGCATCACCCCCCATGAGGTTCTGGACGACGGCACAATCCCTCTCCGCCATCGGGCTGAGGTGGGGGACAAGCAGGGCACGCAAGCCGCGACGGCGAGCTTCCCTCACCGTGACCTTCGGGCAGGCAGCGTGGGAGAACAGGGCAGGGAAGGCACACCCCAGCGGCCCACAAGGGAGCCACCAGTCATGCCAGGACGAGGTCCTCCGCCCATTCCCCACTTGCACACGCGTGAGCGCACGGTACGCTGGCATCAGCTGTTTGAGGGCACCCCGGTGGTCACCGCCGCGGGGCGAGAGGCCAGGCGCCAAGAGCGAACGCTCACCCAGCTGGGTCCAAATCCATGACGCCGAGAGCAAAGGAGTTGCCATGTGTAGGCGGTGAAGATTCTTGAAGAGTAGGCAGTCGTTCTGGACCTCTAGCGCCCACTACTAGCAAAAGAGCTATAAATAATATGGACACTAACGGCGCACCATGTATGTGGTGCACTATTGCTATATAGCAATGGCGCACCACATACAGGTGCGCCATTAGTAATATATTATTAATGGCGCACCTGGTGTGTGGTGCGCCATTGTAATTTTGAAAAAAAATAAAAAAAATTATTACTAATGGCACATCATGGAATAGTGCGCCATTACTAGTTGACATAGTAACGGCACACCACACCCACCATGCGCCATTAGTAGTTTTGAAAAAAAATTGTTAGTAATGACGCACTGTCCACTCGTGCGCCATTACTAAGTTTTGTTCAAAAAAAATTCAATTTTTTTTACTTTTTTTTCAAAACTAGTAATGGCGTACCGTGGGTTTGGTGCGCCATTACTAGTTTAACTAGTAATGGCGCATCACTCCCACGGTGCGCCATTACTAACTTGGCCCAAAAATTCCACCGAATGCACCCCCCTTGGACCGCCTTTTCAGTTTAAAAAAATAAAAGAAAATGATGGAAATGTCAAAAAAATAAAAAAAATAAGTTTCCCATGTGATATGTGGTCTACTTGTTGGGAAAATTTACAAATATGAATTTCGACTTTATTTGCAAAATCTCTCTGGAATTTGTAAAATGGGCATAACATAACTTTTGCATACGAACTCGGATTAAAAAGTTTTTTATATGAAAAATCATCTACTCGAAAAGCTACATCCGAATTTAACTGGGGGAACCCCGTTAAACATTTTCAAAATCCCCAAAACCTAACAGAAAAAAGTTACGGGGCTTTTAAGATCTAGAGGGAAAAAATGAAAAAAATGAAAAAAAATTCAAACTTACTAGTGGCGCACCGTTTGCAAGGTGCGCCAGTAGCAACAGAAAAGAAAATTGGTTTTGAAAAAAAAATCAATTTTTTTTCAAAATATGATACGTAATATGACCGGGAAGTTTGAAATATTTTTTCTAAATTTCATCATACTCATGGACATGAACAAAGTCCTAGACATCAACAAGGTTTAATAGGATTGATATGATAGATATATCAACTAGTTCCTGTGAAGTGAGCTGGTGCTGGAGTTGGATAGAATTGCGAAGTTAAGCGAGCTCGGGCTGGAGTAGTGTGAGGATGGGTGACATTCCGGGAAGTTTGACCACAGAGTGCGATTTGACTTGAGATTAAGCATATTGACCTGAGATTAAGAAAAAAATTCTGAAATTTTGCCATTAGTATACCAGATGCTAATGGCGCACGAGTGGTGCGCCATTAGTAAAAAATTCTAATGGCGTGATGCTATTAGTAGTGCGCCATTAGTAGCGAAAACAGGTGCGCCACTAGCACCCCTTTTCCTAGTAGTGCCCTGACCGAGCCTTGGCTCGGCACACGCGATCCCACGCGACCAGGCATTCTGCACCCGAGGCACGGTCGGCGACGTTCCACAGAAACGCGCGCCACAGCTTGTCAAGCGCATCGAACACCGCCGACGGCAGGCGCATGGCCGCCATGGCATAGGTCAGGACGGAGTCGAGCACCGCGTTGATCAGCACCAGGCGCCCAGCTGGGGACAGGAGCCGCGCCCGCCACCCCGCCAGGTAGCGGTCCACCTTGGCGATCATAGGCGTGAAGTCCTCCAGCCTGAGCTTGTCGCAGGCGAGGGGCAGCCCGAGGTAGTTCTGGGGAAGGAGCCGACGGCGCACTGGAACTCTCATATTACAGTGCTACTCATCACTTTGTTGTAGATATTTAATCTCCAGGTGTGGTTAAATTGACAACTAAATTTCTAATACTTACAAATATTATTTAGCTCCCCTTTTGTCGAATTTATATATTTGGGTTGAATACTCTACCCTCGAAAACTGTTGCGATCCCATATACTTGTGTGTTATCAAGACCTTTTTCTGACGCTCACTGGTGCGCCTCGGTCCTAAACAAACGGTTTTTTACCCCTTTCCGCGACGGTATTTGGAACCGTCGCCAAGTGAGTGTGTGCGACAGGGTGTCCTTCCCACACAACCCAGAAACCGTCGGGGATAGACCCTCCTAGGAACCAGGCTGGGGCCGTGTGCGATCGGGCGAGGCATCGAAACCCAATCATTTCCATAGGTATGTATATCCCACACGGTGAATCTCAGAAATCATTTCCGTATGTATGTACATCCCACACGGTGAATCCCAGAAATAATTTTCATAGGTATGTACATCCCACACGGTAATCTGAGAAAATCATTTTCGTTGATATGTACATCCCACACGGTGAATCCCAGAAAAACATTTCCGTTCGTATATATATCACACACAGTCAATCCAAGGAATACGTTTCCGTTCTTATGTACGTCCCATACAGTTAGTCCACGGAAAACGTTTCCGTTCGGACGTAAATCCAAGACAGTTTTATGTGTAGGCTCGTGTGTGAAAGGTGTAACTATCACACACGGTCTTCCTTGGTTAACTGTTTGCTTTTATCAACTATATCACACACGATTTGATGAAGAAAACTATGTGGCATTGGGCTATCCATCGCAACCGCTTTTACTGCTAGAACCGTTTACAAAGGTCCATGACACATTTAGCAGGTTTATTAGTTTACAATTAATAATTCCAGTATTACGTAAATTCACATTTCATATCGAACAGCTGTTTGCCAATTTCATATCAGGCACATAAATATATTATAACATCACAGTACGGTAGCTACATGAAAACAGCACAGTACAACACATGGCTAGTTCAACTTCATAAGAACAATATATTCATTTCCCTAATCGAGATCACCCAGGCTCGTCTTATCCACCTCTGCTTTCAGTTCAGTATGAACCCGTTCTGCACGGGACAACTGGGAAAGTGCCTCCTCCTTCGCCAACACCATCTTAGCATAGCGACAGTGTTTGGATAACAGCAAATTGATACTAACAGGTGTGTACATTCACAAATTTAGTAACATAGAACTAATAGCACTAAGGCCGTCTGTAGAACTAATAGTAACATACAAATTTAGTAACAGCCATGCCAAAAACCGGTGTAAAGAGAACTGTTGCTACATCTCGCACCGGTGCCCTGAACTGGCGAACCGATGTAGCGGGAAAAAAATTAGTAACAGCCATGCCAAAACTGGTGTAAAGACAACTGTTGCTACATCTCGCAGTGGTGCCCTGAACTGGCGAACCGATGTAGCGGGAAAAAAATTAGGGACCCGGACTCCGGAGCATTTATGGCATGAAGGAACTAGGCATTGGAGCAACTACGTGCTTCGGAGTCCGGGTCCCTAATTTTTTTCCCGCTACATCGGTTCGTCAGTTCAGGGCACCGGTGCGAGATGTAGCAACAGTTGTCTTTACACCAGTTTTGGCATGGCTGTTACTAAATTTGTATGTTACTATTAGTTCTATTAGTTCTATGTTAGTTGAAAGAAATTACTAGTCAAGTTGAAAGAATTCTTTTTCATATGTCTCCAACTAGGATAGAGATGATCTAAAAAAATTACTAGTCAAGTTGAAAGAAAAAAAATTGAATGCTAGAATGAAATGTGATCCTTGATATGTCTCCAACGTATCTATAATTTTTCATTGTTCCATGCTGTTTTATTATCAATCTTGGATGTTTTATAATCATCTTATAGTCATTTTATGACATTTTTTGGTACTAACCTATTGACATAGTGCCAAGTGCCAGTTGCTATTTTTTGCATGTTTTTTACATCGCGGGAAATCAATATCAGACGGAGTCCAAATGCCACGAAACTTTACGGAGATTTTTTATGGACCAGAAGGAAGATACTGGGCGTTGGTTGCACCAGGGGGAGTCCCGAGGAGGGTACAACCCACCAGGGCGCGCCACCCACCTCAGGTGCCCGCAGGACTACCTCTTTGCTCTATAAATACCCAAAAAATCCCAGAATCCTAGGGGAGTCGACGAAATATTCATCCAGCCGCCACAGAGTCCAGAACCACCAGATCCAATCTAGATACCATCTCGGATGGGGTTCACCACCTCCGTTGGTGCCTCTCCGATGATGCGTGAGTAGTTCTTTGTAGACCTTCAGGTCTGTAGTTAGTAGCTAGATGGCTTCCTCTCTCTCGCTGAATTCTCAATACAATGGTCTCTTCGAGATCCATATGATCTAACTCTTTTTGCGGTGTGTTTGTTGGAATCTGATGAACTTTGAGTTTATTATCAGTTATATCTTTTTATATCCTTGAAAGTTATTTGAGTTTCTTTGATCTCTTATATGCATGATCTCTTATAGCCTCGTATTTCTTCTCCGATATTTGGGTTTTGTTTGGCCAACTTGATCTATTTATCTTGCAATGGGAAGAGGTGCCCAGTAGTGGGTTCGATCTTACAATGCTTGATCCCAGTGACAGAAAGGGAAACGACACGTATGTATCGTTGCTACTAAGGATAAAACGATGGGTTCTATCTCTACATAGATAGATCTTGTCTACGTCATGTCATCGTTCTTATTGCATTACTCCGTTTCTCCATGAAATTAATACGTTAGATGCATGATGGATAGCGGTCGATGTGTGGAGTAATAGTAGTAGATGCAGGCAGGAGACGGTCTACTAATCTTGGACGTGATGCCTATGTAATAATCATTGCCTGGATATCGTCATGATTATTTGAAGTTCTATCAATTGCCCAACAGTAATTTTTTTACCCACCATTTGCTATTTTTCTCGAGAGAAGTCACTAGTGAAACCTACGGCCCCCGGGTCTTCTTTCTCATATATTTAATTTGTGATCTATTTTATTTTCTCTTTTTATTTAGATCTATTAAACCAAAAATACAAAAATACTTGCTGCACTTGATTTTATTTGCAATATATTTATTCAATCTAGTACAACTTTCTCCCGTCAACGTGCCAATTTCTAGCGCCGTTACCCGAAAGGGATTGACAACCCCTTTAACACGCCAGGTTGCGAGTGGTTGTTATTTGTGTGCAGGGGCTGTTTACATTGTGTTGCTTGGTTCTGCTACTGGTTTAGTAACCTTGGTTTCATATCTAAGGGAAATACCTACCGTCTCTGTGCTGCATCATCCCTTCCTCTTAGGGGAAGTATCGACGTAGCTTCAAGCGACATCAAAAGGAATTTCTGGCGCCGTTGCCGGGGAGGATCTTAAACATATACCAGGTTCCTAATCACAAATCTCATCTGGTCGCAATTTACGTTATTTTCCATTTGCCTCTCATTTTCCTCTCCCCCACTCCACAAAAATTTGCCGTTTTATTCTCCTTTTTTTCGCCGATCTCTTGTCTCTAGTCCCGATGGCTAGCGTCCCTACTACTCCTTTTTCACTAGATTTTGAAGTTCTTTACTTCAAGAAAAGACAAGGAGAAAATTTGAAAGATGCCTGGTATAGGCTTATGGAATCGTATCGTATTTCCAATCTAAAGGGGGACGCTAAGGTTTTGCTTCGTAATTTTTACATAGGATTGGCTTTGCATCATAGACAACTTCTGGATTTTGCCGCTAAAGGAAATTTTATTGAACTTGATGCAAACGCTTCCTATGAAATTTTGGAAGGAATTTTGGGAATTCCTCCTCAAAAGAAGGGGTTTTCCTTTACCCCTGAGGGAGTTCAAATGTTGGACAAACTTGATGATTTGCATAAACGTATGGTTGAAATACAGAAATATAATGAACCCCACAAGCACCTCAATGGTAGTATCAATCGCGTGAATATTTTGATTACTCTTTGCAACAAGCGATTGGATTTGGATATTAAGATTGTTTCTTTTCCGGAGAATTTAGGGAAGAGTAAAGAGCCTCCCGGGTTTCAGTAAACCCTTACAAAAGTTGCCAAAACTTCGGAAGATAAAACTTAGATCCTTGCTTTATGCCTAGCTAAGGGTGTAAAACAATAACGCTTGTTGGGAGGCAACCCAATGAATAAAATTTATTTTTGCTTTTTGCTTTCTGTTCTTGAGTGTTTGCACAATTATGCTACTGGTATGATTGTGTTTTTTGTGTTTAATTAGTGTTTGTGCCAAGTAAAGCCCTTGTGATCTTCTTGGGTGATAGTTGTTTGATCTTGCTGAAAAACAGAAACTTTGGTGCTCGCGAAAATAATTGTTAAAAATCACCAGGACATGATAAATACCAATTCTTTTTGTAGTAGATCAATATACAAATTACACTGGTCTTCCTAATTGTCAGTGTACTAGAGTAGGGGTACCCTAGTATCCCGAACTTGTGCACGGGTAGTCGCAGCATCCCGCGGCAAGGCTTGCCGGGTGACCGCCAAGGTCCTGTGTGGTTCCTTTGGAGCCATTCAAGAACAAAGTATTCAAGCCAAGGAGACAAGTCCCCGCCAAGCTGAGCTTGCCGGGAAGGCCACTCAAGGCACAAGACCTCGACGAGAGGAGCTTGCCGGGAAGGCCAACCAAGGCATCTCAAGGAACTTGCCGCGACGCGCCACGCGTCCCGGCAAGGCCCGATGAGCAGCAAGCTCCCGGACGCGACAAGACAACGGCCGCGGCAAGGCGCTTGCCGCGGCAAGCTACCACTCTGTACCCGCGCTCCAGCACATCCACCAACGTGTCGCTCTGGGACCCTTCCAGGCATACGTGGCGGGAGGCTGTGCAGCCAGAGGTGCGCTGTGGCAAGCGGCGCTGACAAGATCGCCATCGTGGCGAGCGGTGGCGTCCCTGACGGTCCCTTTTTGCACTGTTTGGGCGACGCAGATGGGCATTTAATGCCCTTGTCCCCTGCCATCAGGGTTAGGTATGATACACTGTACAGGTAGCTGTACCAACCGCAACACCTTTCCATTTTTACCCTTGTCTACGTTGCCACCTGTCGGTGACCCCTTGAACATATAAAAGGAGGCCCATGCGCAACGTAGAAGGGGAGGAACAGGAGAACACTCATGCTCGATCTCGTTAGCTGCTGGTGTGTACTGTAGCATTCAGCGCTCCCGAGCAAAAACTCAATACAAACCACAAAGCAGGAGTAGGGTCTTACGCATCCATGCGGCCCGAACCTGGGTAAACTGCTCGTGTGCTTCGCCTCGATTTGCTCTTCGTGCGATCTCCGCCCCCGCCGAACCGAAAGGGGCTCGGTCCGCCGGTCCCCATAGGTGCTCGTGGATCAGTTTCCCCGACACTAATTGTTCAGAATTTTTGGAGCTACAGAAGTATTCGAAAGTTTCAGATTGCTACAGACTATTCTGTTTTGACAGATTCTGTTTTCTTTGTGTTGTGTGCTTATTTTGATGGCTCTATGGTTTTCTTTGATGAGTTTTCGCCATAGAGAAGTTGGAATACAGTCAATATAATACAAAAACAAAATATGAATTGGTTTCATACAATACTTATAGTAGTGGTTTGCTTTCTTATACTAACAGACTAACAAAGGATTTGTTGAGTTTTGTGTGATTGAAGTTTTCTAGTTTTGGGTTATCTTACGATGGATGAATGATACGTCTCCAACGTATCTATAGTTTTTTATTGTTCCATGCTATTATATTATCTGTTTTGGATGTTTATGGGCTTTATTAAACACTTTTATATTACTTTTGGAACTAACCTATTAACCCAGAGCCTAGTGCCAGTTTTTGTTTTTTCCCTTGTTTCAGTGTTTCGCAGAAAAGGAATATCAAACGGAGTACAAACGGAATGAATCCTTTTGGAGAGTTATTTTTGGAACGAAAGCAATTTAGGGGACTTGGAGTGCACGTCAGGGAAGCAACGAGGGAGGCACGAGGCAGGGGGGCGCGCCCACCCCCTAGGCACGCCCTCCACCCTCGTGGGCCCCTCGTGGCTCCCCTGACCGACTTCTTTCGCCTATATATATATATATATATATATATATATATATATATATATATATATATATATATATATATATATATATATATATATATATATATATATATATAAAACAATCGGCGAACAGAATAGATCGGGAGTTCCGCCGCCGCAAGCCTCTGTTGCCACCAAAAACCAATCGGGACCCTGTTCCGGCACCCTGCCGGAGGGGGGCGGGAACCCTCACCGGTGGGCATCTTCATCATCCTGGCGCTCTCCATGACGAGGAGGGAGTAGTTCACCCTCGGGGCTGAGGGTATGTACCAGTAGCTATGTGTTTGATATCTCTCTCTCTCTCTCTCTCTCTCGTGTTCTTGAGGTGGTACGATCTTGATGTATCGCGAGCTTTGCTATTATAGTTGGATCTTATGATGTTTCTTCCCCTCTACTCTCTTGCAATGGATTGAGTTTTCCCTTTGAAGTTATCTTATCGGATTGAGTCTTTAAGGATTTGAGAACACTTGATGTATGTCTTGCGTGGGATACCCATGGTGACAATGGGGTATTCTATTGATTCACTTGATGTATGTTTTGGTGATCAACTTGCGGGTTCCGCCCATGAACCTATGCATAGGGGTTGGCACACGTTTTCATCTTGACTCTCTGGTAGAAACTTTGGGGCACTCTTTGAAGTACTTTTGTGTTGGTTGAATAGATGAATCTGAGATTGTGTGATGCATATCGTATAATCATACCCACGGATACTTGAGGTGACATTGGAGTATCTAGGTGACATTAGGGATTTGGTTGATTTGTGTCTTAAGGTGTTATTCTAGTACGAACTCTATGATGGATTGAACGGAAAGAATAGCTTCATGTTATTTTACTACGTACTCTTGAATAGATAGATCGGAAAGGATGACTTTGAGGTGGTTTCGTACCCTACCATAATCTCTTCGTTTGTTCTCCGCTATTAGTGGCTTTGGAGTGACTCTTTTTTGCATGTTGAGGGATAGTTATATGATCCAATTATGTTATTATTGTTGAGAGAACTTGCACTAGTGAAAGTATGAACCCTAGGCCTTGTTTCCTAGCATTGCAATACCGTTTACGCTCACTTTTACCACTTGCTACCTTGCTGTTTTTTATATTTTCAGTTTACAAAAACCTATATATACCATCCATATTGCACTTGTATCACCATCTCTTCGCTGAACTAGTGCACCTATACAATTTACAATTGTATTGGGTTTGTTGGGGACACAAGAGAATCTTTGTTATTTGGTTGCAGGATTGCTTGACAGAGACCATCTTCATCCTACGCCTCCCACGGATTGATAAACCTTAGGTCATCCACTTGCGGGAAATTTGCTACTGTCCTACAAACCTCTACACTTGGAGGCCCAACAACGTCTACAAGAAGAAGGTTGCGTAGTAGACATCAAGCTCTTTTCTGGCGCCGTTGCCGGGGAGGTGATTGCTTGAAGGTATATCTTTAGATCTTGCAATCGAATCTTTTTGTTTCTTGTTTTAGCACTAGTTTAGTTTATAAAAGAAAACTACCAAAAAAATGGAATTTAGTTACCTCATACGCTTCATCTTTTTAATATCTTTCGTGAGTATTATGGGAAGGAAAATGGTGCCAAAGTGTTAGAAGAAGAATCCATTAAAATGTTTGGCACTAAATCTTGGAATGATGAGCATGATTGCAATGTTGTTAATATGAACTCCTTGAATATCCATGGTACTAATGATGATTGCACTAGTCATGATGAAAATATCTCTTATAAATATGTCAATTTTTGTGGAGTGCATTGGGTTTGCATGTACACACCAAATAGGGAAGATAGATATTGCAAGAGGCATAATCATTTAGAAACTAAATTTTTGCAAAAAGGCTAGATGTTTGTGCTGAAAATTTAAATTTTCTTAGCCGTACTTCTGAACTTTGCAATGAACGGGGTCATTTAACTATCGGATGCAAATTGTTTCATGATAATCTTGTCCCAAAATTGTGATGAATTGATTTCCCTTGCACATTATAATGAACTTAGTTTTCTTATGGGTCACGAAGAAATGAAACGTATAACTAACTATCTTCCAGAATTTGCCCGTGATAAACTTCTTAATTTTGATCTAGAGGAAATTTATATGTATTGTGCGGTGAATTGCATTGAAAATCCTTATATTTCCAATTACATAAAGAATAGAAAGCAAATAGAAGATGAAGATAATACAAATGAAAGGGAAGAGGCTTCCCAATATCCTCCTATTATTTCTTATGATGAACCAGGTAACGAGGAGGAGCTTTCTATTCAACAAATCTCATCAATAAGGAGCTCAAAAAAGAGGGATAAACCCGCACATGATGTGAAGAAGAAAAAGAAAAAACTGAGAAGCAAAGGTAAAAAGGTATCCCTCCTAAATGATGTTGCTCCTACTACTCATTGTGATGATGATAATTGCTATACTATTGGTGCTATCCATACTATTAATGATGAGAGTGATTATGCTTATGATATGAAAAGGCCCAAGCTTGGGCATGCTATGTTTGATGAAGGTGATGTTTTTGAGAATATATTTTCTGCAATTAATGTTTGTCCCAAGCTTTGGGATGCTACGTTTAATGAAGATGATATTTTTAGCCTCCCAAGTTTTGATATGCAAAGTTGTTATGATGATAGCATGCCTTCTACCTATGACGATTATATTGATGAAAGTGGGTTTGGAAGAGTGTCAACTTTAGGAAGTAGTGATCCCACTATTTTGGAGGATGTTGAATCTTATTGTGATAATTATGAAAGTGGATTTGGAGAGGTCATGACTTTATTTACTGATGAATCCACTATTTTGGAAGAGGTTTCAATTGATTATGATGAGAACAAAGTTGCTACTTATGATGATTATTGTGATGAAACTTATGCTATAAAAAGTATTGATGATTATATTCATAAAAGTTGTCATGATTATGATTACCCTTTTTCTGAACATTACTCTTTTAATGTGGAAACAATTTATAGTATTCGGGTTTCTTATGATACTCCCACTATTCCGAATGAGAAGAATTTTGCTTATGTGGAGAGTAATAAAATTTCTATGCTTTGCATCATGAAAAGAATGCTTTAGGTGCTGGTTATATTGTTGAATTCAGTCATGATGCTACTAAAAATTATTATGAGGGAGGAATATATGCTTGTAGGAATTGCAATAATATCAAGTTTCCTCTCTATGTGTTGAAAATCTTGAAGCTATGCCTGTTTTGCTTTCCTATGCTAGTTGATTATTGTTCCCATAAGTTGTTTTCTCACAAAATCCCTATGCATAGGAAGTGGGTTAGACTTAAATGTGCTAGTCATATTCTTCATGATGCTCTCTTTATGTTTCAATTCTTATCTTTTATGTGAGCATCGTTGAAATCGTCATGCCTAGCTAGGGGCGTTAAATGATAGCGCTTGTTGGGAAGCACCCAATTTTATTTTAGTTTCTTGCTTTTTGGTTCTGTTTAGTAATAAATAATCCATCTAGCCTCATTTATAGATGTGGTTTCATGTTTTAATTAGTGTTTGTGCCAAGTATGACCAATAGGATCTTCTTGGATGATAGTTATTTGATCTTGCTGAAAATTCCAGAAACTTTCTGTTCACGAAAACAATTGTTAAAAATCACCAGAATGTGATAAAATACTGATTCCAATTGAATTATATCAATAAAAAAATTATCTAGGGCGTCCTATTTTGGTAGAAGTTTTGGAGTCCCAGCAGTATACGTTTGATACAGATTACTACAGACTGTTCTGTTTTTAACACATTCTATTTTCTATGTATTGTTTGCTTATTTTGATGAATCTATGAGTAGTATCGGAGGGTATGAACTATAGAGAAGTTCGAATACGGTAGATATTACACCAATACTAATTTAGAATGAGTTCATAACAGTACCTAAGTGGTGATTTATTTTCTTATACTAACGGAGCTTACGAGTTTTCTGTTAAGTTTTGTGTTGTGAAGTTTTCAAGTTTTGGGTAAAGATTCGATGGACTATGGAATAAGGAGTGGCAAGAGCCTAAGATTGGGGATGCCCAAGGAACCCCAAGGTAATATTCAAGGATAACCAAGAGCCTAAGCTTGGGGATGCCCCGGATGGCATCCCTCTTTCGTCTTCGTTCATCGGTAACTTTACTTGGAGCTATATTTTTATTCACCACATGATATGTGTTTTTCTTGGAGCATCATTTTATTTTCTTTAGCTTTGCTTGATGTTTGAATAATATCCCAAGATCTGAAATCCTTAAAAGTTAGAGAGTCTTCACATAGTTGCATAATTATTCAACTACTCATTATCTTCACTTATATCTTTCGGAGTAATTTGTTGTTTGCTCTAGTGATTCACTTATATCTTTTAGAGCACGACGGTGGCTTTATTTTGAAGAAATATATGAACTCTCATGCTTCACTTATATTATTTTGAGAGTCCTAAACGGCATGGTAATTTGCTTTGGTTATGAAACTAGTCCTAATATGATGGGCATCCAAGAGGGATACACTAAAAACTTTTATATAAAAGTGCATTGAATACTATGAGAAGTTTGATTCTTTATGATTGTTTTGAGATATGAAGATGGTGATATTAGAGTCATGCTACTTGAGTAGTTGTGAATTTGAGAGATACTTGTGTTAAAGTTTGTGATTCCCGTAGCATGCACGTATGGTGAACCGTTATGTGATGAAGTCGGAGTGAGGGAGTCCTGGATTAGGGGGTGTTCGGATAGCCGGACTATACCTTCGCCGGACTCCTAGACTATGAAGATACAAGATTGAAGACTTCGTCTCGTGTCCGGAAGATTCTTTCCTTGGCGTGGAAGGCAAGCTAGGCGTGCGGATATTCAAGATCTCCTACCAATGTAACCGACTCTGTGTAACCCTAACCCTATCCGGTGTCTATATAAACCGGAGGGTTGTAGTCGGTAGGACAACCATCACAACAATCACAATCATCATAACCATCATCATACTCATAGGCTAGCTTCTAGGGTTTAGCCTCCTTGATCTCGTGGTAGATCTACTCTTGTACTACCCATATCATCAATATTAATCTAGCAGGAGTAGGGTTTTACCTCCATCGAGAGGGCCCGAACCTGGGTAAAATAAAGTGTCTCTTGTCTCCTGTTACCATCCGACCTTGACGCACAGTTCGGGACCCCCTACCCGAGATCCGCCGGTTTTGACACCGACATTGGTGCTTTCATTGAGAGTTCCTCTGTGTCGTCGCCTTTAGGCCCGATGGCTCCTTTGATCATCAGCAACGATGAGGTCCAGGGTGAGACTTTTCTCCCCGGACAGATCTTCGTCTTCGGCGGCTTCGCTCTGCGGGCCAACTCGCTTGGCCATCTAGAGCAGATCGAAAGCTACGCCCCTGGCCATCAAGTCAGGTTTGGAAGCTTAAACTACACGGCAGATATCCGCGGAGACTTGATCTTCGACGGATTCGAGCCACAGCCAAGCGCGCCACACTATCCCGAGGGGCATGATATAGCTCTGCCTCCGAACAGTGTCCTGGAGGCCGCATACGCTCCTGCCCCGATCCTCGACTCGGAGCCCGCTGCGTCCCTTGAAGATGAACGGTTAGACGTCACCTCGGGGGCTGCGATCTTAAAAGCCATTGAGCTGAACGCAAGCCCCGCACTCCGCATGGATCATGACTCCAAGAAGCCGGATTCTTCTCCGAACTCCGAGGCTCCCGCGCCCCTGCCAATCGA
This sequence comes from Aegilops umbellulata, assembly GCA_032464435.1. NCBI lineage: Eukaryota > Viridiplantae > Streptophyta > Magnoliopsida > Poales > Poaceae > Aegilops > Aegilops umbellulata. The sequence continues at coordinate 628,726,998 of CP136055.1, forward strand.
ATCAGATTGGGCGCCTGTAATGGAGTTCACCGCCGCGGACATCTTTCAGTGCTCACCTTTTGGTGATATCCTGAATTCTCTCAAGTCTCTCTCTTTGTCAGGAGAGCCCAGGCCGAACTATGGCCTGCGAGGTTGGGATTCGGACGACGAAGAAATTCAAAGCCCACCCACCACCCACTTAATAGCCACTGTCGATGATCTATCTAACATGCTCGACTTCGGCTCCGAAGACTTCCACGGTATGACGACGAAGGAGGAGACGAACAAGAACCAGCACCCGTAGGGCGCTGGACCGCCACCTCGTCATACGACATATACATGGTGGATGCCCCAAAAGATGGAGATGGCGATGGAACAATGGAGGACGACACTTCGAAAAAGCCTCCAAAACGACGGCGCCAACGGCGCCGCACTAAATCCCGCCACAGCAGAAACGGTGATTCCGGCACGGGAGATAATACTACCTCGAACATTGCCGAAGAACACCAAAACTAGCAAGATTCGGCGCAGGAAGATGGAGAAGACCGCCCTCACGAGGGAACGGCAGAGCGAGAGGTCGAGGACGATAACTACATGCCTCCCTCCGAAGACGAGGCAAGCCTCGGCGACGACGAATTCCTCGTACCATCAGACCCCGCCGAACAAGAGCGCTTTCAACGCAGGCTTTTAGCCATGACAAACAGCCTAAAGAAAAAGCAGCAACAGCTTATAGCTGATCAAGATTTGCTAGCTGACAGATGGACTGAAGTCCTTGCGGCCGAAGAGCATGAACTCGATTGCCCCTCCAAAAATTATCCTAAGCGCAGGCCGCTACCCCAATCAGAGGAGGAAGCACAAGACATGGCAGATCGACCACCTCGCGGCCGCGACAGAGAAGCCTGTCGAACATCCGAACAAACCATGCCCCGCAGCCGCTTCACCAAGGCACGGGAAAACGAACCAGACCTGCGAGACATCCTGGAGGACAAAGCAAGGCAAACAAGATCGATCTATGGATCGCGCGGACGCCCGACGGCACATGATAATTTTCACCCCGGACATAATAAATCCGGCCGGGCCGAACACAACAGGCACAGCTCCTCCGAACTGCGTCGTGACATAGCCCAGTACAGGGGCGCCGCACACCCACTATGCTTCACAGACGAAGTAATGGATCATAGAATCCCAGAGGGTTTCAAACCCGTCAATATCGAGTCGTACGATGGTACGACAGATCCGGCAGTATGGATTGAGGACTATCTCCTCCACATCCACATCGCGCGTGGCGATGATTTGCACGCCATCAAATATTTACCCCTTAAGCTTAAGGGACCAGCCCGGCACTGGCTTAACAGCCTCCCAGCGGACTCAATCGGCTCTTGGGAGGACCTGGAGGCCGCATTCCTCGATAACTTTCAAGGGACCTATGTGCGGCCACCAGACGCCAACAACCTAAGCCATATAATTCAGGAGCCAGAAGAATCGGCCAGACAATTCTGGACACGGTTCCTAACAAAGAAAAATCAGATAGTCGATTGTCCGGATGCAGAGGCCCTAGCGGCCTTCAAACACAACATCCGCGACGAATGGCTGGCTCGGCACCTGGGACAGGAGAAGCCGAAATCAATGGCAGCCCTCACGACACTCATGACCCGCTTTTGCACGAGCGAAGATAGCTGGCTAGCTCGCAGCAACAACTTGTCGAAGAAGCAAGGTAATTCGGATACCAAGGACAAAGATGGCAGGTCACGACAGAACAAACAGAAACGCCGCGTTAGCAGCGACAGCAATGAGGATACGACAATAAATGCCGGATTCAGAGGCCATAAATCCGATCAGCGGAAAAAGACATTTAAAAAGGATACCCAGGGCCCGTCCAGTTTGGACCGGATACTCGACCGCTCGTGCCAGATTCATGGCACCCCCGAAAGGCCAGCCAATCACACCAACAGGGATTGTTGGGTGTTTACGCAGGTAGGCAAGTGAAGAGCCGAACACAAAGACAAGGGGCTGGACAGCGACGACGAGGAGGAGCCCAGGCCGCCGAACAACAACGGACAGAAGGGGTTTCCCCCGCAAGTGCGGATGGTGAACATGATGTACGCGACTCACATTCCCAAGCGGGAGAGGAAGCGTGCGCTACGGGACGTATACGCGATGGAGCCAGTCGCCCCAAAGTTCAACCCATGGTCCTCTTGCCCGATCACCTTCGATCGAAGGGACCACCCCACTAGCATCCGCCACGGCGGTTTTGCCGCATTGGTTCTTGACCCAATCGTTGACGGATTTCACCTTACAAGAGTCCTCATGGACGGCGGCAGTAGCCTGAACCTGCTTTACCAGGATACAATGCGGAAAATGGGCATAGATCCATCAAGGATCAAGCCCACAAGGACGACCTTTAAAGGCGTCATCCCAGGTGTAGAGGCCAACTGCATAGTCTCCATAACACTTGATGTGGTCTTCGGATCTCCGGACAACTTCCGAAGCGAAGAGTTAATCTTCGACATAGTTCCGTTCCGCAGTGGCTATCATGCTCTGTTTGGACGAACCACATTCGCCAAATTCAATGCGGTGCCGCACTACACATATCTCAAGCTCAAGATGCCAGGCCCTCGAGGTGTAATCACGGTCAGCGGAAACACCGAACGCTCCATCCGTACGGAGGAGCACACGGCGGCCCTCACAGCGGAAGTGCAAAGCAGCCTCTTAAGGCAAGTCTCGAGTCCGGCCTCTACAAAGCCGGACAAAGCAAAACGCGCCCGGAGTAACCCGCAGCAAGACCGACTGGCACGATCGGAGCAAGCGTAGCAATACGGCCCCAACCCCAGCCATCGCTACATAGCGGAGCTAGTACCTCGAGTACACAATTACGCCCTTAAAATTCCATGGGCATAGGGGAATGGGCACATCAAACGGCATGCCAACAATACGGCGTCAAACGTACTAGGGGCTGCCGGATTCTTCTCTTCTTTCAGGACTCCATACTCTGGATAAACTGTTCGGCTTCGCCGCCGCACAGACGATACAAGACCCAGGAAAGCAGACATAACAACGCCGCATCATGGAACTCTCAGGTGGTCTCTATTTCGAGCGATATATCTGTTTCTAAATTCCGCGGCCTGCGCCTGGTCAGGACATGTTAAATAGTCTAAAATATCTTTTGCTTATCACACTACTTGTATCGTTCGGCTCGCATAAACAGCCTCTTAATAAACAATGCATAGCTTTTTGTCTATTTTTTGCATTATCATCTTTTAATATACATATGTTTATTCAATAACATGATCGCACCCGTACACCATGGTACGGCAAACCACGCCAGGGGCTTTATTACCCTTTTATCTGGTGTGAGAAGTCCGTCCACTTTCACAAGTGCGGCTCCCCGAACTTATAGCATTATATGCATCGGCTCCGAGTCATGATTTTGGTCATATGTTGGGTTTGCCCGGCTCCTAGATTTTGGTGCCTTACGTTCCGCTATATCGGCTGAGGTAGCACTAGGAGAACCACTGCGATTGTGCCCCAGATCAGGTGGGCGAGCACCTCAGTGGAGAAAGCTAAAACAGACTGTCATGATAAGGCGTGAGACCGGTCGCTGTTCAAGAGGTTTTTTCGAGTCCTTAAAGGCTTATGCCGCTTCGAGCGAGGAGCTGGTTAAGTCCGGCCAAAGGCGTGGATAGCGCCCCGAATTCGGCCTTACAAACTAGGGGCTTCGCCAAAATTTAAAATTATAACGTTCTATGGCTAAGTGAGAGTGTTCAAGCATTATAGTCCGATTGCCTGGTTCGCTGTGCTGAGCGCCTCCCTCGAAGGACCCAACTATGGGAACAAGAGCCCTCAGGTTTATCCCGAACACCCCAGCACTAGTGGCATGGGGGCAGAAGCCGACGACTGGCCATCTCCCAATTTTTGATAAACAGCCGCACAGAAAACAATATTTTAAATTAAATAAGCATTGCTTAGCGCATATGAACAAGTTTTCAGCGCACAGGATACAAACGAGCGAGTTTATTCAAATATTACATCTTTGGTACATTCATCCGCGACAAGGCGAGCTCCAGCAAGAACTTCCTTGTAGTAGTTCTCGGGCTTGCGATGCTCCTTCCACTGCGGCGGCCCGTCCTTCACCAGCTTCTCTCCGTCCAGCTTGCCCCAGTGTACCCTTACACGGGCAAGGGCCCTCCGGGCACCTTCTATGCAGATGGAGCGCTTGATGACCTCAAGCCGTGGACAGGCCTCCACCAGCCGCCGCACCAACCCGAAGTAGCTCCCAGGCAGGGCCTCTCTAGGCCACAACCGAACTAGTAAGCCCTTCATGGCCTGTTCGGCCGCCTTGTGGAGCTCGGCCAGCTGTTTCAGCTGATCGCTCAAAGGCACAGGGTGTCCGGCCTCGGAATACTCAGACCAGAACACACTCTCCGTCGAGCTGCCCTCTTCAGCTCGGTAGAACGCAGCGGCGTCGGATGCACTGCGGGGAAGATCGAAGAACGCCCCTGGAGAACTCCGGATTCGGGTAAGTAATAGGTAATTTACTTTTATATTCCTACTTTGCATTGAGAATGCCTTACCCGCTGCTATCTTTTTTACATCCTCCAACTCTTGGAGGGCCTTTTGGGATTCGGCCTTGGCACTCTTGGTGGTCTCAATAGCCGACGCGAGCTCGGATGCTTGCGTTTTTGCCTCAAGCTCCAAACCCTCATGTTTCTTCATGAGAGCTTGCAGCTCTTGCTGCACCTCGCCGACTTGGACCCCAAGCCTTTCTCGCTCGGCGCGCTCCTCGGCCGCTTTCTTCTCGGCCTCATCCAGCGCCTGCTTCAGGGTTGCCACCTCGGTGGTGGCCCCTACAATAAGCAGTACAATCCTGTTATTTCTTTTTGCAATCAAGCCTCTCTATAGGCAACTTTTTAAAAAAGGGTATTTCTTACCTTCCTCTTCCTCGAGCTGCCTTTTGGCAAGGCCGAGCTCTTGCTCGGACCGCTCGAGGTCCTTTTTCAGGACTTCCACCTGCGCAATCAGTGCGGCGGTGGACAGCAGGGAAGCCTACATACGCATATTTGACCTTTTATTGTTAGACTCCTGCGAAATTTACTAGATCCTCTATTCGGCTTTTCTTTTCCGAACACCGAACAGAGCATCAGGGGCTACTGTCTATGCGGTAATGAATTTAGCATTTTTTTGCCTACCTGGAAGCCTGTTAGAAGGCTAGCGCAAGCTTCATTCAGTCCGCTTTTGGCGGACTGAACCCTTTGGACCACCGTACTCATAACAGTACAGTGCTCCTCTTCGATGGTGGCGCCCTCAAGCGCCGCCAGCAGATTGTCCGGCGCCTCTGGTTCGACAGAGGTCGCCGGCTCAGACGGCTTACTCCTGTTGGGAGGAGTTCGCCTACCGCGTACCGGGACTGTTGAGTCCGGCGCGGTGTCCGGCACAAAGCCGGACTTGGAGCCCTGGGGGGTTTCATCCCCTTTACTCCTGGGATCCGGAGGATTGCCTTGCGGCTCCTCCAGGACCACCTCCTCCTGCCCTGTTTGGCGGGGCGCCACTTCGGCGTCATCCGCCCTGCTGGGGGAGACCGCGGACGGGACAGAGTCCATGTCCGACGAATCCAGGGAGCCGCCCGACGAATCGTCGAGTCCGGCCCGGGGCGGGCTGCACAAACAACATTCGACATTAGGGTAAGCCGCGCACTTGAAGATACTATGAGTCATTCTGGTATGTAAATACTTACGATATCGCCGGACGCTTGGTTCTGTCCGGCCACTCCTCTTCGCCCTCTTCGGCGTCGAGGGAGTAGTCCGGCGGAGGGGTCTTCCTTTTCCTTGACCCCTCGGTCTCCCCCGTTGGGGCGGCCTTCTTCTTCTTCGCTCCCCTCGCTGGAGGGGGAGAGCTTCCTTGTTCCTCCTCCTCGTTTTCACGAGAGGAGGGCGTCGCAGACTCACCAGATGACGAGCTCGACACCACCATATTGCGGGCACTCTTTCGAGTCCCGGTGGTCTTCTTATTCTTGACCTTCTTCTCCGGCACCACATAAGGCGCCGGAGCCAGCAGCTTCTCTAGGAGAGCTGGGGCTTGGTCTTCGGGCAGAGGAGCCGGACAGTTGATTGGTCCAGCTATCTTCAGCCACGCCTGTCAAAGGCAAAGGGAGTTTTTAGATCCCACATGGAGTTAATCTATGAAGAAGAGCTTAAACGAAACTGTAAAAGGTATAGATAGCTTACCTCGCCAGCGTTACGCTGCGAGCTGTATCCGCGATCCTCGGAAGCGGATGTGGGGCACTCGGCGCCTTTGGTTAGCACCTTCCAGACGTCTTCATACGTCGTGTCGAAGAGCCTATTGAGTGTTTGGTGCTGCGCCGGGTCAAATTCCCACAAAGTGAAATCCCGTTCTTGGCACGGGAGGATCAGGTGGACGAGCATAACCTGGATGATATTGACATGCCGGATTGGCTTGTTCACCAGGGACCGGATGCAAGTTTGCAATCCGGTCACTTCTTCTTCGTTACCCCATGACAGGCCCGTCTCTTTCCATGACATGAGCCGCGTGGGGGGTCCGGATCGGAACTCAGGGGCCGCGACCCATTTCGAGTCGCGTGGCTCGGTGATGTAAAACCACCCTGCCTGCCACCCCTTTAAGGTCTCCACAAAGGAGCCATCGAACCAGAGGGCGTTGGCCATCTTGCCGGCCATAGCACCTCCGCACTCCGCCTGGGTGCCGGACACCACCTTGGGCTTGACGTTGAAGGTCTGGAGCCAGAGGCCGAAGTGAGGGCGGATGCGGAGAAATGCCTCACACATGACGATAAACACCGAGATATTGAGGACAAAGTTCGGGGCCAGATCGTGGAAATCCAGGCCGTAGTAAAACATGAGCCCCCGGACAAAAGGGTGGAGCGGAAAACCCAGTCCGCGGAGGAAGTGGGGAAGAAAAACTACCCTCTCATTGGGCCTTGGGGTGGGAAGAAGCTGCCCCGCCTCGGGAAGCCTGTGCGGGATGTCCTTGGACAGATATCCGGCCTTCCTAAGCTTTTTGATTTGACCCTCCGTAACGGAGGAAGCCATCCACTTGCCTCCCGCTCCGGACATCGCTGGAGCAGGTTGAGGAAGAAAGAGCGGACTTGGGCGTTGGAGCTTGAGTGCGCAGGAGATGGATGGGCAAAGGAGGAAGAAGGCGTAGGTGAAAGAGGTGGGTCTTTATCCCCTTATGTAGGCTGATGCCGTTATGTGTCCCCACCTACCTAATAAAACTCGCTTGCCGCTCAAGTGTCGTGGTAAATGGCATGGTTGGGTTACCCGCATACGTATTAATGAGAATCTCGTTAAAAGGGGCACACGATCTCTGCTTCAACAAGACGTGCCAAGGAAACCGCCTCGTTGAACATGCCATGGTGGAACAACAAAAAATAATCCATACAGAAGGCTTGGTCGCAGTGTTATGACGCACTGCGGAATACGTCAGCACATTTGATTTGTGTTTGTATTATTCTCTATATGGCAATACGTGGAAACTTGTTTTGCAGAGCCGGACATTGTTTTGGGTGTTTATTATCTTCTTGAAGAACTTGGAGGAGGAACCCGCCTTGTAATGCCGAAGACAATCTTCTTGAAAAACTTTTATATAAAAGTGCATTGAATACTATGAGAAGTTTGATTCTTTATGATTGTTTTGAGATATGAAGATGGTGATATTAGAGTCATGCTACTTGAGTAGTTGTGAATTTGAGAGATACTTGTGTTAAAGTTTTTGATTCCCGTAGCATGCACGTATGGTGAACCGTTATGTGATGAAGTCGGAGTGAGGGAGTCCTGGATTAGGGGGTGTTCGTATAGCCGGACTATACCTTCGCCGGACTCCTAGACTATGAAGATACAAGATTGAGGACTTCGTCCCGTGTCCGGGAGATTCTTTCCTTGGCGTGGAAAGCAAGCTAGGCGTGCGGATATTCAAGATCTCCTACCAATGTAACCGACTCTGTGTAACCCTAACCCTATCCGGTGTCTATATAAACCGGAGGGTTGTAGTCCGTAGGACAACCATCACAACCATCACAATCATCATAACCATCATCATACTCATAGGCTAGCTTCTAGGGTTTAGCCTCCTTGATCTCGTGGTAGATCTACTCTTGTACTACCCATATCATCAATATTAATCTAGCAGGAGTAGGGTTTTACCTCCATCGAGAGGGCCCGAACCTGGGTAAAATAAAGTGTCCCTTGTCTCCTATTACCATCCGACCTTGACGCACAGTTCAGGACCCCCTACCCGAGATCCGTCGGTTTTGACACCGACACGGAGCATGATTTATTTATGGATTGTCCTCCTTATGAGTCGCGGTCGGGGACGAGCGATGGCATTTTCCTATCAATCTATCCCCCTAGGAGCATGCGCGTAGTACTTTGTTTCGGTAACTAATAGATTTTTGCAATAAGTGTGTGAGTTCTTTATGACTAATGTTGAGTCCATGGATTATACGCACTTTCACCCTTCCACCATTGCTAGCCTCTCTAATACCGCGCACCTTTCGCCGGTATCATACACCCACCATATACTTTCCTCAAAACATCCACCATACCTACCTATCATGGCATTTCCACAGCCATTTCGAGATATATTGCCATGCAACTTACCACCGTTCCGTTTATTATGACACACTCCATCATTGTCATATTGCTTTGCATGATCATGTAGTTGACATTGTATTTGTGGCAAAGTCACCGTTCATAATTCTTTCATACATGTCACTCATGAGTCATTGCACATCCTGGTACACCGCCGGAGGCATTCATATAGAGTAATGTTTTGTTCTAAGTATCGAGTTGTAATTCTTGAGTTGTAAGTAAATAAAAGTGTAATGATCATCATTATTAGAGCATTGTCCCAATGAGGAAAGGATGATGGAGACTATGATTCCCCCACAAGTCGGGATGAGACTCTAGACTAAAAAAAAGAGGCCATAAAAAAAGAGAAAAGGCCCAAATAAAAAAAATATTAAAAAAATAATAAAAAAATGAGAGAAAAAGAGAAAAGAGGCAATGCTACTACCCTTTTACCACACTTGTGTTTCAAGGTAGCACCATGATCTTCATGATAGAGAGTCTCCTATGTTGTCACTTTCATATACTTGTGGGAATTTTACATTATAGAACTTGGCTTGTATATTCCAATGATGGGCTTCCTCAAAATGCCCTAGGTCTTCGTGAGCAAGCAAGTTGGATGCACACCCACTTAGTTTCTTTTGTTGAGCTTTCATATACTTATAGCTCTAGTGCATCAGTTGCATGGCAATCCCTACTCACTCACATTGATATCTATTGATGGGCATCTTCATAGCCCTTTGATATGCCTAGTTGATGTGAGACTATCTTATCTTTTTTGTCTTCTCCACAACCACCATTCTATTCCACATATAGTGTTGTGTCCATGGCTCATGCTCATGTATTGCGTGAAGATTGAAAAAGTTTGAGAACATCAGAAATATGAAACAATTGCTTGGCTTGTCATCGGGGTTGTGCATGATTTAAATATTTTGTGTGATGAAGATAGAGCATAGCCAGACTATATGATTTTGTAGGGATAGCTTGCTTTGGCCATGTTATTTTGAGAAGACATGATTGCTTTGTTAGTATGCTTGAAGTATTATTGTTTTCATGTCAATATTAAACTTTTGTTTTGAATCTTGTGGATCTGAATATTCTTGCCACAATAAAGAAGATTACATTGATAAATATGTTAGGTATCATTCCACATCAAAAATTCTGTTTTTATCATTTACCTACTCGAGGACGAGTAGGAATTAAGCTTGGGGATGCTGATACGTCTCCAACGTATCTATAATTTTTGATTGTTCCATGCTATTATATTATCTGTTTTGGATGTTTATGGGCTTTATTAAACACTTTTATATTACTTTTGGAACTAACCTATTAACCCAGAGCCCAGTGCCAGTTTATGTTTTTTCCCTTGTTTCAGTGTTTCGCAGAAAAGGAATATCAAACGGAGTCCAAACGGAATGAAACCTTCGGGAGAGTTATTTTTGGAACGGAAGCAATCCAGGGGACTTGGAGTGCACGTCAGGGAAGCAACGAGGGAGGCACGAGGCAGGGGGCGCGCCCACCCCCTGGGCGCGCCCTCCACCCTCGTGGGCCCCTCGTGGCTCCCCTGACCGACTTCTTTCGCTTATATATATCAATATACCCTAAAACCATTGGGGAACAGAATAGATCGGGAGTTCCGCCGCCCGCAAGCCTCTGTAGCCACCAAAAACCAATCGGGACCCTGTTTCGGCACCCTGCCGGAGGGGGGGGGGGCGGGAACCCTCACCGGTGGCCATCTTCATCATCCCGGCGCTCTCCATGACGAGGAGGGAGTAGTTCACCCTCGAGGCTGAGGTTATGTAGCAGTAGCTATGTGTTTGATCTCTCTCTCTCTCTCTCGTGTTCTTGAGGTGTGCTACCTCTTGAGCTTGCATTGGTTTTCCCCGAAGAGGAGAGGATGATGCAGCAGAGTAGCGTAAGTATTTCCCTCAGTTTTTGAGAACCAACGTATCAATTCAGTAGGAGGCCACGCTCAAGTCCCTCGTACCCGCACAAAACAATAGCTACTCGCAACCAATGCGATTAGGGGTTGTCAATCCCTTCACGGTCACTTACGAGAGTGAGATCTGATAGAGATAATATTTTTGGTATTTTTGATATAAAGATGCAAAGTGGAAAATAAAAGGCAAAGTAAAAAGCAAAGCAAGATTAAAGTGATGGAGATTGATATGATGAGAATAGACCCGGGGGCCATAGGTTCCACTAGTGGCTTCTCTCAAGAGCATAAGTATTCTACGGTGGGTGAACAAATTACTGTTGAGCAATTGGCAGAATTGAGCATAGTTATGAGAATATCTAGGCATGATCATGTATATAGGCATCACGTCCGTGACAAGTAGATTGAAACGATTCTGCATCTACTACTATTACTCCACTCATCGACCGCTGTCCAGCATGCATCTTGATTATTAAGTTAAAAACAGAGTAACGATTTAAGCAAGATGACATGATGTAGAGAGATAAATTCATGCAATATGAAATAAACCCCATCTTGTTATCCTCGATGGCAACGATACAATACGTGCCTTCCTGCCCCTTCTGTCACTGGGAAAGGACACCGCAAGATAGAACCCAAAGCTAAGCACTTCTCCCATGGCAAGAACTACCAATCTAGTTGGCCAAACCAAACGGATAATTCGAAGAGACTTGCAAAGATAACCAATCATACATAAAAGAATTCAGAGAAGATTCAAATATTATTCATAGATAGACTTGATCATAAACCCACAATTCATTGGTCTCAACAAACACACCGCAAAAAGAAGAAGATTACATCGAATAGATCTCCACAAGAGAGGGGGAGAATATTGTATTGAGATCCAAAAAGAGAGAAGAAGCCATCTAGCTAATAACTATGGAACCGAAGGTCTGAGGTAAACTACTCACACTTCATCGGAGAGGCTATGATGATGTAGAAGCCCTCCGTGATGGTGGCCCTCTCCGGGGGAGCTCCGGAACAGGCCCCAAGATGGGATCTCGTGGATACAGATAGTTGCGGCGGTGGAATTAGGTTTTTGGCTCCTGTTCTGTTCGTTTGGGGGTACGTGGGTATATATAGGAGGAAGACGTACATCGGTGGAGCTTCGGTGGGCCCACGAGGGTGGTGGGCACGCCTGGCGGTGTAGGGCGCGCCCCCCTACCTCGTGCCCACCTCGAAGCTTCCTTGCCGTAGGGTCCAAGTTTCCTGGGTCATATTCGGGAAGAAAATCATGTTCTAGAAAGGATTATTCTGTTTGGACTCCGTTTGATATTTCGTTTCTTCGAAACACTGAAATAGGCAAAAAAATAGCAATTCTGGGCTGGGCCTCCGGTTAATATGTTAGTCCCAAAAATAATATAAAAGTGGAAAATAAAGCCCAATATAGTCCAAAACAGTAGATAATATAGCATGGAGCAATAAAAAATTATAGATATGTTGGAGACGTATCAGGCATCCCCAAGCTTAATTCCTGCTCGTCCTCGAGTAGGTAAATGATAAAAAGAGAATTTTCGATGCGGAGTGCTACTTGGCATAATTTCAATGCAAAATTTCTTAATTGTGGTATGAATATTCAAATTAGAAAGATTCAAGACAAAATTTTATATTGACATAAAAATAATAATACTTCAAGCATACTAATAAAGCAATTATGTCTTCTCAAAATAACATGGCTAAAGAAAGTTATCCCTACAAAATCATATAGTTTGGCTATGCTCTATCTTCACCACACAAAGTATTTAAGTCATGCACAACCCTGATGATAAGCCAAGCAATTGTTTCATACTCTAACTTTTTCAAAACTTTTTCGATCTTCACGCAATACATGAGCGTGAGCCATGGATATAGCACTATATATGGAATAGAATGGTGGTTGTGGAGAAGACAAAAAGAGGGGAAGATAGTCTCACATCAACTAGGCGTATCAACGGGCTATGGAGATGCCCATCAATAGATATCAATGTGAGTGAGTAGGGATTGCCATGCAACGGATGCACTAGAGCTATAAGTATATGAAAGCTCATCAAAAGAAACTAAGTGGGTGTGCATCCAACTCGCTTGCTCACGAAGACCTAGGGCAATTTGAGGAAGCCCATCATTGGAATATACAAGCCAAGTTCTATAATGAAAAATTCCCACTAGTATATGAAAATGACATAACGAGAGACTCTCTATCATGAAGATCATGGTGATACTTTGAAGCACAAGTGTGGTAAAAGGATAGTAACATTGTCCCTTCTCTCTTTTTCTCTCATTTTTTTATTTGAGCCTTTTCCTCTTTTTATGGCCTCTTTTTTTTCGTCCGGAGTCTCATCCCGACTTATGGGGAATCATAGTCTCCATCATTCTTTCCTCACTTGGGACAATGCTCTAAAAAAATGATGATCATCACACTTTTATTTTTCTTACAACTCAACAATTACAACTCGATACTTAGAACAAATATGACTCTATATGAATGCCTTCGGCGGTGTACCGGGATATGCAATGAATCAAGGGTGACATGTATGAAATAATTATGAACGGTGGTGTCGGTGTCAAAACCGGCGGATCTCGTGTAGGGGGTCCCGAACTGTGCGTCAAGGTCGGATGGTAACAGGAGACAAGGGACACTTTATTTTACCCAGGTTCGGGCCCTCTCGATGGAGGTAAAACCCTACTCCTGCTAGATTAATATTGATGATATGGGTAGTACAAGAGTAGATCTACCACGAGATCAAGGAGGCTAAACCCTAGAAGCTAGCCTATGGTATGATTGTGTATGATGATGGTTGTTCTACGGACTACAACCCTCCAGTTTATATAGACACCGGATAGGGTTAGGGTTACACAGAGTCGGTTACAATGGTAGGAGATCTTGAATATCCGCACGCCTAGCTTGCCTTCCACGCCAAGAAAAGATCATTCCGGACACGGGACGAAGTCTTCAATCTTGTATCTTCATAGTCCTGGAGTCCGGCTGAAGGTATAGTCCGGCTATCCGAACACCCCCTAATCCAGGACTCCCTCAGTAGCCCCTGAACCAGGCTTCTATGACGACGAGTCCGGCGCGCAGAGTGTCTTCAGCATTGCAAGGCGGGTTCCTCCTCCAAGTTCTTCAAGAAGATTAAAAACACCAAAAATAGTGTCCGGTTCTTCAAAATAAGTTTCCACATATCAAATCTGTTGACGTATTCCGCAGTGCGTCATAACACGGCGACCAAGCTCTTTATATAAATTGTTTTCATTGTTCCACCTCAGCGTGTTTAGCGAGGCAGTTTCCTTGGCACGTCTTGTCAACGCAGAGATCGTGTGCCCCTTTTAACGGGATTCTCATTAATACGGACGTGGGTAACCCAGTCGTGCCCGTTAGCACGTTTTGCCTTAATTAAAGGCCAGTCCAAGATGGTTACGGGGAGGGCTCTTGGTATTCTGCCTCTTATAAAGAGATCAAGACCCTATTCCCCTCTTCTATTCTCAAAACGAGCTCGCCCGTCGCCTCGAGTTCCAACACCCTAGGCTTCCAGATTCCAGGCGCACTGGACCTTCGACAATGTCCTGCTCCGACCTCCAAGGCCGATGGATGCCCTCCTCCGTTACGGAGGAGGACGTATTAATGTTGAGGGAAGCTAAATTCCTGACCGGCGAGATTTCGCACAGGTTGCCTGTTCAAGGACAGGTGATCCCTAGCCCTCAGCCCGGTGAGAGTGTGGTATTCATATCCCACTTCCTTCGGGGATTAGTCTTCCCAATGGATCCCTTTGTAAGGGGGCTGATGTTTTATTATGGGCTGGAATTCCACGACTTAGCTCCGGAGTCCATCCTCCATATCTCCTCGTTCGTTGTTGTGTGCGAAGCGTTCCTCCGAGTTACCCCTCACTTCGGATTATGGCTCAAGACCTTCAAAGTAGAACCGAAGATGATCGAGGGGCGTCACGCAGAGTGCGGAGGCGCTGCTATTAAAAGAAATGCCGATGCTCCATGGCCCGAGGGCGCTTTTCAAGAGGAGCTTGGCTTATGGCAACAGGAGTGGTTCTATATCACCGCTCCTCGGGGCACCGCATGGGTGGCGCCTCCTGCCTTTCGCTCGGGTCCCCCACCGCGGTTAGCGTCGTGGGTCAACACAGGGTTAGACCGGGGCTTGCCAAAAGACGTACCTCTGCTGTAGGGCTGCATTAAGGATCTCTTGGATGGAGACCTCAACCTGGTCAAGGTGACACAAGTCATGCTGATTCGCCGGACACTGCCCGGCCAACGTCGCCCCCTTCGCCTGTGGGAGTTCAATCCAGAGGGACCGCGAGTTCTTCGGGATTTTATGGGCGCGACGCCCGCGGAGATGTATAAACTGTTCTTCGGATCACAAGAAGTGAGTCCGGATTTGACTGAGGATGTGGGTTTAAGCCGCAATCGCCCGGATACTCAAGTAAGTGACCTTGTGCCCGGACCTTCTATCCGCATAATTGACTCGCTCTTAACAGCGCTTCTCCTTTTAAGCAGGAGTGGATAGCGAAGGCGAAGCTGATCAGGTGTCCGGCTCCCCTTCCCGAAACCAGGCTGGATCCTGTGCTAGTCAGGATGCTGGAGGTAGTGCCTTTGGAGGGAGATAAGAGGGAGGACAAGGAAACCATGGCCTCCTCGAAAGAGGCCATTCCGAAGGGAGGAATCGATAATTCCACTCCTAAGGGAAAGAAAAGGGCCGCCTCTGATGACCCAGAGACCGTAGCCTCGAAGCGAGGGAAAGAATCCTTGTCAGAGGGCCCGACGCCGGGGAGCCCCTCGGCCGAACTAAACCCTCAAAGGGACCAGCTCTCCAGCGAGCCGTAAGTAGAAGAAGAGTTTTTCTTTTAAGAGAAATCCTTGATTTATATCTGAGAAGTTTTAACCGAAACCTTACTTTGTAGTTCGGACCTCAGCCCTTCTCAGCAGAACTCGTCCTCGGGGGATCTTCTTCCGGAGATGATGGAGAGCGGAACGCCTCCTCCTTCTGTATCGCCTAGCAAGGCGGGCGATGCTGAAGTGTCAGCGCGGAGGATTTCTCTGGATCCGACAGGGGCGGAAGGTGGCCATGTGGCCCCCCGAGGTTCTCCGCGTCCGGCCTTTGAGGGAGGCCATGGGACGAGTCCGGCACCATCTGGTGTTCGGCTGGAGGAGCTAAAGATTCTGCTGGGGCGAGCCTCTGTCTCAGAGGAGCATCGTGTGTTGATGAACACGGTGATTGAAAAGATGTCATCCGTAGAAAGCGGATTGCACGAGGCTGTCAAAAGTTTACTAGCAGGCCTTGAGGTACGTTTTAAATAACGTACACTTGTGTTAGTTGCGCATAAATAAAGTGCGCCCTGTGTAGATAGTAGCCCCTGAGACTCTGTGCATCGTTAAAATTGACGGCGCGCAGAGGATCTTAATCCCAGGTCCTTTAAGTGGCACCTTTATATGTAGGTGGCGGATTGTCCGGAGTCAAGCCGGACTCGTGAATTTGCCGAACTGAAGCAACAACTTGATGAGGCAAAAGCCGACATCGCGCTTGTTAACAAGCGGCTTGATGATGCTCAAGGTATTGAAATCATCGGGCGATGGTTAGTAAGAGGGGCTTTATGTCAATATCTTACCGTGTGTATGCTTGACGCAGATGGTGCGGCTGCCGTGGAGGGTCTTAGGGCCGAACTCGCCCGAGCGAAGGAACAAGCCAAGAAAAGTGATGTGGCTACCGTGAAAGCCTTTGAAGAGCTGAAAGCCGAACAGGCTGCCCATTGCCGAAGCAAGGAGAAGATGGCTTATATGGCCGTAAAGTTAAAGAGTGCTACTGACCGTTGCAAGCTTCTTGAAGGAGAGGGTCGGGCGAGGCAAACGAGCTTAGAGAAGGCTGTTGCTGACGCCAAGGACGCCCGCTCTATAATGAGAGCGGCAAAGGAAGAGCTGCGTCAAGCCGGACAAATTGCGGATGGAAAGCCTTTCTCGCTGCGGAGAAAATTTTGTGATCCGAAGTTTGCCCCGTTAAACCGGATGTGGAGTGTAGAGGACACCTATCTGGATTTGGCGGCTAGTGCTGCTGATGCGACCGAACACTTTCGAGAGAAAAAGGATCAAGAAGTGGAGAAGCTCTTTTGGTCGCAATTCATCAATCCAGAGCGTCCACTGGCAGTGGACGATCGCCTGGCCCAATGGGCCGAACTAAATAGGTTGTCCGGACTCGCCATGAAGTACGTCGTGGATCATCTGTGTCCGGGGAGATCGAAGCCGAAGAGTTATTTCAGCTTGGTGCAGCAATTGCTAGACGTGGCGCCACGTGTCGATGCTATGAAGAGGTCAGCGTGCATAGAGGGCGCTCGGCTGGCTCTTGCCCGTGTCAAGACATACTGGGCAGATATGGAGCCCACCATTGTTGCGTCCCGGGATTCGGATAAAAGCCGAATACCTTCCGAGCACTATTTTGAGGAAGTCCTCGAAGGCGCTCGCGTAATAGAGACGCAGTGCTCGAAGGATGCTATATTATGATAGCATATGTAATCATAAAATAGTATTTTGATAAATTGTAGTGGCAGTTTTTAGACTTGTGCCTTCAAGTATTAAGAACACCTCCTGTGCGGCCGTTTTAATATATAAATTCTGAAAGATTGCAGTCGTTGGCTTCAGCCCCCACGCACATAGTGCGGGGGTGCGCGCAGAAGACGCATTTTCTCACTTAACCCAACGTCTTGGTCCTACAAAGGAGGTGATAGCGCAGCGGGCTAGGCAACCGGACTATAATGCTTTAACACTTTCACTTAGCCATAGGAGCTTGACAGTGGGACTCTTTAGGTAGCCCCTTAGTGGCGACTGCGCTTGTCCGAATTCGGGGCGCATACGTGCCTGACCGGGAAACGGCCCTTCGTCAAAGCGGAGGAATCCGATAAATTCCTATAAGTCATCGAGTCACAATCGCAGTAGTTCTCCTGGTGCTACCTTAGCCGATAGAGCGGAACGTAAAGTAGCCGAACTCAGGAGCCGGGCAACCCAACATTTGACCAAAGACATGATTCGGAGATGATGCATATAGTGCCAAAACTCGCGACGCCGAACACTCCCTAAGGTGTTCGGTCTTTATGAGTGCGGGTGAAACAACACCCTTAAATAAAAGAGCCCCTAGTGTCCAGGTACGAGCAAAAATTCTGGCGTGGCCACATGCCAAAACGCCAGCCTCCTCCTTGGTTATAGCAGAAAAAACCAGGGGATGTATAGCAGCAAGAGACAGTAAAAAACGTTTACGCAGGGTCTTAATCTAAAACGAATCCTTAGGACGGGTCCCTACTGCACGTCTGTGCCTGTGTCTCCGCTGTGCCGTGTCCTGGACGGGCGCCGCACGATGTTCATCTATAAAAGAGAGGAACTGAATTGAAAATGGGTCGTGCGGAACAAAAAGATAATAAACAAAATATAAAGTAAAAAATATATAAAGTTGAGCTTTATTATCTCTGCGTATAGCCCCCAGTACGGGGGTATATGGCGTTTTAAGCCTGCGTTTATGATGGACTTGTGCCGAACTCATTTAGTCCGGGTCCGTGGCCTTTAATGACTTATATCGAAAAAGTCTTTTGGCTGGCGAGGCCACTTATTGTGCGGCTGTTTAAGCGGCCGCGCAATCCTCCGTTTGGAGGAGGCGTATTTTAGTGCGCTCCCTTTAAAGAGATGATGCCTCATGGACCGGGCATCTTAAGCGTGAGAGATGCATAGTGCGGTATTGCGTTAAAGCGAGCGAAAGCTCCGCGTCCCATTAGTGCTTGATAGCGACTTGAAAACGGGACGACATGGAAGGTCAACTTTTCGCGACGGAAGTTATTGGCAGAGCCAAATATGATTGCAAGCCGGAGAAAACCCATACGATGGGTGTCCGAGCCAGGTGCTACCCCTTGAAAGGAGGTTTTGCTGTGGTGGATTCTTGCTGGGTTTATGCCCATGCGGTGGGTTGTATCCTGATATATCAGGTTTAGTCCACTTCCGCCGTCCATAAGGACATTTGTAAACTGGAATCCGTCAATTATTGGATCGAGTATCAGGGCAGTCCGGCCTGCGTTTTTGATATTTCTAGAATAATCTAGCTGATAAAAAATGATTGGTTTTAATAACCAGTGGCGGGACCCCTGAGGGATAGGTTTTATTGTGCGTACCTTTATGGGTGCCACACGTTTTGTTACGTGAAGTGATTTCACTGTTTTAACTTCTTGTGGGAAGTTCTTTTGTTTCCTGGTGTTCTGCTTCTGGGGTTCGTCCTCGTCTTCGCTTGGTGTATCGAGCCCCTTGTGTTCGGCGTTAAGCCTTCCGGATTGTTTAAAAACCCAACAGTCTCTGTGGGTGTGATTGGCAGGCTTCCCAGGAGTACCGTGTATCTGACATATTTTGTCCAGGATTCTGTTTAAGCTGGACGGATCGTCCCTATTGTCCTGAAGGGGTGGTTTTGTCTGATTTTGCCGTGAGTTTTTGAATCCGGCATTGACTGCCGTGCTCTTCAGACTTTTTTCTTTGGTTCGGCGACGGTCCTTATTTCGTCGCAGTTTTCCGTTTCCATCCCTGATTTCGGATGTACTTGGGTCGCTGGGGCTGCATCGTGCCAACCAGCTGTCCTGTCCTGCGCAAAAGCGGGTCATGAGGCTTGTGAGTGCGGCCATTGTTCTTGGCTTTTCCTGGCCGAGGTGTCTGGCGAGCCATTCATCTCGGACATTATGCCTGAAAGCTGCTAAGGCTTCGGCGTCCGGACAATCCACTATCTGATTTTTTTTAGTAAGGAATCTGTTCCAGAACTGCCGAGCTGATTCTCCGGGCTGTTGAGTTATGTGACTGAGATCGTCTGCGTCCGGGGGGCGGACATAGGTCCCTTGAAAATTTGCTCGGAAAGCATCCTCGAGCTCTTCCCAACTTCCAATTGTGTTTTCGGGAAGGCTTTTAAGCCAGTGCCGGGCTGGCCCTTTAAGCTTAAGGGGTAAATATTTGATGGCGTGGAGATCATCTCCTCTATCCATATGTATGTGTAGGATATAATCCTCGATCCAGACTCCGGGGTCTGTTGTTCCATCGTACGCCTCTATTTTGACGAGTTTGAATCCCTCTGGAAATTCATATTCCAGGACCTCATCGGTGAAACATAGGGGGTGTGCGGCGCCCCTGTATTTGGGTGTGCCGGATTGTGATGATGGCTTTTTTGCATTGCTTGTGAGAGCTTGCTTTCTTGGCCCGTAAATGGACCTGGCTGGGCCATGATGCGAGTCTTTAATTGGGTCACATGCCGCATTGAGTGCGGCGCCGCTTGCCGTTTTATGGTGGTCGTGGGGTCGTCTATCCGACCGTGTGGCTTTTTTATTTTTTGAATGCAAGGGCTCTAGGGCCTCTTGGTCGAATTCGGGCAGTAGTTTTCTCTTCGGATAGCTTTTAGTGCGGCAGCTGCCGCCGTATTTGTCCGCGGTCTTGATTACCTTGCTCCATCTTATTCTGAGTGCATCTTCCGCCGTCTTTAGCTTCCGCTTCTGCTTTTTCAGGCTGCGTGCTGTGGCGACGAGCCTTTCGTGGAGGTTCTTCTGCTCCGTGGTTTTATCCGGCGTGAGATCGTCCGGAGTTCTGTTATGGCCGGGGGAGGGCTGTCTGTCCTCCCTATCCGCGTTGCCCTGTTCGGACGGTTGCTCTGAGGCATGCTCGTCGTCTACCGGCTCATCCTTCTCTATGGCTGGGTCTTGATCGAGGCATGGCTTGGCTCGGCGTTTTCGTCGCCACTTTGATTGCTTTTCGGAGGGTTTATCCCTTTTTCCGTCCCCCTTTTCCTCGTTGTCATTTCCTTTAGGGGTATCCACCATGAATACATCGTTAAGTAGGGTGGCGGTCCAGCGCCCTATAGGTGCTGGTTCCTGTTCGTCTCCATCTTCGTCGTCCATACCGTCGAAGTCTTCGGATCCAAAGTCAAGTATGTCGGTTAAATCATCGACAGTGGCTATTAAGTGGGTGGTGGGTGGGCTTTGAATATCTTCGTCGTCCGAATCCCAACCTCGCAGACCATAGTCTGGCCTGGGCTCTCCTGATAGAGAGAGAGAGACTTGAGAGAATTCAGGATATCACCGAAAGGTGAATACTGAAAGATGTCCACGGGGGGGAGACAGCGGGCGGAACAAAGTTCACATCCGACGAATCCAGGGAGCCGCTCCACGAATCGTCGAGTTCGGCCCGGGGCGGGCTGCATAAATTACGAGCGATATTAGGGAAAGCCGCGCATTAAAAGAATATCATGAGTCACTATGGTATATAAATACTTACGATTTCGCCGGACGCTTGGTTCTGTACGGCCCCTCCTCTCCGCCCTCTTCGGCGTCGTGGGAGTAGTCCGGCGGAGGGGTCTTCCTTTTCGTTGACCCCTCGGCCTCCCCCGTTGGGGTGGCCTTCTTCTTCTTTTCTCCCCTCGCTGGGGGGGGGAGAGCTTTCTTGTTCCTCCTCCTCGTTTTCACGAGAGGAGGGCGACGCGGATTCGTCAGATGACGAGTCTGACACCACCATGTTGCGAGAACTTTTTCGAGTCCCGTTGGTTTTCTTCTTCTTGGCCTTCTTCTCCGGCACCACATAAGGTGCCGGAGCCATCAACTTCACCAAGAGAGTTGGGGATGGGTCTTCGGGCAGGGGAGCAGGACAGTTAATTGATTCGGATATAGCCCGCCAAGCCTGTCAAAGGTAAAGGGAGTTTAGATCCCGCATAGAGTTAATCTATGAAGAAGAGCTTAACAAACCTGTCAAAGGTATAGATGGCTCACCTCGCTGGCATTATGCTGCGAGCTGTATCCGCGGTCCTTGGAAGCGGATGTGGGGGACTCGGCGCCTTTGGTGAGCACCTTCCAGACGTCTTCATACGTCGTGTCGAAGAGCCTACTGAGGGTTTGGTGCTGCGCCTGGTCGAATTCCCACAAAGTAAAATCCCGTTCTTGGCACGGGAGGATCCGGCAAACGAGCATGACCTGGATCACATTGATCAGTCGGATTGGCTTGTTCACCAGGGACTGGATGCACGTTTGCAACCCAGTCACTTCTTCCTCGTTGCCCCACGACAGGCTCGTCTCTTTCCAGGACATGAGCCGCGTGGGGGGTCCGGATCTGAACTCGGGGGCTGCGACCCATTTCGGATCGCGTGGCTCGGTGATGTAAAACCACCCGGCCTGCCACCCCTTTAGGGACTCCACATAGGAGCCATCGAACCAGAGGACGTTGGCCATCTTGCCGGCCATAGCGCCTCCGCACTCCGCCTGGTTGCCGGACACCACCTTGGGCTTGACGTTGAAGGTCTTGAGCCAGAGGCCGAAGTGCGGGCGGGCGCGGAGAAAGGCCTCACAAGCGACGATAAACGCCGAGATGTTGAGGACAAAGTTCGGGGCCAGATCGTGGAAATCCAGGCCGTAGTAGAACATGAGCCCCCGGACAAATGGGTGAAGTGGAAAGCCCAGTCCGCGGAGGAAGTGGGGAAGAAAAACTACCCTCTCATGGGGCCCTGGGGTAGGAAGAAGTTGCCCCTTCTCAGGAAGCCGATGCGGGATGTCCTTGGACAAGTATCCGGGTTTCCTTAGCTTTTTTTACTTGGGCCTCCGTAACGGAGGATGCCATCCACTTGCCTCCCGCTCCGGACATTGTTGGAGAAGGTTGAGGAAGGAAGAGCGGACTTGGGCGCTGGAGCTTGAGTGCGCGAGAGATGGGTTGGCAAAGGAGGAAGAAGCCGTAGGTTAAAAAGGTGAATCCTTATCCCTTTATACAAGCGGGTGCGGTTAGGCATCCCCACCTACCTAATAAAACTCACTTGCCTCCCAAGCGCCGTGGTAAATGGCGCGGTTGGGTTACCCACGTCCGTATTGATGAGAATCCCATTAAAAGGGGGACACGATCTCTGGTTTGACAAGACGTGCCAAGGAAACCGCCTCGCTAAACATGCTGAGGTGGAACAATGAAAAAAATTTATATAAAGAGCTTGGCCGCGGTGTTATGACGCACTGTGGAATACGTCAGCAGATTTGATTTGTGTTAATATTATTCTCTATATGGCAATATGTGGAAACTTATTTTGCAGAGCCGGACACTATTTTTGGTGTTTGTAATCTTCTTGAAGAACTTGGAGGAGGAACCCGCCTTGCAATGCCGAAGACAATCTGCGCGCCGGACTCGTCGTCATTGAAGCCTGGTTCAGGGGCTACTGAAGGAGTCCTGGATGAGGGGGTGTTGGGATAGCCGGACTATACCTTCAACCGGACTCCAGGACTATGAAGATACAAGATTGAAGACTTCGTCGCGTGTCCGGAAGGATCTTTTCTTGGCGTGGAAGGCAAGCTAGGCGTGCGGATATTCAAGATCTCCTACCATTGTAACCGACTCTGTGTAACCCTAACCCTATCCGGTGTCTATATAAACCGGAGGGTTGTAGTCCGTAGGACAACCATCATCATACACAATCATACCATAGGCTAGCTTCTAGGGTTTAGCCTCCTTGATCTCGTGGTAGATCTACTCTTGTACTACCCATATCATCAATATTAATCTAGCCGGAGTAGGGTTTTACCTCCATCGAGAGGGCCCGAACCTGGGTAAAATAAAGTGTCCCTTGTCTCCTGTTACCATCCGACCTTGACGCATAGTTCGGGACCCCCTACCCGAGATCCGCCGGTTTTGACACCGACAACTAGCCATGGAAAGTGAAAGAATGGTGGAAAAAGGAATAAACTTTATTTTCTGTTTGGGAACCGCCTATGGCATATCTATCATGGAAAGTGTGCGGAACTCTAAGTCGTTTTCGTTGGTGGGATGGATACACCTCCCAAAATGTATTTATCTCTAATTTTTCGCTTTGAGCTCTAACACCTCTACAAATCCCTACTTTCCTCTGCGAAGCGCCTTTCTTTTACCTTATGCATTTTTTTTGAATTTGAGTCTCCATCTTCTCTTATAAAAGCACCAACTAATAGGCAATATGATCATACTTGAGTATTGGGTGTAGCTAATATGCGAGTGTATTTCATGAATGGATCAATGGTTGAGCATGATGGTCTAGGGATAACTTATTTTAGCGTTGATATTTGGAAACACATGGTTGCTTGTTGATATGCTTGAGTATCTAAATTATTATGTCAAAACTAGACTATTGCTTGGAATCACACACTAGTAGAAAAAGGGGCTATTGTCCCGGTTTGTAAGGCCCTTCAGTCCCGGTTTCCGAACCGGGACTAAAGGGTCGGTACTAATGCCTCTCCCCTTTAGTCCCGGTTCAATCCAGAACCGGGACTAAAGGGCGCGGCCACGTGGAGCTCCACCTTTAGTCCCGGTTGGTAACACCAACCGGGACTAAAGGAAATTTTATGATTATTTTTTTTGAATTTTTTTTTGATTTTTTTTGTTTTCAAATTTCTGAATTATTTTAACCTCTAGTCTGTAAACACCACCCCTCACCACTTCTCAATTTATCCTCTAATCACACCTCATCATTCCAATCATCTAACTTCCCGAACGGTCACCCATCCTCCCACTCCCCCAGCCTGAGCACGCTTAACTTCCGGGTTCTATTCTCCCTCGCCCCAAGTCTGCACTTGTTGTTTTCCTGACAATAGTAAGATGTCAATCCTATTAACCTTCAAGAATTTTGCTTGAGCATGAAGTGACACATTTCACTGTTTAAGTTTGAAACTATTGTTTTAAAAAACAATAATTATTTATTAACACTAATACTTCTTGAATAATTAGTTTGTCCATTGTTTGACCACAGTTTGACCACAATTTGACCACAGTTTGACCATAGTTTGACCAAAATTGAAATAATTGAAATAACTATTTAGTAACACTAATATTCTAGAATAATTAGTTTGACCATTGTTTGACCACAGTTTGCCCATTGTTTGATTTTTTTTTGATTTTTTCCACTCTAGATCTTGAAAGCCCCGTAACTTTTTTCTGTTAGGTTTTTGGGGATGTAACTTTTTGAGTAGATGATTTTTCATATAAAAAACTTTTTCATCCGAGTTAGTATGCAAAAGTTATGCCCATTTTTACAAATTTCAGAGAGATTTTGCAAATAAAGTCAAAATTCACATTTGCAAATTTTCCCAAAAACTAGACCACATATCACATGGGAAACTTTTTTTCTTTTCTTTTTTTTGAAATTTCCATCATTTTCTTTTATTTTTTTTTAAACTGAAAAGGCGATCCACGGGGGGGGGGGGGGGGTAGAGTTTGAAAATGGGACCTTTAGTACCGGTTCGTGGCACGAGCCGGGACTAAAGGTCTCAACCACATTAGACCCGGATCGTGCCTCAAACCGGGACTAAAGGTCTAATCGTTAGTCCCGGTTTGAGGCACGAACCGGGACTAAAGGTCATCGCACCCTTTAGTACCGGTTCGTGGCACGAACCGGGACTAAAGGGCCCAGGTGAACCGGGACTAATGCCTTAGCCGGACGAACCGGGATAAATGCCCCCATTAGTCCCGGTTCTAGACTGAACCGGGACTAATGGGCTGACCCGGGCTGGACCATTGCCCCCTTTTCTACTAGTGACATAGAAGTCCAAATGTCCATGCTACAAAGACAAGAATATTATATGACATGGTAAACAACACTCAACATAAAAAATTCTGTTTTTTATCACTTACCTACTCGAGGATGAGCAGGAGTTAAGCTTGGGGATGCTGATACGTCTCCAACGTATCTATAATTTTTGATTGTTCTGTGTTGTTTTATTATCAATCTTGGATGTTTTATAATCATTTTATAGTCATTTTATATCATTTTCTGGAATTAACCTATTGACATATTGCCAAGTGCCAGTTGCTGTTTTTGCATGTTTTTTTACATCGCAGGAAATCAATATCAGACGGATTCCAAATGCCACGAAACTTTACGGAGATTTTTTATGGACCAGAAGGAAGATATTGGGCCCTGGTTGCACCCTGGGGGAGTCCCGAGGAGGGGACAACCCAACAGGGCGCGCCACTCACCTCGGGTGCCCCCTGGACTGCCTCTTTGCTCTATAAGTATCCCAAAAATCCCAGAACCCTAGGGGAGCCGAGGAAATATTCATCCAGCCATCGGAGAGTCCAGAACCACCAAATCCAATCTAGACACCATCTCGGATGGGGTTCACCACCTCCATTGGTGCCTCTCCGATGATGCGTGAGTACTTCTGTTTAGACCTTCGGGTGCGTAGTTAGTAGCTAGATGGCTTCCTCTCTCTCGCTGAATTGTCAATCCAATAGTCTCTTGGATATCCATATGATGTAACTCTTTTTGCGAAGTGTTTGTTGTGATCTGATGAACTTTGAGTTTATGATCAGTTATATCTTTTTATATCCATGAAAGTTATTTAAGTTTCTTTGATCTCTTATATGCATGATCTCTTATAGCCTCTTATATCTTCTCCGATATTTGGATCTTGTATGGCCAACTTGATTTATTTATCTTGCAATGGGAATAGGTGCCTGGTAGTGGGTTCGATCTTACGGTGGTTGATCCCAGTGACAGAAAGGGAAACGACACGTATGCATCGTTGCTACTAAGGATAAAATGACGGAGTCTGTCTCTACATAGATATATCTTGTCTACATCATGTCATCGTTCTTATTGCATTACTCTGTTTGTGCATGAACTTAATACACTAGATGCATGCTGGATAGCGATCGATGTGTGGAGTAATAGTAGTAGATGCAGGAAGGAGTCGGTCTACTAATCTTGGACGTGGTGCCTATGTAATGGTCATTGCCTGGATATCGTCATGATTATTTGAAGTTCTATCAATTGCCCAACAGTAATTTGTTTACCCACCGTTTGCTATTTTTCTCGAGAGAAGCCACTAGTAAAACCTACGGCCCCCGGGTCTTCTTTCTCATATATTTGCTTTGCGATCTATTTTATTTGCTCTTTTTATTCAGATCCATTAATCCATACAAAAATACTTTGCTGCACTTTATTTTATTTGCGATCTATTTATTCAATCTATTACAACTTTCTTCCGTCAACGTGCCAATTTCTGGCGCCGTTACCCGAAAGGGATTGACAACCCCTTTAACACGTCGGGTTGCGAGTGGTTGTTATTTGTGTGCAGGGGATTTTTACGTTGTGTTGCTTGGTTCTCCTACTGGTTCGATAACCTTTGTTTCATATCTTAGGGAAATACCTACCGCCGTTGTGCTGCATCATTCCTTCCTCTTTGGGGACATACCGACGTAGCTTCAAGCGACATCAATCCTAAGTTTGCTACTTCACCTATCTTTGTTATTGATAATGATTGTGAATTCTCTGTCGACCTAGCGTTAATCGCTTTGGTTGAATCCGATCCTTTCCATGACTATGAAACTAAAACTGTTGTGGCACATCGTACTAAATTAAATGATATAGCCACCATTTTTGCTCATGATGAGAAAATTTGCTACTACTATATTCTTCACTTATTTCTGTTCTCATTAAAGGGTGATGCTAAGATATGGTACAATACTCTTTATCCTGGTTGTGTGCGTAGTCCCCAGGATATGATTTATTACTTCTCTGAAAAATATTTCCTGCTCATAAGAAACAAGCTACGTTACAGAAAATATTTAACTTTGTGGAAATTGAAGAAGAGAGTCTCCCACAAGCTTGGGGAGGCTTCTTCAATTACTTAATGCTTTGCCTGATCATCCTATTAATAAAAAATGTAAAACTTGTTATCTTCTATAATGGACTAACCAATGCTTCCAGGGACATCCTAGATAGTTTTGCTGGTTGTGCTTTCAGGGAACGAACTATTGAACAAGCCGAGGAATTATTGAATAATATATTGAAGAATTATGATGATTGGACACTTCCTGAACCACCGCCTAAACCCACTCCGAAGAAGAGGGGTATCTTATTTCTCAGTCCTTGATGACCCACAAGTATAGGGGGTCAATTTTAGCTCTTTTCGATAAGTAAGAGTGTCGAACCCAACGAGGAGCAGAAGGAAATGACGAGTAGTTTTCAGTAAGGTAATGTCTACAAGTGCTGAAACTGTAAGTAGCGAGTATTTTGATAGCAAGATAATTTGTAACGAGCAAGTAACGATAGTAGCAATAAGTAGAAAGGTATCCTAATCCTTTTGAGGCAAAGGACAAGCCAAAATAGTCTCTTATGATAAACAAAGTGTTCTTGAGGGTAGAGGGGAATTTCATCTAGTCACTTTCATCATGTTGATTTAATTCATGTTCGCTACTTTGATAATTTGATATGTGGGTGGACCGATGCTTAGGTGTTGTCCTTCCTTGAACAAACCTCCTACTTATGATTAGCCCTCCCGCAAGCATCCGCAACTATGAGAGAAGTATTAAGAATAAATTCTAACTACAACATTAAACTTTTGGGTCCAATTGGTCCCTTACGGAATAGTGCATAAACTGGGGTTTAAGCTTCTATCACTCTCGCAGCCCACCATCTATTTACTACTCCACAATGCATTCTCTTAGGCCCAAATATGGTCAAGTGTTATGTAGTCGACGTTCACATGACACCACTAAGGGAATCACAACATACATACCATCGAAATATCGAACACATATCAAATTGACATGATTTATCCCATGACCTCAAGAACGAAAGTAACTACTAACAAATAATAAACATGCTCATGATCAGAGGAGTATTAAATTGTTGGGGAACGTAGTAATTTCAAAAAAAAATCCTACGCACACGCAAGATCATGGTGATGCATATCAACAAGAGGGGAGAGTGTTGTCCACGTACCCTCGTAGACCGAAAGTGGAAGCGTTAGCACAACGCGGTTGATGTAGTCGTACGTCTTCACGATCCGACCAATCAAGTACCGAACGCACGGCACCTCCGAGTTCAGCACACGTTCAGCCCGATGACGTCCCTCGAACTCCGATCCAGCCGAGTGTTGAGGGAGAGTTTCGTCAGCACGACGGCGTGGTGACGATGATGATGTTCTACCGACGCAGGGCTTCGCCTAAGCACCGCTACAGTATTATCGAGGTGGACTATGGTGGAGGGGGGCACCGCAGATAGCTAAAAGATCAAACAATCAATTGTTGTGTCTCTAGGGTTCCCCCTGCCCCCGTATATAAAGGAGCAAGGGGGGGTGCGGCCGGCCTAGAGAGGGGGCGCGCCAGGAGGAGTCCTACTCCCACCGGGAGTAGGACTCCCCCCTTTCCTAGTTGGATTAGGACTTGGGAGGGGGAAAGAGGTGGAGGAGAAGGAAAGTGGGGGCGCCGCCCCCCTCTCCTTGTCCTATTCGGACTAGGGGGGAGGGGCGCGCGGCCCTTGCCCTGGCCGCCTCTCCTCTCTTCCACCAAGGCCCTCTAAGGCCCATTAAGTCCCCCGGGAGTTCCGGTAACCTCCAGGTACTCTAGTAAAATCCCAATTTCACCCAGAACACTTTCGATATCCAAACATAGGCTTCCATATATCTACCTTCATGTCTCGACCATTTCGAGACTCCTCATCATGTCCGTGATCACACCCGGGACTCCGAACAACCTTCGGTACATGAAAACATATAAACTCATAATATAACTATCATCGAAATGTTAAGCGTGCAGACCCCTACGGGTTCGAGAACTATGTAGACATGACCGAGACACGTCTCCGGTCAATAACCAATAGCGGAACCTGGATGCTCATATTAGCTCCCACATATTCTACGAAGATCTTTATTTGTCAGACCGCATAACAACATACGTTGTTCCCTTTGTCATCGGTATGTTACGTACCCGAGATTCGATCATCGGTATCTCAATACCTAGTTCAATCTCCTTATCGACAAGTCTGTTTACTCGTTCAGTAATACATCATCCCACAACTAACTCATTAGTTGCAATGCTTGCAAGGGTTTAAGTGATGTGCATTACCGAGAGGGCCCAGAGATACCTCTCCGACAATCGGAGTGACAAATCCTAATCTCGAAATACGCCAACCCAACAAGTACCTTCGGAGACACCTGTAGAGCACCTTTATAATCACCTAGTTACATTGTGACGTTTGGTAGCACACAAAGTGTTCCTCCGGTAAATGGGGGTTGCATAATCTCATAGTCATAGGGACATGTATAAGTCATGAAGAAAGCAATAGCAACATACTAAACGATCGTGTGCTAAGCTAACAGAATGGGTCATGTCAATCACATCATTCTCCTAATGATGTGACCCCGTTAATCAACTGACAACCCATGTCAATGTCTAGGAAACTTAACCATCTTTGATCAACGAGCTAGTCAAGTAGAGGCATACAAGTGACACTCTGTTTGTCTATGTATTCACACATGTATTATGTTTCCAGTTAATACAATTCTAGCATGAATAATAAACATTTATCATGTATTATGTACAACTACGGCCCCCGGGTCTTATTTCTCACATATATGCCTTATGATCTACTTTTCCTTTGCATTTTTATTCAGATCTACTAAACTAAAAAATACAAAAATATCTTGCTGCACTTTTATTTATTTGCGATCTATGATTTCAATCTATTACAATTTACCTCACGTCCGTTTGCCTATCTTGAGGCGCCGCATCCCGAAAGGGATTGACAATCCCTTTAACACGTCGGGTTGCGAGGTGTTCTTATTTGTGTGCAGGTGCCGCTTACGGTTTGATTGCTTGGTTCTCCTACTGGTTTGATACCTTGGTTTCATAACTGAGGGAAATTCCTACCGTTGTTGTACTACATCATCCTCTCCTCTTGGGGGAAACACCGACATAGTTCCAGTGAGCAAATACCAAAGAATTTATGGCGCCGTTTCCGGGGAGAATCATGTCAAGATAGCCTCCCTTCAACGTGCTTTCTGGCGCCGTTGCTGGGGAGGATCTTCAACATAACCAGGTTCCTAATCACAAATCTCATCTCCTCGCAATTTACATTATTTTCCATTTGCCTCTCGTTTTCCTCTCCCCAACTTCACAAAAATTTACCGTTTTATTCGTCTCTCTTCACTTGCCGTTTTTCCGTTGCCATGGTCGATCCTAAAAAGGCTAGGGGTTCACTCCCGAGTTTTAATGCTTTGGATAGCCCCTCCGTCCTCTCCAAACTCATAAGCGATGATGCTTTGGAAGGACTTACCGGGGTTGTTAAGGAACATCTAGACAATTTTGATGAAGATGATCCCAAAAGTTTTCGTTACTTACTTGATGAATCTTTGAGCTAGCTATGTACCCCAATATCAGATATAGATATACTTGAAAAGTTTTTATGCTAGTTTGCCTTCCTCCTTTAAGATAGTTTTGGATTCTATATTTGAAAATTGTTTTCTTGAAGGGGATGCCATTGATACTTATGAAAAGATCAAAACCATATTTGGGCATCCCAAGGGAGATGATGTTGAGCCAACTACCCTTCTATGTTTTTATCAAAATGAAACAATCAAAGAGATGCATGCTAGTTTGTATACGAATTTTCGCAATATGCTTAATTATTCTTCTGCTATCAATGGTCATGTGCTTTTGCAAAATAGAAGATTAAACACCATTGACATAAAATTATCTAGTTGCCTTCAAAAGGACAAGGATGAAAAAATTTAGATCCTTGCCTTACGCCTAGCTAAGGGCATAAAACAATATCGCTTGTTGGGAGGCAACCTAATGAATAAAATTTATTTTTGCTTTTTGCCTTCTATTCTTGAGTGTCTACACAATTATGTCTCTGGTATGATTGTGTTTTTTATGTTTTAATTAGTTTTTGTGCCAAGTAGAACCGATATGATCTTCTTGAGTTATAGTTGTTTGATCTTGCTGAAAAACACATAAACTTTGTGCTCACGAAAACAATTGTTAAAAATCACCAGAACGTGATAAAATGCCAATTCTTTTTGCAGTAGGTTAATATACAAATTAACCAGGTCTTCCTATTTTGGTAGAATTTTTGGAGTTACATAAGTATTCACCAAAGTCAGATTACTACAGACTGTTCTGTTTTGACATATTCTGTTTTCTTTGTGGTGTGTGCTTATTTTGATGGCTCTATAGTTTTCTTGATGATCTTTTGCCATAGAAAAGTTGGAATACAATAGATATAATACAAAAACAAAATATGAATTGGTTTGATACAACACTTATAGTAGTGGTTTGCTTTCTTATACTAACGGATCTCCACTAGTAGAAAATAGGGCTTTGGTTCGGGCCTGGCCAGCCCATTAGTCCCGGTTCAGTCACGAACCGGGACCCATGGGGGCATACGTCCCGGTTCGTGAGTCCAGGGGGCCGGCCGGGGCCTCGTGGGCATTGGTCACGGTTCGTCTGGACCCATTTGTCCCGGTTCCTGGCACGAACCTGGACCAATGGACCTCGCTCCTGGCCCACATACATTGGTCCCGGTTCGTGGATAGAACCAGGACAGACGGTGGAGCTTTAGTCCCGGTTCCATTCACGAACTAGGACAAATGAGCTGCCTATATATACCCCATCGCCGCATCAAAGCACTCCACAGTGATGTGTTTTTTCTGGCTGGCGAGGGGAGGGCATTTGGTTGCTCTAGCTCATCTCCTATGCACATGAGGTGTTCGATGAAATGCCCGAGCCACACTAGTTAAGCTTTCTTGTCTTGAAGCTCGACCTCCAAGCTCCATTTCCCCCGAGATTTGCATAGGTTTAGCGGTCCGTCACGTCCCGTCCCCCTCTTCACCGCCGTCGATCGCCAGCGCCGAAATCGTCGCCGGCACCACCGTGGTGAGCCTCTTGTTCTTATCTTCTTTCCGAAAGAAAAAAAATATTCTTACTTTAGATAGATACTTGTCTAATTTTCTTACTTTTATTATTGCTTGTTATTATATAGTGCGATGGCTTTGGTATGCGCCCCCGTCGGCCCTCGTCCTGTCTATGATTCAGATGTGGTATATATTATATTTTTATAACTATTTGGTTCATTTATTGTTTCTGACAATTATGCGGACCAATGTGAGATAGATTTTATTTATGTACAAGATAGTTGAACCGGAAATTCCAACCGACCCTATTGTCGAGAGGTTAAATTTAGTTGAAGAAGAAAACAATTACTTGAAGGAAAAAATAAAAAAATTGAGGAGGAGAAGATGATATTGGAGTTGCATGTTGCGGATGTCGTCGATGATCACAAGATCAAGATGGATGCAATGCGATTGAAAATTAGAAAGACTAGAAAATATGCCATTCATACCGAGGCTTGGTATCATTATGCCGTTGGATCAATTGTTACCTTGGTTGTGATTATGATCGCATTTGTCGGGGATATACCCCGCGGCGTAAACCGGCCGGAAGTTAACCCGGCCGGACTTGACGGTTTATCTGAAGACCCGCCCTGACCTTGACGGTTTACAAGCAGCCCGCTTGGTCGTTATGACTTACTGATAACCCGGCGGGCTGATTAGACGGATGACAAGGCCCAAGGCCCAGAAGGTCGGTTC
This sequence comes from Aegilops umbellulata, assembly GCA_032464435.1. Classification (NCBI taxonomy): domain Eukaryota; kingdom Viridiplantae; phylum Streptophyta; class Magnoliopsida; order Poales; family Poaceae; genus Aegilops; species Aegilops umbellulata. Next base: position 628,759,895 of record CP136055.1, read on the forward strand.
AACTATGATGGGTCGGTTTAAGAGGAAAGGAATATTTGCCTTACAAGGAGTTAAGGCCAGGACTTGTTTCCGGTTTGTATTAGAGATAGACTAGTCCCAATTCTAATAGGACTCCACATGTAAACCGCCCCTTCAACATATATAAGGAGGGGCAGGGCTCCCCAAAGAGGGGGACAACAATCAATAATCTCTAGGGCTAGACACAAGAGCCGGTTTACGGCGTCTCCCTCGGGATGATAATGAGACCTAGCGTCAAACAGCATGTAGGGTTATTACCGGATGATGTTTCCCGGGGCCCGAAGCTGTCTAAATCCTTGTCTTGCGTGTTAATCCGCCCTGCGTCTCTCGTCCCACTCAACCCCTCTCAAGCTACCACATAGATGCGATGGCCTCGCGAATAAGTCCTGACACTAAGGACATCTGACGTGACAATTCCACGACAGTTGGCGCCCACCGTGGGGCCCGCGCACGGTGGTGATGAGTTCTTGAAGGGATCGCTTCGAGGGACGAGAAGTTCGCCATTTTTCGGCTGAACAAGAGCCGGACTGGAAGGATCGATGTCGACGCCTGGTTGACCAGAGTGAAGAAAAGTTTCAGCAGCAGTATCAATGAGAGGATCGAGACGAGAGGATTAAAATTGCCGGTCCTTGCGCCGCCGCCGGTCGCTTACAAACGACTAGATTTTTTCGCTGCAGTGATCGTCCTGTAACAGAACGCCGAGACCGACGGGAATTCAGTGCACGCGTAAGTCGTCCGAAGCTGCGATCTAATCCGCCGAGTTCTACGGCTTCTCCACGCTGTCAGGAGACAAATCCCGAGAAGATTCGCCAGGGCGCTGCAAAATCGAATTGACAGTCCGAGTGAAGGCCGAAGCGAACCCAACCATCGATTCCCAAAAGTGGCTAAAAGACACGTAGGCTGGTCAAAGCATCGCTCCTAAAAAAAGGGGGGGCCCACGATCCGGAGGACGCGGATGTGAATCCATCCAAAACCAACCACGACCTGTGGCTGGCTTCGTTCCACCTCCGGCTCGAATCCGCCTCCGCTGCCATACCACTCCGAGCCGTCACTGTTAAATCGCCGGCCTCAAGATGCTAACCGACGCGCCTGGTTGCTCCTCGACCGCGCTTGTGTTGCGCCCGGTTCCTTCCACGGCGCCTCCAAGTCGCCTCGCCAGTCCGCCGCCCGTCGCCCTTGCCTGCTCGAGTCGCTATCTCCACGACCCTGCTGTCTTCACTATCATGGCCCCGTTGCTGCTGTGTTCCGAGTCGCCGCGCTTTACTTCATGTGCTACCTTGAGCCGCTGCTGCCGTTTCAAGTCGCCAGCTCGCCTTCACACACGGCCGGTGCCGGCACCGCCCGGCGGGCGCGACCACTACCTCGTTTCTGCTCTGAGCCACCAACCGCGCCTTGGGTTTCCTCGCCCTTGCGCACTCTGCCTTGCCAGACCACCCGCGCGCCCAACTTCATCAACCGACCCGCCGGGTCTGCCCCGCCGGCTCACTGCTTATCCAACATGGCCTCACCTCGGACGGACCTCGAGCAGAGAGAGAGGAAAGAACATTACTTGGAGGAAAACACGGATTTGAGTCAGCAGAGCCGTCTACAACCCGGAAAAACGAACGTGGGCACGGCCTCCGTCGGTGCACCGCGGCGGCCGCGACCACGGCCACGGCGAGGGCTTCGCATCCAGCCACCCGTCTCCGACGCCTCGTCGGTCCACCCCCAAAAATCGCGGCCTCGCTCCGACCACAAGCCGGCCCCGAGTCACCGTCAGTGCAGGCTGCCGCTTCGACCCGCCGCGGCAGCAGGTGCGCCTCGTCGACCCGCCCAAGACGCGCCGTTCTGAGCCACAAGCCGCATCCCGTGTTGAACCGGCCATGGCCGCGCGCCGTTCCACCCGGCGCCCTTCAAACCGGACCCGCTGCCACGCGCCTCTGCGTCGAGCCTCTTGTCCGAGTCGCCGCCCCCTGCTCTGTTGAAGCGCCGCAGCCCGCCACGGATAAACCGCCATTTTCTGAGCCACCTCTGAAGATCCCCCGCCGGGTCAACTCTTCTCCGAGTCACCGCTTTGCCCGCTACCGTGGCCTTCTTATAGACCGCTTCGGATTAACCTCGAGATGGCGAGCTGCTTCGGCCCACCGCTGACACGGTTCACCTTCTGCTGTGGCCGGCTTGGCGCTACTGTGGGTGCCTCTCTGCTACACTAAACCGGCCAGGGTTCAACATATCTATACTAAATCAACTGGAGAGAGTGAAAGCAAGTGCATAGACTCCAGATGACATGCATCAGCGGAGGGAGGCAGATGACGTTTCTGTTATTTTCTTCCAGTTTAAAGACGAAGGAGGGTCACGTAGATGTTCTCACATCAGCGGAGCTCAATGGGTAGTTAGTATTACATGGCACTAGCATCTGCGTTCATCCAAAGAATACATCAGGTGATACCCATCCTGTTTATTTCATTCGTATGTAATAATCTGTCTGTGAACAGTTACTCTGCTTTGCAATATTTTATACAGGACAATTATTCATTATAAACATGGTTTATACCATGGGTACGGAGCACGCGCTGGCAACGTCCTGCCCGGTGATCATCGATGCCATATTACACGGTGAATGGATGCGTGCAAGACGTCGCCCTTATGGCCCGGTTTACATCAGCTCGCCGGGACCACGCCTGCATTTGACCCGCCCGTCCGAACTGGTTTACAACACCACGGCCGGCTCATCTGTCTGTGCCGCTTCTGATGCTGCGGTCGTTTTTGTCGTCCGTCTCTCGCGGCCTGGTCTACATCAACATACCGGGCCGCACCTTTCTGCATGAGCTGTTTATTGGGTATGAGCAAGTCACAGCTTGGGTAGCCCAGTTTTCTTTCAAATTGGAGGCAAATTATCATCAACCGCCGTCTGCACTGGATGGCTCAATGGGCAGGCGCACAAGTCGCTGTCAGTACAGTTTGATTAAGCTTCAAATCGCCAGTTGGAAGGAACCATTGGCCGAGTTGCTGACACGGCTCATACGGGGTCATTTCTAACCTGCCATAGTCATCTCAATCTTCTGTGGATATATACCTTATGCTATGGTCAAGTACGGAGAATCTCAAGACAACTCCTTGAGTCATCTTAAGACTCGGGGGCTATGATGATATGACACAGCAAGTCTTGCCAGTTTTCAGCCGGTTTAAGAAACCCATGACGATGGAGGGAAAGATAACCCGGTCTCGGAGGCTACTGTTATATTGATGAAAATTTAAAGGCTGTCAGAAAATTTCCGGCTTAGAAAGAATATGACAGTTACACAATCCCAGCTCAATGAAGAAGTTTCGGATTGTCAGAAAATATTTCGGTTTGAAATCTGGCTGAAGGGAAGTCAGTTTCACTGAAGTTCTCAAATATCCGGTTTACAATCCGGTTCAATGGAAGTCTGTTCTCCCACAAAGCTCTAAAGTGCTCAGATCCGGTTTAACAATGTCCGGTTCAAAAAGGGATTCACTTCTTGCAAATTCAAGTTTAAAGGCCGTCAGAGAATTTCCGGCTGAAAATGAAGATTCCGGTTTAAGATCCGGTTCAAGGGAAGGATGTCTCCCACAAAGCTTTGAAGCTCTCTATATCCGGTTTAAAATCCCGGTTCAAGAAGAATTTATCTCTTGCAAAAAGTTAAAAATTACCGATGAAGACCTGCTGATATGATGCACGGTTCAAACATGGGTATCCTGCCTTATTGGCCTGACATATTATTGATCACATGGGGGCTCCCGCTTTATAAAGCGGGGTATCTATTCTTTATATCATGTGTGGTTACACGGGGTTGTTTTCAAGCAACATCCGGTTTACCCCTTGCAAGTCTTAACAAGATCACTTGAGGCTTCCTGTTCAAACATAGGTCGTATTCGAACCAAAGAGAACATAGATATCCTTATGAGGTCATTTGGGGGCTCGGTCATGTTTGAACCGATGCAATACCTCTTGGCCGGCGAAAGCCACCAGAGTCATTTGGGGGCTCGGTCGTGTCCGAACCGATGCAATACCTCTTGGCCGGCGAAAGCCACCAGAATCATTTGGGGACACGGTCACGTCTGAACCGGTCACACCTCTTGGTCGGCCTACGGGCCTTAGAGTCATTTGGGGGCTTGGTCGAACCCGAACCATAGCAATGCCACTTGGCCGGCGGAACGCCACGCGTCATTTTGGGGTCCTGGCTGACTGGCACCATCGCTACGCCTTCGAGGGGCTTGGTTGCGTCTGACCATGGTAATTCCATCTGACCAAGCTCAGTAGAGCTTTTCTTTTGCAAAAAGTTGTTGCCATTGCTTTTGCTTTAATAGCCTTTCTTGAGAAGTTGCTATTTTATTTGCGTTTTTTAAACCGACAGTATTTTGTACCGGTTCAAACAGTTAAATTGGCAGAACACGGTCCATTTTTAGACCGGAGATTATCTGCCCGGTTTGATTTTTTGTTACCATCCTATTATGGAGTAAACCGGTGTTTATCAACCCGGCTCGGCTTTCAACTACAAGTTGTGAGTACATGATCAAGTTATAATCTGGAGATTATCAGCCCGGTCTGGTTTGACTACAAGTCACCAGTATTATATATGGTTAATCCGGTGTTTATCACAGCCCGGTACGGTTTTATCATAAACCGGCACAATATGGAAGGAGTTATCATTACTCAAGATTGGGGTTATCACTCTTACTACAAAAAGTTGGTAAACCAATGATGTGATTCAATGTCACAGGTATGATATATTTCATATTTTTAAGTGCAGCCTTGGTTATAAACCCAGGTTATATGTTGGGCATTATGACCCGTCCGGCGATAAACCGCCAGGACACTTTAAAACTTGTTGTATGCAGAAACAGGTTGAATAAAGCATGATTATAAATTGTCCGGTGTTTATTAAACCGGCCTGGCTTTAAGACGATAAGTCGCCAGTATGATGATAAATTATCCGGTGTTTGTTAAACCGGCCTGGCTTTAAGACGATAAGTTGCCAGTATATGATGAGAAATTATCCGGTGTTTATTAAACCGGTCTGGCTTTGGACTATAAGTCGCCAGTATATATTTGGATTGCACCATGGGAATCATGCGCTTATAAGTTATTGGATTATATTATTCAAATAGCCAAACTTGGCTAAATTTTTCATTATGATATTGGATGAATACCAGATTATATTATCTTGAATAGCCATCATGGATGGATTTTTATTATGGTTATCAATAACCAGTATTATAATTAAGGTTTTCAAAGTCGCTTTAGCGCAATGGCTATCATATTATCAATGGATATGATTTATTCTACAATTGAAGGAATAGTCCCGAGTTGCTGCAGGCTTACTACCCGGCACTTGGGGGCTACATTGTTCAAAGTTGAGATTCAAATATGCAAGTCTCATGTCGCTGCAAGCATGCACCATGACACTTGGGGGCTAATGCAAAGTCATTTTTGCTCATCTTATTAAAGACCCAACTCATCACATCGTAATGAGCTGGCCCTTGGGGGCTACCAATTGCTCCTATCAACTATTCAAGGTACAAAGCTTTTTATCCATTATATTGAAGGGTTCACTGCTCAGTTGGTAAAGCACAAGGCTCTTAACCTTGTGGACGTGAATTCAAGCCTCATGATGGGGGTTACATCATATGATGTTATTTTCATTGAAGTATATATATCAAAGTCCCAGCTCAATATTATCTTACTGAGCCAGCCCTTGGGGGCTACATTGGTTGAAGTTTTATGGGCATTAGTCAATTACAAGTCCCAGGTTGCTGCAAGCATGACAACCCGACACTTGGGGGCTACAGGTATTATATTATTATCGAAGAAATATTTTTCAAATTCTCTGTTGAGCAAATTAGATTAACCCGGCGTCACCAATCATTATGACCCTGTGGCTGCAACCCGGTGTCATCAATAATCATAAACCAATGTTGGCAACAATCATGAACCGGTGTCTGCAACAATCATAATCCGGGGTCATCAGTTTTTATAACCCGGCCATTTGGTAATATTAAACCGGCAAGTTTTCAAGACCGGGATCATCTTCAAACCGGCTGAATATCAGATGAATATTTCAAGACCAATATTTCTTAAACCGGCGCTTTGGAAGCCGACTCAAGTGGATTATTCTTCACAATATTTTTCTATGAGAAACCACTGTCAGCAGTTTAAAGTATGAAGCTGGTTATTGATCCGGATTTTTCTAGAAGGAGGGAATAACAAAGATTTAAGCATGATCAGGGTCGGTTTACAAGAGTTCTTAACCCGGAGCCCAACCTGTCAAATTTGTTCTTATGTTTATTTGCAGCATAAGTTTACCATGGAAAAATCCAAGCTAAACTTGGGGGCTAATGTCGGGGATATACCCCGCGGCGTAAACCGGCCGGAAGTTAACCCGGCCGGACTTGACGGTTTATCTGAAGACCCGCCCTGACCTTGACGGTTTACAAGCAGCCCGCTTGGTCGTTATGACTTACTGATAACCCGGCGGGCTGATTAGACGGATGACAAGGCCCAAGGCCCAGAAGGTCGGTTCAACTATGATGGGTCGGTTTAAGAGGAAAGGAATATTTGCCTTACAAGGAGTTAAGGCAGGACTTGTATCCGGTTTGTATTAGAGATAGACTAGTCCCAATTCTAATAGGACTCCACATGTAAACCGCCCCTTCAACATATATAAGGAGGGGCAGGGCTCCCCAAAGAGGGGGACAACAATCAATAATCTCTAGGGCTAGACACAAGAGCCGGTTTACGGCGTCTCCCTCGGGATGATAATGAGACCTAGCCTCAAACAGCATGTAGGGTTATTACCGGATGATATTTCCCGGGGCCCGAAGCTGTCTAAATCCTTGTCTTGCGTGTTGATCCGCCCTGCGTCTCTCGTCCCACTCAACCCCTCTCAAGCTACCACATAGATGCGATGGCCTCGCGAATAAGTCCTGACACTAAGGACATCTGACGTGACAATTCCACGACAGCATTTGTTGTTGCATTGAAAGGTTTTACATAGTTTCAATGTATGGTTTAACTAGATGCTCTGGAGAGCTATATGTTGTTCAATTTGAACTATGTATGTACTTTGGTTTTAATGTGATGATGAACTACTACTAATTTGGTCACTTATCTATCCATGAGAACCTGCGATGGTTTTTGACACACATAATTATATATAATGCACGCAGATGAACCGGCAATGGATGTAAGGGTTGAAAATTGATGATGTGGCTTTGAATGGTGCATTTTGAACACACAAAAAGTCTGGAGTTCAAATAACTTCAAAAAATGAAATCCCTTTTGTAATAGTTGAGTTTTCGTCTGAAACCCTGATACTTCGAAAGAGATTGTCCATTTTGTACACGAAGTGCATCTAGTTTTTGACGTAACCCTCTCAACTTTTTAGCACATGTTACGTGGGTGAAATGTGTTGGGGAACGTAGTAATTTCAAAAAATTTCCTACGCACACGCAAGATCATGGTGATGCATAGCAACGAGGGGGAGAGTGTTGTCTACGTGCCCTCGTAGACCGAAGCGGAAGCGTTGACGCAACATAGAGGAAGTAGTCGTACGTCTTCCCGATCCGACCGATCCAAGCGCCGTTACTCCGGCGCCTCCGATTTCTTAGCACACGTTCAGCTCGATGACGATCCCCGGGCTCCGATCCAGCAAAGCTTCGGGGAGGAGTTCCGTCAGCACGACGGCGTGGTGACGATCTTGATGTTCTACCGACGCAGGGCTTCGCCTAAGCACCGCAACAATATGACCGAGGTTGAATATAGTGGAAGGGGGCACCGCACACTGCTAAGGAACGATCACGTTGATCAATTGTGTGTCATGGGGTGCCCCCCTACCCCCGTATATAAAGGAGCAAGGGGGAGGGGGCGGCCGGCCTAGGAGGAGGCGCGCCAAGGGGAGTCCTACTCCCACCGGGAGTAGGACTCCCTCCTTCCTTGTTGGAGTAGGAGAAGGGGGAAAGAGGGGGAGAGGTGGAAGGAAAAGGGGGCCGCACCCCTTGTCCAATTCGGACCAGAGGGGGGCTGCACGCCTCCTTCCTTTCAGCCTTTTTCCTCTATTCCCGTATGGCCCAATAAGGCCCATATACTTCTTCCCCCGTATTCCCGTAACTCCCGGGTACACCGGAAAATACCCGAACCACTCAGAACCTTTCCGATGTCCGAATATAGTCGTCCAATATATCGATCTTTACGTCTCGACCCTTTCGAGACTCCTCGTCATGTCCCCGATCTCATCCGGGACTCCGAACTCCTTCGGTACATCAAAACTCATAAACTCATAATATAACTGTCATCGAAACCTTAAGCGTGCGGACCCTACGGTTCGAGAACAATGTAGACATGACCGAGACATGTCTCCGGTCAACAACCAATAGCGGGACCTGGATTCCCATATTGGCTCCTACATATTCTACGAAGATCTTTATCGGTCAGACCGCATAACAACATACGTTGTTCCCTTTGTCATCGGTATGTTACTTGCCCGAGATTCGATCGTCGGTATCCAATACCTAGTTCAATCTCGTTACCGGCAAGTCTCTTTACTCGTTCTATAATACATCATCTCGCAACTAACTCATTAGTTGCAATGCTTGCAAGGCTTAAGTGATGTGCATTACCGAGAGGGCCCAGAGATACCTCTCCGACAATCGGAGTGACAAATCCTAATCTCGAAATACGCCAACCCAACATGTACCTTTGGAGACACCTGTAGAGCTCCTTTATAATCACCCAGTTACGTTGTGACGTTTGGTAGCACACAAAGTGTTCCTCCGGTAAATGGGAGTTGCATAAGCTCATAGTCATAGGAACATGTATAAGTCATGAAGAAAGCAATAGCAACATACTAGACGATCGGGTGCTAAGCTAATGGAATGGGCATGTCAATCACATCATTCTCCTAATGATGTGATCCCGTTAATCAAATGACAACTTATGTCTATGGCTAGGAAACATAACCATCTTTGATCAACGAGCTAGTCAAGTAGAGGCATACTAGTGACACTCCGTTTGTCTATGTATCCACACATGTATTATGTTTCCGGTTAATACAATTCTAGCATGAATAATAAACATTTATCATGATATATAAGGAAATAAATAATAACTATATTATTTCCTCTAGGGCATATTTCCTTCAAAATTATGATACCATGCCAAATTTCAACCTTTTCAGAGTTCATTTGAAATGCTTTTGAATTTCAGGGTCTTATAGCTCAAAAAATCAGTAAATGCATGAAAAATAAGAAATGAAGTAAGAAAGGGTTGAAAATTGATGACGTGGCTTTGAATGGTGCATTTTAAACACACAAAAAGTCTGGAGCTCAAATAAGTTCAAAAAAATGAAATCCCTTTGTAACAGATGAGTTTTCGTCTGAAACCCCACTAATAGGAAAAGGGCTATAGCTAATATGAACATTAATGGTGCACCATGTATGTGGTGCGCCAGAGTGGCACACCAGATACACGTGCACCATTATTGACATATTACTAATGGCGCACCTGGTATGTGGTGCGCCATTACTAGTTTTGAAAAAAAATTGTTAGAAGTGGCATACCAGAGGATAGTGTGCCATTACTAGTTGACATTGTAATGGCGCACCTGTATAAAGTGCGTCATTACTATGTGTATGACTAGGTCAAACCTGGGTCAAACTTAGTAATGGCGCACTTTGCATAGGTGCGCCATTACTATGTCAAACCTAGTAATGGCGCACCTACACAAAGTACGCCATTACTAACTTTGACCAAGGTTTGACCAAGTCATACACATAGTAATGGCGCACTTTGTACAGGTGCGCCATTACTATAACCAAATGCCCCCTGGACCGCCTTTTCAGTTTTTAAAAAAATAAGAGAATCGGGACAGCTCATTAGTCCCGGTTCAGTCTAGAACAGGGACTAATGGGGGCTTTGGCACCGGTTCGTGAGCCTAGGGGGCCAGCCGGGCCACGTGGGCCATTGGTGCCGGTTCGTCTGGACCTTTTGGTCCCGGTTGGTGGGACGAACCGAGACCAATGGGCCTGGCTCCTGGCCCACCACCATTGGTCCCGGTTCGTTGCATGAACCGGGACCAAAGGCTCCCCTTTAGACCCGGTTCGTGCCACGAACCGGGACTAAAGGGTCGGCCCTCGCTGCACCCACAGTTTAGCCCCACCTCGCCAACCGAAGGGCGCCGACACCTGTTTATAAGCCCGTCCCTCTGTGCATTGTTGAGCTCCTCTCAAAGTGAAAATAGATGCACCTATAGAGGAAAATTGGACATAAATTCATAAATAGAAATTGATTATGAATTTATGTTTAATTTTCTCTATAAGTGCATCTATGTTCACTAACAGAGAAGTTTTTATTTTTTTTGACCTAAAAGAAAAAAGAAATCACTAAAAAACTATTAGTATTTATTATAAATAGAAATGACTAAAAAAGAAAAAGAAAAAATGCCTATATGCACTAAGTAGTGATTCACACTAAGTAGTAGAAATGAAAAAATAAATAGCAAAAAAGAAAAAAAATGCCTATAATATTTGTTATGACTAACTAAAATTACCAAATTGAGTATAATGGCACTAACAGAAAGTTTATAGTAAAGTTATTCATAAACTAGTGATTCACACAAATTTTCAAAAATTCAAATTTAAACTATTCAAATTTTAAAGCTAATGGCACTAACAAAAAGTTTATAATTTTGGTGACCTAAAAGAAAAAAGAAATGACTAAAATTATAAGTATTTAATTCTAAGTAGAAATGAAAAAACAAATAGGAAAAAAGAAAAAAAGATGCCACCTACTGGGCCACCACGGCCTGAATACGACTAGAAGCCCATCCGTGGGCCAGGATTCAGGCCCGCAGAAGGCCCAGCAGGCCCACAGGCATAGCGGTGTGACATTAGGCCCATAGGCCTGCAGTTCTAAGGAGTTCGATGGAGATGGCGAGGCTGCGCTTATAAACAGGTGCGGCCGCTCTTCAGCTAGCGAGGTGGGACTAAACATCCCACCGCACCGCGGCTTTGGCAGGTCCAGGTTATTGGTCCCGGTTCGTGGCACAAACCGGGACTAATGCCGCCCTTTAGTCCCGGTTCGTGCCACCAACCGGGACCAAAGGACACTTTTCGGGCGGCATTAGTCCCGGTTTGTGCCACGAACCGGGACCAATGCTCTGTCTATATAAGCAGCACTCATGAAATTTTGGTTCAGTTCTTCCCTGCCCGCGCCCGACGCCGCCAGGCTGCCCCGCGCCACCCCGTCGTCGCCGTCGTCGCCCCGCGCCGCCACGTCGTCGCCGTCGTCGCCCCGCGCCGCCCCGATCGATGCCGTCGCCGCCTCCCGCCCCGATCGACGCCGTCGCCGCCTCCTGCCCCGCGACGCCGCCCCGCCCCGCCCCGCCCCTGCCCCGCGCAGCACCTCGCCGTCGTCGTCCCCGTCGCCGTCGACATCGCCGTCACCGTCCCCGTCGCCGTCGCCGCACCTCGCCGTGAGATTTTGTTAATTGAGTTAGATTTTGTTAGCTTTTGTTGTAGTTCATAGATTTTTTGTTAGATGTGTAGTAATTTAGATTTATTAATGATTTTTTCTGATGTGTTAGATGTGTTAGATGTATTAGATGTGTTAGATGTATTTATGATTTTTTGTGTTGTAATTTAGATTTATTAATGATTTTTTTCTGATGTTCATATTGATCTATTTATAGTAACTAGTTTATTTTTTTGTTCCTACATTTTTAGCAAGTTGATTTAATAGTTGAACTAACTAGAACTATAGTTAAACTAGTTGATTTAATAGTTGAACTAACTACATTTTTAGCAAGTTTATTTATAGTAAGTGCTTCATATATAGTTGATTTAATAAAACTGGTTTATTTTACTATAGAAGTAGTTTATTTTTAGCAAGAAAATTAATAGAACTAGTTTATTTTTTTAGTTAAAGCAATTATTCCCGCATCGACGTGGACGATGCCTATCCCGCATGCTCGTCGTCGAGTCGGGGGCGGACGACACCAGCTTGACCAGATGGGTCATGTCCGGGACTGGGCTCCGCAGGGGTGGTACTGGGAGGCGCTACCTTCCGGGGGGCATATGCATATGATTAGTTGAATAATAATGATCTAATTTAGTCTTTGAATTATGAACGTATAGAAAATGTCATCATCGGACGACGAATGTCACAGCTCTAGAATTGTTTGCAACTAGTGGCATCTGCATCCATGCATCATGTTTGATTTCAAAGGAATTTTGAAATGGGGACTGACCAAACCCTAGTACCAAATGAATTTAAATAGGCTCAAATAAAATCACTTCCAATAAACCCAAAATGACTTCAGGAAAAGTCCATCATTTTTGAAACTGGTGAAAACCTCTGACAAAAAATGGTGCATATTTTTCCTAGGTCATTTCAGGTTTTTGGATTAAATCATAAGTATTTGAATTGGAGCATTTAATGGCTATAAATATTTTAAATGCTTCAATAATTCTGATAACATTTGAGGGCTGTTAGTAAATAATTTAAAAAGTGCCCACAAATTTTCTCTGGAGTTTTAAAAATGGTTTAGTATTATTACTAAACCAAAAACAGAAAAACAAAGTAGAAAACAGAATTAAATGAGAGAGAGAGAAGTGCTTACCTGTAGCCCACCTGGCACAACCACCTGGCCCAGCACAGGAGGCCCAGCCCACAAGGGCATCCTTGTCTTCTACCCCTGCCAGAAGGCAGAGGCGAACCAGAGCACGACGCCGGCCGTGCCAGCTCCTGCTTCGTGCTGGCGAGCTCCCCTTCATCCCAACAGCACCTGGAGAACGCGCTGGCCCCTCTCGCATTCCCCTCCTCTCTCTGGACCCCTTTCCCCTCCCCTGCTCTCTGTTCCGTGCCGCCCGAGCGGAGCTCGTCACCACCGCCGCCGTTACCGTGACCACAGCCTCCCCCGTGCCTCTTCGATGTGACCTAGAGCTCCGCCGTCGACCCGTACGCCGTCTCCACCGAGCCACGCGACGGGAAGAGCTCCGGAGCCCGTCCCCGACGTCTTCTTCCTCCTCGGGTCACCGAGATCGCCGACAACCGTGCTCCCGCTCCGGCGCATCCCCGAGCCCACTGGCCTTCTCCTCCGCCCCCCAAGTGAGCCCCTTCGTCTTTTCCCCTGCTCCCCAATCTCGATTTCGTCTCCTAGCCGCGTTAGCCGTCGGAGCCGAAACCTCACCGCCGCCGGCCATGTTGCCCCCGTGGCCACAGACGCATAAGCACGAAACTGAGCGCGTCACCGTGCTCACAAGCCTCCCAGCAGGCCCACGCACCCACCAGCTCCTCCTTCCGTGCACTGTAGCGCCAAAGCCGATCCCAACCGAACTCCGGCCACTGCCGTTTTGGTCGCCGCCGTTGGTCCTGGCCACCGCAGCTCCGGCCACCACCACTGGTCGACGCAGCTCGCTCCCAGGAGCACGTAGGAGCAAACCCCGCCTCAAACCGTGGGCTGTAGCGGAATCCCGTCGATCTCCGCCACGCGGGATGGTCGTCGCCGGCGAAACTCCGGCGACTGATGACGTGGACGTCATTAGGCGCTAACCCAACTAGCTAATCACCCCTTAGAGCCACTGCCAAGTCGGCCCCCGTGCCTAAATTAATTAGTTTAACTTTTCTGTTAAATTAGTACTAATCTCAGTGGGACCCGCCTGCCACCGTTGACTTGGCCACGTCAGCATTGACCGGGCCCACACGTCCGCCTCTGTAATTGACACTGTGTCACTGACCAGTGGACCCCACTGGTCAGGTTTGACCTGGACGTCGCCTGTTGACCTACTGACCTCAACATGACCTGATGCTGACGCAGTAATACATTTTCTCGATTTATTAATAATCAGGAAATTCCAGAAAATGGCCAAAACTTCTAAAAATCATAGAAAATTATCTATAACTCCAAATGAAATAATTTATATATGAAAAATAATCAGAAAAATCCAATCTATCCATCTGTACTGGTTTCATGCATGTTAAAGCAACCTAACCTTGCTATTTAGATGAAACAAGATAATGCACCATTATGACTTTATACATGAGCTTACATTTGAATCTTTGATTCAAATGGGTTCAACTCAACCTGTCCTAGTATGCATTCGTCAAAACACAGTCATATTTACATGTCACATTCATGCATCATATTGTTGCATTGCATTGATTGTGTTTCTTCTCTATGTTGCCGGTATTTGTCCCCTCGATAGACGTGTTTCCGACGACGTGATCGAAGACACCGATGAAGAACTATATTATCTTCAGAAGTGCCAGGCAAGCAAAACCCCCTTGTTCATTCCGATACAATCCCACTCTCTCGCTCCTGCTCTCTTTTATTGCATTAGGACAACAACGATTCATGTGTTACTTGCTGCGGTAGCTGAACCCCTTTATCCTTTGCATGACCTGTCATTCCACAGTAAATAGATGAAACCCACTAGCATGAGTAGGAGTTGTTTGAGCCCTGATGTGCCTACTCATTCATGCTTGTTGTCATGCCTGCTACTGCTTAGAGTTCAGTCGTGTCTGATTCATCGGGAATGAATAGGAATGTGGTGAACATGTCCTACTGTTGAGAACTAAGTGTGTGAGAGGCCATGTAGCGGTGAGAGGCCATGTAGGAGTACATGGTGGGTTGTCTCATTGCAGCCGTCCTCAGGAACTGAGTTCTGTGTTTGTGATCCATGAACAGTTACTACCACGCATTGGAATGCTTAAGTGCCCCTCTCGACTTATTAATCCACTTGATCTCTGTCCAGGAGTTGCAACTAGTTTCTGGTGTTTGTAGGTAGTGTTAGTAGTCTACCAAGTGGCACCCGGTACAGGTGGGCTTGGGACAGACTAGGCACAGTGGCCCGGTGTACCAAGTGGCACCCGGTTGGTGGGCTTGGGAACCCTGCACACATCGTTTGGGGCCGTGAGCGACACCCCGGCCGGATCTCCTTGCGGATGGAACCCGAATAGGCGATAAACCTGGACTAGAGACTTGCGTGGTTAGTCAGGTCGTGGCCGACTCCCTCGCCCGGCTTCCGCTTGAAGGTTGCCGAGGTACATGACGTGTACAGGGCGATAAGTGGCGAGAGCGTGTGTGAAGAAGTACACCCCTGCAGGGTTATCATTATATATTTGAATAGCCGGATTCCTCGGATATGGAAACTTGGACCCCTTGCATAGTTCATAGACAAGTGAAAGTGGATACTCTAAAATGCGCAAGATAAGCGTGAGTGCTATGGATGGCCTTCTCGTAGGGAGACGGGAGCGGATCCATAGTGGTGTATTGATATGGTGAATATGTGGACTCGTGTGCGCCACCTCAAAAGAGTTACTTGCAGTCGTAGTACAGGATAGCCACCGAGTCAAAGCTGGCTTGCTGCAGTTAAACTCCACCACCCTTTTATTGATACCGATGCATATGTAGATAGTTCTGATGTAAGTCTTGCTGGGTACATTTGTACTCACGTTTGCCTATTTTATGTTTTTGCAGAGAGACGTTAGTCTCGCTAGTAGTCCCGTGTGGACTTCGATGTTTAGCTTGATACCTCAGCTACGATCTTGTGCCCTCGGCAGGATCTGGTAGATAGTCAGGCTTCTCAGCCCTTTTCATTTGTAGATGTCTGTACTCAGATATGTTAAGCTTCCGCATGTGCTTTGACTTGTATGCTCTGAATGCTGGGTAATGAGACCCATGTTTGTAATATCTCGCTCCTCGGAGCCTATTGTATAAATACTTTGAGTCGTAGAGTTATGTTGTGATGCCATGTTGTATTTACTCATATCGGGCATATTGTGTGTATGATTGAAATGCTTGGTATGAGTGGGATCCGACTATCTAGTTGTTTATCCTTGGCAGCCTATCATATGGGGAAATGTAGTCTAGTGCTTCTGAGCGATAGTAGTCCGCTACAGCCCGGTTGACCGGAGTCCTGCTAGCCCAGCACTACTGCTCAGGACACTTGACTGGCCGGCATGTGTTTCACTTCGTTCCTGTGTCTGTCCCTTCGGGGAAATGTCACGCGGTGACATCCGGAGTCCTGCCTGGCCTGCTACAGCCCGAGTTACCGGAGCCCTGTTAGCCCAGTGCTACAGCCCGGATTCACACGCTGTTGACCGACATGCTCGAAGTTGATTCATGTATGCCTGTTCCCATGGGTTAGTGCCGCTTTGGGTTCACGACTAGCCATGTCGGCCCGGGTTCTTTGTCATATGGATGCTAGCGACACTATCATATACGTGTGCCAAAAGGCGCAAACGGTCCCGGGCCAGGTAAGGTGGCACCCGTGGGAATACCGTGCGTGAGGCTGCAAAGTGATATGATGTGTTACATGCTAGATCGGTGTGACTTAGGATCGGGGTCCTGACAACGAAAGTCTCCCGGGGGAATGCGACTGGTGCCACGACGATCGAGGTGAGTGCGACAGGCCTCACCTGGACGATGGTCGGCGCTTCAGTATTAAGCTGGAGGAGACTTTCGACGTTGAAACGGTACGCAACGACGACAAGTTTTTCTTATATAACTAAGCATGACTTCAACTATTTCAACGTGTAATTTTCATCTTTTACAATTTGAGTATAGTTGATCCCATGCCATGCAAGACGCTATGTCTTGGAGAGGATGGGTTTTGAAGACCATGAAAATTTTGAAACGAAGAAAATTCACCTAAGGACCCATCATGATGTGGATTTTGAAGTAAAGTTGTATAATGCTGAGAGCGTAACCCATTTTGGTTGCAAAAGTTGGGAAGCATTTTGCAAATTGTATGGTTTTGATGAGGGTATGCTTGTCACCATGGATCTTGGTGATCCTGAAATCGAGCAAGACAATATGGACATTTGGGTCCTTGTTGATACTCCTCCAGTTCTACCGCTATGTGAGTTTCTCAAACATAGTTAATTATTAATAGAACTTATATTGTTCATTTCAAAAAAGTTGACAATTTATTTCCATTGACAGCTTATTTTGAAGTATCAAAGAATGTGCAGAATATGGTAGATAGAACTTACTACACCGATGGCTCTGAGTTAACTTACAAGGAGAAAACTCATCTGGTTGGATTTTGTAATGATATTGAGAAATACAATATCTACAATCGAACTCCTGAACATTATGGTCAATACGTGCCACTAGTGCACGTGTTGAACTATGGTAACTACCATGGAGATACCCTGGTAAGTTTTTCTACTATTACGACATCCGTGCATCTTTTTGCATACTTCTAAAACTAGTACATCATTGCTAACTACGAAGTTATTACTATGTTTTTCAACAGCTTATCCCAGAGGGTTGTGTGCCTCATCTGATGTATCAGAATGGCGGCAACGTTCATGTTTTGAACATATATCCAGGTCATCCTACGAATCTCAACTGTCCATACCGGATTTCTAAAAGAAGTGGAGACATCACAATCAAAGGATGGAAAAAATGTATGGACAGTCGTAAGGAGCATCTTGGAAGCAAAAGGAAGCGAGGCGCAAGAATTGGAGACAGGATGATCTCCATTCTTCATAATGGAGATTCAGGGTCTATATTGTTTTATGCTATTTTACCTTAAGTGTGTTTAGGTCCGATCCTCCTGATACTGATGTTCATGTGCTAAGAACAATTATGTAGAGTTGGGTTCGATGACTATGAGGATGATGATCGTATGACTTATTATTAATAACGAGTAGAAGTTGTATGATGATGCTTGATTAATTAGCTAGTAGGACTTGTTATTATATATGATGATGTATATGCGAGCATGCATGAGTTATTATATATATCGATCTGCAGGTGAAATGATATATGTAGTCCTTGCAAGGACTACGTATAAGAGTTGACAGTTCTCTCTATTAGCTAGCTAATAACAACCTAAAAATAACCCCCTAAACCCCTAAAACAGCCACTTTTTTTTAAAAAAGAGAAAAACCTCCTGCTGACGCGTGGAAGCCTTTTGGTCCTGGTTTATGTCATCAACCGGGACCAAAGGCCCCCCTGCCTGGGCTGCCGGCTACGGCCACGTGGAGGCCCATCTGTCCCGGTTCTGGTTTGAACCGGGACTAAATGGTGAGGGTATTAGTAACGACCCTTTAGTCCCGGTTCAGGAACGGGGACTAAAGGCCCTTATGAACCGGGACAAAAGGCCGGTTTTCTACTAGTGGCAGCCGGTGCTATGCGGATTCTGCATGACAGTGTTCTTTCTTTGGAGAAGCGGCGTCTCAGAGAGAAGGATGTGGCATACCCGGTTTTCGTGGCCAAGGTGCCAGAGGGCAAGGGCTTTGTGGATAACTCCATCGGGGGTACGATCGTCCTGCAGTTTGATGACATCCACGCTATGTTGAACCTTCATCCGCTGCACTACACCTTCGTTCGGCTATTTTCGCTGAGTATGGAGATGCGGATCATTCGCGACAAGACCCCGGACATCGTGATAGTCGACCCCTTCTACATGCGTGCCAAGATCTTGGGCAGCGCTGGGGACCGGCAAGTCGCGAGTTCTTACCTCGAAGGCGTCATTCTGGCAAACCCAGATAAGGATAACTTCCTCATGCCTTACTTTCCTGAGTAAGTCCTCCCCTCAACCGCCCCGTAACATACGAATTCTTAGATTTCGATCGTTTTTCTTTTAACATTCCGTGTTTTCTGCAGTGACACACATTGCACGCTCATCCTCCTAAGCCCCAAATATTCCATGGCCACGTATTTCGACCCGGACCGTCAGTCGAACGTAGACTACACAAATGTCAAGAAGGTTCTTGATGATGTTCTCCCCGGCTACGCCCAATCTGGAGGCACCTTCAACAGGCCTATTCGTAAGTACGGCAAGCACGTGTTCTCCCACAATACGACGTTCTGCTGCGTCAAGCAGCCGCCTGGCGGTTAGAAGGGTGCATACTACGCCATCCAGCACATGCGGGTGATCGTACGGGACCATCATCACCTTCTGCTACCGAGTAAACTCAAAGATTGGGCCGCGAGCGTGTCAGCAATCCAGGACGCGGACATCAGACAAGAATTCTTTCGCATCTAGTCGGAGTTTGCGGAAATCATCCATCAAGATGTCCTTCGTACCTCGGGGCAGTTCTACATCAGAAATCAACCGTCCAACAGTGAGATAGACGGAATGCTACAAATGCAGGCTGGCAACGCCCGTAATTTCATGACTCCCACAATAGACGGTGGCTTCATCCACGCTCCGGTCCCTTGAGTCGAGTCAAAAGCAGTGATGCTGTGTCTAGTTCTGAAACATCGATTGGCTCATGTTGTAATTAAACTTTAATGAACTTCTAGTATGTTTCTTTGGTTTCGAGAATCGTTCAACTTAGATGTAATTGATGCTATTAATGTCTTGCTTTTCTCTTCCGATCGTTCTGTTGCATACTTATATATTGCTTATGTATTGTCTGTGAATTGGTACTAACGTTTCGTTTGGCTAGTGCATAGCGATGCCGTCGTATGTCGTCTACAAGGGTAAGGTTCCCGGATTCTACGACGACTGGGAGGAGTGTCGGAGACAGGTTCACCGATTTAGCGGTAACAGTTACAAAGGGTACACCACTAGGGCCGACGCCGAATCTAGATACGCCCGCTATCTAGCGGGAGAGGGGAGGGAGCGTTGGAGGAACCGGATGAAGACGAGTTCCATCGTGATGATGCTCATCGTGATGACCGCAACTCTCTTCTATGTGATGGTAGTTTAGATGATCGATATCGACTTGTAATGTGAAGGCAAACTCGCTACTCGCGGTCTCGAGACTTGTAATATAATGTTCTATCTTTGTTCGGTCTTTTCAATTCGGAGACTAATATGATGAATTGTATTCGGAGACTAATATGATGAATTGTATTCAGAGACTAGTCTTCTATTGTATTCGATGAATCTGTTGTTGATGTGTGCTGTCTATATTTTGTCCAATTATACATTTTGTAACCTGTGCAAAAAAACAGAAAATTAAAAAATTAAAACAAAACCTAATATTCATACTAATGGCGCATCACGCCATTAGTATGCCAGAGGATACTAATGGCGCATCCTTAAGAAGTGCGCCATTAGTATGCCGAGGTTACTAATGGCGCGTCCTCTTGTCGTGCGCCATTAGTATGCCAAAGCACCTGGCATTACATGGCCCCTGGGAGGCATACTAATGGCGCACCAGTGGTGCGCCATTAGTATACCAGATACTAATGGTGCACCAGTGGTGCGCCATTAGTAAATATTACTAATGGCGTGCTAGTAATGGCACACCACTAATGCGCCATTAATGGCCAAATTAGGTGCGCCATTAGTAGCCCTTTTTCTAGTAGTGTTGGGAGGGGGAAAGAAGTGGAGGAGAAGAAGGAAGGGGGGGGCGCCGCCCCCCTCTCCTTGTCCTATTCGGACTAGGGGGGAAGGGCGCGCGGCCCTTGCCCTGGCCGCCTCTCCTCTCTTCCACCAAGGCCCACTAAGGCCCATTAAGTCCCCGGGGAGTTCCGGTAACCTCCCGGTACTCCGGTAAAATCACGATTTCACCCGGAACACTTCCGATATCCAAACATAGACTTCCAGTATATCAATCTTCATGTCTCGACCATTTCGAGACTCGTCGTCATGTCCGTGATCACATCCAGGACTCCGAACAACATTCGGTACATCAAAACATATAAACTCATAATATAACTGTCATCAAAACGTTAAGCGTGCGGACCCTACGGGTTCGAGAACTATGTAGACATGACCGAGACACGTCTCCGGTCAATTACCAATAGCGGAACCTGGATGCTCATATTGGCTCCCACATACGTTGTTCCCTTTGTCATCGGTATGTTACTTGCCTGAGATTCGATCGTCGGTATCTCAATACCTAGTTCAATCTCGTTATCGGCAAGTCTCTTTACTCGTTCCGTAATACATCATCCCGCAACTAACTCATTACCGAGAGGGCCCAGAGATACCTCTCCGACAATCGGAGTGACAAATCCTATTCTCGAAATACGCCAACCCAACAAGTACCTTGGGAGACACCTGTAGAGCACCTTTATAATCACCCAGTTACGTTGTGACGTTTGGTAGCACACAAAGTGTTCCTCCGGTAAACGGGAGTTGCATAATATCCTAGTCATAGGAACATGTATAAGTCATGAAGAAAGCAATAACAACATATTAAACGATCGTGTGCTAAGCTAACGGAATGGGTCATGTCAATAACATCATTCTCCTAATGATGCGATCCCGTTAATCAAATGACAACCCATGTCAATGGCTAGGAAACTTAACCATCTTTGATCAACGAGCTAGTCAAGTAGAGGCATACTAGTGACACTCTGTTTGTCTATGTATTCACACATGTATTATGTTTCTGGTTAATACAATTCTAGCATGAATAATAAACATTTATCATGATATAAGGAAGTAAATAATAACTTTATTATTGCCTCTAGGGCATATTTCCTTCAGTCTCCCACTTGAACTAGAGTAAATAATCAAGATTACACAGTAATGATTCTAACACCCATGGAGCCTTGGTGTTGATCATGTTTTGCTCGTGGAAGAGGCTTAGTCAACGGGTCTACAACATTCAGATCCATATGTATCTTGCAAATTTCTATGTCTCCCACCTGGACTAGATCCCGGATGGAATTGAAACGTCTCTTGATGTGCTTGGTTCTCTTGTGAAATCTGGATTCATTCGCCAAGGCAATTGCACCAGTATTGTCAGAAAAGATTTTCATTGGACCCGATGCACTAGGTATGACACCTAGATCAGATATGAACTCCTTCATCCAGACTCCTTCATTCACTGCTTCCGAAGTAGCTATGTACTCTGCTTCACATGTAGATCCCGCCACGACGCTTTGATTAGAACTGCACCAACTGACAGCTCCACCGTTCAATGTAAACACGTATCCGGTTTGCGATTTAGAATTGTCCAGATCAGTGTCAAAGCTTGCATCAACGTAACCATTTACGATGAGCTCTTTGTCACCTCCATAAATGAGAAACATATCCTTAGTCCTTTTCAGGTATTTCAGGATGTTCTTGACCGCTGTCCAGTGACCCACTCCTGGATTACTTTGGTACCTCCCTGCTAGACTTATAGCAAGGCACACATCAGGTCTGGTACACAACATTGCATACATGACAGAGCCTATGGCTGAAGCATAGGGCACATCTTTCATTTTCTCTCTATCTTCTGCAGTGGTCGGGCATTGAGTCTTACTCAACTTCACACCTTGTAACACAGGCAAGAACCCTTTCTTTGCTTGATCCATTTTGAACCTCTTCAAAACTTTGTCAAGGTATGTGCTTTGTGAAAGTCCAATTAAGCGTCTTGATCTATCTCTATAGTTCTTAATGCCCAATATATAAGCAGCTTCACCGAGGTCTTTCATTGAAAAACTCTTATTCAAGTATCCCTTTATGCTATCCAGAAATTCTATATCATTTCCAATCAGCAATATGTCATCCACATATAATATCAGAAATGCTACAGAGCTCCCACTCACTTTCTTGTAAATACAGGCTTCTCCAAAAGTCTGTACAAAACCAAATGCTTTGATCATACTATCAAAGCGTTTATTCCAATTCTGAGAGGCTTGCACCAGTCCATAAATGGATCGCTGGAGCTTGCACACTTTGTTAGCTCCCTTTGGATCGACAAAACCTTCCGGTTGCATCATATATAACTCCTCTTCTAGAAATCCATTAAGGAATGTAGTTTTGACATCCATTTGCCAAATTTCATAATCATAAAATGCAGCAATTGCTAACATGATTCAGACAGACTTAAGCATCGCTACGGGTGAGAAGGTCTCATCGTAGTCAATCCCTTGAACTTGTCGTAAACCTTTCGCAACAAGTTGAGCTTTGTAGACACTAACATTACCGTCAGCATTAGTCTTCTTCTTGAAGATCCATTTATTCTCAATTGCTTGCCGATCATCGGGCAAGTCAACCAAAGTCCATACTTTGTTCTCATACATGGATCCCATCTCAGATTTCACGGCCTCAAGCCATTTTGCGGAATCTGGGCTCACCATCACTTCTTCACAGTTCATAGGTTCATCACCATCTAGTAACGTGACTTCCAGAACAGGATTACCGTACCACTCTGGTGCGGATCTTACTCTGGTTGATCTACGAGGTTCAGTAACAACTTGATCTGAAGTTCCATGATCATCATCATTAACTTCCTCACTAATTGGTGTAGGTGTCACAGAAACCGGTTTCTGCGATGAACTACTTTCCAATAAGGGAGCAGGTACAGTTACCTCATCAAGTTCTACTTTCCTCCCACTCACTTCTTTCGAGAGAAACTCCTTCTATAGAAAGGATCCATTCTTAGCAACGAATGTCTTGCCTTTAGATCTGTGATAGAAGGTGTACCCAACAGTCTCCTTTGGGTATCCTATGAAGACACATTTTTTCGATTATGTTTCGATCTTATCAGGTTGAAGTTTTTTCATATAAGCATCGCAGCCCCAAACTTTAAGAAATGACAACTTTGGTTTCTTGCCAAACCACAGTTCATAAGGCGTCGTCTCCATCGATTTTGATGGTGCCCTATTTAACGTGAATGCGGCCGTCTCTAAGGCATAACCCCAAAACGATAGCGGTAAATCAGTAAGAGACATCATAGATCGCACCATATCTAGTAAAGTACGATTACGACGTTCGGACAGACCATTACGCTGTGGTGTTTCGGGTGGCATGAGTTGCGAAACTATTCCGCATTGTTTCAAATGTAGACCAAACTCGTAACTCAAATATTCTCCTCCACAATCAGATCGTAGAAAATTTATTTTCTTGTTACGATGATTTTCAACTTCACTCTGAAATTCTTTGAACTTTTCAAATGTTTCAGACTTATGTTTCTTTAAGTAGATACACCCATATCTGCTTAAATCATCTGTGAAGGTGAGAAAATAACGATATCCGCCACGAGCCTCTACATTCATTGGACCACATACATCCGTATGCATGATTTCCAACAAATCTGTTGGTCTCTCCATAGTACCGGAGAACGGTGTTTTGGTCATCTTGCCCATAAGGCACGGTTTGCAAGTACCAAGTGATTCATAATCAAGTGGTTCCAAAAGTCCATCAGTATGGAGTTTCTTCATGCGCTTTACACCGATATGACCTAAATGGCAGTGCCACAAATAAGTTGCACTATCATTATCAACTCTGCATCTGTTGGCTTCAACATTATGAATATGTGTATCACTACTATCGAGATTCATCAAAAATAGACCACTCTTCAAGGGTGCATGACCATAAAAGATATTACTCATATAAATAGGACAACCATTATTCTCGGATTTAAATGAATAACCGTCTCGCATCAAACAAGATCCAGATATAATGTTCATGCTCAACGCTGGCACCAAATAACAATTATTTAGGTCTAAAACTAATCCCGAAGGTAGATGTAGAGGTAGCGTGCCGACCGCGATCACATCGACTTTGGAACCATTTCCCTCGTGCATCGTCACCTCGTCCTTGGCCAGTGTTCTCTTAATCCGTAGTCCCTATTTCGAGTTGCAAATATTAGCAATAGAACCAGTATCAAATACCCAAGTGCTACTGCGAGCTCTAGTAAGGTACACATCAATAACATGTATATCACATATACCTTTGTTCACCTTGCCATCCTTCTTATCCGCCAAATACTTGGGGCAGTTCCGCTTCCAGTGACCAATCTGCTTGCAGTAGAAGAACTCAGTCTCAGGCTTAGGTCCAGACTTGGGTTTCTTCTCCTGCGCAGCAACTTGTTTGCTGTTCTTCTTGAACTTCCCCTTGTTCTTCCCTTTGCCCTTTTTCTTGAAACTGGTGGTCTTATTGACCATCAACACTTGATGCTCCTTCTTGATTTCTACCTCCGCAGCTTTTAGCATTGCGAAGAGCTCAGGAACTGTTTTATCCATCCCTTGCATATTATAGTTCATCACGAAGCTCTTGTAGCTTGGTGGCAGTGATTGAAGAATTCTG
Source organism: Aegilops umbellulata (assembly GCA_032464435.1). Taxonomy (NCBI): domain Eukaryota; kingdom Viridiplantae; phylum Streptophyta; class Magnoliopsida; order Poales; family Poaceae; genus Aegilops; species Aegilops umbellulata. Next base: position 628,784,846 of record CP136055.1, read on the forward strand.
TCAATGACGCTATCATCCGGAAGATTAACTCCCAATTGAATCAAGTGATTGCAGTACCCAGACATCTTGAGTATATGTTCATTGACAGAACTATTCTCCGCCATCTTGCAGCTATAGAACTTACTGGAGACATCATATCTCTCAATCCGGGCATTTGCTTGAAATATTAACTTCAACTCCTAGAACATCTCATATGCTCCATGACGTTCAAAACGTCGTTGAAGTCCCGGTTCTAAGCCGTAAAGCATGGCACACTAAATTATCGAGTAGTCATCAACACGCGACTGCCAGGCATTCACAATGTCTGCAGTTGCTGGCGTAGGTGGTACACCTAGCGGTGCTTCCAGGACGTAACTCTTCTGTGCAGCAATGAGGATAATCCTCAAGTTACGGACCCAGTCCATGTAATTGCTACCATCATCTTTCAACTTTGCTTCTCAAGGAACGCATTAAAATTCAACGGAACAACATCACGGGCCATCTATCTACAATCAACATAGACAAGCAAGATACTATCAGGTACTAAGTTCATGATAAATTTAAGTTCAATTAATCATATTACTTAAGAACTCCCACTTAGAAAGACATCCCTCTAATCTTCTAAGTGATTTGTGTGCAGGGGCTGTTTACGTTGTGTTGCTTGGTTCTCCTACTGGTTCGATAACCTTGGTTTCATATCTGAGGGAAACACCTACCGCCGTTGTCCTGCATCATTCCTTCCTCTTTGGGGACATACTGACGTAGCTTCAAGCGACATCAATCCTAAGTTTGCTACTTCACCTATCTTTGTTACTGATAATGATTGTGAATTCTCTGTCGACCTAGAGTTAATTACTTTCCGATCCTTTCCATGACTATGAAACTAAAACTGTGGTGGCACATCTTACTAAATTAAATGATATAGCCACCATTTTTGCTCATGATGAGAAAATTTGCTACTACTATATTCTTCACTTATTTCTGTTCTCATTAAAGGGTGATGCTAAGATATGGTACAATACTCTTTATCCTGGTTGTGTGCGTAGTCCCCAGGATATGATTTATTACTTCTCTGAAAAATATTTCCTGCTCATAAGAAACAAGCTACCTTACAGAAAATATTTAACTTTGTGGAAATTGAAGAAGAGAGTCTCCCACAAGCTTGGGGAGGCTTCTTCAATTACTTAATGCTTTGCCTGATCATCCTATTAATAAAAAATGTAAAACTTGTTATCTTCTATAATGGACTAACCAATGCTTCTAGGGACATCCTAGATAGTTTTGCTGGTTGTGTTTTCAGGGAACGAACTATTGAACAAGCCGAGGAATTATTGAATAATATATTGAAGAATTATGATGATTGGACACTTCCTGAACAACCGCCTAAACCCACTCCGAAGAAGAGGGGTATCTTATTTCTCAGTCCTTGATGACCCACAAGTATAGGGGGTCAATTTTAGCTCTTTTCGATAAGTAAGAGTGTCGAACCCAACGAGGAGCAGAAGGAAATGACGAGTAGTTTTCAGTAAGGTAATGTCTACAAGTGCTGAAACTGTAAGTAGCGAGTATTTTGATAGCAAGATAATTTGTAACGAGCAAGTAACGATAGTAGCAATAAGTAGAAAGGTAGCCTAATCCTTTTGAGGCAAAGGACAAGCCAAAACAGTCTCTTATGATAAGCAAAGTGTTCTTGAGGGTAGAGGGGAATTTCATCTAGTCACTTTCATCATGTTGATTTAATTCGTGTTCGCTACTTTGATAATTTGATATGTGGGTGGACCGATGCTTAGGTGTTGTCCTTACTTGAACAAACCTCCTACTTATGATTAGCCCTCCCGCAAGCATCCGCAACTATGAGAGAAGTATTAAGAATAAATTCTAACTACAACATTAAACTTTTGGGTCCAATTGGTCCCTTACGGAATAGTGCATAAACTGGGGTTTAAGCTTCTGTCACTCTCGCAGCCCACCATCTATTTACTACTCAACAATGCATTCTCTTAGGCCCAAATATGGTGAAGTGTTATGTAGTCGACGTTCACATGACACCACTAAGGGAATCACAACATACATACCATCGAAATATCAAACACATATCAAATTGACATGATTTATCCCATGACCTCAGGAACGAAAGTAACTACTAACAAATAATAAACATGCTCATGATCAGAGGAGTATTAAATTGTTGGGGAACGTAGTAATTTCAAAAAAAATCCTACGCACACGCAAAATCATGGTGATGCAGATCAACGAGAGGGGAGAGTGTTGTCCACGTACCCTCGTAGACCGAAAGTGGAAGCGTTAGCACAACGCGGTTGATGTAGTCGTACGTCTTCACGATCCGACCGATCAAGTACCGAACGCACGGCACATCCGAGTTCAGCACACGTTCAGCCCGATGACGTCCCTCGAACTCCGATCCAGCCGAGTGTTGAGGGAGAGTTTCGTCAGCACGACGGCATGGTGACGATGATGATGTTGTACCAACGCAGGGCTTCGCCTGAGCACCGCTACAGTATTATCGAGGTGGACTATGGTGGAGGGGGGCACCGTAGATAGCTAAAAGATCAAACGATCAATTGTTGTGTCTCTAGGGTTCCCCCTGCCCCCATATATAAAGGAGGAAGGGGGGGTGCGGCCGGCCTAGAGAGGGGGCGCGCCAGGAGGAGTCCTACTCCCACCGGGAGTAGGACTCCCCCCTTTCCTAGTTGGATTAGGACTTGGGAGGGGGAAAGAGGTGGAGGAGAAGAAGGAAAGTGGGGGCGCCGCCCCCCTCTCCTTGTCCTATTCGGACTATGGGGGGAGGGGCGCGCGGCCCTTGCCCTGGCCGCCTCTCCTCTCTTCAACCAAGGCCCTCTAAGGCCCATTAAGTCCCCCGGGAGTTCCGGTAACCTCCAGGTACTCTAGTAAAATCCCAATTTCACCCGGAACACTTTCGATATCCAAACATAGGCTTCCAATATATCTATCTTCATGTCTCGACCATTTCGAGACTCCTCGTCATGTCCGTGATCACACCCGGGACTCCGAACAACCTTCGGTACATGAAAACATATAAACTCATAATATAACTGTCATCGAAATGTTAAGCGTGCGGACCCTACGGGTTCGAGAACTATGTAGACATGACCGAGACACGTCTCCGGTCAATAATCAATAGCGGAACCTGGATGCTCATATTGGCTCCCACATATTCTACGAAGATCTTTATCTGTCAGACCGCATAACAACATACGTTGTTCCCTTTGTCATCGGTATGTTACGTACCCGAGATTCGATCGTCGGTATCTCAATACCTAGTTCAATCTCGTTATCGACAAGTCTGTTTACTTGTTCCGTAATACATCATCCCACAACTAACTCATTAGTTGCAATGCTTGGAAGGGTTTAAGTGATGTGCATTACCGAGAGGGCCCAGAGATACCTCTCCGACAACCGGAGTGACAAATCCTAATCTCAAAATACGCCAACCCAACAAGTACCTTCGGAGACACCTGTAGAGCACCTTTATAATCACCTAGTTACATTGTGACGTTTGGTAGCACACAAAGTGTTCCTCCAGTAAATGCGGGTTGCATAATCTCATAGTCATAGGGACATGTATAAGTCATGAAGAAAGCAATAGCAACATACTAAACGATCGTATGCTAAGCTAACAGAATGGGTCATGTCAATCACATCATTCTCCTAATGATGTGACCCCGTTAATCAAATGACAACCCATGTCAATGGCTAGGAAACTTAACCATCTTTGATCAACGAGCTAGTCAAGTAGAGGCATACTAGTGACACTCTGTTTGTCTATGTATTCACACATGTATTATGTTTCCAGTTAATACAATTCTAGCATGAATAATAAACATTTATCATGTATTATGTACAACTACGGCCCCCGGGTCTTATTTCTCACATATATGCCTTATGATCTACTTTTCCTTTGCATTTTTATTCAGATCTATTAAACTAAAAAATACAAAAATATCTTGCTGCACTTTTATTTATTTGCGATCTATGATTTCAATCTATTACAATTTACCTCACGTCCGTTTGCCTATCTTGAGGCGCCGCATCCCGAAAGGGATTGAAAATCCCTTTAACACGTCGGGTTGCGAGGTGTTGTTATTTGTGTGCAGGTGCCGCTTACGGTTTGATTGCTTGGTTCTCCTACTGGTTTGATACCTTGGTTTCATAACTGAGGGAAATTCCTACCGTTATTGTACTACATCATCCTCTCCTCTTGGGGGAAACACGGACATAGTTCCAGTGATCAAATACCAAAGAATTTCTGGCGCCGTTTCCGGGGAGAATCATGTCAAGATAGCCTCCGTTCAACGTGCTTTCTGGCGCCGTTGCTGGGGAGGATCTTCAACATAACCAGGTTCCTAATCACAAATCTCATCTCCTCGCAATTTACATTATTTTCCATTTGCCTCTCGTTTTCCTCTCCCCAATTTCACAAAAATTTACCGTTTTATTCGTCTCTCTTCACTTGCCGTTTTTCCGTTGCCATGGTCGATACTAAAAAGGCTAGGGGTTTACTCCCGAGTTTTAATGCTTTGGATAGCCCCTCCATCCTCTCCAAACTCATAAGCGATGATGCTTTGGAAGGACTTACCGGGGTTGTTAAGGAACATCTAGACAATTTTGATGAAGATGATCCCAAAAGTTTTCGTTACTTACTTGATGAATCTTTGAGCTAGCTATGTACCCCAATATCAGATATAGATATACTTGAAAAGTTTTTATGCTAGTTTGCCTTCCTCCTTTAAGATAGTTTTGGATTCTATATTTGAAAATGGTTTTCTTGAAGGGGATGCCGTTGATACTTATGAAAAGATCAAAACCATATTTGGGCATCCCAAGGGAGATGATGTTGAGCCAACTACCCTTCTATGTTTTTATCAGAATGAAACAATCAAAGAGATGCATGCTAGTTTGTATACGAATTTTTGCAATATGCTTAATTATTCTTCTGCTATCAATGGTCATGTGCTTTTGCAAAATAGAATATTAAACACCATTGACATAAAATTATTTAGTTGCCTTCAAAAGGACAAGGATGAAAAAATTTAGATCCTTGCCTTACGCCTAGCTAAGGGCGTAAAACAATATCGCTTGTTGGGAGGCAACCTAATGAATAAAATTTATTTTTGCTTTTTGCCCTGTATTCTTGAGTGTTTACACAATTATGTCTCTGGTATGATTGTGTTTTTTATGTTTTAATTATTTTTTGTGCCAAGTAGAACCGATATGATCTTCTTGGATTATAGTTGTTTGATCTTGCTGAAAAACACATAAACTTTGTGCTCACGAAAACAATTGTTAAAAATCACCAGAACGTGATAAAATGCCAATTCTTTTTGCAGTAGGTTAATATACAAATTAATCAGGTCTTCCTATTTTGGTAGAATTTTTGGAGTTACATAAGTATTCACCAAAGTCAGATTACTACAGACTGTTCTCTTTTGACATATTCTGTTTTCTTTGTGGTGTGTGCTTATTTTGATGGCTCTATAGTTTTCTTGATGAGCTTTTGCCATAGAAAAGTTGGAATACAATAGATATAATACAAAAACAAAATATGAATTGGTTTGATACAACACTTATAGTAGTGGTTTGCTTTCTTATACTAACGGATCTCCACTAGTAGAAAACAGGGCTTTGGTTCGGGCCTGGCCAGCCCATTAGTCCCGGTTCAGTAACGAACCGGGACCCATGGGGGCATACGTCCCGGTTCGTGAGTCCAGGGGGCCGGCCGGGGCCTCGTGGGCATTGGTCCCGGTTCGTCTGGACCCATTTGTCCCGGTTCCTGGCACGAACCGGGACCAATGGACCTCGCTCCTGGCCCACATACATTGGTCCCGGTTCGTGGATAGAACCAGGACAGACGGTGGAGCTTTAGTCCCGATTCCATTCACGAACTAGGACAAATGAGCTGCCTATATATACCCCATCGCCGCATCAGAGCACTCCACAGTGATGTGTTTTTCTGGCTGGCGAGGGGAGGGCATTTGGTTGCTCTAGCTCATCTCCTATGCACATGAGGTGTTCGATGAAATGCCCGAGCCACACTAGTTAAGCTTTCTTGTCTCGAAGCTCGACTTCCAAGCTCCATTTCCCCCGAGATTTGCATAGGTTTAGCGGTCCGTCACGTCCCGTCCCCCTCTTCACCGCCGTCGATCGCCAGCGCCGAACTAGTCGCCGACACCACCGTGGTGAGCCTCTTGTTCTTATCTTCTTTTCGAAAGAAAAAAAATATTCTTACTTTAGATAGATACTTGTCTAATTTTCTTACTTTTATTATTGCTTGTTATTATATAGTGCGATGGCTTTGGTATGCGCCCCCGTCGGCCCTCGTCCTGTCTATGATTCAGATGTGGTATATATATTATATTTTTATAACTATTTGGTTCATTTATTGTTTCTAACAATTATGCGGACCAATGTGAAATAGATTTTATTTATGTACGAGATAGTTGAACCGGAAATTCCAACCGACCCTATTGTCGAGAGGTTAAATTTAGTTGAAGAAGAAAACAATTACTTGAAGGAAAAAATAAAAAAATTGAGGAGGAGAAGATGATATTGGAGTTGCATGTTGCGGATGTCGTCGATGATCACAAGATCAAGATGGATGCAATGCGATTGAAAATTAGAAAGATTAGAAAATATGCTATTCATACCGAGGCTTGGTATCATTATGCCGTTGGATCAATTGTTACCTTGGTTGTGATTATGATCGCATTTGTTGTTGCATTGAAAGGTTTTACATAGTTTCAATGTATGGTTTAACTAGATGCTCTGGAGAGCTATATGTTGTTCAATTTGAACTATGTATGTACTTTGGTTTTAATGTGATGATGAACTACTATTAATTTGGTCACTTATCTATCCATGAGAACATGCGATGGTTTTTGACACACATAATTATATATAATGCACGCAGATGAACCGGCAATGGATGTAAGGGTTGAAAATTGATGATGTGGTTTGAATGGTGCATTTTGAACACACAAAAAGTCTGGAGTTCAAATAACTTCAAAAAATGAAATCCCTTTTGTAATAGATGAGTTTTTGTCTGAAACCCTGATACTTCGAAAGAGATTGTCCATTTTGTACACGAAGTGCATCTAGTTTTTGACGTAACCCTCTCAACTTTTTAGCACATGTTACGTGGGTGAAATGTGTTGGGGAACGTAGTAATTTCAAAAAATTTCCTACGCACACGCAAGATCATGGTGATGCATAGCAACGAGGGGGAGAGTGTTGTCTACGTACCCTCGTAGACCGAAGCGGAAGCGTTGACGCAACGTAGAGGAAGTAGTCGTACGTCTTCCCGATCCGACCGATCCAAGCGCCGTTACTCCGGCGCCTCCGAGTTCTTAGCACACGTTCAGCTCGATGACGATCCCCGGGCTCCGATCCAGCAAAGCTTTGGGGAGGAGTTCTGTCAGCACGACGGCGTGATGACGATCTTGATGTACTACCGACGTAGGGCTTCGCCTAAGCACCGCAACAATATGACCGAGGTGGAATATGGTGGAAGGGGGCACCGCACACGGCTAAGGAACGATCACGTTGATCAATTGTGTGTCATGGGGTGCCCCCCTGCCCCCGTATATAAAGGAGCAAGGGTGAGGGGGCGGCCGGCCTAGGAGGACGAGCGCCAAGGGGAGTCCTACACCCACCGGGAGTAGGACGCCCTGCTTCCTTGTTGGAGTAGGAGAAGGGGGAAAGAGGGGGAGAGGAGGAAGGAAAGGGGGGCCGCACCCCTTGTCCAATTCGGACCAGAGGGGGGCTGCGCGCCTCCTTCCTTTCGGCCTTTTTCCTCTATTCCCGTATGGCCCAATAAGGCCCATATACTTCTTCCCCCGTATTCCCGTAACTCCCCGGTACTCCCGAAAATACCCGAACCACTCAGAACCTTTCCGATGTCCGAATATAGTCGTCCAATATATCGATCTTTACGTCTCGACCCTTTCGAGACTCCTCGTCATGTCCCCGATCTCATCCGGGACTCCGAACTCCTTAGGTACATCAAAACTCATAAACTCATAATATAACTGTCATCGAAACCTTAAGCGTGCGGACCCTACGGTTCGAGAACAATGTAGACATGACCGAGACACGTCTCCGGTCAATAACCAATAGCGGGACCTGGATGCCCATATTGCCTCCAACATATTCTACGAAGATCTTTATCGGTCAGACCGCATAACAACATACGTTGTTCCCTTTGTCATCGGTATGTTACTTGCCTGAGATTCGATCGTCGGTATCCAATACCTAGTTCAATCTCGTTACCGGCAAGTCTCTTTACTCGTTCTATAATACATCATCTCGCAAGTAAGTCATTAGTTGCAATGCTTGCAAGGCTTAAGTGATGTGCATTACCGAGAGGGCCCAGAGATACCTCTCCGACAATCGGAGTGACAAATCCTAATCTTGAAATACGCCAACCCAACATGTACCATTGGAGACACCTGTAGAGCTCCTTTATAATCACCCAGTTATGTTGTGACGTTTGGTAGCACACAAAGTGTTCCTCCGGTAAACGGGAGTTGCATAATCTCATAGTCATAGGAACATGTATAAGTCATGAAGAAAGCAATAGCAACATACTAGACGATCGGGTGCTAAGCTAATGGAATGGGTCATGTCAATCACATCATTCTCCTAATGATGTGATCCCGTTAATCAAATGACAACTTATGTCTATGGCTAGGAAACATAACCATCTTTGATCAACGAGCTAGTCAAGTAGAGGCATACTAGTGACACTCCGTTTGTCTATGTATCCACACATGTATTATGTTTCCGGTTAATACAATTCTAGCATGAATAATAAACATTTATCATGATATATAAGGAAATAAATAATAACTATATTATTGCCTCTAGGGCATATTTCCTTCAAAATGATGATACCATGCCAAATTTCAACCTTTTCAGAGTTCATTTGAAATGCTTTTGAATTTCAGGGTCTTATAGCTCAAAAAAATCAGTAAATGCATGAAAAATAAGAAATGAAGTAAGAAAGGGTTGAAAATTGATGACGTGGCTTTGAATGGTGCATTTTAAACACACAAAAAGTCTGGAGTTCAAATAAGTTCAAAAAAATGAAATCCCTTTGTAACAGATGAGTTCTCGTCTGAAATCCCACTAATAGGAAAAGGGCTATAACTAATATGAACATTAATGGTGCACCATGTATGTGGTGCGCCAGAGTGGCACACCAGATACACGTGCACCATTATTGACATATTACTAATGGCGCATCTGGTGTTTGTTGCGCCATTACTAGTTTTGAAAAAAAATTGTTAGAAGTGACGTACCAGAGGATAGTGTGCCTTTACTTGTTGACATTGTAATGGCGCACCTGTACAAAGTGCGTCATTACTATGTGTATGACTAGGTCAAACCTGGGTCAAACTTAGTAACGGCGCACTTTGCATAGGTGCGCCATTACTATGTCAAACCTAGTAATGGCGCACCTACACAAAGTACGCCATTACTAACTTTGACCAAGGTTTGACCAAGTCATACACATAGTAATGGCGCACTTTGTACAGGTGCGCCATTACTATAACCAAATGCCCCCTGGACCGCCTTTTCAGTTTTTAAAAAAATAAAAGAAAATGATGGAAATGTCAAAAAAAATAAAAGAAAATAAATTTCCCATGTGATATCTGGTCTAGTTGTTGGTAAAATTTACAAATATGAATTTCGACTTTATTTGCAAAATCTCTATGGAATTTAGTAAAACGGGCATAACTTTTGCATACAAACTCGGATTAAAAAGTTTTTTATATGAAAAATCATCTACTCCAAAAGTTACCGAATTCAACCGGGGGAACCCCGTTGAAGATTTCAAAATCACCAAAAACCGAACGAAAGATACGGGGCTTTTAAGATCAAGAAGGGGGAAAATGAAAAAAAAATCAAACTTACTAGTGGCGCACCATTTGCTAGGTGCGCTACTCGTAACAGAAAAAAATTGGTTTCAATTTTTTTTGGATTTTTTTTTCAAAATATGATACGTAATATGACCGTGAAGTTTGAAATATTTTTTCAAAATTTCATCACACTCATGAACATGAACAAAGTCCTAGACATCAACAAGATTTAATAGGATTGATATGATAGATATATCAACAAGTGCCTGTTAAGTGAGTTGGTGCTGGGGTTGTATAGTACTGCGAAGTTAAGGGTGCTCAGGCTGGAGTAGTGTGAGGATGGGTGACCTTCCGGGAAGTTTGTCCACGGAGTGTGATTTGACTTGAGATTAAGCATATTGACCTAGGATTAAGCCATAGTGACCTAAGATTAAGAAAAAACGAATTTATTTTGAAAAATACTAAGTCAGATAGTAATGGCGCACCTTCTAGGCATAGTAATGGCCAGAGGTGCGCCATTACTATTTGTTACTAGTGCCGTGGTAATAGTGGCGCACCTATAGTGCGCCATTAATGGCAAAAATAGGTGCGCCACTAATTAGCCTTTTCCTAGTAGTGCCCTGATACTTCGAAAGAGATTCTCCATTTTATACACGAAGTGCATCTAGTTTTGGCCATAACCCTCTCAACTTTTTAGCACATGCTATGTGGCTGAAATGATGATACCATGCCAATTTTCAACCTTTTAAGAGTTTCTTTGAAATGCTTTTGAATTTCAGGGTCTTGTAGCTCAAACAAATCAGTAAATGCATGGAAAATAACAAATGAAGTCAGAAAGGGTTGAAAATTGATGATGTGGCCTTGAATGGTGCACTTTGAACACACAAAAAGTCTCGAGTTCAAATAAGTTCAAAAAAATGAAATCCCTTTGTAACAGATGAGTTTTCGTCTGAAACCCTGATACTTCGAAAGAGATTGTCCATTTTGTACATGAAGTCCATCTAGTTTTTGCCGTAACCCTCTCAACTTTTTAGAACATACTATGTGGGTGAAATGATGATACCATGCCAAATTTCAACCTTTTCAAAGTTCATTTGAAATGCTTTTGAATTTCAGGGTCTTATAGCTAAAAAAATCAGTAAATGCATGAAAAATAACAAATGAAGTCAAAAAGGGTTGAAAATTGATGACGTGGCTTTGAATGGTGCATTTTGAACACACAAAAAGTCTGGAGTTCAAATAAGTTAAAAAATGAAATCCCTTTGTAACAGATGAGTTTTTCGTCTGAAACCCTGATACTTCGAAAGGGATTGTCCATTTTGTACATGAAGTGCCTCTAGTTTTTGCCGTAACCCTCTCAACTTTTTAGCACATGCTATGTGGGTGAAATGATGATACCATGCCAATTTTCAACCTTTAAAGAGTTCATTTGAAATGCTTTTGAATTTCAGGGTCTTATAGCTCAAAAACAGTAAATGCATGAAAAATAACAAATGAAGTTAGAAAGGATTGAAAATTGATGATGTGGCTTTTGAATGGTGCATTTTGAACACACAAAAAGTCCGGAGTTCAAATAAGTTTAAAAAAATGAAATCTCTTTGTAACAGATGAGTTTTCGTTTGAAACCCTGATCGACTAAAAAGCCACATCATGTAGCTCAAAAATAATCAATTGAAATATTCTGTTATGATCAACTAAAACAAAACTATAATATTCTTTAATAGTAAAAAGAAAATCAACTAAAAAACTTTTATAAACTCTAATAGCCAAAGGAATCAACTAAAAAGCTTTTATAAACCTCTAGTATTATAAGTATTTTCTGTTCAAAAAATGAAAAGCAGAAGAAACAAAATATACTTTAATAAATAAGTAGAAACAAAACAAAATAAGTTAAAATTTAGTAAAATAAATAAGTAGAAACAAAATAAAATAAAATAAGCTTTAATAAAATAAATAAGTAGAAACAAAATAAACTTTAATAAATAAAGTTTAATAAAATAAATAAAAATAGCAACAGTAAGTATTTTGTTTTAAGTAGAAACAAAATAAAGAAAGTAAAGCAACAAAGAAAACAAAAAAATAAAAAGAGTGCCACCTTCTGGGCAACCACGGCCTGAGTATGACTAGAAACCCAACCATGGGCCAGGATTCAGGCCCGCAGGAGGCCTAGTACGCCCACAGGCACAAAGTGACAGATTAGGCCCAAAAGCTTGCAGTTGAGGGGAGCTCGAGAGGGTGGGCGCAGCAGCGCTTATAAACCACGCTCGAGCCCTCTCAACTAGCGAGGTGGGACTAAACTTTTGGCCGCAACGTGGGAAGCAAGAGGCCTTTGGTCCTGGTTGGTGGCACCTACCGGGACTAAAGGGACGCATTGGTACCGGTTCGTGGCACCAACCGGAACCAATGCCCCCCCTTTAGTCCCGGTTGGTGCCACCAACCGGGACCAAAGGTAGACCTGGTCCCGGTTGGTGGCACCAACCGGGACTAACGGGGGTCATTGGTCCCGATTGGTGCCACGAACCGGGATCAAAGCTCTTGGTATATAACCAATACTTGTGAAAATTTTCATCTTCATCTCGGAGTTGCCCCCGACGACCCCTCGACGACATCGACGCCGCCCGCCGCCCCCGCCGTCGCCGTCACCCGCGCCCTCGCCCGACGCCGTCGCCGCGCGCCGCCCCTGCCCATACGCCTTCGCCGCGCCACTCCCTGCGCCCCGAAGCCGCCCGCCGCGCGCCCCTGCCCGCCCCAACGCGGCCCGCCATGCCGCCCTGCTCCTGCCCCGACGCGTCCCTCTGTGTGCACCGCGCCCCTGCCGGCCCCGCCGCCGCCGTGCTTTTTTAGTTATACATGCTATTTTTTACATGTTTTTAGATTTTCATATATGTATGTATGTATTTTTTAGATATATGTATTTTTTTGATGTATGTTCATATATGTATGTATGTATTTTTACATGTTTTTGTATGTATGTATGTATTTTTTCAATCGTAATATGCATGATGTTTTAAAAATACATATATGCAAAAGTTAAATTTTTAGAAAAGTTTTATCTATATATGTTCTCTGATTTAGTACATTTTAGGTTAGTTTCATTTTTAGAAAAGTTTTATATATTTAGGAAGAAGGAAGAAGGAGAAAAAGCTTTATATATGCAAAAGTTACACTTTTCAAAAAGTTTTATATATCTAGCTAGGAAAGGAAGAAGAAGAAAGAATGAGAGGAAAAAGGAAAATAAGAAGAGGAAGAAAGGAGAAAAAGAGGAGAGGAAGAAGAGGAGAAATAAATAAGAAGAGGAAAAAAGAAGAAAAAGAATAGGTATTTTCTATTTTTTCTTCTTCTCCTCTTTTTTTCCTTCTTTTTTTCTTCGATCTTCTCCTCTATTCCTTTCCTATTATCCTCTTTTTATTTCTGCTTCGTCTTCTTATTTTTGATCGGGTATGTCGTTGTCGATATACCCCCTCCCGATAACTTCAACACGAGGGGGGGTCAATATACCCCCTCCCCGATAACATTATTTTCACATGTATGTATGTCGTCGTTGTCGATATAACCCCCTCCCGGATAACTTCGACATGAGGGGCGGTCGATATATATACCCCCTCTCGACCGTGATAACTTATACCACGGGAGCCGGCCCCGGCCCTCCCGCTCGACCAAAACTCTGGAGGACACCCAAACCCTAGAAAAAACGATATCGGTCTCCTACCCCCTCCTGTCGCGCCCCTACCCGACAAACTCTCTCGAGGCCACCCAAATTTACCAAGTTAAAAGAGCGTTATCGTCGAGGCCACCCCAAACCCTTGAAGCGTTATGGAGGCCACCCCCAAACCCTTGAAGCGTTGCCGAGGCCACCCCAAACCCTAGAGAAGCAACATCGAGGCCACTAATATGATTCCTTATTGTGATTAGCTAGCAAGTTATACGTTTGCCACTAATATATCCATCTGTCATGTTTGAATAATAATTGACATGTTGTAAATATTTGGAGAAACTATGGAGCACCCCCGAGATGAAGCAATAGAATCGGTATTGGGGGACATAATCGCAGCAGGAAGTGATGTCGTCTTGTCGTTTCTCAACGACACCGATGGTCTGGAAGGACAGGGTGAAGAAGAAGGCTACGGTGATCGAAGAATGGAGGAGGAATGACATGATTATGATGGCTCCGCTGACCCAATGCCAGTGCAAGAAGGAGACCATGATGACGGCTCCGGTGACCGAACAGAGTCCGACCAGGTATATATATTAGTTAAGCCTGTGCTAACTAGCTAATTGATGCATTCATTGTTTTGGTATGTACACATATTAATTAACTGTCGTCTTTCTTCTTTTTTTCTAGCCCTCCGGATCGAGCACAAATTCGGTAAAGAGACGAGGCTCGAAGAAAAAGTTGCGCTTAGATGAAAGGTATGAGATCACATCAATCGCGCACGATGGCATGCCGATTGAACCCGTTCGGACAAAGGAAGCATTTGCTGCTCAGCGCGGGGTTCTTGTTAGGGACAAAATCCCAATCAGCATCCACTAATGGTGTAAGCCAGCTAAGGAAGACCCTGAGGTGTCTTATGTCGACGATATGGAGAAAGATGATCTTTGGACCGTGCTGAGGGCAAATTTCACCCTACCTCCAGAGGAGGATCTGGAGAAGCCAGTTAAAGAGGAATTGATCAAGTCTCATGCTCTTAAGAAGATGGCAGAACTATTCAGGAGGTGGAAGAATGAGCTGAAAACATCGTTGGTCGACAAAGAAAAGACACCAGAATTCATCGGCCGGTATGAGAAGATCAGAGATCACTGGCCCGCATTTGTGGCCCACAAGACATCGGACAAGAGTAAGAAGATGTCAGCGACAAACAAGAAAAATGTTGCGAAGAAGAAGCTTCACCATCGCACGGGGTCAGGTGGCTACCTCAAAGCCCAGCCGTTGTGGGCCAAGGCTGAGAATGGCCTAGTTGATAAAGGGGTCGAACTAGAGACATTCAACTGGCCAGACCGTTGCGGGACATTGTTCTTCGGGGTTGGCGGAACCTTGGACCCTGTATTAGGGAAGTGCGTTTGGACGAATGAGAAACTGCGAATACCCGTCGTGAAGTTTCAGCACTATATCGATGCAGCGCAGCAAGGGACGTTCGTTCCAGACAGAGAGAACGACAAGCTCACAATGGCCCTCGGGAATCCTGAGCACCCTGGACAGACACGAGGCACGCTAGGCTCCATTCCGTGTAAGGCTGGGTTTCCGGACGTAGGCGGTTACAAATGCCAGGAGAGGAGGAAGAAAGTGGAGCAGACCCAACTGCAGGCGCTGCACGCAAGGGTACAAGCGATAGAGGAACGAGAAGCAGCTCACAGCAAGCGACCCGCCGAAACTACCCCGCCATCTCAGTGGAGAAGTAGTGTGGCTTCCACCGAGCTGCTTCAGCTGGAGCCTGTCTTCACGGCTCCTGCTAGCTACCCCGTGGATGCTACCACAGAGTCTCAACATTGCCACCTTATGACGCAATGGCAGAGCTTCAAAGTCAAGGAGGCTGTCGGCTCTGTTCGACCTTCTGAACCCGACGCAACTTTTCACCGCCGTCCAATTCCATAAGGATATGCTAGGGTGACGGTGTATGAAATAACGGAGGGATTTGAGGACCTCGAGCTTCACCACCCTACCAGTGAAGGGGAGACTCGGTTGGGTTCTGCTCTGAAGACTCCATGCCTATGGCGGAAGGACCCCATCAACCTTCCGAACTGGACGCCTTTGGCTCCTGCTCCTCCTCCGACGAGTCATGGCACTCCGCCTCCTCCTCCGGCGAGTGATTAGGGTACTCGGCCTCCTTCTCCGGCGCGTGGCGGCAATCCGCCTCCTTCTCCGCCTGCGCCCCCACGCCCGAGCACCTAGCCTCCTCCTTCTCCGCCTCGTCAGCAACGGCGGAAGAGACCCGCCGCCGCTCCAGCTGCTCCGGCGCGTCGTAGTCCTTCTCCTCTGCCTCGTAAGCAAGGAAAGAAGACAGCCACAGCCGCTCCTTCTGCTCGGCCGATGTCTAGCAGTACAGCCAGAGGAAGGAGGCAATACAGATTCGGTTCATCTCTCAAGCCTTTAGACAAGTTACCATACGATAGGACCGTGGAGGAAAACACGAAGATCATGCAAGACGATGTGAGGGACTTCTTATAAGGGGTGAAAGCAAAGAAACATCCACCTCCGGAGGAGAAGATAGATCCGGTGAAAGCAAAGCACACTCTGGATGGTCTAAAGAAACCACCAAAGTCTCCGCCGAAAGGCAACTATGAGTGCATTATTGAAAGGTCATTTATCGAAGTGGAGCGGTCGGGAAGTACTATCAGTGATCAAATATTAAAAGAACGACGAGCTGGAAAAAAAATTGCCCAGCTCGGCGAAAAAGCGAACCAATCGTGCCCCCGCTCAAGGTGTCTAGCGATATCATCGCTAATGATCCGAGGATGGTGCCCGGTTATACCAATCTTGGAGATTACCTGCCCGACGATGTACATTATGATTTCTTGGAGGTGGACGAACACAGATACCATTACGAGAAGCCTCTCATCAAAGATGAAAGATCTCTAATAACGATGATGCGAAGATTCCATGATTGGTACATGAAAACCTGCAGAGAGTCTGGGGGATGAATACTTTGACGCTGAGAGTTAAAGAGGAGCATGACCTCATTGGAATTGATCTGTTGAACGTTCCATTTGAGGAGTTCTTCTAGTTTTTCAATCAACAGGCCCTCGATAAATTAACGGTCACTTGCTACTGTCTGGAAGTACTACTTCTGTCATTAAGTCTCTATATATAGGCCAGCTCTTTCATTGCATGTAAATATAATTATCCTCAGTATATTATGAAGATTGAAGATCGCTGAATTGAAGAAAAGATAAATTGGTGATATTGGGTTCATTAACATAAATCTCATAGATGCATATATGGTTGAATTTAAGGACAAAGAGACCGAGGCCAACTTGCTACGATCGTTGGTAATAAATGAAAACAAAGATATGATACTCTTTCCTTACAACTTCAAGTGAGTGTTACTGTCTGGTGCATATTCGGTTTCCTTTATTAGTCCAGGTTATAGTAATGTAATTGATGAGTTATGCATGCGTGCGCAGTTTCCACTATATTCTCCTAGAGATTAAGCTTAAGCAGGGACTAGTAACCGTCTTAGACTCAAGACGAAAAGATCCCCAGGAGTATGCGGACATGATTGAAATGGTCGAGAAGTAAGTTAAATCGATCATTATCACACCATATCGGCAACTTTGTTCATTTCCTGATATCAAGTAATTGTTTTCTTTATCTGGCATGGTTTGGACAAAATTCACCTCAAAAGCTCCGGGACTGCCGAAGAAGCTGCAATGTAAACACCTGAAAGTAAGTACTACTAGCATGTTCCGCGCATCTCCTAGTGACTCAAGCGCTAGTTTCATTAATACCATTTATAGCATCCTTGCTTAACAGTTTGATTGACCTCCATTTCTTGTAAAGTGGTTGTGGTAGGAAGCCGGGCATAATTACTGTGGATACTACGTTTGCGAGTCCATCCGCCACACGACCTGTGAGCGGGGCTACTCTAACAAACAGTATGAAGTACATAAGCAATAATATTCACGATTTTATTTTATTACCATCATTTGTGTTGAGTTTCATTTATTCATATATATATGTATTGACCCCCTTCTTCAAATTAGATGTTTCAGATACGGGATGAACTCCTACCACCAGATCGCATGCGAGCAATTGAAGAGGAACTGGCGGCATTCTTTCTTGACCACGTGATCGGTAAAGATGAAGAATACCATGTGGACCCTGAGTTCATATATAATTAGGGGATTATATTGTAAGAGATCTTATATTGTATATATGTAGCCAGTAGCGTCGGATAGATATACGAAAACTTGTTGTTCGACCTATCTCTCAGAGAAGGATATAGGTCGATATCACTTCTCTCTGTATGCATATGTTCATGACGATCTTCTGTTTCCTTCATTTTCTTACTAGCTAGCGTGTCGAGTCCTCTCTATACGTATAGTACGTAGTGTCGACCAAGCATGGAGATAAGAGAGGACACTTCTCTCTATTAATTAGCTACCTAACACAATATATGAAACACCTAAATTAACCCCCCAAAACCCCTAAACCACCCCCTTTCAAAAAAAAACAAAAACCTCAGCTCCTGCCAGCCGCTGACGCGTCGACGCCTATTGGTGCCACCAACCGGGGCCAAAGGGCCTCCTGCCCGGGATCACCGCACTGGCCACGTGGAGGCCCATCTGTATCGGTTCATGTAAGAAGCGGGACTAAAGGCCAAGGGCTTTAGTAACGACCCTTTAGTCCCGGTTTAGCAACCGGCCGGGACAGATGAGCCTTACGAACTGTGACAAATGGCCCTTTTTCTACTAGAGCTCGCGAAAGTTTTGTTGAGTTTTGTGTGATTGAAGTTTTCAAGTTTTGATTTATGTTACGATGCATGAAGGAAGGATGTAAGAGCCTATGCTTGGGGATACCCCAGAATCCCAAGCTATTATCCAAGAATGACCAACCAACTAAGCCTGGGATGCCCCCGAGTGGCATCCCCGCTTTCTTCCAACAATTATCGGTATTTTACTCGAGACTATAATTTTATTTGTCACATGATATGTGTTTTTCTTGGAGCGTATAGTATGGTATGTGTCTTTGCTTGTTTTATTTTGTGTTTTAAGTCATCAATTCTTGCTGGACACACTTATTTGAGAGGGCCAAAATTATATCATGACTTGTTAGAATTTCTCTCTTATCTTCACTTAAGTCTTTTATGAACTATGACTTGTTCTAGTGCTTTACTTATATCTTTTTGAGCACGGTGTGCTTTATTATTTTTGAAGAAATGCTCTCTTGCTTCACTTAGATTTAATTGAGAGTTAGTAAAATGTTGAATAAATTCTCTCTTGCTTCACTTACATTATTCTGGGAGAAAGAAAATTTGTAATGCTCATGATCTTCACTTATATTTGTTTGAGCTTATGAAAAGCAACACATAAAAATTAGTCCCAAAGTGATAGATATCCAAGAAGGATAAAGTAAAAGAATGTCATGAAGATCACTGGACAAAATAAACTTGATTCTTAGTAATAGTTTTGAGATATGATGATGTGATATGTGAGTTATGTTGATGAGTAATTGTGCTCTAGTAAGAATGTTGGTGTTAAGGTTTGTGTAACATCCCAAAATTCTAAATTTTGGAATGTTATACTAAAGATAGATTTGATTGATTGTTTGACTGATTGTGTGAAATTGAGTGAAATTCGAAACTTTTTGAAAGTTAAATGAGAGGGAATAAAAGGACTTTCCCAAACTTTCATTTTGCATTCGTGATCTGCATGAATTCAAATTCTTTTCACCACAAAACCCTGGAGAGAAGATGACTTTATGCAACTTTATGCAACTCAATGGTTTTCACGAGAGAAGATAAAATGACTTCTTCAAATTATATGAAATATGAGTTGGAAGTTTCAAAGAAATCAAATTCAAAGTCCTTTTGAAAATTTATTTCAATTTGGATTTATTTGGTTTCTAATAAAATTATTTTTCTCCAAAAATAAAATATATGGAAAATAGGGTAACATGATTTCCTACATCTGAAAATTGGAGATAAATAAATTTGAAATCATTTTGGTATTTTTAAAATGATTTTTATTGGATTTTAGTAGGGCAGTAGCACTATTTGCTTTATTTGAATTTGTGTGGATTTTATTTGACTCTAGAATAATGTTCATTTCGTAGAAAATCTTTTTCTGAAAATTTTGATATATAATATACCTATATTATATTTTTATTTTATTTTTGATTTTGTCTCTTTTCTTGTCTGCAAAAATTGTTTAAAAAAAACTCCCACCGACTGGGCCAGCCCCACTCCCAGGCCAGGCCACGGCCCAGTGCCCCGCCATACCCGACATCCCCTGAGGGGAGTCCAGCTCCCGCATGCCACCGCCGCCGTCCCCGACGCGGACACCGACGCTTTGCCCCTCCGCCACGCCTCCCCTCCTATAAATCCGCGCCCCATGGACCGCGCCGCGCCGCCGCCACGTCCCGCACCACCGACGCCACATCGCCGCCGCTGCCGCACATCCCGCGCCGCCCCTGCACGTTCCGCGCCTATGCCGCACTTCGCATCGCTGCGCCGCTGCTGCATTCGCGCCTCTGCCGCGCCGCCTGGCTCGCGCCGCCGCTCCCCGCGCCTCGCCCTGCCTCGCCAGAGAGCGGCTGTCGCCGATCCTGCCGCCCGATCGAGCCGCCGTCGCAACTGAGGACAGAAAAAAACCGTCCTGAACCGATACTAAACCAAACCCTAGACCGGTTTACTTACGGTTTTTTTTCCGTTTTCTGTAAAACCCGGTTTTCTTTTAAACCTAGTTAAATAGTGAACGTCCACTATGTAGATCACTTCAGCGAGCGTTCGCTCGATAGTTTTTCCTTTTCTGTTATTTTTTTTCTCGTTAGGGACCCATCTGTGATTAAAGTTTTTACTGATTAGACCCTGATTTTCAAACGATCACATCTTTTTACCCGTTTATCCAAATCCAACGAAACCAACGCTGACGTCTTCGTTATGATCTCCTCTATCCTGTAATCCAACTCAAACATGTTTTTGAAAATTTATAAATTTGAATTAGACCAGATTTGAATTCAAACTTCATTTAATCATAACTTGAGTTTCGTAGCTTCGTTTGAGTTGTTTTTTTTTGCCAATTGAAGCTCTTGACCTAAACTTTCTAATAAGGCCAAATTCAATTAATTTTGGTACTGTTAGAAATTGTTTTATGTTGCAAGAGTTATTTGCTTGGTTTTGATGTTTTCCGAATTGTTCTTCGATCTTTCTGATCTTTTGAGTGATTGCTTATGTGTGGTTAATATTGCTTGCTTACGATAGATTGACCGGAGTGTGACGAGTAGAACTATCAAGAGTTATGAGTGCGAATCATCTTCATCAACATTGCAGGCAAGTTCACACCTTGATCATATCCCCTTTCATACCCAGTTTTTATGCAATAGTTTCACCCTCAAACATTGCATAAGTAGGATTGATAACATGTGGGTATTGGGAAGTAGTTGATGAGGTCGGAGCCTATTGCCCTGCATTTAAACCTTGGGAGTTACTATTACGTTATGCTTATATTGCCATGCTATGCTCGTAGACGTGGATTGGGTTTTGAGAGTATTCATGATAGATGTGAGATTTTTAATTAATGGTTTACTTAAGGTGGAAACTTTAACACACATCTGGGTGGATTGAGGCACCTGGGTACTCCAGCGATTGCCTGTTTAGGCACCTGGGTATTCCAGCGATTGCCTGTTTTTTTTATGGACCACCACCCAGGCTCAAAGGGATCATGAGATTATTCATACTAGAAACTTCCGTGTGCAGCACAAGCTATTATGGGCTCTAGCATAGTTGATTAAGTTGTGTGAACTCTTACAGTGGTAGACTAGCAGATGTAGGGGATGTAGGTGGTACGGTCTACCCATCGTAAGGAGCAAACGCTTCTGAAAGACTGTGTCTCGGTCATCCGTTTCTCAAACACCATGTAGTGCGAGAAATCCAACGGAGGAGATCTAGTCTTGTGGGGAAAAGTGTGCAAACCTCTGCAGAGTGTATAAACTAATCATGATTAGCCGTGTCCCCGGTTATGGACGTCTTGAGTATCTAGTACTTGGATTATCATGTGAATCTCATCATGTGACTTTAATTAATCTTGTTGGGTTTTAATGATGATGCTTAATTGGGATTGAGAGGGTGTCAACGCTCTCAATTTTTAGCAACCACCATGATAGTTAAATAAAATTTATTCCTTTGCAGTAGGGAAAAATTGGCTTTTCGCAAAAACTTGATAACCATAGAGCTTTTCCACTAGCCAAATATGCATGTAGCGATAGCCATTGTTCATCATTCTCTATGGTGTGAATTTGCCAGTACATTCAATGTACTGACCCTCGTGACTGCAACGTCTCATGTTGCAGGACTTCTTACGACGAGTAAGTGATACGTTAGGGTTACAATTTCTACACTCATCTTTGCCGTTGGTGTTGATGGGAATCCACAACCTTGTTACTTCCGCTATTTGGATTGAGGTAATAGTATTTACGTTATTTTATGCATGTGATTTACCTCTGTTATAAATCCTCGAGTACTGTGTGTGTCAGCATACCGATCCAGGGATGACACTTAAGCACAGAGACTTGACCGTCTGAGGTCGGGTCGCTACAAGATGGTATCAGAGCACATGTTGACTGTAGGACGTGACCCTAGAAACTGGCAAGCCCATAGGAAAGATTTTTCCACTATAACATTTTTTTCAAAAAAGACCTTTTACCTCTCCTCTCTTCTAAGCTTATTCAAATATCCCCTTTTAGTGAAACCTAACCTTTTCCCCTTTTGACCACTCGAAGATTCAAATGATGAGACCACTCCAATAAGGACAAGATATCGGATAACTTAGACCACTTCGTAATGAAGGAGATTTTACCGTGCATCTGAATAATGGAAACTACAACAGTTGAAGACTCCGAAGACTAGGAGAATTTGAAGGCTCTGAATAATTCCCAGATTTGTATGACCTACGAAGGCTACCCTTATGGAATTTGGCAGACTATGGAAGTTGTCAATACCTGAGATCAAGGTGTATCGGAGAAAGACCGGAGCCTGGAGCAATAGAACTCAAAGTTTTGTCAAGAAAACCCCAAGGCAGGAGATGTAAATTATGGAGAGATAGCTCATGGAAATGACAAGAGCAGAAACATGGCTATCCATGATGTTATCGCCCACTTATGCTATTGTCACCGTGCTGAGTTAAGCATGTATATGCATGGAAGGATTGGATGGTAGAAGGCCAATGGAGCACCTATCAGCAAGATGAAGTTTTAACCTTAGCCGGTGTATCACCAGGATCTAGAGTGTTACATCAAGAAGTTAAGATGGACCTACAAGAAGCAGTATTTGATAAGGAAGCGCTTCGTGAAGAACTCAGGACCCAGAAAACTGAAAGTAGCCAAGCTAGAGGAGCAAAACCTTGAGACATCAAAGATTCAATATGAACTGAAGGATAGTAGGACCATGGTTCATGCTAAGGATGTTGAAACCCAGAAGTTTGGAACACAACTCTGGAATATTAAAGGACGTCATGAGAGACTTCGCTCCAACAGAGATGATCTGGCAAAACAACTTGAGAAGGATAAGCACGATCGGAAGAAGCCATCGGAGACATAAGCAAGACTTGAAGAGTTTGGCGACTTTGAAGATTTATTGACCTCAGAAGACCAAACCCCTGTTATATACCTACGTTAGATGCGACGATTGTGAGCTGTCATTTGTTTGTTGTTTTTCCGACAGCCACAATAAAATCTGTCTTTTCAAAACTATTGTTTGTATTGTGTGTATCCCTCTCTATCTCTCTTATCTCACCCCAAAACCCCTGGACCCAATAGAGGATGAATGGAGATGAACTCATGTTTCCTGGACCGATAAGTCAATTGGAGACAGACCGATGGATTCAGAACATGGAGGATCAAATGGAGAATAACTCTGTAGCCGAAAAGGATATGGCCCAGCATGCTCTTTAGTGCTATGTAAGAGTTGCTGCTACTTGGTGGAGGATGTACCAAACCATCAATGGATGGCAAAGAGTAACCACTTGGGAAGACTTTAAGTTGACTCTGCAAAGATCTCGTCTTGTGTCCCAGAAGTTGAGGCCTTATAGAAAGGATATGAAGAAACCTTGTGCATACAAGCTTTGTGGAGAAATAGGACACAACCATAAAGAAAACAAGGAGGAATACCCTCATAAGCGGAGGATTACCAAAGGAGTTAGCCGAGGATCTTAGGGAACTTCGCTTGGAGATTGTTCCCAAAGGTTTTGTTGCAGCAATGGAAGTTCAGTCTACATTGTTGGGAAAGATCCGTGAAGCTCAGAAGGATGACAAAAGAGATTGCTGAGGTAAAAGAGAGGAGGAGCAAAGGAAAGGCCAAAGGTTTTCGTAAGGATGATCACGACACCTTATGGTTCAAGGACCGTGTATATGTGCCCAATAATGCAAAGATCTGGAAGTAAATACTTCAGGAGGCTCATGATTCACCATACTCGATTCGCCCTGGAAACACCAAGATGTATTTGGATTTGAAGGAGCGTTTCCGGTGGTTTGGTAAGAAGAAGGATATTGCGGAGTATGTAGTCGTAGGTGATGTATGCCAGAGAAAGTAAAAGCAGAGCATCAGAAGCCAGCAGGATTACTACAGCCTATGCCGATACCCGAATGGAAGTGGGATAAGCTTGACATGGATTTCATTACCGGATTTCCCAGAACCCAAAGGTGATATGATTCTATCTGGGTAGTAGTTGATTCGCTTGACCAAAGTGGCTCACTTTATCCCAGTGAAAACCACCTATACAAGTGCGAAGTTGGCCAAGATATATTTGACCAGGATCGTATGTCTGCATGGAGTTCCGAGGACCATCGTATCAGATAGAGGAACACATTTTACCTCAAAGTTTTGGAATCAGCTGCACCAGACTTTGGGTACTAGGCTAGAGTTCAGTACAGCCTTTCATCCGCAGACAGATGGATAGACAAAGAGAGTCAAACCGATTCTGGAGGACATGTTGAGAGCATGTGCGGTAGATTATGGATCTAGTAGGGATGATAATCTACCTTACGCGGAGTGCTCATACAACAACAGTTAACAAGCCAGTGTGAAGATGGCCCCTTTTGAAGCTTTGTATGGGAGAAGGAGCCAGACACCGTTGATGTGGGATGAAGTTGGAGTCTGTCAGTTGTTTTGACCAAATGTGATCAAGGAGTCAGAATAGAATGTTAAGTTAATTCGAGATAGACTGAAGGTAGCTCAGTCCAGGCAGAAGAGTTATGCAGACTAAAAAACGCAAGGAGGCAGTCTATGAAATTGGAGATAGAGCATGTCTTCGTGTGTCCCCTCTGCGAGGAGTTAAATGATTTGGAGTTAAGGCAAAGTTAGCCCCGAGATTTGTAGGACTATACCGAGTTTTGGACCGTATGGGAGAAGTGGCCAACAAGTTGGAGTCACTGTCGGTGTACTAAAGTAGGGATACCTTAGTACCCCGAACTTGTGCACGGGCAGTCGTAGCACCCCACGGCAAGGCTTGCCAGGCGATCGCCAAAACTCTCCATGGCCCCTTTTTGGGCCATCCAAGAATGAAGTATTTGAGCCAAGGCCCCGGCAGGAGGAGCTTGCCGGGAAGGCCACCCGAAGAGAGCAAGGCCCCAGCAGGAGGAGCTTGCCGGGACGGCCGCTCGGAGCACAAGACCCCGGCAAGAGGATCTTGCCGGGAAGGCCAACCACGGCACGACAAGAGCCTTGCCGCGACGCGCCGCACGTCCCGGCAAGGACCGGTGAGCGACAAGCTCCCGGACGCGACAAGGCATCGATCGCGGCAAGGCGCTTGCCGCGGCAAGTTACCACCCTGTGCCTGCGCTCCAGCTCATCCACCAACGTGTCGCTCTGGGGGCATTCCAGGCGCACGTGGCGGGAGGCTGTGTAGCCAGGGGCATGCGGTGGCGAAGCAACGCTGACAGAGTGTCCATCGTGGCAAACGGTGGCGCTCCTGACGGTCCATTTCCTGCACCGTCTGGGCGATGCGGACGGGCATTTAATGCCCTTGTCCCCTGCCGTTAGAGTTAGGTATGATAGCACTGTACAGCCACTGTGCAGGCAGCTGTACCCACTACAGCATTTTCCCATTTTTGCCCCCACCTACGCTGCCACCTGTGGGTAACCCCTTGAGCATATAAAAGGAGGCCCCATGCGCACGTAGGGGAGGAGGACACCGATTTACGTCCAGGCTCGCAAGCAGCTCGAGTGTACTGTAGCACCCAGCGCTCTCGAGCAAGAACACAATACAAACCACAAAGCAGCAGTAGGGTTTTACGCATCCGTGCGGCTCGAAGCTGGGTAAACCCCTTGTGTGCATCGCCTCGATCCGCTCTTCGCGCGACCTCTGCCCCTCGCCGAACCAGCAAGGGGATCGGTCCCAATAGGTGTTCGAGGAAGCCGATTTCCCCCGACATCTTTGGCACGCCAGGTAGGGGGACGAGTGGTCACAGGTAAGCCCAGGTATGGCCAGGTACCTTTCCGCTCCGGTCCATGGAGCGGAGGCAGTTCTCCTCACGGACTCGTATACGGCCCACCTCGAGTGCTCGCTCACGCTTAGCTCGAGCAAGAGCAGCTGCTCCTCGAGGGGGATCGTCTTCAGGCCGCTGTGCGAGCGGCTCGCTCCCAGCAAGCTTTGCGCCGCTTCTATAGCCGCAAAGTTAGCACCAGAAGTTTCGAGAAAGGCGACCTTGTTCTTCGGCGCGCTCAGTCTGCCAAGATTCCAACAAGTTGACGCCGACTGTGGGGAGGTCCATGCCAGCGCGGTTGTCAGAAACCGTTCCGTCAACCACCCTCTTTGTCCAAGTCTTGCCGCTGTTGCATGTAATCCTTGGTACAAAGCCGGGCGCAGATCCCGTGCATAGCTCATGTGCCTCGCACATCTTGTCGATTTCATGCTTTCTACTTTGTGCATGTGCTATCTGACATGTTGTGCAGCACTTACCCCCGGTGAGCAATAGCGAGCCGCGAAGCCCCGTACCTTTACTTTCCCTTCTCTCTCTTTTCTCTCGAGAAAAGGGAGGGCCCCTCGCCCACAAGTTTACCGGGGAGGGGGAGGAGAAGATAACGGTGTGGGCCAGGCGTCGTCCAAGAAAACCTTGCCTTGCCGGGCAGCAAGCGACAGAAAAGCTAAGTTGCCAAAGTTTGAGCAATTAAGTTTTTAAATTTTTGAGTTATCTCCCTTGAACGACCGTACTTCGTATGAAAAACCTATGCGCGGAGGGACCGGCTCATGGCTAGTTGCGCCCTTACTTTGTTTCGAGTCCGCTCAACGACTTAAGTGTGCTGCGACTGCAGTCGCAACACTTACTTTGTTTTGAGCCTGCTCAACAATTTAAGTGAGCTGCAGCTAGCCGCAGCAAGGTTTCTTGCCAGTAATAGCGCCGCTGGCGGGCTGCTGATGTCCCGCACTCAGCGCCCGCGGCAAGGCGGAGGCTTACGCCGGCAAGTCCCTAGGAGCGTAGGGCAAAAACATACAAAGCGCGGAAGTAGAGGAGATAACAGTGCAATCGCTACCTAAGATAAAGTTATATTACAAGATAGTTCACCGCGGCCCTAATGAATCGCTTTCATAACTTGAACAGCAGCGACAAGAAAAGAAAAGGGCAGGTGGCCTAATCCACACGGTCGCCCTCGATCCTCTTGATCCCAGCCACCTTCTCCACAATGGGCACGACGAGGGCCCTGATCTCCTCCAGATCAGCGTCTGGTGGCAGGGATTTGAGGGCGTTGGCGAGCCTGATGCCGGGGTTGCGGAAGATGATCTTCACCAACACCTTCTCGAGGGCTCCGGCGATGGCATCGCGCGTCTCGTCGCCCAGCTGCTCTGGGATCGCATTCCGGAGATGCTTAACGGCCGCCGCCACGCCTTTGAAGAACGAAGTGAGCTTGGCGCTGGATGGGACGCTTTCGCCAGAGGGATACTCGTGACCCTCCATCCCCAGCAGCGTCAGCTCCTTGTCGATGGCGGCGGCGATGTCCACGAGACCCTAAGTCCACTGCTCCACCGTCACCTTGAGGTTGTTCTGGGTAACTGGGGCGCTTTTCAGCAGCGCCTCGTTGTCCGAGACCTCCTTCCGCAAGGTTGCCTCCCGCTCCTTGGCGCTCTCCAGCGCCTTGGTCAAGGTGTCCAGCTTCAGCTCGAGATCAGCGTTGGAGTCCTTGGCGGCATCAAGCTCCTTGATCTTCTCAGCGAAGCAGCCCTGCAGCTCACCGAGGGTGTGGGCACCCTTCTCGCGCTCCTGTTTGAGCGCGGCGAGCTCCTCACCGCTTGCCTTGAGATCAATGTCGAGCTGCGCCACATTCGCCTCCAGCACCTTCTTGGCGGTCTCGGCAGCCGCGGCTGCATCCTGCGCTTTCTTGAGGGCCCCGCTGAGCGCTTGCTCGTGCGCGGCAACCTCCTCCTCGTGGCTGGCGAGGCTAGCTTTCTGCTGCACCAGCTCGCCTTCCCGCGCAGACAGCCCTGCAGCGGCAAGCCTTTGCTGCTCTTCGGCTTCTGCCTTCTCAAGGATGAAGGCCGTCCGCGCCTCGTCGAGCTGCCTTCGCTCCTCCGCCAAGGATCGGAGGGCCTCCTGGTTGAGCTCCCGGAGCTCCCCGGTGCGCTTCTCCATGTCTATTCCCGCCTTCGCGATGAGCGCTTCCTGGCGCTCCACCTTAGCTTGCCGGGCGCGGTAGAGTGACACTAGCTTTCGGAGCAGCCGCTCCTCCTCCGGCTCGCCGCTGCTGCTGCTTGGCGTATCGACCACCGTCAGCCCCGCAGAGGCGAGCACCTCCCCGTCCAAGGTCTCTCCCTCGACCAGCGCCCTGGAGCTCGACTCCCAGGGAAGCTTGATGAAGACATCGTCGCCGGCCTTCAGATAGACGCCTGGCTGGGGCTCCTCGGGGGCCGACGTAGTGGCGGCGGCAGGATCGGCAGTCGGTGAAGCGCTCGGCACTCCTGCGGCCCCGGGGCCGTCGGTATGGTCGCCGGTCCCCTCGCCAGCTGCTGCAGCGGCGGCCTTGGCGGCCTCTGCATCTCCATCACCGGCAGGATCATCAGCGCCGTCCGCTTCTTCGATGACGACGACGTCGTCGGCATCGCCACGCGCGCCCTCCTCGACGACGACCTTGGTCTCCATCGGGTCCGTGGAGGACGGGTCTGATGGCCGGAGAAGGGAGAGAAGTCAACCGACTACCCGACAAGAAGGTCAAAAGAAAGAAGAGCCAAGGGAAGTTTCCGTGTGGGAAAGGTTACCGGTGGCAGGATCTGCGGCCGCGGCCTCCGTTGCCGGGGGGTCGTTGGTGCTGTCCCTCGCTGGAGAATCCTCCCCTACCGGAGAGCTCCCCCTTGCCGGAGAGATCTCCCCTGCCGGGGGCTCCTCCCTTGCCGGAGAACTCTCCCTTGGCGGTGTAGTCGACGCAGACGGCGCGGCGGGAGTGCTCTCTGGGCGCTCCTGCTGGGGCTGCTCTGCTCCTACACGAAGCAACAGCTAGATATCAACAACAAAAGAGAAGAAGAACTCCCACGAGCGCCAAACAGCGGAAGTGAACCATATACTTACGCTGGGGGCTGCGCTGGGGGCTGCTCTGAAGATCGGCTGCCGGGTCCGGCAAGTTTGCCTTAGGCGGACCCCCCGCTGCTGCGGTCAGTTCATCGTCGAGGACGACCAGCGGGGCCTTGGCCCTCTTTGCCTTTCTCTGGGCCAGAGTCCTGGGAAGGAATAGATTCAGAGAAAGGCAAATGAGCTGCAAGACAAGACAACAGAAACTGAAAGGATACAAGCTTGACAAGGGACCTACTCTTCTTCCTCTTCGTCGTCGGAGCTGAGTGCGGAGAAGTCGAAGACCGGCTTGCTCCTGGCGCGAGGAGGCGGGGGAGTAGGCTCCCGTGGCCGCTTGGAGGGAGCAGTGGACGGCTCCGCTCCAGCTGCCGCCGCGGCGCGAGAAGCGGCAGGAGCAGAAGCCGCGGCCCGCGAAGACCCCGCTCCTGCTGCCTCAGAGAAGCGTGTCACGCGGCGCTGCGGTTGTTGGCTCGTCTGCCGCACCACCTCCCCAGCCTTGCGGAGACGCCTCCTTGGCTGGGCAGGGGGCTCTGCTTGCGACGAGCTGCCCGGAGGTCGGGAGGAAGAGGCGCCAACCTCCGGCAAGCCACTCGTGTCCTGGGCGGGCTCTCCCTCGGCGCCGTGCTCGGCAGGCTCTTCCTCGCCGACGAACTCCGCTCGCTCGGCAAGGCTCGCCACCTCCGCCGCGTCTGCCTCAGCCGCGGTGAATCCGAATGCACCTGCGGCTGCGGCGACCGCTGCCTCCTACATCCTGGAGGCAATATACGCCAACTCGTCGGGGGTGGTGTCCCGAGTGAGACCTTTCTTCTCGTCAGGGTCGACTGGCACCTCCACCAAGTCATCGAAGAACGCCTGCACGACGTCGTCTGCAGGCTCCTGCCAGGTCGCATCGATCCCATGCGAGTCGCACAGCGGCATCATTGCGAGGATGCGGCAGAGCGACGAGTTATTGCATAAGGGAACGATGCCCTGCGGCAGCCTGAACTATTCGGGATGCTTAGGGTCATGCTTGAACAGCTCCCTGAGTGTCCCGTCAAGCTCCAAGACAATAAAGTTGAAATTAAGGCCCGGACGCAGCCTATGATATCCCCCGCGTTCTGGAACTCCCAGGCAGGTCTCCCCTTCTCCTGCAGGGGGGCGATGCGGCGGCGGAGCAAGTCCGCGCCAACAGCGCCGACAGTGAGCCCGGCAAGCCTGAGGCGCAGGATCCGGGTGACGGCAATCTTCAGCTTGGCGTCGTCCGGAGCCACGTCGCTCCAATCGCGGCTGCGCACCACTGGAGCTCGGCGCACGACAGTGAATGGCTTCGGCTTCTCCTCGACGATCAAGCACCAGTCCGCTCTCCACTCCTCCCATCTGCTGCGGAGCTCCCTCTCCAGATAAGCCTCCTTCTTGCCTGTCTTGGAGATCCAGGCGACCACGCCGGATAAAGGCTCTCCTTTCTCCACCCGAGGAGAAAAGAAATGGCGAAAGAGGGCTACGTTGGGATGGACTCCGACAAAGTTCTCACAGAGGTGTGCGAAAACCGCCATTGTCAGAACAGCGTTGGGGGTGAAGTCGAGGAGATGGAAGCCATAGGTGTTCATGATGTCGCAGAAAAATTCAGAAAAGGGCGGGCAAAGCCCGCAATAGAAGAACACAGCAAAGAAGGGGTACCCGGTCGGATATTTCTACTGGGCGACGGTGGGAAGAACCCTCGTGCGCGGATGCGCTCGCGTCACCGTCGACCAGAAGCGATAGAACCTATCCCTCAGGTCCTCCGCGTCGAGCTGAGGGGGGATAGTCGCCCGCTCCCTCCACAGCGCCTCAAGCCGCAGCGCCTCGGCCGACTTCACGACCTTCCCTCTCGCGATCTTCGGAGCCATGGCGGAGGTGGGGAGAGAGGCCGACGGCGATGGCGGTGCTGGTGACGACGGGGGCGAAGTGCTGCTTTCTTTTGAAGAAGGAAGTGGCGGAGATTTTCGAGGGATCGCAACTGGCGGATGGGCGGACTGCCCCTGTTTCCCCTGCTTATAAGGGGAGGGATCAAAACTGGCGGATCTCGGGTAGGGGGTCCCGAACTATGCGTCAAGGTCGGATGGTAACAGGAGACAAGGGACACTTTGTTTTACCCAGGTTCGGGCCCTCTCGATGGAGGTAAAACCCTACTCCTGCTAGATTAATATTGATGATATAGGTAGTACAAGAGTAGATCTACCACGAGATCAAGGAGGCTAAACCCTAGAAGCTAGCCTATGGTTATGATTGTGTATGATGATCGTCGTCCTACGGACTACAACCCTCCGGTTTATATAGAGACCGGATAGGGTTAGGGTTACACAGAGTCGGTTACATTGGTAGGAGATCTTGAATATCCGCACGCCTAGCTTGCCTTCCACGCCAAGGAAAGAACCTTCCGGACACAGGACGAAGTCTTCCATCTTGTATCTCCATAGTCCTGGAGTCCGGCTGAGAGTATAGTCCGGCTAGCCGAACACCCCCTAATCCAGGACTCCCTCAGTAGCCCCTGAACCAGGCTTCAATGACGACGAGTCCGGCGCGCAAACTGTCTTCGGCATTGCAAGGCGGGTTCCTCCTCCAAGTTCTTCAAGAAGATAATGAACACCAGAAAATAGTGTCCGACTCTGCAAAACAAATTTCCACGTATTGCCATGTAGAGAATAATACAAACACAAATCAAATCTGCTGACGTATTCCGCAGTGCGTCATAACACTGCGACCAAGCCTTCTGTATGGATTATTTTTAGTTGTTCCACCACGGCACGTTCAACGAGGCGGTTTCCTTGGCACGTCTTGTCGAAGCAGAGATCGTGTTCCCCTTTTAACGGGATTCTCATTAATACGGACGTGGGTAACCCAACCGCGCCATTTACCAGGGCGCTTGAGCGGCAAGCGAGTTTTATGAGGCAGGTGGGGACGCATAACAGCATCAGCCTATATAAGGGGATAAAGATCCACCTCTTTCACCTACGCCTTCTTCCTCCTCTGCCTATCCATCTCTCGCGCACTCAAGCTCCAACGCCCAAGTCCGCCCTTTCGTCCTCAACCTACTCCAGCGATGTCCGGAGTAGGAGGCAAGTGGATGGCTTCCTCCGTCACGGAGGAACAGATCAAAAAGCTTAGGAAGGCCGGATATCTGTCGAAGGACATCGCGCACCGTCTTCCTGAGGCGGGGCAACTCCTTCCCACCCCCAGGCCTGATGAGAGGGTGGTTTTCCTCCCTCATTTCCTCCGCGGACTGGGCTTTCCGCTCCATCCTTTTGTCCGGGGGCTCATGTTTTACTATGGCCTAGATTTCCACGATCTGGCCCCGAACTTCGTCCTCAATATCTCGGTGTTTATCGTCGTGTGCGAGGCCTTTCTCCGCATCCGCCCTCACTTCGGTCTCTTGCTGAAGACCTTTAGCGTCAAGCCTAAGGTGGTGTCCGGCACCCAGGCGGAGTGCGGAGGAGCTATGGCTGGCCGAATGGCCAACGCCATCTGGTTCGAGGGCTCCTTCGTAGAGACCTTGAAGGGGTGGCAGGCTGGGTGGTTTTACATCACCGAGCCACGCGACACGAAATGGGTCGCGACCCCTGAATTTCGATCCGGACCCCCCACGCGTCTCAAGTCCTGACAAGAGTCGGGCTTATCGTGGGGCAACAAGAGCGAAGTGACCGGATTGCAAACTTGCATCCAGTCCCTGGTGAACAAGCCGATCCGGCACGTTAACGTAATCCAAGTTATGCTCGTTCGTCTGGTCCTCCCGTGTCAACAACGGGATTTCACTTTGTGGGAATACGACCCGGCGCAGTACCGAACCCTCAATAGGCTCTTCGATACGACGTATGAAGACGTCTGAAATACGCTGACCAAAGGCGCCGAGTGTCCCACATCCGCCTCCGAAGATCGCGGATACAGCTCGCAGCGCGATGCTAAGGAAGTAAGCTATTTATACCTTTTACAGGTTCATTAAGCTCTTCTCTATAGATTAACTCCATGCGAGATCTAAAAACTCCCTTTTGTCTTTGACAGAAGTGGCTGAGGATAGCCGGACCAATCAACTGTCCGGCTCCCCTGCCCGAAGACCAAGCCCCAGCTCTTCTAGAGAAGCTGCTGGCTCCGGCGCCTTATGTGGTGCCGGAAAAGAAGGTCAAGAAGATCAAGACCATCGGGACTCGAAAGAGTGCCCGCCACGTGGTGATGTCGGACTCGTCATCTGACGAGTCCGCGACGCCCTGCGCTCGTGAAAACGAGGAGGAGGAAGAAGAAATCCCTCCCCCTCCAACGGGGGAAGGTAAGAAGAGGAGGGCTGCCCCAGCGGGGGCAGCTAAGGGGTCCAAAAAGAGGAAGACCCCTCCACCGGACTACTCCCCTGACGCCAACGAGGACGAGGAGGAGTGGCCGGAAAGGACCAAGCGTCCGGCGAAGTCGTAAGTATTCGGATACCAGAGTAACTCATGATATTCTTTTATTTGCACAGCTTTCCCTTACGTATGAATATAATTGTGCAGGCTGCCCCGGGCCGCACTCGACATTTCGTCGAGCGGCTCCCTGGATTCGTCGGAGATGGACTCCGTCCCTCCCGCGGTCTCCCCCCGCAGGGCGGGCGACGCCGAAGCGGCGTCCCGCCGAACAGGGCAGG
This sequence comes from Aegilops umbellulata, assembly GCA_032464435.1. NCBI lineage: Eukaryota > Viridiplantae > Streptophyta > Magnoliopsida > Poales > Poaceae > Aegilops > Aegilops umbellulata. Next base: position 628,818,552 of record CP136055.1, read on the forward strand.
AGGAGGAGGTCCTGGAGGAGCCGCAAGGCAATCCTCAGGACCCCAGGAGTAAAGGGGATAAAACCCCCCAGGGCTCCCAGTCCGGCTTTGTGCCGGACACCGTGCCGGACTCAACTATCCTAGTTCACGGTGGGCGGACTCCTTCCAAAAGGGGTAAGCCATCCGATCCGGTGACCTCTGTCCAGCCAGAGGCGCCGGACAACCTGATGGAGGCACTTGAAGGTGCCACCATCGACGAGGAGCACCATACTGTTATGAGTACGGTGGTCCAGAGGGTTCAGTCCGCCAAGAGCGGACTGAATGCAGCTCGCGCTAGCCTTCTAACAGGCTTCCAGGTAAGCAAAAAATGTACTAAAATCATTACCGCATAGACAGTAGCCCCTAATGCTCTGTTCGGTGTTCGGAAAGAAAAGCCGAATAGAGGATCTAATAATTTTCGCAGGAGTCTAACCATATAAAGTCAAATATGCGTATGCAGGCTTCCCTGCTGTCCACCGCCGCGCTAACTGCGCAGGTGGAAGTCCTGAAAAAGGACTTCGAGCGGTCCGAGCAAAAGCTCGGCCTTGCCAAGAGGCGGCTCGAGGAGAAGGAAGGTAAGATACCCCCTCAATAATAAAATGTGCCTATAGAGAGGCTTGATTGCAAAAAATAACAGGATTGAACTGCCTATTGTAGGGGTCGCCACGGAGGTGGAAACCCTGAGGCAGGCGCTTATTGAGGCCGAGAAGAAGACGGCCGAAGAGCGCACCGAACGAGAGAAGCTTGGGGTCCAATACGGAGAGGTGCAACAGGAGCTGCAAGCTCTCATGAAAAAACATGAGGGTTTGGAACTTGACGTGAAAACGCAAGCCACCGAACTCGCCTCTGCTGTTGAGGCCACGAAGAGTGCCAAGGCCGAAGCCCAGAAGGCCCTCCCAGAGTTGGAGGATATGAAGAAAATAGCAGCGGGTAAGGCATTCTCAATGCAAAGTAGGAACATAAAAGTAAAGTACCTATTACTTACCCGAATCCGGAGTTCTCTAGGGGCATTCTTTGATCTTCCCCGCAGTGCATCCGACGCCGCCGCATTCTTCCGGAGCGAAGAGAACAGCTCAACAGAGAGTGTGTTCTGGTCTCAGTATTCCGAGGCCGGACACCCTGTGCCCTTGAGCGACCAGCTGAAGCAGCTGGCCGAGCTCCACAAGGCGTCCGAACAGGCCATGAAGGGCTTACTAGTTCGGCTGTGGCCTGGAGAGGCCCTGCCTCGGAGCTACTTCGGGCTAGTGCGGCGGCTGGTGGAGGCCTGTCCACGACTTGAGGTCATCAAGCGCTCTATCAGCATTGAAGGCGCCCGGAGGGCCCTTGCCCATGTAAGGGTACACTAGGGTAAGCTGAACGGCGTGAAGCTGGTGAAGGACGGGCCGCCGTAGGGGAAGGAGCATCGTAAACCCGAGAACTACTATGAGGAAGTTCTTGCCGGATCCCGCCTTCTTGCGGATGAATGTACCAAGGATGTAATATTTCAATAAACTCGTTCGTTTGTATCCTGTGCGCTGAAAACTTGTTCATATGCGCTTTAAGCAATGCTTTGAATTTAAAATATTGTTTTCTGTGCGGCCGTTTATCAGTAATTGAGAGATGGCGAGTGGTCGGCTTCTGCCCCCATGCAACTAGTGCTGGGGTGTTCGGGATAAACCTGCGGGCTCTTGTTCCCATAGTTGGGTCCTTCGAGGGAGGCCCGCAACACAACGAACCAGGCAATCGGACTATAATGCTTGAACACTCTCACTTAGCCATAGAACTTTATAATTTTAAATTACGGCGAAGCCCCTAGTTCGGAAGGCCGAATTCGGGGCACTATCTACGCCTTTAGCCGGATTTAACCAGCTCTCTGCTCGAAAGCGGCATAAGCCTTTAAGGACTCGAAAAACCTCTCGAACAGCGACCGGTCTCACGCCCTATCATGAGAGTCTGTTTTAGCTTTCTCCTATGAGGCGCTCACAAACATGATCTGGGGCACAATCGCAGTGGTTCTCCTAGTGCTACCTTAGCCGATAGAGCGGAACGTAAGGTACCAAAACATAGGAGCCGGGCAAACCCAACATATGACCAAAATCATGACTCGGAGCCAATGCATATAGTGCTATAAGTTCGGGGTGCCGCACTTTGGGAAAGTGTGCGGACTTCTCACGACCAGATAAAAGGGTAATGAAGCCCCTGGCGTGGTTTGCCGTACCATGTTGTACGGGTGCCATCATGTTATAAAATAAACATATATAAAAAGATGATAATGCGAAAAATAGACTAAAGCTATGCATTGTTTATAAGGAGGTTGTTTGTTCAAGCCGAACGATACAAGTAGTGCAATAAGCAAAAAATACTAGACTATTTAACATGTCCTGACCAGGCGCAGGCCCTAGAAACTTAGAAACAGATATATTGCTCGAAATAGAGACCACCTGAGAGTTCCATAATGCGGCGTCGTTTTGCCTCCTTTCCTGGGTCTTGTACCATCTGTGCGGCAGCGAAGCCGAACAATTTTTACAGAGTCCTGAAAAAAAGGAAAAAAAATTTGGCAGCCCCTAGTACGTTTGACGCCGTATTGCAGGTATGCCAGGAATATCCCCCTCCCCTGTGCCCATGGAATTTTGAGGGCGTAATTATGTACTCTAGGTACTAGCTCTTTTATGTAGCGATGGCTAGGGTTGGGGCGTTATTGCTACGCTTGCTCCGGACGCGCCAGTTGGTCGTGCTGCAGAGTACTCCGGGCGCGCTTTGCATTGTCCGGCTTTTTAGCGGCAGGACTGGAGAGTTGCCTTAAAATGCTGCTTTGTACCTCCGCTGCGAGGGCCGCCGTGTGCTCCTCCGTACGGATGGAGCGTTCGGTGTTTCCACTGACCGTTATTACACCTCGAGCGCCTGGCATCTTGAGCTTGAGATATGCGTAGTGCGGCACCGCATTGAATTTAGCGAATGCGGTTCGTCCGAGCAGGGCATGATAGCCACTGTGGAACGGAACTATGTCGAAGATTAACTCTTCGCTTCGGAAGTTATCCGGAGATCCAAAGACCACATCAAGTGTTATTGAGCCTATGCAATTGGCCTCTACACCTGGAATGACGCCTTTAAAGGTCGTCCTTGTGGGCTTGATCCTTGATGGATCTATGCCCATTTTCCGCACTGTATCCTGGTAAAGCAGGTTCAGGCTGCTGCCGCCGTCCATGAGGACTCTTGTAAGGTGAAATCCGTCAACTATCGGGTCAAGAACCAAAGCGGCGAAACCGCCGTGACGAATGCTGGTGGGGTGGTCCCTTCGATCGAAAGTGATCGGGCAAGAGGACCATGGGTTGAACTTGGGGGCGACTGGCTCCATCGCGTATACATCCCGTAGCGCACGCTTCCTTTCCCTTTTGGGAATATGGGTCGCGTATATCATGTTCACCATCCACACTTGTGGGGGAAACCCCTTCTGTCCTTTGTTGTTCGGCGACCTGGGCTCCTGCTCGTCATCGCTGTCCAGCCCCTTGTCTTTATGTTCGGCTCTCAGCTTGCCTGCCTGCTTGAACACCCAACAATCTCTGTTGGTGTGATTGGCTGGCCTTTCGTGGGTGCCATGAATCTGGCACGAGCGGTCGAGTATTCGGTCCAAACTGGACGGGCCCTGGTTATTCTTCTTGAATGGCTTTTTCCGCTGACCGGATTTATAGCCTCTGAATCCGGCATTTACTGCCGTATCCTCATTGCGGTCGCTGCTAACGCGGCGCTTTGGATTATTTCGACATGACCTGCCGCTTTTGTCCTTGGTATCCGGATTACCAGTCTTCTTCGATAAGTTGTTTCTACGAGCTAGCCAGCCGTCTTCGCCCGCGCAAAAGCGGGTCATGAGTGTCGTGAGGGCCGCCATGGATTTCGGCTTTTCCTGTCCTAGGTGCCGGGCAAGCCATTCGTCGTGGATATTATGCTTGAAGGCCGCTAGGGCCTCTGCGTCCGGACAGTCGACTATCTGATTTTTCTTTGTTAGGAACCGTGTCCAGAATTGTCTGGCCGATTCATCTGGCAGCTGAATTATGTGGCTTAGGTTATCGGCGTCCGGTGGTCGCACATAAGTGCCATGGAAGTTGTCAAGGAATGCGGCTTCCAGGTCCTCCCAGGAACCGATTGAATTTGTTGGCAAGTTGTTAAGCCAATGCCGAGCTGGTCCCTTAAGCTTGAGTGGGAGGTATTTGATGGCGTGCAGGTCGTCGCCGTGTGCCATGTGGATGTGGAGGAGATAATCCTCGATCCATACTGCCGGATCTGTCGTACCATCATACGACTCGATATTGACGGGTTTGAAACCCTCTGGGATTCTATGATCCATTACTTCGTCTGTGAAGCATAGCGGGCGTGCAGCGCCCCTGTACTGGGCTATGTCATGACGCAGCTCGGAAGAGCTGTGTTTGTTGTGTTCGGCCCGGCCGAATTTATGTCCGGACTGAAAATCATCACGTGTTGGGCGTCCGCGCGATCCATAGATCAATCTTGTTTGCCTTGCTTTGTCCTCCAGGACGTCTCGCAGATCTGGTTTATGTTCCCGTGCCTTTGTGAAGCAGCGGCGGGGCATGGCTTGTTTGGTTGTTCGGCAGTTTTCTCTGTCGCGGCCACGAGGTGGCCGATCTGCCATGTCTTGTGCTTCCTCCTCTGATAAGGGGAGCGGCCTGCGCTTAGGATAACTTTTGGAGGGGCACCCGAGTTCATACTCTTCGGCCGCAAGGACGTCTGTCCATCCATCAGCTAGCAAATCTTGATCAGCCCTAAGCTGTTGTTGCTTTTTCTTTAGGCTGTTCGCCGTGGCTATAAGCCTGCGTCGAAAACGCTCTTGTTCGGCAGGGTCCGATGGTACGACGAATTCTTCGTCGCCGAGGCTTGCCTCGTCTTCGGAGGGAGGCATATAGTTATCATCCTCAACCTCTTGTTCTGCCGCTTTCTCATGAAGGCTGGCTTGTCCATCTTCCTGTGCCGAATCATGCTGAGGTTGGTGCTCTTCAGCGCTATCCGGGGTAGCATTATCCCCCGTGCCGGAATCACCATTCTTGCTTTGGCGGGATTTAGAGCGGCGCCGCTGACGCCGGCGTTTGGGAGGCTTTTTCGAGGAGCCATCCTCTGCTGTTCCATCGCCGTCCCCGTCTTTCGGAGCGTCCACCATGTATATGTCATATGACGAGGTGGCAGTCCAGCGCCCTACGGGTGCTGGTTCTTGCTCGTCTCCTCCTTCGTCGTCCATACCGTCAAAGTCTTCGGAGCCGAAGTCAAGCATGTCGGTTAAGTCGTCGACAGTGGCTATTAAGTGGGTGGCGGGCGGGCTTTGAATATCTTCGTTGTCCGAATCCCAACCTCGCAGGCCATAATTCGGCCTGGGCTCTCCTGACAAAGAGAGAGACTTGAGGGAATTCAGTATATCGCCGAAAGGTGAATGCTGAAAGATATCCGCGGCGGTGAACTCCATTACGGGCGCCCAACCTGATTCGATCGGCAGGGGCGAGGGAGTTTCGGAGCTCAGAGAAGAGTCCGGCTCCTCGGAGTCATGGGCCACACGGAGTGCGGGGCTATCGTTTGGCTCGATCGCCTTTGAGATCGCAACCCCCGAGGTGACGCCCAACCGTTCATCCTCAACGAACGCAGCGGGCTCCGAATCGAGGGTCGGGGCCGGAGCGTATGCGGCCTCCAGGACACTATTCGGGGACAGAGCTATATCATGTCCCTCGAGATAGTGCGGCGCGCCTGGCTGTGGCTCGAATCCGTCGAAGATCAAGTCTCCGCGGATATTTGCCGTGTAGTTTAAGCTTCCAAACCTGACTTGATGGCCAGGGGCGTAGCTTTCGATCTGCTCCAGATGGCCAAGGGAATTGGCCCGCAGAGCGAAGCCGCCGAAGACGAAGATCTGTCCGGGGAGAAAAGTCTCGCCCTGGACCTCGTCGTTGCTGATGATCAAAGGAGCCATCGGACCCAAAGGCGACGACACAGAGGAACTCTCAATGAAAGCACCAATGTCGGTGTCAAAACCGGCGGATCTCGGGTAGGGGGTCCCGAACTCTGCGTCAAGGTCGGATGGTAACAGGAGACAAGGGACACTTTGTTTTACCCAGGTTCGAGCCCTCTCGATGGAGGTAAAACCCTACTCCCGCTAGATTAATATTGATGATATAGGTAGTACAAGAGTAGATCTACCACGAGATCAAGGAGGCTAAACCCTAGAAGCTAGCCTATGGTTATGATTGTGTATGATGATCGTCGTCCTACGGACTACAACCCTCCGGTTTATATAGACACCGGATAGGGTTAGTGTTACACAGAGTCGGTTACATTGGTAGGAGATCTTGAATATCCGCACGCCTAGCTTGCCTTCCACGCCAAGGAAAGAACCTTCCGGACACGGGACGAAGTCTTCCATCTTGTATCTTCATAGTCCTGGAGTCCGGCTGAGAGTATAGTCTGGCTAGCCGAACACCCCCTAATCTAGGACTCCCTCAGGGGGCGTTTCGCCTTTCTGAGTAAACAATTCATCTGCGACGTGACGCATGCCTGCGGGGCTCAGCCTCGCGCACGCCACCCACGTCACGCACGCCTCTCCCCACGACGCCACGTTCGACGCGTGCCATTTGGGGAAGGCGCGCTGGATAAGGAGTTAAGATGCAGCGTGACCCAGGCCATGCGTGCCCGTGCACTGTTTTGGGCCTGGCCCAACAGCGCTCGGCACCGTGCATGGCCCAGGCCCGGGGGCTCCTGTCGGTGTACTAAAGTAGGGGTACCTTAGTACCCCGAACTTGTGCACGGGCAGTCGTAGCACCCCACGGCAAGGCTTGCTAGGCGATCGCCAAAACTCTCCATGGCCCCTTTTTGGGCCATCCAAGAACGAAGTATTTGAGCCAAGGCCCCGGCAGGAGGAGCTTGCCGGGAAGGCCACCCGAAGAGAGCAAGGCCCCGACAGGAGGAGCTTGCCGGGACGGCTGCTCGGAGCACAAGACCCCAGCAAGAGGAGCTTGCCGGGAAGGCCAACCACGACACGAAAAGAGCCTTGCTGCGACGCGCCGCGCGTCCCGGCAAGGACCGGTGAGCGACAAGCTCCCGGACGCGACAAGGCATCGACCGCGGCAAGGCGCTTGCCGCGGCAAGTTACCACCCCGTGCCTGCGCTCCAGCTCATCCACCAACGTGTCACTCTGGGGGCATTCCATGCGCACGTGGCGGGAGGCTCTGTACCCAGGGGCATGCGGTGGCGAAGCAACGCTGACAGAGTGGCCATCGTGGCAAACGGTGGCGCTCCTGACGGTCCCTTTCCTGCACCGTCTGGGCGATGCGGACCGGCATTTAATGCCCTTGTCCCCTGCCATCAGAGTTAGGTATGATAGCACTATACAGCCACTGTGCAGGCAGCTGTACCCACTACAACATTTCCCCATTTTTGCCCCCACCTACGCTGCCACCTGTGGGTAACCCCTTGAGCATATAAAAGGAGGCCCCATGCGCACGTAGGGGAGGAGGACACTCATTTACGTCCAGGCTCGCAAGCAGCTCGAGTGTACTGTAGCACCCAGCGCTCTCGAGCAAGAACACAATACAAACCACACAGCAGCAGTAGGGTTTTACGCATCCGTGCGGCTCGAAGCTGGGTAAACCCCTTGTGTGCATCGCCTCGATCCGCTCTTCGCGCGACCTCCGCTCCCCACCGAACCAGCAAGGGGCTCGGTCCCCATAGGTGTTTGAGGAAGCCGATTTCCCCGACAGTCACCCGAAGGACTGTCAGGAGTTCATGATGTGTTTCGCGTTTCCCAGTTGAAGAAGTGCTATGCAGGAAATTGTAGTAATTTGAGGACCAATAAAGTTAGCATCCTTAGTACCGATTGGATCTTATGAGTTGTTACTCTATGAAGGAAGTTTTTGACCGTTTTCGAGGATATGAGAAATATGGTCTATGGATGAGTTTGTGTCATTTTAAGGGTGGTAGTACCCTGTGAGGACACTTGACCCATGGAAAGGAGAATGATATACCACGAAGTGGATTTTCGACAAAATAAGAATGAGTTTTGTCTCGGTATGTGGGAAATCCCACGAGGATGAAGAGATGAATTACTATTGGATATAAAGCAGGTATGATGTTGGAAATATGGATCAATGGAAATTCCATGATGAGTCTGAGTAATCATGTCCTAGTTTGGTGCCAATAGAAGGAAGGAAGACTGTACTGGATGGATTTAAGAATACTAGGAAGTTGGAAGTTGGAAAAATGATCAGTTGCCTGATGATAAGTTCAAGGACTACAAGTGATGAGATGGGCCATAACCCACAGGCCCCAGGACCTGCCAGGAATCAAGCACATTCTTGCTGAAGGAAAAACCCTGTAAGTAGTTACGATTTTAGCAACAGACGGTCTTATAGGAGTAACGCAAAACCTGAGAGTTGTGAAGGAACGATAGATGTTTGTCTGGCTTGCAAAATCTATGGATATATCCGAACTTGGTTCGTCGACAAGAGAAATTCTGCAATGCTTGTGAGGATGACCGAGTGTTAGAATGCGAGATTCGCTAAACCGTATACAAGGTAATGATTTGGGTGCGGGATGGATTGATCACCGTACCGACTTACTCTTATTATTCGCCTTGCTATGTGGGATGGTAAATCTGAGTGACTTACCTATAGTAAAGAGACGATGATCAAAACCCTGTTTAAACCTTAGAATAGTATAATAATTTTCCCCTTGTACAAGGCAACTTTTGCCAACCGTAGGCTATATGGTGAGGATCAACCAGGCCCATTTCCTGCAGGAGAAACCATAAATTGTTGACCATCATGAGATATCGATAGTTGTTTAGTATTGGCGCTAGACCTGTTAGATAAGAAGACCCAGTCTCGGGATAACCTTACCAAGATGAAAGAACAGAAGAAATTGAGGAAAAGGTTATTCCACGGAAGAGCCCGGAGAAGGAATTATACCGAAGATCTGAGAAGACCGGCCCTGTCAAGAATAAGGATGGAGTATATGAGTATTCATGGGACCGTAATGATGTTTTTAAGGGTGGTAGCACCCCAGACCCCTGTGATGATCGATGGATTTTGAGAAGACCCCAAACCTAACCTATTTCTTGCTAGACTCTCCGAATCTCAAAGACGAGATTCATTTTAAGGGTGGTAGGTTTGTAACATCCCAAAATTCTAAATTTTGGAATGTTATAATAAAGATAGATTTGATTGATTGTTTGACTGATTGTGTGAAATTGAGTGAAATTCGAAACTTTTTGAAAGTTAAATGAGAGGGAATAAAAGGACTTTCCCAAACTTCCATTTTGCATTCGTGATCTCCGTGAATTCAAATTATTTTCACCACAAAACCCTGGAGAGAAGATGACATGACTTCTTCCATTTATTTAAATGAAAAGGGGTGTTGAAAATATTTGAATTTCATTTGAGAAAATATTCCCAATTCTGAAACTTTATGCAACTCAATGGTTTTCAGGAGAGAATATAAAATGACTTCTTCAAATTATATAAAATATGAGTTGGAAGTTTCAAACAAATCAAATTTCAAGTCCTTTTGAAAATTTATTTCAATTTGGATTTATTTGGTTTTTAATCAAATTATTTTTCTCCAAAAATAAAATATATGGAAAATAGGGTAACATGATTCCCTACATCAGAAAATTGGAGACAAATAATTTTGAAATAATTTTGGTATTTTTTAAGATGATTTTTATTGGATTTCAGTAGGGCAGTAGCACTCTTTGCTTTATTTGAATTTGTGTGGATTTTATTTGACTCTAGAATAATGTTCATTTCATAGAAAACCTTTTTCTGAAAATTTTGATATATAATATTCCTATATTATATTTTTATTTTATTTTTGTTTTTGTTTCTTTCCTTGTCTGCAAAAATTGTTAAAAAAAACTCCCGCCGACTGGGTCGGCCCAGCTCCCAGGCCAGGCCACGGCCCAGTGCCCCGCCGTCCCCGACATCCCCCGAGGGGAGTCCAGCTCCCGCACGCCACCGCCGCCGTCCCAGACGCGGACACCGCCGCCTTGCCCCTCCGCCACGCCTCCCCTCCTATAAATCCGCGCCCCCTGGACCGCGCCGCGCCGCCGCTCTTGATAACCCACAAGTATAGGGGATCGCAACAGTTTTCGAGGGTAGAGTATTAAACCCAAATTTGTTGATACGACACAAGGGGAGCCAAAGAATATTCTCAAGTATTAGCAGCTGAGTTGTCAATTCAACCACATATGGAAACTTACTATCTGCAGCAAAGTGTTTAGTAGCAAAGTAATATGATAGTGGTGATAACGGTAACAAAGTAAAGACAACAAAATTAATGTTTTTGGTATTTTTGTAGTGATTGTAACAGTAGAAACGGAAAAGTAAATAAGCGTAAACTAGTATATGGAAAACTCGTAGGCACCAGATCAATGATGGATAATTATGCCGGATGTGGTTCATCATGTAACAGTCATAACATAGGGTGACACAGAACTAGCTCTAGTTCATCAATATAATGTAGGCATGTATTCCGTAAATAGTCATACATGCTTATGGAAAAGAACTTGCATGACATCTTTTGTCCTACCCTCCCGTGGCAGCGGGGTCCTATTGGAAACTAAGGGATATTAAGGCCTCCTTTTAATAGAGAACCGGAACAAAGCATTAACACATAGTGAATACATGAACTCCTCAAACTATGGTCATCCCCGGGAGTGGTCCCGATTATTGTCACTTCGGGGTTGCCGGATCATAACACAGAGTAGGTGACTATAGACTTGCAAGATAGGATCTAGAACTCACATATATTCATGAAAACATAATAGGTTCAGATCTGAAATCATGGCACTCGGGCCCTAGTGACAAGCATTAAGCATAGCAAAGTCATAGCAACATCAATCTCAGAACATAGTGGATACTAGGGATCAAACCCTAACAAAACTAACTCGATTACATGATAAATCTCATCCAACCCATCACCGTCCAGCAAGCCTACGATGCAATTACTCACGCACGGCGGTGAGCATCATGAAATTGGTGATGGAGGATGGTTGATGATGACGACGACGATGAATCCCCCTCTCCGGAGCCCCGAACGGACTCCAGATCAGCCCTCCCGAGAGAGATTAGGGCTTGGCGGCAGCTCCGTATCATAAAACGAGATGAAACTTTCTCTCTGATTTTTTTCTCCTCGAAAGCCAATATATGGAGTTGGAGTTGGCGTCGGAGGGCCACCAGGGGGGCCCACGAGGTAGGGGGGCGCGCCCAGGGGGGAGGGGCGCGCCCCCACCCTCGTGGACAGGGTGTGGGCCCCCTGTTCTTCATCTTTGGCGAGGATTTTTTATTATTTATTCTAAGATATTCCGTGGAGTTTCAGGTCATTCCGAGAACTTTTGTTTTCTGCACATAAAACAACACCATGGCAATTCTGCTGAAAACAGCGTCAGTCTGGGTTAGTTCAATTCAAATCATACAAGTTAGAGTCCAAAACAAGGGCAAAAGTGTTTGGAAAAGTTGATACGATGGAGACATATCAACTCCCCCAAGCTTAAACCCTTGCCTGTCCTCAAGCAATTCAGTTGACAAACTGAAAGAGAAAAGGAAAAACTTTTACAAACTCTGTTTGCTCTTGTTGTTGTAAACATCAAAAGCCAGCATTCAAATTTCAGCAATTATTATGAACTAACCATACTCACAATAACACGTAGGTCTCACAATTACTCATATCAATAGCATAATCAGCTAGCGAGCCATAATAATAAAACTCGGATGACAACACTTTCTCAAAATAATCATAACATGATATAACAAAATGGTATCTCGCTAGCCCTTTCTGAGACCGCAAAACATAAATGCAGAGCACCTTTAAAGATCAAGCACTGACTAAACATTGTAATTCTTGGTAAAAGAGATCCAGTCAAGTCATACCCAATATAAACCAATCATAATGAATGCAAACGACATTGTGCTCTCCAGCGGGTGCTTTTTAATAAGAAGGGTGATGACTCAACATAAAAGTAAATAGATAGGCCCTTCGCAGAGGGAAGCAGGGATTTTTAGAGGTGCCAGAGCTCGATTTTTGAAATAGAGATAAATAATATTTTGAGCGGCATACTTTCACTGTCAACGTAACAACTATGAGATGGCTGTATCTTCCATACTACATGCATTATAGGCAGTTCCCAAACAGAATGGTAAAGGTTTATACTCCCCCTCCCCCACAAGCATCAATCCATGGCTTGCTCGAAACAACGAGTGCCTCCAACATTCAACGGGTCCCACGGAGAGTTTTGTTTAATTATTTTGATTTGCTTTGATCTTTTTTGATCATGGGACTGGGCTTCCCGGTTACCGACCCTTTCTCGTGAATGAGGAGCGGAGTCCACTCCTCTTGAGAATAACCCACCTAGCATGGAAGATATAGGCAGCCATAGTTGCACATGAGCTGCTCGAGCATACAAAATAGAATTTCATTGGAAGGTTTGGAGTTTGGCACATACAAATTTACTTGGAACGGCAGGTAGATACCGCATATAGGAAGGTATAGTGGACTCATATGGAACAACTTTGGGGTTTAAGGAGTTTGGATGCACAAGCAGTATTCCCGCTTAGTACAGGTGAAGGCTAGCAAAAGACTGGGAAGCGACCAACTGAGAGAGTGACAACAGTCGTAAACATGCATTAAAATTAATTCACACCTTATATAAGCATGAGTAGGATATAATCCACCATGAACATAAATATCATGAAGGCTATGTTGATTTGATTCAACTACATGCGTGAACATGTGCCAAGCCGAGTCACTCAATTCATTTAAAGGAGGATACCATCCTATCATACCACATCATAATCATCTCAATAGCATGTTGGCACGCAAGGTTAACCATTATAAATCATAGCTAATCAAGCATGGCACAAGCAACTATAATCTCTAAATGTCATTGCAAATATGTTTACTTCATAATAGCTGAATCAGGAACGATGAATCATCATAATTACAAAAACAAGAGAGGTCGAGTTCATACCAGCTTTTCACATCCCAATGAGTCCATCATATATGATCATTATTGCCTTTCACTTGCACGACGGAACGGTGTGTATAATAATAAGAGTGCACGTGCATTGGACTAAGCTGGAATCTGCAAGCATTCAACTCAAGAGAGAAGACAAGTAATATGGGCTCTAAGTTAAATAAACAATCATGCATATAAGAGCCACTAAGCATTTTCAATATAGTCTTCTCGACCCCCAAACAAAGGAAAATAAAGATAAAAACTATTTACACGGGAAAGCTCCCAACAAGAAAAAGAAGGACGGGAAATATTTTTGGGTTTTCTTTTTAATTCTACTACAAGCATGGAAAGTAGACTAACACTAATTTTTGTTTTGTTTTTCTTAAGGTTTATTAAACACACAAGAAGAAAGCAGGAAAAAGGAAAATAAACTAGCATGGATATTACAGTGAAAGAGTATGAGCACCGACATCTAGCAATGAGTGTGAACATGAATGTAATGTCGGTGGGAAATACGTACTCCCCCAAGCTTAGGCTTTTGGCCTAAGTTGGTCTATTGCCAGGGATAACCTGGCTGATATCCGTAGGTGAACCTGGGGTCGTACTGCGATGCAGCGGCTACCGCCTACTGAGTAGCAGCACGGCGTCGGGCTGCTTCCACTCCCCTCTCGTACTCATCTGCCTCCTCTCTGGTAATAATATATCTTCCTCTCGCCTAAAAATCAAAGAAGGTAGGAGCAGGAAGAGCAACACGGACCACACGCCGTCTGTCAAAGATTAGTCGATACTGGTAAGGTGGTCCAGTCCTCTCAATGAACTGGTGGGAAAACATAGGATCAAGATCTAAATAAGAAGTGGGCAACTCCACATCACCCTCATGAATGTCTACATCAAGAAAATTAGCTAAGCGGGTTGCATAAATTCCTCCAAAGAAATCCCCGTTACGTCTATTAAGATGCAACCTACGAGCTACAATGGCTCCCATATGATAAGCTTGGTCCCCTAACACAGCACTTCTGAGAATGCTGAGATTAGGGGCACACATGTGACATGCTTCATCCTTAGCAGTTATAGATCTACCAATGAAGAGAGCAAAATAATGTATAGCAGGAAAGTGAATGCTCCCTATAGTGGCCTGTGCTATATCTCTAGATTCCCCCACAATTATTCTAGCAAGAAAATCTCTATATTGAGATTTAGGGGGATCCCTGATACTACCCCAAGATGGAAGTTTGCATGCACGAGTGAAATCCTCTAAGTCCATGGTATAAGACTTGTCATAAAGGTCAAACATGACTGAAGGAGAATTACGCGAAGATGAATAATCAAACTTCCCCACAAATGAACTTGTGAGATAATGATACTGGGGGCATTTATCAGCTTCAATGTCCTCAAGACCGCCATTATGCACATATGCGTAAAATTCTTCTTTAATTCCCACTTGATTCATAAAATTTTCCGAAGGCCATTCACAGGGCCTCACGAGAGCGTCTCTTGGTGGTTCCTCGTCACCATCACGCATTGCAAGTCTGCGACCTTGCTTCCTTGAAGAACCACCTTGGAACATCCTCCTAAGCAAATTGTTTTCTCTGAGAATAATTCTGAAATTTTTAGTAACTTCAAACAAAAGTGAACCAACTTCAATAAGATTAATAGCAACTACTCATACAAGTGCCTAGAGCATATATCAAGCATCAGATACTTGGAACCATTTATATTTGACATGCAAGCTCAAGAACATGGTCACCTATGCAGCACAAATTTGAAATGAATAAAGCACTAGAACAAAAACTAATTGGACCAATGGAGGAGTCACATACCAAGGAACAATCTCCCCAAGCAGTTTTGCGAGAGGTGCTTTGAGCAAGGAGATCGAAAATCGCAGCAAAAGTTGCTGGAACACGAGCTTGAGTTGGTTTTTCGGGTTTGTGCGAGACAGAGGAAGAAGATGGGTGCAGGAATAAGTGGAGGAGGGCCACCGTGGGCCCACGAGGCAGGGGGCGCGCCCAGGGGGGTAGGGCGCGCCCTCCACCCTCGTGACCAGGTGGCAGCTCCCGCCGCGGTAATTTTTGCAGTAAAAATCCTTAAATATTCCCGAAAAAATCATATTAAATTGGCATGGCATTCTGAGGACTTTTATTTTCGGGATATTTTTATATTGCACGGATAAGTCAGGAAACAGACAGAAAAATACTATTTTACTTTATTTCTACTAAAGAACAGAAAATATAAAGAGGGTACAGAAGGTTGTGCTTCTAGTTTCATCCATCTCATGCTCATCAAAAAGAATCCACTAACAAGGTTGATCAAGTCTTGTTAACAAACTCATTCCGATAATCATGGAACCGGAGAAATTTCGAATAACACTATGTTACCTCAACGGGGATATGGACATCCCCAACAGTAAGTATATCATATTTCTTTTTGACAGTAGGAAGAGGAAATTCAAAACCTCCAAATATAATCGATGGAATTTTTCCAATAGAGTTGACACTATAAACTTGAGGTTGTTTCCTCGGAAAGTGCACCGTATGCTCATTACCATTAACATGAAAAGTGACATTGCCTTTGTTGCAATCAATAACAGCCCCTCCAGTATTAAGGAAAGGTCTTCCAAGAATAATAGACATACTATCATCCTCGGGAATATCAAGAATAACAAAGTCCATTAAAATAGTAACGTTTGCAACCACAACAGGTACATCCTCACAAATACCGACAGTTATAATAGTTGATTTACCAGCCATTTGCAAAGATATTTCAGTAGGTGTCAACTTATTCAAGTCAAGTCTACAATATAAAGAGAGAGGCATAACACTAACACCGACTCCAATATCACATAAAGCAGTTTTAACATAATTTCTTTTAATGGAGCATGGTATAGTAGGTACTCCTGGATCTCCAAGTTTCTTAGGTATTCCACCCTTAAAAGTGTAATTAGCAAGCATGGTGGAAATTTCAGCCTCCGATATCTTTCTTTTATTAGTAATGATATCCTTCATATACTTAGCATAAGGATTTGTTTTGAGCACATCAGTCAATCGCATACGCAAAAAGATAGGTCTAATCATTTCAGCAAAGCGCTCAAAATCCTCATCATCCTTTTTCTTGGATGGTTTCAGAGGAAAAGGCATGGGTTTCTGAACCCATGGTTCTCTTTCTTTACCATGTTTCCTAGCAACGAAGTCTCTTTTATCATAACGTTGATTCTTTGATTGTGGGTTATCAAGATCAACAGCAGGTTCAACTTCTACATCATTATCATTACTAGGTTGAGCATCATCATGAACATCATCATTAACATTTTCACTAGGTTCATGTTTATTACCAGATTGTGTTTCAGTATCAGACATAGAGATATCATTTGGATTATCATGTGGTTCAACAATAGGTTCACTAGAAGTTTGCATAGTTCTATCATTTTTCTTTTTCTTCCTTTTAGAAGAACTAGGTGCATCAATATTATTTCTTTGAGAATCTTGCTCGATTCTCTTAGGGTGGCCTTCAAGATACAAAGGTTCCTGAGTCATTCTACCAGTTCTAGTAGCCACTCTAACAGCATAATCATTTTTCTTACTATTCATTTCATCAAGCATTTCTTTGTGCGCTTTAAGTACTTGTTCTACTTGAGTGGTAACCATAGAAGCATGTTTGCTAACAAGTTTAAGTTCACCTCTAATATTATCCACATAATCACTCAAGCGTTTAATCATAAAGGTATTCTGCTTTAATTGTCTACCAAAATAAGCATTAAAGTCATCTTGCTTAAACATAAAGTCATCAAACTCATCCAAGCACTGACTAGCAATTTTAGTAGGAGGGACTTCAACTTTATCATATCTATAGAGAGAATTTACCTTTACTACCTGTGTCGGGATATCGGGAGGTTCTTCAGTAAATAAGTAATTGAGATCATATACTTCTTCAACAGGTGGTAAATTAAGACCATGTCTTTCTTCAATTGGAGGTAAATTCTTAACATCTTCAGCTTTAATACCTTTTTCTTTCATAGATTTCTTTGCCTCTTGCATATCTTCGGGACTGAGAAATAGAACACCTCTCTTCTTCGGAGTTGGTTTAGGAATAGGCTCAGTAATTGGCTCAGGAGCTGGCTTAGGAGTTGGCTCGGGAGGTGGCTCAGGAGGTGCCCAATTATTTTCATTTGCCAACATATTATTCAATAAAATTTCAGCGTCATCTGGTGTTCTTTCCCTGAAAAGAGAACCAGCACAACTATCCATGTAATCTCTGGAAGCATCAGTTAGTCCATTATAAAAGATATCAAATATTTCAGGTTTCTTAAGAGGATGATCAGGCAAAGCATTAAGTAACTTGAGAAGCCTCCCCCAAGCTTGTGGGAGACTCTCTTCTTCAATTTGCACAAAAATGTATATTTCCCTCAAAGCAGCTTGTTTCTTATGAGCAGGGAAATATTTAGCAGAGAAGTAATAAATCATATCCTGGGGACTTTGCACACAGGCAGGATCAAGAGAATTAAACCATTTCTTAGCATCACCCTTTAATGAGAACGGAAATATTTTGAGTATATAAAAGTGGCGCGATCTCAGATTATTAGTAAACAGGGCAGCTATTTCATCTAACTTACGAAGATGTGCCACAACAGTTTCAGATTCATAGCCATAAAAAGGATCAGATTCAACCAAAGTAATTATATCTGGATCAACAGTAATATCATAATAATCCTGATCAGGAACACAGATAGGTGAAGTAGCAAAAGCAGGGTTGGGTCTCATCCTACCTCTAAAAGATTCCTTACTCCACTTAATTAGTGACCTCTTATGTTCAGGTTTATCCGGACAAGCACGAATAGCTTCATAAGATTCATTATTAAAATGATAACCCTCAGGAATAACAGGCATAGGTTCATCATCACTAACATCATCGTGTTCAGGTTCACTAATTTCTCTTTCTCTAGACTTAGAAATTTGCTCATCTAGAAATTCACCAAGTGGCACAGTACTATCAAGCATAGAAGTAGTTTCATCATAAGTATCATGCATAGCAGAAGTGGCATCATCAATAACATGCGACATATCAGAATTCATAGCAGTAGTAGGTTTAGGTGTCGCTAGCTTACTCATAATAGAAGGTGAATCAAGTGCAGAGCTAGATGGCAGTTCCTTACCTCCCCTCGTAGTTGAGGGAAACTTTTTTTGTCTTTGCGTCTTTCAAGTTCTTCATAGTGTCCAGCAGATATAAATCCCAAGTGACTCAAAGAATAGAGCTATACTCCCCGGCAACGGCGCCAGAAAAAGGTCTTGATAACCCACAAGTATAGGGGATCGCAATAGTTTTCGAGGGTAGAGTATTCAACCCAAATTTGTTGATTCGACACAAGGGGAGCCAAAGAATATAATCAAGTATTAGCAGCTGAGTTGTCAATTCAACCACACCTGGAAACTTAGTATCTGCAGCAAAGTGTTTAGTAGCAAAGTAATATGATAGTGGTGATAACGGTAACAAAGTAAAGACAGCAAAAGTAATGTTTTTGGTATTTTTGTAGTGATTGTAACAGTAGCAACAGAAAAGTAAATAAGCGTAAACTAGTATATGGAAAACTCGTAGGCACCGGATCAATGATGGATAATTATGCCGGATGTGGTTCATCTTGTAAGAGTCATAACATAGGGTGACATAGAACTAGCTCCAGTTCATCAATATAATGTAGGCATGTATTCCGTAAATAGTCATACGTGCTTATGGAAAAGAACTTGCATGACATCTTTTGTCCTACCCTCCCGTGGCAGCGGGGTCCTATTGGAAACTAAGGGATATTAAGGCCTCCTTTTAATAGAGAACCGGAACAAAGCATTAACACATAGCGAATACATGAACTCCTCAAACTATGGTCATCACCGGGAGTGGTCCCGATTATTGTCACTTCCGGGTTACCGGATCATAACACATAGTAGGTGACTATAGACTTGCAAGATAGGATCTAGAACTCACATATATTCATGAAAACATAATAGGTTCAGATCTGAAATCATGGCACTCGGGCCCTAGTGACAAGCATTAAGCATAGCAAAGTCATAGCAACATCAATCTCAGAACATAGTGGATACTAGGGATCAAACCCTAACAAAACTAACTCGATTACATGATAAATCTCATCCAACCCATCACCGTCCAGCAAGTCTACGATGCAATTACTCACGCACGGCGTTGAGCATCATGAAATTGGTGATGGAGGATGGTTGATGATGACGACACCGACGAATCCCCCTCTCCGGAGCCCCGAACGGACTCCAGATCAGCCCTCCCGAGAGAGATTAGGGCTTGGCGGCGGCTCCGTATCGTAAAACGCGATGAAACTTTCTCTCTGATATTTTACTCCTCGAAAGCCAATATATGGAGTTGGAGTTGGCGTCGGAGGGCCACCAGGGGGCCCACGAGGTAGGGGGACGCGCCCAGGGGGGAGGGGCACGCCCCCCACCCTCGTTGACAGGGCGTGGGCCTCCTGGTCTTCATCTTTGGCGAGGATTTTTTATTATTTATTCTAAGATATTTTGTGGAGTTTCAGGTCATTCCGAGAACTTTTGTTTTCTGCACATAAAACAACACCATGGCAATTCTGCTGAAAACAGCGTCAGTCCGGGTTAGTTACATTCAAATCATACAAGTTAGAGTCCAAAACAAGGGCAAAAGTGTTTGGAAAAGTAGATACGACGGAGACGTATCAGCCGCCACGTCCCGCACCACCGACGCCGCATCGCCGCCGCTGCTGCACATCTCGCGCCGCCGCTGCACATTCCGCGCTGCCGCCGCACTTCGCATCGCCGCGCCGCCGCCGCCTCATCCGCGCCGCTACCGCGCCGCCTGGCTCGCGCCGCTGTTCCCCGCGCCTCGCCTTGCCTCGCCGGAGAGCCGCCATCGCGGATCCTGCCGCCTGATCCATCCGCCGTCGCCACTAAGGATAAAAAAACCGTCCTGAACCGGTACTAAAACAAACCCTAGACTGGTTTACTTACGGTTTCTTTTCGGTTTTCTGAAAAACCCAGTTTTTCTTTTAAACCGAGTTAAATAGCGAACGTCCACTGTGTAGATCAGTTCAGGGAGCGTTCGCTCGATAGTTTTTCCTTTTCTGTTATTTTTTTTCTCGTTAGGGACCCATCTGTGATTAAAGTTTTTACTGATTAGTCCCTGATTTTTAAACGATCACATCTTTTTACCAGTTTATCCAAATACAACGAAACCAACGCTCATGTCTTCGTTATGATCTTCTCTATCCCGTAATCCAACTCAAACATGTTTTTGAAAGTTTAGAAATTTGAATTAGACCAGATTTGAATTCAAACTTCACTTGATCATAACTTGAGTTTCGTTGCTCCGTTTGAGTTGGTTCTTTTTGCCAATCGAAGCTCTTGACCTAAACTTTCTGATAAGTCCAAATTCACATTATTTTGGTACTTTTAGAAATTGTTTTATGTTGCAAGAGTTATTTGCTTGGTTTTGATGTTTTCCGAATTGTTCTTCGATCTTTCTAATCTTTTGAGTGATTGCTTATGTGTGGTTAATATTGGTTGCTTACGATAGATTGACCGGAGTGTGACGAGTAGAACTATCAAGAGTTATGAGTGTGAATCATCTTCATCAACATTGCAGGCAAGTTCACACCTTGATCATATCCCCTTTCATACCCAGTTTTTATGCATTAGTTTCACCCTCAAACATTGCATGAGTAGGATTGATAACATGTGGGTATTGGGAAGTAGTTGATGAGGTAGGAACCTATTGCCCTACATTCAAACCTTGGGAGTTAGTATTATGTTATGCTTATATTGCCATTCTATGCTCGTAGACGTGGATTGGGTTTTGAGAGTATTCATGACAGATGTGAGATTGTTAATTAATGGTTTACTTAAGGTGGCAACTTTAACACACATCTGGGACGATTGAGGCACCTGGGTACTCCAGCGATTGCCTGTTTAGGCACCTGGGTATTCCAGTGATTGCCTGTTTTTTTATGGACCGCCACCCAGGCTCAAAGGGGTCATGAGATTATTCATACTAGAAACTTCCGTGTGCAGTCACAAGCTATTATGGGCTCTAGCATTGTTGATTAAGTTGTGTGAACTCTTAAAGTGGTAGACTAGCAGATGTAGGGGATGTAGGTGGTACGGTCTACCCATCGTAAGGTGCAAACGCTTCTTAAAGACTGTGTCTCGGTCATCCGTTTCTCAAACACCATGTAGTGCGAGAAATCCAACGGAGGAGATCGAGTCTTGTGGGGAAAAGTGCGCAAACCTCTGCAGAGTGTATAAACTAATCATGATTAGCCGTGTCCCCGGTTATGGACGTCTTGAGTATCTAGTACTTGGATTATCATGTGAATCTCATCATGTGACTTTAATTAATCTTGTTGGGTTTTAATGATGATGCTTAATTGGGATTGAGAGGGTGTCAACGCTCTCAATGTTTAACAACCACCATGATAGTTAAATAAAATTTATTCCTTTGCAGTAGGGAAAAATTGGCTTTTTAGCAAAAAGTTGATAACCATAGAGCTTTTCCACCAGCCAAATATGCATGTAGTGATAGCCATTGTTCATCATTCTCTATGGTGTGAATTTGCCAGTACATTCAATGTACTGACCCTCGTGGCTGCAACGTCTCATGTTGTAGGACTTCTTACGACGAGTAAGTGATACGTTAGGGTTACAATTTCTACACTCAACTTTGCCATTGTTGTTGATGGGAATCCACAACCTTGTTACTTCCGCTATTTGGATTGAGGTAATAGTATTTAAATCATTTTATACATGTGATTTAACTCCGTTATAAATCCTTGAGTACTATGTGTGTCAGCATACCGATCCAGGGATGACACTTAAGCACAGAGACATGACCGTCGGAGGTTGGGTCGCTACAGTTTGTGATTCCCTATGCATGCACGAAAGTCAATAATCATGCAATGAAAATTATATCCTACTTGTGGTGCATTATTCGGTGTTACTTATGCTCAATGCTTGCTTCATGAGATTATTCATTTCTTGGTTGGTCGCTTCTCAATCTTTTTGCTAGCCTTCATTTTGCACCAACTATGATCTCTACTTATGCATCCAAAATCCTTTAAACCAGTCTTGCCACATGAGTCCACTATACCTACCTATATGCGGTATTCTTTTGCTGTTCTAAGCAAATTTGCATGTGCCTTCTCTAATTTTCAAAATAAGCTTCCCTTTTGTGTATTTGTTTCACCCGCAGAACTGTAACGGGTGGCTAATATTTTCCATGCTAGATGTGTTATTCTCAAGATGAGTGTTTATTCACTTGTCATTCACAAGAGTAAGGCAAAGGTTTTAGGGATGCCCAGTCCTGAAATGCAAAAAAATAATTACTTTATGTTGTCAAATAATAAATTCCTTGGAAAGTGTTGGTATATGGAGGGCACCCGTGGATACGTTAGCCATGGAAAGTGAAAGAAATGGTGGAAAAAGGAATAACCTTTATTTTATGTTTGGGAACCGCCTATGGCATATCTAGCATGGAAAGTGTTCGTAGCTCTACGTCGTTTTTGCTGGTGAGATGGATACACGTCCCAAAACGTTTTTATCTCAAATTTCTCGCTTTGAGCTCTAGCACCTGTACAAATCCCTACTCCCTCTGCGAAGGGCCTTTCTTTTACTTTATGCAATTTTACTTTTGAATTTGAGTCTCCATCTTCTCTTACAAAAGCACCAACTAAGAGGCCATATGATCGTGAGTAACTATTGGGTGTAGCTAATATTCGAGTGTGTTTCATGAATGGATCTATGTTTGAGCATGATGGGCTAGGGATAACTTGTTTCAGCATTCATATTTTGAAAGATATGGATGCTCGTTGATATGCTTGTTTATCTAAATTATTATGTCAAAACTAGACTATTACTTTGAATCACATAAAATTCCAAATGTCCATGCTATAAAGAAAAGAATATGATATGACTTGATGAACAACACTCCACATCAAAAATTCTTTTTTTATCACTTACCTACTCGAGGACGAGCAGGAGTTAAGCTTGGGGATGCTGATATGTCTCCAACGTATCTATAATTTTTTATTGTTCCATGTTGTTTTATTATCAATCTTGGATGTTTTATAATCATTTTATAGTCATTTTATATCATTTTTTGGTACTAACCTATTGACATAATGCCAAGTGCCAGTTGTTGTTTTCTGCATGTTTTTTACATCTAAGGAAATCGATATCGAACGGAGTCCAAATGCCCCGAAACTATTTTTGTGATTTTTTATGGGCCAGAAGGAAGGCAATGGGCCCTAGTTGCACCTGGGAAGTGCCCCGAGGGGGTCACAATACACTAGGGCGCGCCAGGAGGCCCAGACGCACCCTAGTGGGTTGTGGCCACCTCGGGCACCCCCGGACCGCCTCTTTGCTCAATAAATACCCAAATATTCCAGAAACCCTAGGGGATTCGACGAAATATTCATCCAGCCGTCGCAGAGTCCAGAACCACCAGATCCAATCTAGACACCATCACAGAGGGGTTCACCACTTCCATTGGTGCCTCTCCGATGATGTGTTAGTAGTCTTTGTAGACCTTCAGGTTCGTAGTTAGTAGCTAGATGGCTCTCTCTCTCTCTCTCTCTCTCTCTCTCTCTCTCTCTCTCTCTCTCTCCGATTCTCAATATAATGGTCTCTTGGATATCCATATGATGTAACTCTTTTGCGTTGTGTTTGTTGGGATCTGATGAACTTCGAGTTTATGACCAGTTATATCTTTCTATATCCATGAAAGTTATTTGAGTTTCTTCGATGTCTTATATGCATGATCTCTTATAGCCTCGTATTTCTTCTCTGATATTTGGGTTTTGTTTGGCCAACTTGATCTATTTATCTTGCAATGGGAAGAGGTGCCCGGTAGTGGGTTCGATCTTACGGTGCTTGATCCCAGTGACAGAAGGGGAACCGACACGCATGTATCATTGCCACTAAGGATAAAAAGATGAGATCTATATCTACCCCCGTTATAGATAAACAGATCTTGTCTACACCATGTCATCATTCTTATTGCATTACTATATTTTTCCATGAACTTAATACACTAGATCCACGCTGGATAGCGGTCCATGTGTGGAGTAATAGTAGTAGATGCAGGCAAGAGTCGGTCTACTAATCATTTCCTCGATATCGTCATGATTATTTGAAGTTCTATCAATTTCCCAACAGTAATTTGTTTACCCATCGTTTGCTATTTTCTCAAGTGAAGCCACTAGTGAAACCTATGGCCCCCGGGTCTTATTTCTCATATATTTGCCTTGTGATCTACTTTTCCTTTGCATTTTTTTCAAAAAAATACAAAAATATCTTGTTGCACTTTTATTTATTTGTGATATATTATTTCAATCTATGACAATTTACCTCACGTCCGTTTGCCTATCTTGAGGCGCCGCACCCCGGAAGGGATTGACAACCCCTTTAACACGTCGAATTGCGAGGTGTTGTTATTTGTGTGCAGGTGCCGCTTAATTTGTGATTCCTTGGTTCTCCTACTGGTTTGATACCCTGGTTTCATAACTGAGGGAAATTCTTACCGTTGCTATACTACATCATCCTCTCCATTTGGGGGAAACACCGACGTAGTTCCAGTGATCAAATACCACGCTCCGCCCAAAAGTTTTCTCCTTATTTTTTCTAGGTAAAAATGTCTTATATACCAGAAGATGGGTACCGGAGGTGGGCCGAGGGGGCTACAACCCACCAGGGCTCTCCCGGGCTGCCTGGCGCGCCCAGGTGGGTTGTGCCCACCTGGTGGCCCCCTCTGATACTTATTGGCTCCAATAATTCTTATAAATTGCACAAAAAATCTCCGTAAAGTTTCAGCTTGTTTGGAGTTGTGCAGAATAGGTGGCCTGACGTAGCTTTTTCAGGTCTAGATTTTTAGCTGCCAGAATTCTCCCTCTTGGTGTGTACCTTGCAAATTATCAGATAAAAGACATTAGAATTACTCCAAAAAGCATTATTATGGATAAAAACATTGTAAAAAAACAGTAAGAAAACATGATGCAAAATGGACGTATCAACTCCCCCAATCTTAGACCTCGCTTGTCCTCAAGCGAAAACCGAAATCGAAAAACATGTCCACATGCTTTGAGAGAGAGGTGTCGATAAAAACAAAATACAGACATAGAAGCATCATGTTGATTATTATAACAACAACAAATTAAAACATAATACTTTTATCATAGAACTTCTATCATACACTTCCCATGAATAAGTAACAGTTCATCACACAATCGAAGTATAAAGCAAAAACTCTATTAGAAACCAACAAACTATGTTCTCTGTCAACTTTGCAACTACAATTCATCATCTTTTCAGGAAGGGTCACGTGTCGGAGCCTTTAAGCAAGTCCACATACTCAACTATCATATAGTCTTCTATGATTGCTAACACTCATCGAGCACACATGAGCAAAATGTTTAAACTAGACACATAGAAAGATAGGGGCTTATAGTTTCGTCTCCCAACATATCAACCTCAAGGATGGTGTCAACAATAATAACTCATGATATATATATTCAACTGGACATATGTGCCTAGATCTTTCCTCACCACATGATGCTTGCCAAAGGAGAAAAATAAAAAGGAACAAAAATTTGGCTCTTTACATAAAAGTAAATACTTAAAAGTAAAGGATAGGCCCTTCGCAGATGGAAGCAGAGGTTGCCATGCGCTTACTTGTTTGTATGCTCAATCCCTTAGTGCAAAAGTACGTCATGTTACATTGCCCATTAAGATGACAAACAGTATTATGCAGTCTGTCGCTTATATTCTTTGTCATCCAAATTCGTGCAACGCTCAAATTTTCTCTTACACTAAACAAACTCATACATTTAGAAGCAATTTTTATTGCCTTTTTGCACCGATGAGAATTTACTTGAGGGATCTTGCTCAATCCCTAGGTAGGTATGGTGGACACTTGAAAAAGATTTGGGTTTAAGGGTTTTTGGATGCACAAGTAGTTTCTCTACTTAGTGCGGAAATTTTGGCTAGCAAAGATAGGGGGCAAGCACCACATGTTAAAGGATCTATGACAATATGACTTCTATGTGAATATAAACAAACATAAACCATTACGTTGTCTTCCATGTCCAACGTCAACAATTTTGGCATATAATATTTTGATGAGGGCTCACAATCACAAAATATTTCTAGGATGGTATATTTATATGTGAATCTTCCCTTCCCTTATTAATTCTTTCATGAATTGCATCATTGAGTAATGCTATGTTTGTCAATCCCTAATAAAATTTTCTACTTATACTTTTCCTTATGTGGTGCTATCACCTACCATAGGATTAGTATATGATCTTATTGATTTATTTCCTTTATTTTATTTTCTTTCTTTCTCTTTTTCTTTCCTTATTTATTTTATTTATTTGAAACATGAAAGTAAGGAAAGAAAAAACTCGAACTAAACTTTACTATATAACTTGCACACGATTACAATGATAGATCACTAAGAAAATTCTCAAAGACGAAAGGATCGAACTAAACTTTATTTCATCTAAAGCAAAAAGATCGAACTACAATAAGTAAAAGCAAAAAGATAGTGGAATGATACGATACCGGGGCACCTCCCCCAAGCTTGGCGGAAGCCAAGGTGAGTGCCCATACCCGATACTCAATTCTCTTTTGGTGGTGAAGAAGCTGATGGTGGTGATGAAGCGATCCTATCCTTAAGGATCAAGAGATTCTCCAGCCGACGGATGACACTCCGGAGATGGATAATATGCTCTTGATGCAGAATATTTTCGCGAGTGAGATACTTATTTTGTATGCGAACTATTTTAATGAAGCGAAAAGCTTCAATTTCAGCAGGGGTAAGATGAGGAAGGTAGGGCTTAAGGATATCTTCTTCCTCCTCCTCGGCCAACAATGCTTGTGCTGTCACTGGGGATGGATCTGCAGTAGCTTCCTTGCCCTTGCCTCCCTTGAAGGCGTCCGTAGGCTCCTCCCTCTTCGTCTCGATCTTCATCAGCCAAGCATCTTCTTCCATGTTGTTGGAGGAGCAAGAAGACATGATGCCTGGCTTGATAAATCTGACCGGAAATAGCAAGAAAAGAGAACAGAGGATTTCTTCGCAATACGGTGATTAACAGGTTCGGGAAGTATATATAGATTTTTTTATCTTGGGGGACAAGTACACGGAAGAAAAACAGAGTCCGGAGGTGTCCCATGTGGGCACAACCCACCGGGGCGCGCCAGGCATGCCTGAAGCGCCCTGGTGTATTGTGCCCACCAAGGGACGCTTCCTATAAGTTTCTTTATTTCCAAAATTTTGGAATATTCCAAAACTGACAAAAAATATTTTTGCGGATTTTTCGGAGTCCGTTTACTTACCGTATCACGTACCTCCATATTTTGACGATTCTGGAGTTTTTCAGAAGGACTCTTTTATGTGCTCTTCCAGTGTCAACGTTTGGATAATATTGTACCTGAGATATATTGCTTTATTTGTTGCCCATTGACAATCTTTGGGTTAGTACCTTTGGAATTATTTATTTTGATGGCTCCAGACCGGTAAACCTCCTCGATGACATATGGGCCTTCCCATTTCGAGAGGAGTTTCCCTACAAATAATCTAAAATGAGAGTTGTACAAAAGAACATATTCTCCAACTTTAAACTCACGCTTTTGAATTCTTTTGTCATGTCATCTTTTAACTTTTTCTTTGAATAATTTTGTATTTACATAAGCTTGGGTTCTCCATTCATCTAACGAACTTATATCAAATAAGCTCTTTTCACAAGCAAGTTTGAAATCATAGTTGAGCTCTTTGACTACCCAATATGCTTTATGTTCTAACCTAAGAGGCAAATGACAAGCTTTTCCATAAACCATTTTATAAGGAGACATACCCATAGGATTTTTATATGCTGTTCTATAAGCCCAAAGTGCATTATCCAATTTCTTAGACAAATTTTTCCTGGACCTATTAACAGTCTTTTGCAAAATTAATTTTATTTCTTTATTTCTAAGCTCAACTTGACCACTAGACTGAGGATGATAGGGTGATGCAATTCTATGGTTAACATCATACTTGTGAAGCATTTTACGGAAATCATCATAAATAAAGTGTGAGCCACCATTAGTCATTAAGTATCTAGGGACTCCAAACCTTTGGAAAATAACTTCCTTAAGCATTTTAATAGAGGTGTTGTGATCAGCACTACTGGTTGGAATAACTTCTACCCATTTAGTAACATAATCAACAACAACCAAAATATGTGTATACCCATTAGAGGAAGGAAAAGGTCCCATGTAATCAAATCCCCAAACATCAAATGGTTCAACAACAAGTGAATAATTCATAGGCATTTCTTGACGCTTATCGATATAACCTATTCTTTGGCATTCATCACAAGATGAGACATACTTAAGAGCATCCTTGAAGAGAGTAGGCCAATAAAATCCAGATTGCAATACCTTATCAGCAGTTCTATCTCCAGCATGATGCCCTCCATACGGCTCGGAGTGACATTTCCGTAGAATTTGTCCATGTTCATGCTCAGGTACACAACATCTAATAATACCATCTACTCCTTCTTTATAAAGATGTGGTTCATCCCAAAAGTAATGTCTTAAATCATAGAATAATTTTTTCTATTGTTGGTATGTAAAGCTAGTTGGTAAATATTTAGCAACAATGTAATTAGCACAGTCAGCATACTAAGGAGTGCTATTAGCAACATTTATTGCAGCTAACTGCTCATCAGGAAAACTATCATCAATAGGTAGTGGGTTATCAAGCACATTTTCAAGCCTAGACAAGTTACCAGCTACGGGGTTCTCAGCTCCATTTTTATTAATAATATGCAAATCAAATTCTTGTAACAAGAGAACCCAATGAATAAGTCTAGGTTTAGCATCTTTCTTTTCCATAAGATATTTAATAGAAGCATGGTCTGTGTGAACAGTTACTTTAGAATCAACAATATAAGGTCTAAACTTATCACAAGCAAACACCACTACTAACAATTCTTTTTTCAGTAGTAGCATAATTTCTTTGAGCACTGTCTAGAGTTTTACTAGCATAATGAATAACATTCAATTTCTTATCAACTCTTTGTCCGAGAATATCACCCACAGCATAATCACTAGCATCACACATAATTTCAAAAGGAATGTTCCAATCAGGTGGTTGAACAATAGGTGCAGAGATTAAAGCTTTCTTGAGCGTTTCAAAGGCTTCTAAACAATCATCATCAAAAACAAAAGGAATATCCTTTTGCAAAAGATTAGTGAGAGGCCTTGAAATTTTTGAAAAGTCTTTGATAAACCTCCTATAGAAACTAGCATGACCTAGGAAACTACGAATAGCTTTTATGTCCTTAGGACATGGCATTTTCTCAGTTGCACCAAACTTAGCTTGGTCTACTTCAATACCTCTTTCAGAAATTTTATGACCCAAGACAATGCCTTCATTAACCATAAAGTGGCACTTCTCCCAATTCAAGACGAGATTAGTTTGTTCACATCTCTGTAAAACTCGATCAAGATTGCTTAAACGATCATCAAAAGACTTCCCATAAACAGAAAAGTCATCCATGAAAACCTCAACAATATTTTTACAAAAGTCAGAGAATACAGCAGTCATACATGTTTGAAAGGTAGCAGGTGCATTACATAAGCCAAAAGGCATACGTCTATAAGCATAGGTTCCAAAATGACAAGTAAAAATGGTCTTTTCTTGATCAGGTTGAGAAATAGGTATTTGTGAGAAGCAGGAATATCCAACAAGGAATCAAAAGTGTGTGTGCTTAGATAATCTTTCAGCCATTTGATCAATAAAAGGCAAAGGGTAATGATACTTTCTAGTAGCTTTATTTAATTTTCTGAAATCAATTAGCACTCTATAGCATGTAACAATTCTTTGTGGAATAAGATCATTCTTGTCATTATGAACAACAGTAATACCTCCTTTCTTAGGAACACAATGAACATGAGTTACCCATCTACTATCATCTATAGAATAGATTATACCTCCTTCCAGAAGTTTAAATATTTCCGTTCGTAGCACTTCTTTCAACTTCGGATTTAATCGACGTTGATGATCAACAACTGGTTTAGCATCAGGTTCCATATTAATTTTGTGCTGACATAGAGTGGTACTAATGCCCTTTAGATCATCAAGAGTATATCCAATCGCAGCTCGGTGCTTCCTTAGAACATTCAATAATCTTTCTTCTTCATGTTCTGAAAGATTAGAAGTAATAATAATAGGATATATTTTCTTTTCATCAAGATAAGCATATTTCAAAGTGTCTGGCAATTGTTTTAATTCAAACACAGGCTCACCTTTAGGTGGAGGAGGACCTCCTAGAGTTTCAGTAGGCAAATTGTGTTTAAGCAGAGGACGTTGGTCAAAGAAAATCTTATCTATTTCATTTCTTTCATGCATATGAAAATCATTTTCATGCTCTAGCAAGTATTGTTGTAAAGGATCAGTAGGTGGCACAACAATAGAAGCAAGACCAATTAATTCATCCTTACTAGGCAATTCTTTTTCATGATGATTTCTACTAAACTTGGAGAAATTAAACTCATGAGACTCATCACCAATCTATCTTACCATTAACTGTGTTCAAAAAAGGTCTACCAAAGATAATGGGACAGAAGTCATCTTGTGGGGAATCAAGAACAAGAAAATTAGTAGGATATTTTATTTTCCCACACAAGACTTCAACATCTGTAACAACCCCACAAGGTGATATGGTGTCTCCATTAACAAGTTTAATTGTAACATCTATGTCTTCTATCTCTGCAGGTCCTATGTCTTTCTTAATTTCTTGATATAAAGTGTAAGGAATAGTACTCACATTAGAACCCATATCACATAAACCATGATAACAGGGATCCCCTATTTTAACTGAAATGACAGGCATGCCAACAACTGGTCTATGTTTATCCTTTTTGTCGGGTTTAGCAATTCTAGCAGCTTCTACACAGAAGTATATAACATGCCCATCTTATATCTTCTTCCAAGAGATCTTTAACCATAGCAACATTAGGTTCCACTCTAATTTGTTCATCTGGCTTAGGTGTTCTAACATAACTTTTGTTAACCACAGTTGAAACTTTAGCATGTTCCTTTATCCTAAGAGGAAAAGGGGGTTTCTCAATATAAGCAGTAGGAACAACTGGATCAACATTATAGAGTATAGTTTCTTATTTAACTTGTACCGGTTCTTTAATTTCATCTTTAACAGGTGGGTGATATTTAAACCACTTCTATTTAGGGAGTTCAACATGAGTAGCAAATGATTCACAAAAGGAGGCTACTATCTCAGAGTCAAGTCCATATTTAGGGCTGAACTTTTGAAAAGCATCGGTATCCATAAAAGATTTAACACAATCATACTTAAGTTGATACCTGACTGTTTACCTTCGTCGAGTTCCCAATCTTTAGTGTTTCGTTTAATTCTTTCCAAAAGATGCCACCGGAATTCAATAGTTTTCTTCATAAAAGAACCAACACAAGAAGTATCCAGCATGGTTTGATCATTACGAGAAAGCCGAGCATAAAAGTTCTGAATAATTATTTCTCTTGAGAGCTCATGATTGGGGCATGAATATAACATTGACTTAAGCCTCCCCCAAGCTAGAGCGATACTTTATCCTTCACGAGGCCAAAAATTATATATATAATTCCGATCACAATGAACTAGATGCATAGGATAATTTTTTTGGTGGAACTCCAATTTTGAATGATTCCAGTTCCATGATCCAATATCATTGCATAGCCTATACCATGCCAATGCTTTTCCCTTCAAAGATAAAGGGAAAACCTTTTTCATCACCTCATCTCCGGGTGAACCCGAAAGCTTGAGCAATCCACAAATTTGTTCTACATATATCAAGTGCATATCAGGATGTTCGGTTCCATCTCCTGCATAAGGGTTAGCTAGCAGTTGTTCTATCATACCCGAAGGAATGTCATATTCAATATTTTCAGTAGGTTCAGTTGGTTGAGGGGCAATTAATTGTGTTTCCGGACGAGGTGAAGATACCCCGAACAAGCCCCTCAAAGCATTATTTTCCATAGTAACAAGTGACAATAAATTTCAGCATACTATATAAATGTTTCCTTACCAAATTCCACTTACCAAAGGCGCTTCACTCCCCAGCAACGGCGCCCGAAAATGGCCTTAATGACCCACATGTATAGGGGGTCAATTGTAGGTCTTTTTGATAAGTAAGAGTGTCGAACCCAACGAGGAGCGGAAGGACATGAGAAGTAGTTTTCAGTAAGGTAATGTCTGCAACTGCTGAAACTGTAAGTAGCGAGTATTTTGATATCAAGATAATTTGTAACGAGCAAGTAATGATAGTAGCAATAAGTATGCAGCAAGGTAGCCCAATCCTTTTGAGGCAAAGGGCATGCCAAAACGGTCTCTTATGATAAGCAAAGTGTTCTTGAGGGTACACGGGAATTTCATCTAGTCACTTTCATCATGTTGATTTAATTCGTGCTCAATACTTTGATAATTTGATATGTGGGTGGACCGGTGCTTAGGCGATATTCTTACTTGACAAAACCTCCTATGATTAACCCTCCCGCAAGCATTCGCTACTACGAGAAAAGTATTAAGAATAAATTCTAACCATAGCATTAAACTTTTGGGTCCAATCGGTCCCTTACGGAATAGTGCATAAACTGGGGTTTAAGATTCTGTCACTCTCGCAACCCACCATCGATTTACTACTCCACAATGCATTCCCTTAGGCCCAATATGGTGAAGTGTCATGTAGTCAACGTTCACATATAATATTCATATGATTACTTGCAACATGATTTATCCCGAGACCTCAAGAACGAAAGTAACAGCTCACAAATAATAAACATGCTCATGATCATAGGAGTAGTAAAATAGAACATATAATCTTCCACCAAATAAACCATATGGTAATCAACTAAAAGATGTAATCAACACTACTAGTCACCCCCTAGCACCAATCTATAGTTCCGGTAACAAGATTGAATACAAGAGATGAACTAGGGTTTGAGATGAGATGGTGCTGGTGAAGATGTTGATGGAGATTTCCCTCCCTAGGATGGGAGAGTTGTTGCTAGTGATGATGACGATGATTTCACCCTTCGGGAGGGAAGTTCCCCCGACAGAATCGCTTCGCCGGAGGGCAAAAGTGCTCCTGCCCAAGTTCTGCCTCCAGACGGCGACGCTCCGCACGAAAAGTCATCGCCTTATTTTTTTCTAGGTAAAAATGACTTATATACCATAATATGGGCACCGGGGGTGGGCTGAGGGAGCTAAAACCCACCAGGGCGCGCCTGGGCTGCCTAGCGCCCAGGTGGGTTGTGCCCACCTGGTGACCCCCCTATGGTACTTATTGGCTCCAATAATTCTTATATATCCCATAAAAAACCTCCGTAAAGTTTCAGCTTGTTTGGAGTTGTGCAGAATAGGTGGCCTGACGTAGCTTTTTTAGGTCCAGTTTTCCAGCTGTCGGAATTCTCCCTCTTGGTGTGTACCTTGCAAATCATGAGAGAAAAGACATTAGAAATCCTTCATAAAGAATTATTATTTATAAAAACATTGTAAATAACAGTAAGAAAACATGATGCAGAATGGACGTATCAGCCCTGAAGATATGCAAGAAGCAAAGAAATGCACGAAGGAAAAAGGTATTAAAGCTGAGGATGTTAAGAATTTACCACCTATTGAATAAATACATGCACTTGACACACCACCACCACAGGTGGTAGAGGTAAATTCTCTTTTAAAGGTTGATGAAGGTGATATCCCTCATAATAACCGCCCTAGTCAATGCTTGTATGAATTTCACAATTACATTAGAAAACAAGATCACTTCAATGCAAATGTTATGAATTTGGGTTGAATACTCTACCCTCGAAAACGGTTGCGAGCCCCTATACTTGTGGGTTATCAGCAGCTTGATATAGAAACCCTAGTCAAGGCGAGAGGAGGAGTCTAGCTGTGAAGGCGCAACCTCATTCTAGAGAGGGGGGAGGGAGGGAGCAAGAAAGAGGGAGAAGAGATGCTCGTGCGGTCCGGGCTAAATAGGAATACAAAAATTCATTACAACCGATGTGTGGGAAACGATAAAAAAATTAGTGGGGTATCCTTTGGATCGGTTGGAGTTGCGGGTACAAACGAGGACTACTACGTATTTTATTTTAATAATATATTACCCTTTAATAATAAAGAGAGAAACTATAGACATGTCATTGATTACTTTACATAAATGTTGCCTTGTGTTATCAAATATTGATTCCATTCCATAGATTTGCTCTTTAAAAATTGATTAGAGATCACCATGATTGATTCCTTTCCATAAAGACATTACTAAATATATCAAAGATCGATCTACATTACTTGTTTATATTTGGTAGATAAAAACATGATGTAGATCAGTGGGCTAAACACCGATTTAAATAAATTGGTGGGATAGGAAAAGTCGATGGGGGAGGACTAGCCGGAATGGGGATGACGCTACCAACTCACCATGGAGTACAGGTCCGTGCCGATTCTGATAGTATGCCGAGAACAAAATAATAGGTTGGTTATAGAAAAAAATGAATCAAAAAAAGGAAACTGGAAAAGCGAAACTTGGGAAAAAAACTAAAACATAAAATACGCGCATGTGTCAAGTGGGCCGGGTGGCTTTGTTTATAGTTGATATTTTGGTACGATTTGATTTGATTTCGGTATGAGTAATGTAAGGCAAGAAAGGTTTGGTTTTAATTGAGATTTTGTTAGATTTCATTTGATTGAGGTAATGCCTGATGTTATTTTGGGAAAGTG
Organism: Aegilops umbellulata; assembly: GCA_032464435.1. Taxonomy (NCBI): domain Eukaryota; kingdom Viridiplantae; phylum Streptophyta; class Magnoliopsida; order Poales; family Poaceae; genus Aegilops; species Aegilops umbellulata. The sequence goes on from CP136055.1 coordinate 628,853,360, forward strand.
CCCATTTGCTTGGATTTTGTTTTTGGGATTGATTTTGATAGTATATCGAGCATAAAATAATACATTGGTCATAGAAAAAAAGAAACATATAAAAAATGCATGGACGCGTCAAATGGGCCAACCAACTTTGATTACAGTTCATGTTTCGGTAAGATTTGATTTGGTTTCAGTATGAGTAGTGGAAGGAAAGCAAAGTTTGGGCTTAGTTGACATTATTTAAATGATTTGATCCAAATGAGTTAATGTATGGAGTTGTTTTGGGAAAGTGCTAATTTAATTGAGTGAATGCACGTCAAATGGGCCGGTCGAAATTGGCTGCGCTGCAACAAAAGGTTGAATATATGATGCTCGCGGGTGTAATATAATGTTTGCCGAGGGGTTGGTGGTTAGTGAGGCGAAACTAACAACCCCTTTAGGAGTAGAGATGAGTGCCTCCGAGAGAATGAGGTGGCATAGCATCTTGAGATTTACAAAGTCACAACAGATGCCTCGCAGTCGACGAAAACGTTTCCTCCCACGGAACGAACATCACCGGAAGTCTGAAATAAATCCGGGAATAATGAGAGCACCAGTGTCAAGTCTATGATCTGAATCCTAGTGGACCACTGTCCTCGTAACCATCTAACCAAACATTGGTTCGCCGATCAATTTAAAGTTGAGACGTGCCTATTGATCTAAGTAAATTACAATTGAGCATTATTATATCTTGGCCCGCAAAAAAGAAGCCGGTCTACAACCGAAGACGAAAAGACAGTTATTGAAATAAAGTTGGTCGCGAACCAACCTATAGTTAGATTGTTATAAGGACTGTGGTATCCCAGCCCATCAGGGTTCAAATCCTGGTGCTCACATTCATTCCTGAATTTATAAAGCTAGGGTGTGCATGTATGCGTTCATAGAGTTGAGTATATGTGCGTATATACGAGTGCTTTGCGTCTGTATTGTGTTAAAAAATCAAGCTGGTCTATATTCATACCTCGTTATTAGAAAATCAAACAAACATATTTTTATTCACGATCTGGCTGGTAGCCCACCAACCTCTACAACTTGCAGCAACCAGGGCAATTGTCTGGCGTTCCGGTGCAAGTGGGACTTGGCGTGTTCTTATCTTCACGTCCTCACGACAGCTGGTTTTTTGAGTGATAGGCGCCGGCAGTCCGCCGAATAGTTGGGCCAGACTAGCCCCAGCCGCTCGATTTAGCGACTACGAGTCGTTTGATCCCCTATCCCCGCGTTGACTTCCCCTTTCCCTCTTCCTCTTCATAAAGCCCGGTAGCCGCCATCACCCCTTCACTTGGACCTCCTCTCTCTGTCGCCCCTGCGCTGCTGGATGCCGCACTCGCCACTGGTCGTCGCACTCGCCGCCGGTCGCCGCCATCTTCTCTCATGTTTCTCGTCGGGATCCATCCATGCAAAAAAAACTTCGCCCGTGGGATGCAGCTTCCCTCGCTGGTGATGGTCACGGCTCCGGCAACGCCAGTCGCCGGTTGCAGCTCCGTGTCATCCTTGCCATCGATGCTCGCAACAAAAAAAGTTGTTAAAACAACAGCTATGTGTTACCGCACCCTGTTGAATCTTTTGAAAACCCGGTTCCAGCAAAATTAAAGCTATGGTTGTAGCAAAAAAACGCCGGTATAGAAAAACTCTGATAGTAGCAAATGACATCTCCGGTAGTAGCAAAACTCTGAGATAGTTGCAGCAAAAGAAGCCATCGCCGCCGTCGACCAACACAGCCGTGGGTGGATGTAGGAAAAATTGTGTGCGGTTCCAGCAAAATCAAAACATGGATGTAGCAAAATTTGTCTCCAGTTTCAGCAAAATCAAAACATGGTTGTAGCAAAAAAACTCGACCGTAAAAAATATCCCATTTGCACATCCGAGCAAAGAAAACACTCGCCGATTCCAACAAAATTCAACGCCGGTCGTAGCAAAATCGAATGCCTGATGCAGCAAAAATCACACAAAATTACGGATCCCAGCAAAAAATGTCATCAATTCCAGTAAAATTTGCCGCCGGTGCAAGCAAAACAAATCACCGGTAGTAACATTGGTGCCGTATGTGCTAAAAAAGGCAAACCCGGCACAACCCCTTGTCGGTTCTGGCGCCTGATGCCGCCGGTTGCAGCACCGGTGTCGCTGGTCGCAGCCCCGGTACTGGGCGGTTCCAGGATCCCTCAGACGCAGTCATCGCAGAAATCTTTCAGCGAAGCTCTCGTTCGCCATGGAAAAGCTCGTCGCACGCGGACGTCCGGCAGCGTTGCTGGAAAGGGAGCGCGATGCCGACCACCCCGCCGTCGATCTGGGACGAGATGTGCGCGGGAGCAAAAATATGTGGCCCTCTTGTGTAGGGATGAGGGCTGAAGGGAGAGAGAAGAATGAACTGGGCTTGCGGGAGGTGGAAGATGACGCTGTCAAGGAAAACACGTAAGGGGATAAGAGCGCGCGGGGTTGGGGGGGGGGGGGTGAGGTTGGCCATAGCCGTGTACGTGGATGCGTGGGGATGTGCCAGCATTTCAAGAAACCATTGACCTATTCTCTTTCTACTATTTTTAATATTATTTACGACCGGGGTTGCCCGATTCTCCTTCTATTAATTCTTTTATTTACAACCGGGGGTGTATGGATCCGGGTATATCCGCTAGCTTGATGGCATCTTGGAATCAAGTTGGCTCAGTTATATGCCTCCTAGTAAGATCTAGCCGGTAGCCCACCTACCTCCATCATTGCCAGCATGTCAGCAATAGGTATATTTAAGTTGCATTTCTGTGCACTGGTCTTGGACCCAGTATTTTTAGAAGATAACGGAGGATCTTGGTTTTGCAAACCAGCAGCCGGAAAAAAAAACCCAGATTTGGTTTCTAAAATCTTGGCAGGATTCTTGAAGTATCCTAGTGCAGTTCAAAATCATCGAAAACTTGGTTTTTTCCTCAAAAGGAAACATTTGGAATTAATAGAGTACCCCTATTGGAGCACCTAATTACGGCCAAAATGCCATCACACACCCACACGCCTCGAAATCTTTTCTTTCCCCGCGAGACGGAGCGCTCGATCCCCACCAGTCCGCACACATGGAGCGCTAGGGTTGAGGAAGGTGGCATCCGCGCCACCGCCGGCCCCGTCGTTGCTCTTGGTGCCGCCGCCCGCGGCCTCTCTGCCCCTTACAGACAATGCGCCCCCTTCCTGATGTTACAGCTGGATGCCGACATAGCCTGCCACCACACTCCTTCGACGCCAGGGGTGGAGCCAGGATTTGGACATGAGGGGGGAGGGGGGGGGGGGGGAGAGCCAATGTTCACCATGGTCAATAACATCATGATATGTTAAGTCGCACGATTCCGTTGTTGACAAATCTTAAATGAGCTCTACAATCACCCATGTTAGACAAGATGACTATTTTTCCTTACCAATATAGACAATCATATATGTCGAACAAAATCGTGTTCATTCTATTTGAAAAACATGTCTTATAACTAGTTCATAACGAAAAAGCTTCTTCGGTTGTCGTGGTTGACACTGCAAGAGTTATGATCAACTGCATTAATCTATGGTAGTTTTATTTGTTTAAAATAATCCAGCGGTCAAATCGCAAGTGAAGAAAAGAACTTTAGGTCTAGATGGTCGCAAACACATCTAACGATATGTGAGCAAGTTTAGACTCAAATTGAGCCCATTCTTGACTACAAAAGAGTACAAGATACAGAAATCCACCATTGTTTATACACATCAAATGACTCATTTTGTGGATCCAAAAATGCACAAATTGTCAAACGCTTTATTTTTGTACGCAATGCTAATTAACCAGACTAAGATCATAAGTAATGAAAAAAATGCTGGTGCGTGGTACCTGCTGTCAATATCTCCTGTCCTGGTCATCTGGCTATCGGCATCCAGTTGTATTCTGAATTTCTGATCATCTAATACGCTTGCCTCTACTAATATCGGGACAGCGGACTGTAGACCGGTGGATGGCGCCGTCGTCGTGGGGAGCTAAACGCCCTAGCAGGGCACGCACGACGGCAGATGGCATGAGTGGCGGCCAGCGGCAGCGGCAAATGCCCTAAGCAGTTCGGCCGAACACACAAATAGATCAATGAATCGATCGGATCTATCAAATTGTCTAGGTTGTCCAGAGGCAAACCAATAGTCATCTACAAGCCCACAACTATACGCTTACATGTATGGGCTATTGGGCTTTGACCTTCTCTATTCGGTGTAGTTGGTTCAGTGGATACATTTTTATATGGGCTAATGATGCAATTAGGAGCTGCCATTAGCGTTGTACGAGGATATGGGAAGATAATTAGCTCCCTCCGAATGAAATGATGAGGCCTTATGGATGCTTGCTAAACGACCCACCGACCTATGTTTCGGAGCTGATTGATATGACCTCGGCTACTTGGGACAAACAGGTTCAAGCAACCTTCATGAACATGGATGCTAAGGTTATTCTGGGTATTCCTTTGTGCACAATGAACGTATCTGATGTTTGGAGCTGGAGCCAGGAGAAGAACGGCAACTTTTCAGTGAAGTCTGCATATCGTATGCTAGTGAGCACAAAACAGAGACGTGAGGCATGGTTGGAAAACAGGGCTGGTTCATCCAACACCACCGTGGAAGAGGCACAGTGGAAGAGATTATGGAAAACTGAAGTACCGGGGAAGGTTCGCATGTTCCTTTGGAGGTTATCAAAACAATCTATACCGACTAATGATGTCAGGGTGCACCGCCACATGTCAGATTCTAGCGCATGCAGCATTTGCGACGCCCCAGATTCATGGAGACATTCCCTCTTGGAATGCGCAATGTCAAGATGCACATGGGCCCTCGTTGATGATGAACTGCCACAAACTTTGGCAACGAATACAGAACTGAAAGCGAAACAATGGCTATTTACCCTAATGAGTGCATTATCGCATGAGTCGTTCGTGAAGCTATCGGTTACCCTGTGGGCTATTTGGGCAGCCCGCCCGAAAGCGATTCATGAAGGTCTATTCCAAAGCCTCCAAACCATCAACGGCTTCATCAACAGGTATCTACAGGAGCTTAAGATGCTGGCTGCACCAACCACTAATCCGAATCAGCAAGCTGTCCGGGTGACAAGCACTAGTATCCAGCCCCCAAAAGCTCCACCGCCGGGTCATGCAAAGATTCACGTTGATGCTTCTTGCCGCAAGGGGTTAGGAGGTACAGCAGCAGCGGTTTGTCGGGATGAAACAGGAGCTTACCTGGGAAGCTCAGCCCTGGTGATTGCAGGCGTCGACGACCCGGAGATTCTTGAAACAATCGCTTGTAGGGAGGCACTAGCGTTGGCACAAGATCTTAATATTCAGAACCTGCTTGTAGCTTCGGACACCAAGGGGGCAGTCGGAGCGATCATCAACAGAAGCCGTGGAAGGAATGGTGCTCTCGTCATGGAGATTCAAAATATAGCTGTCAATCTAAGTTGTAATTTTTCTTTCGAAGGTCGTGCCGTTAATGTTGAGGCACATAGATTAGCCAAGCATGCATTTTCTTTAGGTCCGGGGCGCCACATGTGGTTAGGCCAACCCCACGACCAACGTTGTATCCCACTCTCTGTGGCTTTTGCTGAATAAGACTTGGCATTTTCCCTCAAAAAAAATTAGCGTTGTACATTACACATCCAGCTGAAAACGGTTGAGGGGGGTGAGCGATTGGCAGGGGTCTATCCCCTGCTCCCCCCTGTCTCCGCCCTCCAGGCAACCAGCCGCTGGTTGTCTCCTACACGAGCAACCCACTGTGAGCTCCTCTTTCTCTCTCTTTGTTCTTTTTTTTTGGAAATTTTATCGGGTTGACATTCCCCAGGCAGCAATTTCAGGCGAACGCTCCCTAAACCCTCTGATCTGGATCTAAGGGTGGCAATTTTCTATAAATAATACACTAAAAGGAAATAGGGGCTTTTAGATCTTGGGTTATATTTGGTGGTGTATAAGGATGATGCGTACAAATGAAGCATGTACTGATGTAACATATGTATTGATGTACGCGCCTAAAGATATACTCCCTCCGCTCCATAATGTAAGAGCGTTTTTCATACTACATTAGTGTCAAAAACGTTCTTATATTATGGGACGGAGGGATAACTCATTAAGAAAATAGGAGTGTGAAGTGCGTTTCCCGGCTGGTTTTTTAAAAGATCAGACCTGTTAAGCACCACTTTCGTCTTTATAACAGACGGGTTGTTGCAGACACCTTTGCAATAGAGGCATTATTGCAGAGACCATTTGCAATAGAAAGGTTGTTGCAGACAGAGGTGTCATTACAGAGATCTTTTGAAGCAGAGGTGATGTTACTGAAATCTTTGCAACAGAGGCGTTATTGCTGTGACCTTTTGCAATGGAGATGGTGTTTGCAGAGCCTCAGCATGTTAGCTCGCACATCTAAATCGCCTTTGCTAGAGAGATGCTGTTGCAGCGCGATTGTGCCAGCATGTGTGGTTGCTGATGTGAAGCTGCCGCCGCCAGTGCCTTCGGCGTCGGTTGCGTTGGCAGTCGAGCTCACCGGAGTAGCACGTCGCCACAACTTTCTCTTTCCTCACATCGTTCTGATCCCTCCTCCTCTCCACCTTCCTTTCTCGCTCTGATCCTGCTATGTCTCGCGCTCACAAGAGCCATTGGTCGATGTCGCTCCCTTGTCGGCGTTCCGTTGAAGTATAATTGTAACGGAAGGCCAATTTAAATCACTTCCAAAGAGAAGTAAATCATATGATGCAAGAGTTAGTTGTATTTTGTTCTAATTATAAGAAACATCATATTGGGTCGATGAACCCATTTCTTCAATGTAATCTCTTAAATAATGCAAGAGAGTAATGATCGTCTTTCTTCAATGAAATTCAAGTAGTTGAAAGAAAACTTAAGCAATATCACTCACAACTAACTAAAATGAAACATAAACTCTATATAAAGGTGTCAAATCTTGTATAGAAAGGGAAGAATAAGAAATTTCTTTAGAATAGATCCTCTTAAATAACATCCCACAAAAATGCTCCCTTAAATAGGTCGCCACCTCCCTCATGAGGAATAGTCGAGAAGCTCGAGCATGACTGAATGGAACGGCTGACGTTCTTTCTCTCTCATTGTTCCTTTTTCTTTCTTAGGAAATTTTATCTGGCTGACGTTCCCCAGGCAGCAATTTCTGGCGAACGCTCCCTAAACCCTCTTATCTAGATCTAAGGGTGGCAGTTTTCTGTGAAAAATACACTAAAAAGAATTAGGGGTTTTTAGTGCTTGGGTTATATTTGGTGGTGCATAAAGATGATATGTACAAATGGAGCATGTACTGATGTAACATATGTATTGATGTACGCGCCTAAAGAGACAACTCTTTAAGAAAATAGGGGTGTGATGTGCGTTTGCCAGCTGGTTCTTTAAAAGATCGGACAGGCCGCGAGCCATCGATCTGGCCCATCAGACCTGTTAAGCACCACTTTCGTCTTTATAACAGAGGAGTTGTTGCAGACACCTTTGCAATAGAGGCATTATTGCAGAGACCATTTTCAATAGAGATGTTGTTGCAGATAGAGGTGTCATTACAGAGATCTTTTGCAGCAGAGGTGATGTTGTGACTGACCTCTTTGCAACAGAGGCATTATTGCAGAGACCTTTTGCAATGGAGATGTTGTTTGCAGAGCCTCAGCATGTTAGCTCGCACATCTAAATCGCCTTTGCAACAGAGATGATGTTGCAGCGCGATTGTGCCAGCATGTGTGGTTGCTGATGTGAAGCTGCCGCCGCCAGTGCCTTCGGCGTCGGTTGTGTTGGCAGTCGAGCTCACCGGAGCAGCACGTCGCCACAGCTTTCTCTTTCCTCAGCTCGTTCTGATCCCTCCTCTTCTCCACCTTCCTTTCTCTCTCTGATCCTGCTATGTCTCGCGCTCATAAGAGCCATTGGTCGATGTCGCTCCCTTGTTGGTGTTCCGTTGAAGTATAATCGTAACGGAAGGCCAATTTAAAGCACTTCCAAAGAGAAGAAAATCATATGATGCACGAGTTAGTTGTATTTTGTTCTAATTATAAGAAACATCATATTGGGTCGATGAACCCCTTTCTTCAATGTATTCTCTTAAATAATGCAAGAGAGTAATGATCGTCTTTCTTCAATGAAATTCAATTAATTGAGAGAAAACTTATGCAACATCACTCACAACTAACTAAAATGAAACATAAACTCTATATAAAGGTGTCAAATCTTGTATAGAAAGAAAAGAATAAGAAATTTCTTTAGAATAGATCCTCTTAAATAACATCCCAAAAAAATGCCCCCTTAAATAGGTCACCACCTCCGTCATGAGGAATAGTCGAGAAGCGCGAGCATGACTGAATGGAACGGCTTACGTTCTTTCTCTCTCATTGTTCCTTTTACTTTTTTAGGAAATTTTATCTGGCTGACGTTCCCCAGGCAGCAATTTCTGGCGAATGCTCCCTAAACCCTCTGATCTAGATCTAAGGGTGGCAGTTTTTTGTGAAAAATACACTAAAAAGAATTAGGGGTTTTTAGTGCTTGGGTTATATTTGGTGGTGTATAAAGATGATACGTACAAATGGAGCATGTACTGATGTAACATATGTATTGATGCACGCGCCTAAAGAGATAACTCATTAAGAAAATAGGGGTGTGATGTGCGTTTGCCAGCTGGTTCTTTAAAAGATCGGACGGGCCGCAAACCATCGATCTGGCCCATCAGACCTGTTAAGCACCACTTTCGTCTTTATAACAGAGGAGTTGTTGCAGACACCTTTGCAATAGAGGCATTATTGCAGAAACCATTTGCAATAGAGAAGTTGTTGCCGACAGAGGTGTCATTACAGAGATCTTTTGCAGTAGAGGTGATTTTTTTTGACTATTTACTGCAAGGCAACAGCCTCACAGTTCTTCATTAAATAAATAAAAGAGTTCTAGTTACAACTATAAGAAAGTTACAAGAAAGGAGAAATACTTACAAAAGAAAACTATAAAAGGTTAGCTATCCAAGAAGATAAACTATCCTTATATTTACATCTAATCCTGTGAGACAGAAGATAAATGTCATGTATAAAATTTCTTCTCCAAGCTCGAAATGAAGGTTGCTCATTCCTGAATATCTTCCCATTCATTTGTGTCCAAATATTCCATGTCGCGGTGAAAACCACCTCAGAGAAGAAAGGGTGTCCAAAATCCTTCCTGGCTGCTTGAGCCATATCATATGTGGTTTGGTTTGGTTGTGGTGTCCAAGAAATCCCAAGATAGTTCCAAACCCTTTGGCTATAATTGCAAGCAAAGAAAAGATGGGCCCGATCCTCATGTTGAGCAAGATTGCAAAGCACACAGGTATCATCCTGGATGATCCATTGCCTTCGTTGCATCATATCTCTGGTGTTCAAACGATCCATTAACAGAAGCCAACCAAAAACCTTTATCTTTAGCGTGCACGAACTCTTCCAGATCCACTTGAAAATAGGATCCACCACTAGCTCTGAGAAGCAAAAGTCATAGTATATCTTTGCCATATATTCACCAGACATGGAAGGCCACTTCCACACGTCCTTGATCTCACCATTCCAATTGACCAAAGGCAGGAGGGCTTGCAACTATGTGAGCTCTCAAAATGCCTCTTGCGATAATGGCAGATGAAAGTTATCCAAGATGTCGGGCTGCACAAGAAACTCTTTGACTGTGACTGCATTGTCCACGGCAAATGAGTGGAGCCTTGGGAAAGAATCCTGCAACAAGAGAACATGATTTCCCAGTTGTCAACGATCAAGCCAAAATAGAACCGTATCACCAGCATGAACTTGGGGAACTGCCAGGTTGGAGAACTTTGGGAATAAGTGCATAATATCATGCCACCAAAAGGAACCACAGACCCTGGTGCTTTGGGGTGGTGATGATGCGTAATAGGTGTCCCAGACTAGAGAAACCCAAGGCACTTCCACTTTGTTGAAAAACTTGAAAAGATGCTTGATAAGCAAAGCTTCATTTTGGACGGTCAAGTCAATAACACCCAAACCTCCAAAACACTTAGGACGACAGACAAGATCCCAAGTAGCCAAAGATTGACGTGGGTTATCCGTATTACCCCTCCACAGGCACTGCCTCATGATCCTCTCTAGCTACTGAATAATGCCCTTTGGAAGAGACAAAGTACACAAAAAATATATTGGCATGGAGCACAACACTGACTGAACCAGTTGCAAACGGCATCCTTGATTAAGCAAACATGAGGATGCAGAAAAACGGCGCTCAATGCGATCCACCAGAGGCATCAGCTCGTAAATGGTGGGCCTAGAAGTTCCCATGGGCAAACCAAGATATGTGAAAGGCAGCGCGCCAACGTCGCACCCTAGCAAAGCAGCCACTCTGGCTCCTTCTTCATCACTCATATTAATTGGAATGAGTGAAGATTTGCTAAAGTTGACTCGCAAGCCAGTTGACTCCGCAAAAGTTACAAGCATCTCCTTCAAAGCAATGAGTTGATCATCAACCGCAGGCAGCACAATTAGTGTGTCGTCAGCATACTGCACTATTGGGTAGTCATTGGAGTTGGTCGGGATAGGCAGAGAAAGGATATTCCTAGCGCACATCTCATTGACAACAGACTGCAACAAGTCTACTGCAGTCACAAAGAGTAACGGAGATAGGCGGTCTCCTTGGCGCACTCCCATTTTGCAAACAAAATGCTTCCCTGGTACGCCGTTGAGAAGAACAGAAGAAGATCCCGTGGACAATATAGAATTGATCCACCCAGTCCACCTGGAATCAAAACCCTTGCACTGCAAAATTTTGAGAATTAGATCATGCTCAATTGTATCAAAGGATTTCGTGAAATCCAGCTTGAGTAAGACTATGGGACGCTTGGAAGCTTTGCATTGATGTATATACTCGAAACACCAGGCTAAGCAATCTTGGATTGAACGAGACCGAAGAAAGGAATATTGATTGCGGTGAATGCATCGCAGAATCACTTTCTGAAGACAACCGCAAGCAGCTTTGTCAAAAACTTCAAGCATGTGTTGGTCAAAGAAATTGGCCGGAAGTCTCCGACAACTTCAGGACTTAACTTCTTTGGTATAAGAGTAATTAATGAATTATTCAGGCATTCCAAGTTACACTTCCCCTCGTAGAATTCCTTGGCAAGTTGCATGAAATCGTCCTTGAGAATTGACCAACACTTCTCTAAAAACAGCCCAGAGAAACCATCGGGGCCGGGAGCACGGTCTGGAGGCATGTTCTTAATGACAACATCAACCTCAGAATCAGTGAAGGGCTGAGATATATCCTAAAGTCCATCAACTCTAGCAATTAACGCGTCCAAATCAAAACCCATGCGGATTCCTTTTGCATTGCCCATTCTCTGATTAAAATCTGACCAAAACATGTTGTCAAGCTGCTGATGATCCGAAACAACATCACCATCAGAATTTCTGAGAGACGAGATAGTGTTTCTCCTATACCTTTCCGTGGCCATGGCATGGAAAAATTTGGAGTTTTCCTCGCCAACTTTAATGTTACGTATGGTACAACGTTTCCAATAAAACATACTGCCAATTTCACAATTCGCCTAAAATTAAACTCAGGCCGTGATAAAGACCTGATCTCCTCTAGCCCATCAAAATAAAGGATTACCTTGTTGCAATCAGCAATTAAGGCTTTAATTGTTGACAAACTCATGTGCCATTTCTTGAGGGCATACCTTAACGCTTTGAATTTAGAGGAAATTTTGAGGGCCGTCGATTGTCTTGCCACAGTTTTGTCCCAGACATGAGCCACACAATCAAAGAAACCAGGCAAGTCAATCCAATAATTCTCAAAGCAAAAAAATTTAGCTTTTGGAATGACAGTGGCAATCGAGACGACGCATGGGACATGATCAGAAGCCGTGCGAGCCAGCGACAAAACAAGCGTGTTAGGGTGATCAATGGTCCATGCCACTGAAGTAAAAAACCAGTCAATCTGTTCCAGTAATGGATTAGTTTGCATGTTTGACCAGGTAAACTGCCGACCTTTAATTGGTAGCTCAATGAGACCCAGATGCCCAATTACTTCAATAAACAGAAAAATGTCACTGACATTACCCCCAGGCTGATTTCTGTTTTCCAATGAATGCATGAAATTAAAATCGCCCAACAACAGCCAATTATCATCACAGTTAATATCAAGATTATATAGCCATTGCACGAAATCATCCCGGGACGGGCCCTGGCACGGACCATACACTGTCACGAGTGTCCAAATTTCAGAAGTGTGCTTCGATTGGAATTCTATAATGATGCCAAAATGCCTTGCCTCAATTAACTTTCCTTCAAAGAAAGAGGAATTCCAAATAACGATCATGCCAGCAGAAGCACCATCCGAAGGTACACGGGAAAAATTATCAAATCGCCGTGGACAAAATTTCCTAATGAACCTATGATCAATATGCATGCATTTCGTTTCTTGCAGACAGACAACCGAACAACCACTTTCGTCAATCTTCTGCTTAACTGCTAATTGTCGTGCTTCAGAATTAAGACCACGCACGTTCCAACATAGCACCTTCCAATCTCTAAACCCTGTCTGATTCATTACAAACCAAAATAGAAAGCATAGACAAAAGTAGATCATGCAATGACCTACACCGACCCACTAAACAGGAAGCAAATATCCTAAACAGGAAACTGAAGAACAGATAGATGACGTTTAAATAGGTACGCCATAAACCATTGTGCCATTCAGTGAAACTAGACATCAGAATCCTTGCTGCCAGTGGCTATAGCAGGACCGGCCTCAAGCTTGTCCTTGGAGATCTACTCTGGTGCAATTCGCAGACGTGCTCCAATGCGCTGAAGATCAGAAATTGACGTTGGTGGAGGTACTGACAGTCTTTCCTCCGGCTGTGCTGAGCTAGTTCGGCGCTTCTTGAATGAGGGCTGGCTGATACCTTGCTTGAGTCCTCTGCTTGGAGATTTATGATAGCCATCCCGTAGTGCACTGAAGCGTGCACTACGACGTACCTCAGAGTGCACCACAACCTTAGAGGCCTTAGCAGCCTTGGTGAGGGAGTCCTGGATTAGGGGGTGTTCGGCTAGCCGGACTATACTCTCAGCCGGACTCCAGGACTATGAAGATACAAGATGGAAGACTTCCACCCGTGTCCGGAAGGTTCTTTCCTTGGCGTGGAAGGCAAGCTAGGCGTGCGGATATTCAAGATCTCCTACCTATGTAACCGACTCTATGTAACCCTAACCCTATCCGGTGTCTATATAAACCGGAGGGTTGTAGTCCGTAGGACGACGATCATCATACACAATCATAACCATAGGCTAGCTTCTAGGGTTTAGCCTCCTTGATCTCGTGGTAGATCTACTCTTGTACTACCTATATCATCAATATTAATCTAGCAGGAGTAAGGTTTTACCTCCATCGAGAGGGCCCGAACCTGGGTAAAACAAAGTGTCCCTTGTCTCCTGTTACCATCCGACCTTGACGCAGAGTTCGGGACCCCCTACCCGAGATCCGCCGGTTTTGACACCGACGTTGGTGCTTTCATTGAGAGTTCCTTTGTGTCGTCGCCTTGGGGTCCGATGGCTCCTTTGATCATCAACAGCGACGAGATCCAGGGTGAGACTTTTCACCCCGGACAGATCTTCGTCCTCGGCGGCTTCGATCTGCGGACCAACTCGCTTGGCCATCTGGAGCAGATCGAAAGCCGCGGCCCTGGCCGTCAAGTCAGGTTTGGAAGCTTAAACCACGCGGCGGACGTCCGCGGAGACTTGATCTTCGACGGATTCGAGCCACAGCCAAGCGCGCCGCACTGTCACGAAGGGCATGATATAGCTCTGCCTCCAAACAGTGTCCTGGAGGCCGCATACGCTCCGGCCCCGACCCTCGATTCGGAGCCCGCTGCGTTTGTTGAGGAAGAATGGTTGGACGTCACCTCAGGGGCTGCGACGTTAAAGGCGATCGAGCCGAACTCCAGTCCCACACTCCGCGTTGCCCATGACTCCAAGGAGCCGGACTCTTCTCCGAGCTCCGGGCTTTCCATGCCCCCGCCGATCGAATCTGATTGGGCGCCTGTAATGGAGTTCTCCGCCGCGAACATCTTTCAGCGCTTACCTTTCGGTGATATTCTGAATTCTCTCAAGTCTCTCTCTTTATCAGGAGAGCCCAGGCCGGACTCTGGTCTGCGAGGATGGGATTCGGATGATGAAGAAATTCAAAACCCGCCCACCACCCACTTGATAGCCACTATCAAAGATTTGACCGACATGCTTGACTTCGGTTCCGAAGACCTCGACGGTATGGACGACGAACACGGAGACGAACCGGAACCAGCACCCACAGTGCACTGGATATCCACCACACCCAATGACGTATTCATGGTGGATACGCAGGAAAATATTGACAATGAGGAAAAAGGGGGAGAAAAGAAAGGTAAACCCTCCGAGAAGCACTCAAAGCGGCGACGTAAACGCCGAGCTAAGCCCAACCTCGATCCAAACCCTGCCATAGAGTAGGACGATTCGGCAGATGACGAACATGTCTCGGAACAGCCGTCTGAACATGACAACACGGGCAGAGAAGACAAACAGTCTTCCCCCGGTCATAACAGAACTCCGGACGATACCACGCCGGATAAAACCATGGAGCAGAAGAATCTCCAAGAGAGGCTCGTCGCCACAATACGCAGCCTGAAAAAACAAAAGCAAAAGCTAAGGACGGCAGAAAATACACTCAAGACGAGATGGAGCAAAGTAATCAAGACCGCAGACAAATACGGCGGCAGCCGCCGCACCAAAAGCTATCCGAAGAGAAAACTACTGCCCGAATTCGACCAGGAGGCCATAGAGCCCCCAAACTCGAAAAATAAAAAGGCTATGCGGTCGGATGAACGACCTATCGGCCACTACAAAACGGCAAAGGGCGCCGCACTTAAAGCGGCAGGCGACCCAATTAAAGATTCGCATCACGCCCCAGCCAGATCCATTTACGGGCAGAGAAAGCACGCTCTCACGAGCAATGCAAAAAATTCACCATCAGAATCCGGCACACCCAGTTATAGGGGTGCCGCACACCCTCTATGCTTCACAGACGAGGTCCTGGAATATGAATTCCCGGAGGGGTTTAAACCCGTTAACATAGAGGCGTACGATGGAACAACAGACCCTGGAGTCTGGATCGAGGACTATATCCTCCACATACATATGGCTAGAGGAGATGATTTCCACGACATAAAATATCTACCTCTTAAACTTAAAGGGCCAGCCCGGCACTGGCTTAAAAGCCTTCACGAAAACACAATTGGAAGTTGGGAAGAGCTCGAGGACGCTTTCCGAACAAATTTTCAAGGGACCTATGTCCGTCCCCCGGATGCAGACGATCTCAGTCACATAACTCAGCAGCCCAGAGAATCAGCTCGGCAGTTCTGGAACAGATTCCTCACTAAAAAGAATCAAATAGTCGATTGTCCGGACGCCGAAGCCCTAGCGGCTTTCAGGCACAATGTCCGAGACGAATGGCTCACCAGACACCTCGGCCAGGAAAAACCTAGAACAATGGCCGCACTCACAAGCCTCATGACCCGCTTTTGCGCAGGAGAGGACAGCTGGTTGGCACGATGCAGCCCCAGCAACCCAAGTACATCCGAGATTAGGGATGGAAACGGGAAACCATGACGAAATAAGGATCATCGCCGGGTCAAAAGAAAAAGTCCAAAGAGCACGGCAGTAAATGCCGGATTCAAAGGCTCAAGGCAAACTCAGACAAAGACACCCCCTCAGGATAATAGGGAGGATCCGTCCAGCCTAAAGAGAATCATGGACAGGATATGTCAGATACACAGTACTCCTGGGAAGCCTGCTAATCATACCCACAGAGACTGTTGGGTTTTCAAACAATCCGGACGGCTTAACGCCGAACGCAAGGGGCTCGACGAACCAAGTGAGGAAGAGGACGAACCCCAAAAGCAGAACACCAGGAAGCAAAAGAACTTCCCACAGGAAGTCAAAACAGTGAACTCACTTCACATAACAAGGCATGAGGCACCCATAAAGGTCCGCACATTCAAGCCTATCCCTAGGAAGTCCCGCCACTGGTCTCTAAAACAAATCATTTTCGATCGGCTTGATTATTCTCGCAATGTCAAACATGCAGGCCGGACTACCCTGGTACTTCAACCAATAATAGACGGATTCCAGTTTACCAATGTCCTTATGGACGGGGGCAGTGAACTAAACCTGATATACCAGGATACAATTCACAGCATGGGCATAAACCCAGCAAGAATCCGTCACAGTAACACCTCCTTTCAAGGGGTAGCACCCGGCCCGGACACCCACTGTATGGGTTTTATCCGGCTTGTAATAATATTCGGCTCCGCCAATAACTTTCGTCGCGAAAAGCTCATCTTCCACATAGTCCCGTTTTCAAGTCGCTATCAAGCACTAATGGGGCGTGGAGCTTTCGCTCGCTTTAACGCAATACCGCATTATGCATCCCTCACGCTAAAGATGCCAGGTCCTTGAGGCATCATCTCTTTAAAGGGAGCGCACTAAAATATGTATCCTCCAAAAGGAGGACTGTGCGGCCGCTTAAACAACCGTACAATAAAATGGCCTCGCCAGCCAAAAAGACTTTTTCGATACAAGTCGCAGAAGGCCATGGACCCGGGCTCAATGAGTTCGGCACAAGCCCATCCTCACTATAGGCTAGATATGCCATACCAGTGGCTGCACACAGAGACAATAAATCTCGACCTCGTTTATTCTTCACTCTATATTCTGTTTATTATTCTTTTTGTCCCGCACGACCCATTTTCAATTTAGTTCCTCTCTTTTACAGATGAACGTTGTACGGCGCCCGTCCAGGATACGGCACAGCGGAGACACAGGCGCAGACGTGCAGTAGGGACCCGCCCAAAAGGATTCTCTTTAGATTAAGACCCTGCGTAAACCTTTTTTACTGTCTCTTGCTGCTATACATCCCCTGGTTTCTTTCACTATAACCAAGGAGGAGACTGGCGTTTTGGCATGTGGCCACGCCAGAATTATTTCTCGTACCTGGACACGAGGGGCTTTTTTCTTCTTTTTTTAATAAAAAAGGAGGGGTGTCGTTCCGCACACACCCACAAAGACCGAACACCTTAGGGAGTGTTCGGCGTCGCAAGTTTTGGCACTATATGCATCAGCTCCGAGTCATGATTTTGGTCATATGTTGGGTTGCCCGGCTCCTGAGTTCGGCCACCTTATGTTCCGTTCTGTCAGCTAAGGTAGCACCAGGAGAACTACTGCGATTGTGCCCCGGTTCGGCCGGGCGAGCACCTCAGTAGAGAAAGCCGAAAACCGACTGCCATGATGTAGCGAGAGACTGGTCGCCACTCGGTGACTTATAGGGATTTATCGAATTCCTCCGTTTTGACGAAGGGCCGCTTCCCGATCAGGCTCACACGCGTCCCGAACTCGGGCAAACGCAGTTGCCAGTTCAGGGCTACCTAAAGATTCCCACTGTCAAGCTCCTATGGCTAAGTGAAAGTGTTAAAGCATTATAGTCCGGTTGCCTGGCCCGCGGCGCAATCACCTCCTTTGTAGGACCAAGACGTTGGGTTAAGTGTGAATGTGTTTTCTGCGCGCACCCCCGCATTATGTGCATGGCGGCTGAAGCCAACGACTGCAATCTTTCAGAATTTATCTATTAAAACGGCTGTCGGTGTCAAAACCGGCGGATCTCGGGTAGGGGGTCCCGAACTATGTGTCAAGGTCGGATGGTAACAGGACACAAGGGACACTTTGTTTTACCCAGGTTCGGGCCCTCTCGATGGAGGTAAAACCCTACTCCTGCTAGATTAATATTGATGATATAGATAGTACAAGAGTAGATCTACCACGATATCAAGGAGGCTAAACCCTAGAAGCTAGCCTATGGTTATGATTGTGTATGATGATCGTCGTCCTACGGACTACAAGCCTCCGGTTTATATAGACACCGGATAGGGTTAGGGTTACACAGAGTCGGTTACATTGGTAGGAGATCTTGAATATCCGCACGCCTAGCTTGCCTTCCACGCCAAGGAAAGAACCTTCCGGACACGGGACGAAGTCTTCCATCTTGTATCTTCATAGTCCTGGAGTCCGGCTGAGAGTATAGTCCGTCTAGCCGAACACCCCCTAATCCAGGACTCCCTCAGTAGCCCCTGAACCAGGCTTCAATGACGACGAGTTCGGCGCGCAAATTGTCTTCGGCATTGCAAGGCGGGTTCCTCCTCCAAGTTCTTCAAGAAGATAATGAACACCAGAAAATAGTGGCCGGCTCTGCAAAACAAATTTCCACGTATTGCCATGTAGAGAATAATACAAACACAAATCAAATCTGCTGACGTATTCCGCAGTGCGTCATAACACTGCGACCAAGCCTTCTGTATGGATTATTTTTACTGTTCCACCGCAGCACATTCAACGAGGCGGTTTCCTTGGCACGTCTTGTCGAAGCAGAGATCGTGTGCCCCCTTTAACGGGATTCTCATTAATACGGACGTGGGTAACCCAACCGCGCCATTTACCACAACGCTTGAACGACAAGCGAGTTTTATGAGGCAGGTGGGGACGCATAACAGCATCAGCCTATATAAGGGGATAAAGATCCACCTCTTTCACCTACGCCTTCTTCCTCCTTTGCCCATCCATCTCTCGCGCACTCGAGCTCCAACGCCCAAGTCCGCCTTTTCTCCCTCAACCTTCTCCAACAATGTCCGGAGCGGGAGGGAAGTGGATGGCTTCCTCCGTCACGGAGGCTCAAATTAAAAAGCTTAGGAAGGCCGGATATCTGTCCAAGGACATCCCGCACCGGCTTCCTGCGGAGGGGCGGCTTCTTCCTACCCCGAGGCCCCATGAGAGGGTAGTTTTTCTCCCCCATTTCCTCCGCGGACTGCGTTTTCCACTTCACCCCTTTGTCCGGGGGCTCATGTTCTACTAGGGCCTGGATTTCCACGATCTGGCCCCGAACTTCGTTCTCAACATCTCGGCGTTTATCGTCGTGTGTGAGGCCTTTCTCCGCGTCCGCCCCCACTTCGGCCTCTGGCTCAAGACCTTCAACGTCAAGCCCAAGGTGGTGTCCGGCACCCAGGCGGAGTGCGGAGGCGCTATGGTTGGCAAGATAGTCAACGTCCTCTGGTTCGATGGCTCCCTCGTGGAGTCCCTAAAGGGGTGGCAGGCTGGGTGGTTTTACATCACCGAGCACCGCGATCCGAAATGGGTCGCGGCCCCTGAGTTCAGATCCGGACCCCCCACGCGGCTCATGTCCTGGAAAGAGACAGGCCTGTCGTGGGGCAACGAGGAGGAAGTGACTGGTTTGCAAACATGCATCCAGTCCCTGGTGGACACGCCAATCCGGATTGCCAATATAGTCTAGGTCATGCTCGTTCGCCTGATCCTCCCGTGTCAAGAACGGGATTTTACTTTGTGGGAATTCGACCCGGCGCAGCACCAAACCCTCAACCGGCTATTCCACACGACGTATGAAGACGTCTGGAAGGTGCTGACCAAAGGCGCCGAGTCCCCCACATCCGCCTCTGAGGATCGCGGATACAGCTCGCAGCGTAACGCTGGCGAGGTAAGCTATCTATACCTTTGACAGGTTCGTTTAAGCTCTTCTACATAGATTAACTCTATGCGGGATCCAAAAACTCCCTTTGCCTTTGACAGGCGTGAGTGAAGATAGCCGGACCAATTAACTGTCCGGCTCCTCTGCCCGAAGACCCGGCCCCAGCTCTCTTGGTTAAGCTAATGGCTCCGGCACCTTACGTTGTGCCAGAGAGGAAGGCCAAGAAGAAGAAAACCACCGGGACTCGAAAAAGTGCCCGCAACATGGTGGTGTCGGACTCGTCATCTGACGAGTCCGCGACGCCCTCCGCTCGTGAAAACGAGGAGGAGGAAGAAGAAATCCCTCCCCCTCCAACGGGGGAAGGTAAGAAGAGGAAGGCTGCCCCAGCGGGGGCAGCTAAAGGGTCCAAAAAGAGGAAGACCCCTCCGCCGGACTACTCCCTTGATGCCAACGAGGACGAGGAGGAGTGGCCGGAAAGGACCAAGCGTCCGGCAAAGTATTCGGATACCAGAGTAACTCATGATATTCTTTTACAGCTTTCCCTTACGTATGAATATAATTGTGTAGGCCGCCCCGGGCCACACTCGACATTTCGTCGAGCGGCTCCCTGGATTCGACACTCCGTCCCTCGCGCGGTCTCCTCTCGCAGGGCGGGCGACGCCGAAGCGGCGTCCCGCCGAACAGGGCAGGAGGAGGTGGTCCTGGAGGAGCCGCAAGGCAATCCTCAGGACCCCAGGAGTAAAGGGGATAAAACCCCCCAGGGCTCCCAGTCCGGCTTTGTGCCGGACACCGTGCCGGACTCGACCGTCCCGGTTCACGGTGGGCGGACTCCTTCCAAAAGGAGTAAGCCATCCGATCCGCCGACCTCTGTCCAGCCAGAGGCGCCGGACAACCTGATGGAGGCACTTGAAGGTGCCACCATCGACGAGGAGCACCGTACTGTTATGAGTACGGTGGTCCAGAGGGTTCAGTCCGCCAAGAGCGGAATGAATGCAGCTTGCGCTAGCCTTCTAACAGGCTTCTAGGTTCGGGCCCTCTCGATGGAGGTAAAACCCTACTCCTGCTAGATTAATATTGATGATATAGGTAGTACAAGAGTAGATCTACCACGAGATCAAGGAGGCTAAACCCTAGAAGCTAGCCTATGGTTATGATTGTGTATGATGATCGTCGTCCTACGGACTACAAGCCTCCGGTTTATATAGACACCGGATAGGGTTAGGGTTACACAGAGTCGGTTACATTGGTAGGAGATCTTGAATATCCGCATGCCTAGCTTGCCTTCCACACCAAGGAAAGAACCTTCCGGACACGGGACGAAGTCTTCCATCTTGTATCTTCATAGTCCTGGAGTCCGGCTGAGAGTATAGTCCGGCTAGCCGAACACCCCCTAATCCAGGACTCCCTCAACGGCCGCACAGGAGGTGTTATTAATACTTGAAGGCACAAGTCTAAAATACGCCATTACAATTCATAATATCGCTGATCCATGATTACATATGTTGTCATAACACAACATCTTTCGAACACTGCGTCTCTATTATACGAGCGCCCATGAGGACTTCCTCAAAATAGTGTTCGGAAGGCATTCGACTTTTATCCGGATCGCGGGACGCAAAAACGGTGGTCTCCATATCTGCCCAGTATGTCTTGACACGGGCAAGAGCTAGCCGAGCGCCCTCTGTGCAAGCTGACCTCTTCAGAGCTTCAATCTGAGGCACCACGTCAAGAAATTGCTGCACCAAGCTGAAATAGCTTTTCGGCTCCGATCTTCCCGGACACAAGCGATCCATGGCATAGTTCATGGCGAGTCCTAACAACCTATTCAGCTCGGCCCATTGGGCCAGGCGATCGTCCACTGCCAGTGGACGCTCTGGATTGGTGAACTGCGACCAGAAGAGTTTTTCCACTTCATGATCTTCCTTATCTTGAAAGTACCTGGTCGCATCAGCGGCACTGGCCGCCAAATCCAGATAGGTGTCCTCCATGCTCCACGCTCGGTCCAACGGGGCGAACTTCGGATCACAGAATTTTCTTCGCAGCAGGACGGGCTTTCCATCCGCAATTAGTCCGGCTTGACGTAGCTCTTCCTTTGCCGCTCTCATCATAGAGCGGGCGTCCTTGGCGACAGCAACGGCCTTCTCCAAATCCGTCTGCCTGATTCGACCTTCCTTTTCAAGAAGTCTACAACGGTCAGTAGCGCTTTTCAATTTTTCGCCAAGTTCACCATCTCATCTTTGCTTCGGCAATGGGAAGCCTGTTCGGCTTTCAGCTCTTCGTGGGCTCTTCTGGCGGCCGCATCACTTTTTCTGGCTTGTTCTTTTGCTCTGGCGAGTTCGGCTCTATGTCCTTCCACGGCCGCCGCACTATCTGCATCAAGCATACACAAGGTAAGATATTGACTTAAAGCTACTCTTACTAAACAATCGCCGAATAATCTCAAATACCTTGAGCATCATCAAGCCGCTTGCTAACAAGCACGATGTCGGCTTCTGCCACATCAAGTTGCCATTACATTTCGGTAAACTCTCGAGTCCGGCTTGATTCCGGACAATTTGCCACTTGCACACAAAGGTGCCACTTAAAGGACCTGGGATTAAGATCCTCTGCGCGCCGCACATCTTTGCGCCACACAGAGTCTCAGGGGCTACTATCTACACAGGGCGCATGTTATGATGCGCAATTAACACTAATGTTCGTTATTTAAAACGTACCTCTAGGCCCGCCAATAAACTCTTGACGGCCTCGTTCAGCCCGCTTTCAGCGGCTGAAATCTTCTCAATCACCTTGTGCATCAACACACGATGTTCCTCTGAAACAGAAGTTCGGCCCAGCAAAACCTTCAGCTCCTCCGACCGAACACCAGATGGTGCTGGATTCGTCCCATGGCCTTCTTCGAAGGCCGGACACGGAGAACTTCGGGGGGCTGCATGGTCACCTTCTGCCTCTGGCAGATCCGGAGCAACCCTCTGTGACAACACTTCAGCGTCGCCCGCCTTGCTAGGCGGTGTAGAAGGTGGAGGCGTTCCGCTCTCCATCATCTCCGGAAGAAGGTCCCCTGACGACAACGAGTTCTGCTGAGAAGGGTTGGGGTCCGAACTACAAGGTAAGGTTTCGGTTAAAACTTCTCAGAGTATAAATCAAAGACTTCTCTTAAAAGAGCAACTCTCTTTTTACTTACGGCTCGTTGGAGGGCTGCTCCTTTTGAGGATTTAATTTGGCCGAGGGGCTCCCCGGCGTCGGGTCCTCTGACGCGGATTCTTTCCCCCGCTTTGAAGCTTGGACTTCCGGGTCGTCAGAGGCAGCCCTTTTCTTTCCCCTAGGAGGGGAATTTTCGGTTCCCCCCTTTGAAGTGGCCTCTTTTGAAGGGGCCATGGTTTCCTTGTCTGTCCCCTTATTTCCCTCCAAAGGCAGTACCTCTAGCATCCTGACTAACACAGGATCCAGCCTAGTTTCGGGAAGGGGAGCCGGACACCGGATCAGCCTCGCCTTGGCTATCCACTCCTGCTAAAAAAAGAAATGCTGTTAAAAAGCAAGTTAATTATGCGGATAGGAGGTCCGAACACAAGGTCACCTACCTGAGTATCCGGGCGATTGCGGCTTAGGCCAGCATCCTCGGTCACATCCGGATTCACTTCTTGTGATCCGAAGAACAGTTTATACATCTCCATGGGTGTTAAACCCATGAAATGTCGGAGAGCTCGCGGTCCCTCTGGATTGAACTCCCATAAGCGGAGAGGGCGACGTTGGCCGGGCAGTGTCCGGCGAATCAGCATTACTTGTGTCACCTTGACCAGGTTAAGGTCTCCTTTCAAGAGATCCTTAATGCGGCCCTGCAGCAGAGGAACGTCTTTGGGCAAGCCTCGATCTAACCCGGTGTTGATCCACGATGCTAAGCGTGGTGGGGGGCCCGAGCGAAAAGTGGGAGGTGCCACCCATGTGGTGCCCCGAGGAGAGGTGATGTAGAACCACTCCTGTTGCCATAAGCCGAGCTCCCCTTGGAAAGTGCCCTCGGGCCATGGAGCATCGGTATTTCTTTTTATGACAGCGCCTCCGCACTCTGCGTGACGCCCCTCGATTGTGTTCGGTTCTACTTTGAATGTCTTGATCCATGAACCGAAGTGAGGGGTAACATGGAGGAATGCTTCGCACATAACTATGAAAGAGGAGATGTGGAGGATAGACTCCGGAGCTAGGTCATGAAATTCCAGCCCATATTAGAACATCAGCCCCCTTATGAAAGGATCCGTTGGGAAGCCTAATCCCCGAAGGAAGTGGGAGATGAATACTACCCTCTCACCTGGCTGAGGGCTAGGGATAACCTGTCCCTGAACAGGCAACCTGTGCGAAATCTCGCTGGTTAGAAATCTAGCTTCCCTCAACTTTGATATGTCCTCTTCCGTAACAGAGGAGGGCATCCATCGACCCTGAATGTCGGAGCCGGACATTGTCGAAGGTTCGGCGCGCTCGGAATCTGGAAGCCTGGGGTGTTGGAACTCGAGGCGACGGGCAAGCTCGTTTTGAGAATAGAAGAAGAAACAGGGCCTTGGTCTCTTTATAAGGGGCAGAATACCAAGAGCCCTCCCCGTAACCGTCTTGGACTAGCCTTAAAGTTAAGGCAAGACGTGCTGACAGGCACGGTTGGGTTACCCACGTTCGTATTAATGAGAATCCCGTTAAAGGGGGCACACGATATCTGCTTCGACAAGACGTGCCAAATAAACCGCCTCGTTGAACGTGCTGCGGTGGAACAGTAAAAATAATCCATACAGAAGGCTTGGTCGCAGTGTTATGACGCACTGCGGAATACGTCAGCAGATTTGATTTGTGTTTGTATTATTCTCTACATGGAAATACGTGGAAATTTGTTTTGCAGAGCCGGACACTATTTTCTGGTGTGCGTTATCTTCTTGAAGAACTTGGAGGAGGAACCCGCCTTGCAATGCCGAAGACAATTTGCGCGCCGGACTCGTCGTCATTGAAGCCTGGTTCAGGGGCTACTGAGGGAGTCCTGGATTAGGGGGTGTTCGGCTAGCCGGACTATACTCTCAGCCGTACTCCAGGACTATGAAGATACAAGATGGAAGACTTCGTCCCGTGTCCGGAAGGTTCTTTCCTTGGCGTGGAAGGCAAGCTAGGCGTGCGGATATTCAAGATCTCCTACCTATGTAACCGACTCTGTGTAACCCTAACCCTATCCGGTGTCTATATAAACCGGAGGGTTGTAGTCCGTAGGACGACGATCATCATACACAATCATAACCATAGGCTAGCTTCTAGGGTTTAGCCTCCTTGATCTCGTCGTAGATCTACTCTTGTACTACCTATATCATCAATATTAATCTAGCAGGAGTAGGGTTTTACCTCCATCGAGAGGGCCCGAACCTGGGTAAAACAAAGTGTCCCTTGTCTCCGGTTACCATCCGACCTTGACGCACAGTTCGGGACCCCCTACCCGAGATCCACCTGTTTTGACATCGACACTTGGGCTTACGACCACGTTTGGAACTGACCTCTGGCATTGCAGAGAACTCAAAGGATTCACTGACAGGCTCAGAGAGGTCGTCAAAGCCATCAAAACACAACGCTCGAGCAACAGGCCGTTTAACTGGAGCTATCTGACGGGGAAAGCATGGAGTTGGATCAGGTGTCGGCAGCAAAGAGAAGCTAACCTCATTCCCATTGAAGCAAACATCCCATGAGCTCTTGGATAGAAGCAGAGAGCACAGATTAGTCTTGAACACGCACTTTGGAATTTCAGCCGAAAAGATATCTGGCATAAACTTGTAGAAGGATCGCTGCCACTTCATCTCTGGCGGGATCACTGGGCCAAAGATAGTTAGAACTCGCCCAACATTGAGAGGAGGCTGTACCGGATGCTGCAGAACCGCTAAGTGCTCCTCCGGCTGCTGATCATTAACAGAGTCATTTGATACTTCCAGAACAATAGATTCCTGTGAGAGATTGCCATCCACTTGATTTTCCTCTACAACCTCCTGCTGCACATTAAGGTCTTGAGGAACCACATGGATTTGTGGCTCATGCTCCTGCGGAGGTGGTGGCAGCTCATCCCAACCGATCTCAGGAAATTCAGGCATAACCCAGTTATGATTATGAAACTGCAGGTGCCCGGGGAGAGGATGAGGATTGCCATCAAAGGGCATTGGGTCCTCGTCAGGTGGTAAGATGTCGGCAAAATCAGCAGAGAAGATGTAGATTGGAGCAGACCATGAAATCCGAGTGCCACCAAAATCTGCAAACTCCCGATAGACCACATCCCGCGGCACCAATGTCGTTGCCGGGAAAGAAATGTACGCCAGAGTATGAACAAGTAACGGATCTTCCTGATGCCAGTGATGAAAACGGCCAAAGGTACTGATTGCATCGGCAATGTACTGAGTGCGCCGATAGTCCAGAGGTATCCCAACAATCATAACCCAACCCCTACGAAAACACTGAACAACTCTGAAATTAATTCCTTCATCATGCGGCACAAATCTCACAAATCTGTTATTATCCAGCTCAAATGGGGGGTGATCAACTAGGGCCTGCCTAGCAATAGGACTGCGGAAGCGGAGGAGACCCACTCCTTGGATCCATGGTTGAGCATCAAGAACAGCACGACCAAGATTGTTAACAACAAAATCACTAACCATGTTTCTGAAGAGAGCAACTTCTTCAGGCAGAGGAGCAGGCTCGACGATGGCAATGGCGTATTCCTCATGCTGTCGATCCGGAGCAATGGCAGGGGAGTAGAAAGTGCGTGGCAGCCGCCGCTGGCCACCATCAATGATCTCGAACCCCGTTGGCACGAAAGGCGTGGGATCAAGGGGGAAGGTAGCCATTGTAGGAAGAGCCTCGGTCGGAGCCGCAGTAGATGAAGCGGCTAAGCAGGTCGGTGGCGTCGATGTAGGTGGTGGTGGTGTGGTGGGCGGCGGCTCGGCAGGTAATGGCGGAGGCGATGATGGTGTTGCAGGTGCGATGGGACTTGGCAGAGACCCAGCTAGACTAATAGCGTGGGAAACTGAGACGCCAGGCGAGGAAATCCCAGCTGACCCGCCCGGGGAAGTAGGACTGACCCGTGGGACCCACTTGTAAGTCGGAGAATGCGCAGCGTCGGAGCATCCTTTTGCACGATGGCCAAGCCGAAAGCATCTACAGCACCTAATAGGACTGGTGAACGAATTGGCGTAATG
This sequence comes from Aegilops umbellulata, assembly GCA_032464435.1. NCBI lineage: Eukaryota > Viridiplantae > Streptophyta > Magnoliopsida > Poales > Poaceae > Aegilops > Aegilops umbellulata. Next base: position 628,880,121 of record CP136055.1, read on the forward strand.
CAGCATCGATAAACAATTATGACATTTCCAAACCTTGAATACCATATCATCAATAAGATCATTAAATTGAGCAGCCTGGTCAGAAAAGTCCGGAACTTGGTTCCCCATAACAGTCATGGGAGAAATCTCAACAGAATCACCAAAAAAATCCGAAATATCTTGAGTAGGATGTGCCAGAGGCTGGGCCGCATTACAATCAACCAAGGCACCAGAGCCATTCTAGGCAAAAGAGTCATGTTGGGCTGGCGACTCAATCTGGGCCATGCATCCATGTTGGGCTGGAGACTCTGGTGCAACGTGCACGTGTGTGACCGAAACATGAGATGATGTCTGCTCAATTCGAACTAATTGGTTGTGTGCCGATCCGGAATTAGCGGCGGTGTTTCTGGCAGGAACGCTGATCGTTCCGAAAGAGATGGGTGGCGTCGCCACCGTCCACTGGAGATTATTCGCCGGCGGCGAGGGCAAGATCAATCTGTCTCTAGGGTGCACATCGTAGCCAGCCTCCGAAACCGTATCAACCAGGGACTGAGAAGCAGGGTATCTATAACCCTTGCAAGCAGGGTATTGGTGAGACGTGGCAAAAGAAATATTCTTTCGCAAAGATGAACTCGATTTAAAAGATGATCTAGCCGGAGGATTATGCATGGCTAGCAACCCCATAGTGGCACGCTTCTTAGAAGGACTCACTAGAATCCATTCAGCATCGCACTCTTTTTTCCAGATCTTAAATTCACGGACCCAATGAGGACCACCATTTCCCCAAAGATGGAAATAGCATTTGAATTGTGGGCATGCGAATGACCTCAACTTAAGAATGCAGAGACCAACTTGCTTGCAAGAGACCAAAAAGGAGAATACCTTGTCACGGATGATTTGCACCGAGAATTCAATAGCAGATCCCCCAATCGCTGATTCCAAAGCAGCCGCCACAGAATCTTCATTAAGACGGAATAAGTGCCTGCTGAATGACACCACCATAATGAAATGGCCCGATTCATCCGTGCAATGAATAGATCTTCCACAGTGATTGAAAACCTTGGCCGCAAAAATGGCACCCGCAGAAAAATCCAAGTCCAGCGTTGATCCACCAGAAGAACCCATATGAGATGGGTATAGGCGTGTGGAGCAGTAGCCGCCGGATCAGATGAGCGGAGGAGAAGCACAAATCACTGGCTAGAAGAGTAGATCGCCGGAAAACCTAGGCCGGGGGTGGGAGGGGTGGGTGGCATGATGTTCCTCGATAATGTTGTCGACCCGGACGTTATTGTTGCCGCGCGCCCTCGATAAGCAGAGGTGATGTTGTGACTGACCTCTTTGTAACAGATGCATTATTGCAGAGACCTTTTGCAATGGAGATGATGTTTGCAGAGCCTCAGCATGTTAGCTCGCACATCTGAATTGCCTTTGCAATAGAGATGTTGTTGCAGCGCGGTTTGTGCCAGCATGTCTGGTCGCCGATGTGAAGCTGCCGCCGCCAGTGTTCTCTGGCGTCGGCAGCGCCTTGACAACGAGGTCGGGTCTATATGTTGGAGTTTTGTCGAATATTGTGTACAAGGTAGGTTGCAGTTGGACTTGTAGTAGTATTGTGTTTAGATAGGATATGGAGTCGTGTCCTAATAGGAAACTTGTATCCTAGGCCTCTCATATATAGCGGGGTAGACATACGATGTCACATATGCCAACATAATAGCACCGGAACTCAGGGGAAGCCGGCGACATGTGCCCGTGTCCAGGGCGATCAGGTGCGGTATTGTAACGGTGTCATGGGGAGGAGCGCCCAGGCCCCGGGGATATAGCCATATCGGTAAACCTCATTAACAAAACTCGGTGTCATGCCTCGTGTGATTGCTTGGTCCTCGGATAATCGACGGTATGCCTTGGATTTATTCTAACAAGTGGTATCATGAGCTAAGTTGTTTGATGCCACGGTGGAGTTGATCCGGAGGAGGTTTTGAAGAGATTGTGAGTGCGGAAGCTGGTCGATGGCTTTGTCGGCGGGATTTTATCTCGGCGATCACGTGGGACTCGACCGGAGAGAGCAACAAGACGATCTGATCCAAAACAAGAAGCAATCGGAAGATGATGGAGTTCTCGGCGAGATCGGAAAGCAGCGGTTGCAGCAGGCGTCGGATCAGCGGTTGCGGCTGTAAGGGACGTGCGGTGATCAGTCAGAGGTCGACCAGGCCAGCGTAGGCGCGCACGTGGCAGCGTGTGCGTATCGATCGCTAGGTGTGGCTGTGGTCTGGAGGAACGCGTGGCAGGCCAAGCAGCTGAAGCAGAAGTGCACACGCGGTGGCTGGCCCAGCGGGGCTAGCTGGTGGTGTATGCACGTGTTGTGCTTGTGGATCAGGCGCGGCTCCCAGGAGCGTACACGCCATGCAATGAGACTCGGCCAGGAGCTAGCACACAAAGAAGAATACAGAGATTTTGGTTAAAAAAGAATTGCCAGGGCCACGTGTGGGTACAGGGGCAGTTTGATTGGACCCGATTCGGTTCTTGTTTCTGCTACAAGGTGCACGGAGAAGCCATAAAAACAAATAGAGACTAGAAAAATTGCAGGTTGCATGGACGTTTTTTGAAGTCGATTTGTTGTGAAGGCTTGGAACACGTGGACAGGTTACGGAGGCGCGCGGACAAACGCGTCATGAGGATCATGTTAGCCAGGGCATCGAGTAATGCATGGTATGTGCTGGTGGACATGATGCAGGGTGAAACATGGTTGCAGTCGGATATGTTCGGTTGGGTCGGACTAGGCAGTTTGACGGATCGACTTGGATGTCGGTTGGAACAGAAGACGGTGGTGGGATCGGCGATGACGACATATGAACGTGATGCTGATGGTGACCGACTTCTGGGGCGTGGAAACACGTGGCACAAGCCCGAGGCTTGTGTGACTTCGAAAAGACTATGGCGCGGGGTTGATTCAAGATGGTGCACATGAGAGCTTGAAGTCGACGGGGCGCGAGGGTAGACTGATCATTTACCATGGAGTCATGTTGAAGGTGGAGCTGGATTGAGGGGCTACGGCGTAAGAGCTCAGAGAGTCGAAGCCTATTCAGCAGGAAAAGCGAGTGACATGCAGTTTGGACCGGAGCCCAGTTGCTGGGGATATTACTACTGGGCGTAAACCGGCCAGGACAGGCCGGGTTAACTTCATCAGTAGTTGAGTATGCTTGAAGCCCAGGAAGGCAGATAGGAATGTTAGATAGAGGCCCGAGGCCCAGAACCGGTTTACAGCCTATAACCGTGAACCTGTTGGTATGTAACTTGTATGGTAAGATAGAAAGGGCGGAGACCGAACCATATACGTTTATGAGCTGGTCTCGGGACTCTGCAAACCGACAGGTATCACCCATGTATATAAGGGGATGACCCGGCGGCAATTCACGAGGACAGACAACAACTCGAGACTTAGGCGAAGCTTATTTGCTCCCTAGTCATCGAAACCCCGTCAATTCCATCACAACTAGACATAGGCTTTTACCTTCATCGAAGGGGCTGAACTAGTATAAACTCTCTTGCATCCCTGGGTCCGCTTTAACCCCTTCAAGCTAACCCGCAACGATGGCTCCACGAGTAAGTCCTTTCAAGAGGACATCTGTCGTGACAAAACCACGACACCAGTGGTCTGATGGAAGCGTGAAACTCGTCATCGGTCAGTGATGATTGGTGGTACTCTGAAGTGGGGGTTGAGTGGTGTGTGTTCGCGACCCTTGAGACTCGACCGGGACAGCAGAGGCTCGACGCGGTAATAACGGCGTGGCATGAGGTGCGCACGGGACATGGAGACGGGCCAGGGCTTTGGTGGTCATAAATGTGGTGAGACAACTGCGGATTTGACTTGGGATGACTACAAGCAACGGTGAAATTCCTTCAAGTTTCGGACAAGCGGTCAAGAAAGGAGCGGTGATGTTGAGTTCAGGTAACTCTTATGTGTGACGCCCGATATGTGAGTTGTTCACTTTCACGCAGGTCAGTGATGAATCTGTGATGGCGTTGGACTGATACTCTGGAAGTTGGGAGCACAAACTAAAGTAACAACACTAGTAGATAAAGGGTCAAATGTGAGACACATTAGTCCCGGTTTGCATTTGAGCCGGTGATATGTCTCCGTCGTATCTACTTTTCCAAACACTTTTGCCCTTGTTTTGGATTCGAACTTGCATGATTTGAATGGAACTAACCCGGACTGACGCTGTTTTCAGCAGAATTGTCATGGTGTTATTTATGTGCACAAACAAAAGTTCTCGGAATGACCTGAAACTCCACGGAGATTATTTTTGGAAATAATAAAAAATATCGGCGAAAGAATCAAGGCCAGGGGCCCCACAACCTGTCCACGAGGGTGGGTGACGCGCCTGCCCCTGGGTGCGCCCCCTGCCTCGTGGCCCCCCTGGAGCTCCACCGACCTCAACTCCAACTCCATATATTCGTATTCGGGGAGGGAAAAAATCAGAGAGAAAGATTCATCGCGTTTTACGATACGGAGTCACCGCCAAGCCCTGAACTCTCTCGAGAGGGCTGATGTGGAGTCTGTTCGGGGCTTCGGAGAGGGGAATCCATCACCATCGTCATCATCAACCATCCTCCATCACCAATTTCATGATGCTCACCGACGTGCGTGAGTAATTTCGTCGTAGGCTAGTTGGACGGTGATGGGTTGGATGAGATTTATCATGTAATCGAGTTAGTTTTGTTAGGTTTTGATCCCTAGTATCCACTATGTTCTGAGATTGATGTTGCTATGACTTTGGTATGCTTAATGCTTTTCACTAGGGCCCGAGTGCCATGATTTCAGATCTGAACCTATTATGTTTTCATGAATATATGTGAGTTCTTGATCCTATCTTGCAAGTCTATAGTCACCTACTATGTGTTGTGATCCGGCAACCATAAAGTGACAATAATCGAGACCACTCCCTGTGACGACTGGTACTCTATTAAAAGGAGGCCTTAATATCCCTTAGTTTCCATTAGGACCCGGCTGCCACGGTAGGGTAGGAAAAAAGATGTCATGCAAGTTCTTTTCCATAAGCACGTATGACTATATTCGAAAGACATGCCTACATTACATTGATGAATTGGAGCTAGTTCTGTGTCACCCTATGTTATGATTGTTACATGATGAACCGCATCCGGCATAATTCCTCATCACCGATCCAATGCCTACGAGCTTTTCACATATTGTTCTTCGCTTATTTACTTTTCCGTTGCTACTGTTACAATCACTACAAAACCCAAAAAAATTACTTTTGGTATCGTTACCGTTGCTTCCATACCACTTTGCTACTACATACTATGCTGCAGATATTAAATACTTGAGAATATTCTTTGACTCCCCTTGTGTCGAATCAATAAATTTGGGTTGAATACTCTACCCTCGAAAACTGTTGCAATCCCCTATACTTGTGGGTTATCAAGACTATTTTCTAGCGCCGTTGCCGGGGAGCATAGCTCTACTGTTTGAGTCACTTGGGATTTATATCTGCTGGTCACTATGAAGAACTTGAAAGACGAGAAACCAAAAATGTATCCCTCAGCTACGAGGGGAGGTAAGGAACTGCCATCTAGCTCTGGACTTGATTCACCTTCTGTTTTGAGTAAGCTTGCGACACCTAAACCTGCTTCTGCTATTCATTCTGATATGTCACATGTTATTGATGATGCCACTTCTGCTATGCATGATACTTATGATGAATTTGCAAAAGCTTACAACAACAGGAGCAAACAGAGTTTGCAAAAGTTTTTGTTTATCACTTTCAGTTTATCAACTGAATTGCTTGAGTACAAGCAAATGTTTAAGCTTGGGAGAGTTGATACGTCTCCGTCGTATCTACTTTTCCAAACACTTTTGCCCTTGTTTTGGACTCTAAATTGCATGATTTGAATGGAACTAACCCGGACTGACGCTGTTTTAAGGAGAATTGCCATGGTGTTATTTATGTGTAGAAACAAAAGTTCTCGCAATGACCTGAAAATCCACAAAGATTATTTTTGGAAATAATAAAAAATATTGGCGAAAGAATCAAGGCCAGGGGGCCCACACCCTGTCCACGAGGGTGGGGGCGCGCCTGCCCCCCTATGCTTGCCCCTACCTCATGGACCCCTTGGAGCTCCACCGACCTCAACTCCAACTCCATATATTCGTGTTCGGGGAGAAAAAATCAGAGAGAAAGATTCATCGCGTTTTACGATACGGAGCCGCCGCCAAGCCCTAAACTCTCTCGGGAGGGCTGATCTGGAGTCCGTTCGGGGCTCCAGAGAGGGGAGTCCATCGCCATCGTCATCATCAACCATCCTCCATCACCAATGTCATGATGCTCACCGCCGTGCATGAGTAATTCCATCGTAGGCTCGCTGGACGGTGATGGGTTGGATGAGATTTATCAAGTAATCGAGTAGTTTTGTTAGGGTTTGATCCCTAGTATCCACTATGTTCTGAGATTGATGTTGCTATGACTTTGCTATGCTTAATGCTTGTCACTAGGGCCCGAGTGCCATGATTTCAGATCTGAACCTATTATGTTTTCATGAATATATGTGAGTTCTTGATCCTATCTTGTGAGTCTATAGTCACCTACTATGTGTTATGATCCGGCAACCCTGAAGTGACAATAATCGAGACCACTCCCGGTGATGACCGTAGTTTTAGGAGTTCATGTATTCACTATGTGTTAATGCTTTGGTCCGGTACTCTATTAAAAGGAGGCCTTAATATCCATTAGTTTCCATTAGGACCCCGCTGCCACGGGAGGGTAGGACAAAAGATGTAATGCAAGTTATTTTCCATAAGCACGTATGACTATATTCGGAATACATGCCTACATTATATTGATGAATTGGAGCTAGTTCTGTCTCACCCTATGTTGTGATTGTTACATGATGAACCGCATCCGGCATAATTCCTCGTCACCGATCCAATGCCTACGAGCTTTTCACATATTGTTCTTCGCTTATTTACTTTTTCGTTGCTACTGTTACAATCACTACAAAACCCAAAAATATTACTTTTGCTATCGTTACCGTTGCTTCCATACTACTTTGCTACTAAATACTTTGCTACAGATATTAAGTTATCTAGGTGTGGTTGAATTGACAACTCAACTGCTAATACTTGAGAATATTCTTTGGCTCCCCTTTTGTCGAATCAATAAATTTGGGTTGAATACTCTACCTTCGAAAACTGTTGCGATCCCCTATACTTGTGGGTTATTAGCCGACACTAATGTGTCCATTAGTGCCGGTTCAAACGACTAGGCGGGAGGAGATCTTTAGTGCCGGTTCAGGTCGAACCTTTAGTACCGGTTCATGACACGAACCGGTACTAGAGATGCTGGGGCCCGGCTAGCCCCTTTAGTACCGGTTCGTGGCAAGAACCAGTAGTAAAGAGGTTGTGGTAGGCTGTTTCTAGTCCCACCTCGCTCCCCTAGCAAGATTTTCACCACCTTAAATATGTTACTTCTCAAACTATCACAAGCACTTGGTCTTCATTGAACTCTATGTGTAGAATTTGTGGTCACAATATGAGTCTTTACCGGTTTCTAAACCGTTGAGGACTCATATTGACAATTCAGGTTTTTTATGTATATTTTTACATGTTTACGCCCTCACTCTCTCCACTCACTAGGTCTCCCCCTCAATCCCCCCGTGTCGGGTCCTCCCCCACCGACCGCCCCTCACTCTCTGCTGACTTAGCATCTGTTACACGGTTACTTCATTATTTTAAACTTATTTGAACTCCAGACTTTATTTGCATCCAGTATGCGGCATTCGAAGCGACGTCATCAATTTTCAACCCTTTCTAACATCATTTGCTCCTTTTCAGTCATTTACCGATTTGTTTAGAGAGCTAAATGACCGTGAAATTGAAAATCACTACAAAATGAACTCTGAAAATGCTGAAACTTGGCATGGTATCATCATTTCACCCACATAGCATGTGCAAAAGAGTAGAGAGGGTTACGGCAAAACACTGGACGCACTTCGTGTACAAAATGGACAATCTCTTTCGGAGTATTAGGGTGTCGGACAAGAACTCGTCTGTTACACGGGTACTTCATTTTTTAAACTTATTTGAACTCCAGACTTTATTTGCGTTCAGTATGCAGCATTCAGAGCGACGTCGTCAATTATCAATCCTTTCTGACATCATTTGCTCTTTTTCAGTCATTTCCCGATTTGTTTAGAGAGCTAAATGACCGATTAATTAAAAATCGCTACAAAATGTAATTTGAAAATGTTGAAACTTGGCATGGTATCATCATTTCACCCACATAGCATGTGCAAAAGAGTAGAGAGGGTTACGGCAAAAACTGGATGCACTTCATGTACAAACTGGACAATATCTTTCGGAGTATCAAGGTTTCGGACGAGAACTCGTCTGTTACACGGCTACTTCATTTTTTAAACTTATTTGAACTCCAGACTTTATTTATGTTCAGTATGCATTATTCAAAGCAACATCGTCAATTTTCAACCCTTTCTAAGAGCATTTGATCTTTTTCAGTCATTTACCGATTTGTTTAGAGAGCTAAATGACCGATTAATTGAAAATCACTACAACATGAACTCTGAAAATGTTGAAACTTGGCATGGTATCATCATTTCACCCACATAGCATGTGCAAAAGATTAGAGAGGTTTACAGCAAAAATTGGATGCACTTCGTGTACAAACTGGACAATCTCTTTCGGAGTATCAGGGTTTCGGACGAGAACTCGTCTGTTACAAAGTTAGTTCATTTTTTAAAACTTATTTGAACTCCAGACTTTATCTACGTTCAGTATGCATCATTCAAAGCGACGTCGTCAATTTTTAACCCTTTCTGACATCATTTGCTCTTTTTCAGTCATTTACCGATTTGTTTAGAGAGATAAATGACCGATTAATTGAAAATCACTACAATATGAACTCTAAAAATGTTGAAACTAGGGATGGTATCATCATTTCACCCACATAGCATGTTCAAAAGAGTAGAGAGGGTTACAGCAAAAACTGGGCGCACTTCATGTACTACAAAAACTGGACCACTGATTGGTTTTGAGCTAAATGGCCCTGAAATTGAAAAGCACTATAAATGAACTCTAAAAAGCACTACAAATAGAAGAAAATAAATAAAGCAGAAAAGAAACAAATGTATGAAAAAACTACTTAGAAATAAATACAAGAAAATAAAAAAAGCAGAAAAGAAAAAAACTACTCAAAAATAAATAGCAGAAAATAAATAAAGCGAAAAAGAAAAAACTATATAAAAAAATTACTCAGAAATAAATAGAAGAAAATAAATAATATAGAAAAGAAAAAACTATATAACAAAATTGTTGGGGCGCTGCCCAGTGGGCCTGCCAGACCTTGGGTGTGCAAATTCAGGCGCAGAAGGCCCAGCAGGCTCACAGGGCAGTGCGCCATAGTTAGGCCCAGAAGCCTGCTATACACAGGAGTTCGAGGGAGCAGCCCCCGCTGGGTTTATAAACCAGTGCGGCTGCCCTTCGCCCGGCGAGCTGGGACTAAACTTGCCCGCACCGCACATGCGCCAGCGCACACCGTTAGTACTAGTTCGTGGCTCCAACCGGTACTACAGGGGGGGGTCTTTAGTACCGGTTGGAGCCACGACCCGGTACTAAAGGGGTGCGCTTCCCGCTGCTTCGCCTGGCCAAACTAGACCTTTAGTACCGGTTGGTGGCTCCACCCGGTACTAAAGGTGGGTTCTATATAAGAAAATACTTCAAAAAATTCGGCAGTTTGTTCTCCCTCTGCTTTCTTCTCCTCCGCCCCATCGCCGCCGCCCCTCGTCGCCACCCCCATTGCCATCGCCGCCGTCCCCGTCACCGCCGTCCCCGTCGCCGTCCGTCGTCGTTCCCTCTGCCTGGCCGTCCCGTCGCCTCGCCGTCGCCCCGCGCTGTGAGCCCCTCTCCCCGGCCCCTCTCCTCCCTCCAATCGGAGCCGCCGCGCCACTGGCGCCGTAGGTGTACACGCAAGCAAACACACACACACACGCGCGCGCACACACACACACACGCACACACTACAAATGTTTTAGATGAATTAATTAATTAGATTATATTAATGTCAAATAGTGTCGGTGTACAAAAAGAGGGGTACACTTTTTGTACCCCTATAACTGTGCACGGGCAGTCTGAGCCACGGGCACCACCACTCTGAGCAAGCCGAGGGGGGTGAGCCAAGGTAAGACCGAAGCTCGAGAGGAGCGGAACGACGCCAAGACCAAGACCACAAAGAGCAAAGGGGACGAAGAGGACTCCCCCGACAAGATCCTTGCCAGGGGGCGGTTTTAGCAAACCCGGCAAGACCCTTGCCGTGGCAGCTCGCCCGACACCTACGGAGCGAGTCACCCTTGAGTCCACTGCCCCCATGGGGTAAGGATTCGAGAGACATCCCCGTGGTGGCATGCAGATCTTTGTGAAGACATTCAAGATCAGATACACACTTTAGAAGATGATGATCCTCGGCGGGATCCCAGCCAAGGAGGACCACAAGGCCCCCGGCAAGAGCCTTGCCGGGGATGACAGCAGGCGCCACGGCAAGACCCTTGCCGGGCCCCCCGCAAGACCCTTGCTAGGGCCCCGGCAAGGCCCTTGCCGAGAACACCCGTAGGGCGACCCTCAGGCCCACGCCAATCAGACCTCCACCGCCGTTCGCCTGCAGCTGCCGACCCAACCAGCTGGGCAGGCACCTGCGTGGCCGCATGCGGATCTTCGTGGAGACCCGCCACTGCGCCACCCTGAGCTGCCTGCCTGCCTACATGGCACCACGGGCACCGCTGGCCAGGGCATGTGTCGACGCAAGAAGGAGCGGCGACGGACGAGACAGGGATCTCCCCCGTCCCCGATAAAGCAAGGACACCTAAGCAAGACGCATTAAATGCACCTTGTCATGTAATCCAAGGGATAACCTCGCATCACTGTACCCTTTCCACCTCCTGTGTGCCACTGTGGCAACCCCTTTCCCTATAAAAGGAGGCCCAAGGCGACTAGGAAGAGGATTCGGCTTTTTGGAGCTCCTCACGCCCCATAGCTACCTCAACAACACAGATATACAATCCACCAAAGTAGGAGTAGGGTTTTACGCATCCTCGCGGCCCGAACCTGGGTAAAGAAACCGTGTGCTATCTGTTTGATCCGCTCTTCTCACGACCCCCGCCCCGCAACCGTAGTAGGGATTCTTGTGATCCCATAGGTGTCGTTCCTGAAGGAAATATGCCCTAGAGGCAATAATAAAGTTATTATTTATTTCCTTATTTCATGATAAATGTTTATTATTCATGCTAGAATTGTATTAACCGGAAACATAATACATGTGTGACTACATATTCAAACAGAGTGTCACTAGTATGCCTCTACTTGACTAGCTCGTTGATCAAAGAAGGTTAAGTTTCCTAGCCATAGACATGATTTGTCATTTGATTAACGGGATCACATCATTAGGAGAATGATGTGATTGACATGACCCATTCCGTTAGCTTAGCACTCGATCGTTTAAGTATGTTGCTATTGCTTTCTTCATGACTTATACATGTTCCTATGACTATGAGATTATGCAACTCCCGTTTATCGGAGCACTTTGTGGGCTACCAAACATCACAACGTAACTGGGTGATTATAAAGGTGCTCTACAGGTGTCTCCGAAGGTACTTGTTGGGTTGGCGTATTTCGAGATTAGGATTTGTCGCTCCGAACGTCGAAGAGGTATCTCTGGGCCCTCTCGGTAATGCACATCACTTAAGCCTGCAAGCATTGCAACTATTGAGTTAGTTGCGGGATGATGTATTACAGAACGAGTAAAGAGACTTGCCGGTAACGAGATTGAACTAGGTATTGAGATACCGATGATCGAATCTCAGGCAAGTAACATACCGATGACAAAGGGAACAACGTATGTTGTTATGCGGTCTGACCAATAAAGATCTTCGTAGAATATGTACGAGTCAATATGGGCATCCAGGTCCCGCTATTGGTTTTTGACCGAAGACGTGTCTCGGTCATGTCTACATTGTTCTCGAACCGTAGGGTCCGCACGCTTAACATTACGATGACAGTTATTATGAGTTTATACATTTTGATGTACCGAAGGTAGTTCGGAGTCCCGGATGTGATCACGGACATGACGAGGAGTCTCGAAATGGTCGAGACATAAGGATGGATATATTGGAAGCCTATATTTGGACATCAGAATCGATCCGGGTGAAATCGGCATTTTACCGGAGTACCGAGGGGTTACCGGGACCCCCCGGAGGGTTAATGGGCCTTCATGGGCCATAAGGGAGAAGAGAGGGGCCGGCTAGGGCAGGCCACGCGCCCCCTCCCCCCCTAGTCCGAATAGGACAAGGAAGGGGGGGCGGCGCCCTCCCCCCCTTTCCTCTTCTCCCTCCCCCTTTCCTTCTCCAACAAGGCAAGAGAGGGGGGAGTCCTACTCCCGGTGGGAGTAGGACTCCTCTAGGTGCACCCCTTGGGGGCCGGCCGCACCTCCCCCTCCCTCCTTTATATACGGGGGCAGGGGGGCACCCTAGAACACACAAGTTGATCTTCGTGATCGTTCATTAGCCGTGTGCGGTGCCCCCCTCCACGATATTACACCTCGATCATATTGTACCGGTGCTTAGGCGAAGCCGTGCGACGGTTGAACATCAAGATCGTCACCACGCCGTCGTGCTGACGGAACTCCTCCCCGAAGCTTTGCTGGATCGGAGCCCGGGGAGCGTCATCGAGCTGAACGTGTGCCAAGAACTAGGAGGTGCCGGAGTAACGGTGCTTGGATCGCTTGGACCAGGAAGACGTATGACTACTTCCTCTATGTTGTGTCAACGCTTCCGCTTCTGCAACGCCCTCGATGCGGCTATATCTCCCACGTGTCGAAGCACGACTTAGAGGTATAACCGCATCGAAAGCAGTGTCGCAAGTGAGGTAATCTTCACACAACCCATGTAATACATAAGGGAAAGAGATACACAGTTGGCTTACAATCGCCACTTCACGCAATACATGAGTAAAGCATTACATCAAACAGATACAATCAAGGTCCGACTACGGAACCAAAATAAAAGAAGACTACCCCAAATGCTACACAAATCCCCGATCGACCCCAACTGGGCTCCACTACTGATCAACTAAAACGAAACAACACAACGAACACGATCTTCATCTAGCTCCTCCTTGAGCTCGGTTGCGTCACCTGCACGGTATCATCGTCGGCACCTGAAACTGGTGGTTGGAAGTAATCTGTGAGTCACGGGGACTCAGCAATCTCACACCCTCGCGATCAAGACTATTTAAGCTTATAGGTAGGGTAAAAGGTATGAGGTGGAGCTGCAACAAGCGACTAGCATATATGGTGGCAAACATACGCAAATGAGAGCGAGAAGAGAAGGCAAAAGCACGGTCGATGAACTGTGATCAAGAAGTGATCCTAGAACAACCTACGTCAAGCATAACTCCAACACCGTGTTCACTTCCCGGACTCCGCCGAGAAGAGACCATCACGGCTACACACGCGGTTGATGTATTTTAATTAAGGTTAACTTCAGGTTTTCTACCACCGGACATTAACAAATTCCCATCTGCCTCATAACCGCGGGCACGGCTTTCGAAAGATAATACCCTGCAGGGGTGTCACAACTTAGCCCATTATAAGCTCTCACGGTCAACGAAGGATATTCCTTCTACCGGGAAGACCCGATCAGTCTCGGAATCCCGGCTACAAGACATTTCGACAATGGTAAAACAAGTCCAGCAAGACCTCCCGGCGTGCCGACACCCTGATAGTAGCCGCGCGTATCTCGTCTCAGGCCACGACCGGATGAGCAGTACGTACAACTAAAACCGGACCTTAAGTTTCCTCGAGGTGGCGCTGCAAGTGGCTATAGTTTGGACCAACACTTAGACAAGCATTGGCCCGGGGGGGCTAAAATAAATATGACCCTTGGGTTAATTACTCCCAAGGGAAAGGTATAGGTGGTAGGCAAATGATAAAACCAATGTTGGGCCTTGCTGGAGGAGTCTTATTCAAAGCGAACTGTCAAGGGGGTTCCATAAATCACCCAACCGCGTTAGGGACGCAAAATCCGGGAACATAACACCGATATGACGGAAACTAGGGCGGCAAGTGTGGAACGAAACACCAGGCATAAGGCCGAGCCTTCCACCATTTACCAAGTATATAGATGCATTAATAATATAAGAGATATTGTGATATCCCAACAAGTAAACATGTTCCAATCAAGGAACAACATCTCCATGTTCCAACAAGGAACAAACTTCATCTTCACCTGCAACTAACAACGCTATAAGAGGGGCTGAGCAAAGCGGTAACATAGCCAAACAACGGTTTGCTAGGAAAGGATGGTTAGAGGCTTGACATGGCAATATGGGAGGCATGATAAGCAAGTGGTAGGCATCGTAGCATAGGCATAGCAAAAGAGCGAGCATCTAGCAAGCAAAGATAGAAGTGATTTCGAGGGTATGGTCATCTTGCCTGAGATCCCGCAAGGAAGAAGAACGAGTCCATGAAGAAGACAAATGGATGTAGTCGAACGAATCCTCACAACTCCGGAACGAAACCGAAGCTAACGAGAGAAGCAACCCGGAAAGAAACAAACAACATAGTAAACAACCACCACATACACATGGCATGATGCATAACCAAGTATGATGTGTGTCCGGTTTAAATAGGCATGGCATGACAAAGTGCAACAAACAACACTACAAATTAAGTGGAGCTCAATATGCAACGAGTTGCATATTGACGAAACTTCACAACATTTATTTAGTTCTCTTTCGGTTATGTACCCAACAATATTAAATGTTGATTAACATGGCAAGGGGTGAAGCATATGAAAACTAACTATTTAGGCAAGTTTAAATGAGGCCGGAACAACAAACAACAAGTCCGGAAAATTCCTCATATGCATATTATGAATTTGGTACTGTTCTGCCCTAAACACAATTTTAATGCTGTTAAACAGCAAAATAAAGTGCACCATGTTAAACTAGGCATTTTTCTACCCCATTTACATATCTAGTTTATTAAATTTGGAGCTACGGTTATTTAGTTATGAATTAAATCATTTTAGCATGGCATATGAGCAAATCTAAACAAACAACATTTTAAGCATTTTAACATGGGATGAAAGTTGCATATTATGAAAGTAGACAGAATTCTAAGAATTTTTCATATTTAAATCATTTTAATCCGATGCACCATATGTGAGTTAATAAATGCATGATCTAGAGGGACTTTTCTGTAAATCTGTAATACTCTGGATAATTGGACAAATTCGCAGCGCAGGAAAAAAACACACTGGACCGAATCTGGCTGGCCCGATAGTGTATAGGAGAGGCGCTGGAGGGGCTGCTCACCCATGGGCTTAGCCCAGATCGATGGAGAGGCCAAGGCAGGCCGGCCTGGCGGGCGAGCGGGCGTGGAACTTGGCGCGGTCAACGCGAGGCAGGGGCGCGGGCGTTGACGAGCAAACGAGGCGGATTGGGCGTGTCTCGTACTCCTGCTCGAAGCAGAGGAGGAGGCGGTGGTTGATGAGGCCGGGGACATCGGCAGGGATAGCAACGGGCGAACAGGGCAAGGTGAAGGGCCGCGGAGCAGAGGAGATCCGGTCCAGACGGAGATGAGGCAGCCGGGTCTTGCGGTTGGTGGCGCTGAACTCCATCGGGCGGCCATGGATGGGACCTGCGAAGCACCATGGCTGCGGGGTGAGGGAGAAGAACGAGGGGAATTGAAAGAAAACGGGGAAGGGAGAGGAACGAGGTCACCAGCGGCGAGGTTCGGGCCAAGGCAGGAGAAGGAGGGTCGGGGAGGTCCTGGTGCTCGCTGGAGATCGAAGCAACGGGGACGAGCTGCTCGTGATCCCCTCGGGATCGAGCAGAGGAAGTGGCCTCGGCGCCTGCGGGCACAGGGACGAGGAGGCGGGCACACGCGGGAGGAGGAGGACGGGAACGTTGTCGAGCACGGGAGGCCGGCGCTGGTTTCACCGGCGGCGACGGCGCCACGGGGGAAGGAGCGAACAGCAGGAGCTCCCTCTGGATCCCAGATCGAGCGAACAGGGAGGCTCTCGGGCATGGTCATGCTGGAGCGAGGGGAGTAGGCTGTGGTGGCGAGCGATGGTTGGGGAGGGATGGATCCCGATGGGGATTTGGAAGGTGGCGGCGGGCGACGGGACACATCTCCTAGATTTTAGGGTTTGTACAAAATAGGCTAGTGGTTGATCTATATATATATATATATATATATAGCAAAAAGGATTTGGTTAGGGGTTATCTCGTCCCTCCGATCGTAATCGGACGATCGAGAAATAAATAGGCTAGGGAGTCCAATAAATAAAATGAAGATGTTTTATAGATGTTTGGGGATGATCTGGGCCAAACGGTAACGAAAGTCCGGTTCGGGTTCGAGAAAGTTTCAGACACGGGCGAGTGGTCGATGCACTATACAGAGAGACTCCGTTTAGGCAAGAGGGCAAACGAAGAACAAGGTTGGTCTCGGAACGGTCAACGAAAGCGAGGGGGACGCGGCAACTACGAGCGGATGCAAGTTTTAGAACAATGACGGCAACGAGTGGCGATGCAATGCGGATGATGCGATGATGAATGCAACCAAATAAATAAATACACACAACGAAAACAAAAAACAAGGAAGGCTTCTGAAGCGTCGGTCTTGGGGCGTTACAGCTTCGGTCTACGAGGGTACGTAGACAACACTCTCCCCTCTCGTTGCTATGCATCATCATGATCTTGCGTGTGTGTAGGAATTTTTTTGAAATTACTACGTTCCCCAAGAGTGGCATCCGAGCCTAGGTTTTTATGGTTTGATGTTATTTGCACGAGTAGAACACAAGTGAGTTGTGGGCGATATAAGTCATACTGCCTGCCAGTATGTCATACTTTGGTTCGGCGGTATTGTTGGATGAAGCGGCCCGGACCGACATTACGCGTACGCTTACGCGAGACTGGTTCTACCGCCGTGATTTCCACATAGGTGGCTGGCGGGTGTCAGTTTCTCCAAATTTAGTTGAACCGAGTGTGGCTACGCCCGGTCCTTGCGAAGGTTAAAACGGCATCAACTTGACAAACTATCGTTGTGGTTTTGATGCGTAGGTGAGATTGGTTCTTGCTTAAGCCCGTAGCAGCCACGTAAAACTTGCAACAAACAAAGTAGAGGACATCTAACTTGTTTTTGCAGGGCATGTTGTGATGTGATATGGTCAAGGCATGATGCTAAATTTTATTGTATGAGATGATCATGTTTTGTAACTGAGTTATCGGCAACTGGCAGGAGCCATATGGTTGTCGCCTTATTGTATGCAATGCAATCGCACTGTAATGCTTTACTTTATCACTAAGCGGTAGCGATAGTCGTAGAAGCATAAGATTGGCGAGACGACAATGATGCTACGATGGAGATCAAGGTGTCGCGTCGGTGACGATGGTGATCATGACGGTGCTTCGGAGATGGAGATCACAAGCACAAGATGATGATGGTCATATCATATCACTTATATTGATTGCATGTGATGTTTATCTTTTTTATGCATCTTATCTTGCTTTGATTGACGGTAGCATTATAAGATGATCGCTCACTAAATTATCAAGAAGTGTTCTCCCTGAGTATGCACCGTTGCCAAAGTTCGTCGTGCCCAGACACCACGTGATGATCGGGTGTGATAAGCTCTACGTCCATCTACAACGGGTGCAAGCCAGTTTTGCACACGCAGAATACTCGGGTTATACTTGACGAGCCTAGCATATGCAGATATGGCCTCGGAACACGGTGACCGAAAGGTCGAGCGTGAATCATATAGTAGATATGATCAACCTAATGATGTTCACCATTGAAGACTAATCCATTTCACGTGATGATCGGTTAGGGTTTAGTTGATTTGGATCACGTGATTACTTAGAAGATTAGAGGGATGTCTATCTAAGTGGGAGTTCTTAAGTAATATGATTAATTGAACTTTAAATTTATCATGAACTTAGTCCTAGTAGTATTAGCATATCTATGTTGTAGATCAATAGCTTGCGATGTTGCTCCCTATTTAATTTTGATATGTTCCTAGAGAAAACTATGTTGAAAGATGTTAGTAGAAATGATGCGGATTGGACCCGTGATCTGAGGTTTATCCTCATTGCTGCACAGAAGAATTATGTCCTTGATGCACCGCTAGGTGACAGACCTATTGCAGGAGCAGATACAGACGTTATGAACGTTTGGCTAGCTCAATATGATGACTACTTGATAGTTTAGTGCACCATGCTTAACGGTTTAGAATCGGGACTTCAAAGACGTTTTGAACGTCATGGACCATATGAGATGTTCCAGGAGTTGAAGTTAATATTTCAAGCAAATACCCGAGTTGAGAGATATGAAGTCTCCAACAAGTTCTATAGCTAAAAGATGGAGGAGAATCGCTCAACTAGTGAGCATGTGCTCAGATTGTCTGGGTACTACAATCGCTTGAATCAAGTGGGAGTTAATCTTCCAGATAAAATAGTGATTGACAGAATTCTCTAGTCACCATCACCAAGTTAGTAGAACTTCGTGATGAACTATAATATGCAAGGGATAACGGAAACAATTCCCAAGCTCTTCGTGATGCTAAAATTGACGAAGGTAGAAATCAAGAAAAACATCAAGTGTTGATGGCTGACGAGACCACTAGTTTCAAGAAAAGGGCAAAGGGAAGAAGAGGAACTTCAAGAAGAACGGCAAGTGAGTTGCTGCTCAAGTGAAGAAGCTCAAGTCTGGTCCTAAGCCTGAGACTAAGTGCTTCTACTTCAAAGGGACTTGTAAATGGAAGCGGAACTACCCAAGTATTTGGCGGGTAAGAAAGGATGGCAAAGTAAACAAAGGTATATTTGATATACATGTTATTGATGTGTACTTTACTAGTGTTCATAGCAACCCCTCAGTATTTGGTACTAGTTCAGTTGCTAAGATTAGTAACTTGAATCAGGAGTTGCAGAATGAACAGAGACTAGTTAAGGGTGAAGTGACGATGTGTGTTGGAAATGGTTCCAAGATTGATATGATCATCATCGCACACTCCCTATACTTTCGGGATTAGTGTTGAACCTAATAAGTGTTATTTGGTGTTTGCGTAGAGCATGAATATGATTTGATCATGTTTATTGTAATACGGTTATTCATTTAAGTAAGAGAATAAATTGTTGTTCTGTTTACATGAATAAAACCTTATATGGTTACACACCCAATGAAAATGGTTCATTGGATCTCGATCGTAGTGACACATATTCATAATATTGAAACCAAAAGATGCAAAGTTAATAATGATAGTGCAACTCATTTGTGGCACTGCCGTTTAGGTCAAATTGGTGTAAAGCGCATGAAGAAACTCCATGCTGATGGGATTTTGGAATCACTTGATTATGAATCACTTGATGCTTGCGAACCATGCCTTATGGGCAAGATGATTAAAACTCCGTTGTCCGGAATAATGGAGGGAGCAACTGACTTATTGGAAATAATACATACTGATGTATGCGGACGATGAGTGTTAAGGCTCGCGGCGGGTATCGTTATTTTCTAACTTCACAGATGATTTGAGCATATATGGGTATATGTACTTGATGAAACATAAGTCTGAAACATTTGAAAAGTTCAAAGAATTTCAGAGTGAAGTGGAAAATCATCGTGACAAGAAAATAAAGTTTCTACGATCTGATCGCGGAGACGAATATTTGAGTTACGAGTTTGGTCTTCAATTAAAACAATGTGAAATAGTTTCACTACTCACGCCACCAGGAACACCACAGTGTAATGGTGTGTCCGAACATCGTAACCATACTTTATTAGATATGGTGCAATCTATGATGTTTCTTACCGATTTACCACTATCGTTTTGGGGTTATGCATTAAAGACAGCTGTATTCATGTTAAAAAAGGGCACCATCTAAGTCCGTTGAGACGACACCATCTGAACTGTGGTTTGGCAAGAAACCAAAGTTGTCGTTTCTTAAAGTTTGGGGTTGCGATGCTTATGTGAAAAAGTTTCATCCTGATAAGCTCAAACCCAAATCGGAGAAGTGCGTCTTCATAGGATACCCAAAATGTTGGGTACACCTTCTATCACAGATCCAAAGGCAAGACATTCGTTGCCAAGAATGGATACTTTCTAGAGAAGGGAGTTTCTCTCGAAAGAAGTGAGTGGGAGGAAAGTAGAAAACTTGATAAGGTAATTGTACCATCTCACTTATTGGAAAGTAGTTCATCACAGAAATCTGTTCTTGTGACTACTACACCAATTAGTGAGGAAGATAATGATGATGATCATGTAACTTCGGATCAAGTTACTACCGAACCTCGTAGGTCAACCAGACTGAGATCCGCACCAGAGTGGTACGGTAATCCTATTCTGGAGGTCATGTTACTTGACCATGATGAACCTACGAACTATGAGGAAGCGATGATGAGCCCAGATTCCGCGAAATGGTTTGAGGCCATGAAATCTGAGATATGATCCATGTATGAGAACAAAGTATGGACTTTGATGGATTTGCCCGATGATCGGCAAGCCATAGAAAATAAATGGATCTTCAAGAGGAAGACAGACGCTGATAGTAGTGTTACTATCTACAAAGCTAGAATTGTCGCAAAAGGTTTTCGACAAGTTCAAGGTATTGACTACGATGAGAGTTTCTCACTCGTATCTATGCTTAAGTCTGTCCGAATCATGTTAGCAATTGCCGCATTTTATGAAATGTGGCAAATGGATAAACAAAACTGCATTCCTCAGTGGATTTATTAAAGAAGAGTTGTATACGATGCAACTAGAAGGTTTTGTCGATCGTAAAGGTGTTAACAAAATATGCAAGCTCCAGCGATCCATCTATGGACTGGTGCAAGCATCTCGGAGTTGCAATATACGCTTTAATAAGATGATCAAAGCATATAGTTTTATACAGACTTGCGGTGAAGCCTGTATTTACAAGAAAGTGAGTGGGAGCACTACACCATTTCTGATAAGTATATGTAAATGACATATTGTTGATCGGAAATAATGTAGAATTATTCTGCAAAGCATAAAGGAGTATTTGAAAGGAGTTTTTCGAAGAAGGACCTCGGTGAAGCTGCTTACATATTGAGGATCAAGATCTATAGAGATAGATCAAAACGCTTGATAAGTTTTTTCAATGAGTACATACCTTGACAAGATTTTGAAGTAGTTCAAAATGGAACAGTTAAATAAAGAGTTCTTGCCTGTGTTACAAGGTGTGAAATTGAGTAAGACTCAAAACTCGACCACGGCAGAAGATAGAAAGAGAATGAAAGTCATTCCCTATGCCTTGGCCATAGGTTCTATAAAGTATGCCATGTTGTGTACCAGATCTATTGTATACCCTACACTGATTTTGGCAAGGGAGTACAATAGTGATTTAGGAGTAGATCACTGGACAGCGGTCAAAATTATCCTTAGTGGAATAAGGATATGTTTCTCGATAATGGAGGTGACAAAAGGTTCGTCGTAAAGGGTTACGTCGATGCAAGTTTTGACACTGATCTAGATGACTCTAAGTCTCAATCTGGATACATATTGAAAGTGGGAGCAATTAGCTAGAGTAGCTCCGTGCAGAGCATTGTTGACATAGAAACTTGCAAAATACATACGGATCTGAATGTGGCAGACCCGTTGACTAAACTTCTCTCACAAACAAAACATGATCACACCTTAGTACTCTTTGGGTGTTAAGCACATAGTGATGTGAACTAGATTATTGACTCTAGTAGACCCTTTTGGGTGTTGGTTACATGGTGATGTGAACTATTGGTGTTAAATCACATGGCGATGTGAACTAGATTATTGACTCTAGTGCAAGTGGGAGACTGAAGGAAATATGCCCTAGAGGCAATAATAAAGTTATTATTTATTTCCTTATTTCATGATAAATATTTATTATTCATGCTAGAATTGTATTAGCCGGGAACATAATACATGTGTGACTACATAGACAAACAGAGGGTCACTAATATGCCTCTACTTGACTAGCTCGTTGATCAAAGATGGTTAAGTTTCCTAGCCATAGACATGAGTTGTCATTTGATTAACGGGATCACATCATTAGGAGAATGATGTGATTGACATGACCCATTTCGTTAGCTTAGCACTCGATCGTTTAAGTATGTTGATATTGCTTTCTTCATGACTTATACATGTTCCTATGACTATGAGATTATGCAACTCCCGTTTACCGGAGGAACACTTTGTGGGCTACCAAACGTCACAACGTAACTGGGTGATTATAAAGGTGCTCTACAGGTGTCTCCGAAGGTACTTGTTGGGTTGGCGTATTTCGAGATTAGGATTTGTCACTCCGAACGTCGAAGAGGTATCTCTGGGCCCTCTCGGTAATGCACATCACTTAAGCCTTGCAAGCATTGAAACTATTGAGTTAGTTGCGGGATGATGTATTACAGAACGAGTAAAGAGACTTGCCGGTAACGAGATTGAACTAGGTATTGAGATACGGATGATCGAATCTCGGGCAAGTAACATACCGATGACAAACGGAACAACGTATGTTGTTATGCGGTCTGACCGATAAAGATCTTCGTAGAATATGTAGGAGCCAATATGGGCATCCAGGTCCCGCTATTGGTTATTGACCGGAGACGTGTCTCGGTCATGTCTACATTGTTCTCGAACCGTGGGGTCCGCACGCTTAACGTTACGATGATAGTTATTATGAGTTTATACATTTTGATGTACCGAAGGTAGTTCAGAGTCCCGGATGTGATCACGGACATGACGAGGAGTCTCGAAATGGTCGAGACATAAAGATTGATATATTGGAAGCCGATATTTGGACATCGGAATCGATCCGGGTGAAATCGGCATTTTACCGGAGTACCGAGGGGTTACCGGAACCCCCCGGGGGGTTAATGGGCCTTCATGGGCCATAAGGGAGAAGAGAGAGGCCGGCCAGGGCAGGCCGCGCGCCTCCTCCCCCCCTCTAGTCCGAATAGGACAAGGAAGGGGGGCGGTGCCCCCCCTTTCCTCTTCTCCCTCCCCCTTTCCTTCTCCATCAAGGCAAGAGAGGGGGGAGTCCTACTCCCGGTGGGAGTAGGACTCCTCCAGGCACACCCCTT
Organism: Aegilops umbellulata; assembly: GCA_032464435.1. NCBI lineage: Eukaryota > Viridiplantae > Streptophyta > Magnoliopsida > Poales > Poaceae > Aegilops > Aegilops umbellulata. Next base: position 628,903,253 of record CP136055.1, read on the forward strand.
GGGGGTCGGCCGCACCTCCCCCTCCCTCCTTTATATACGGGGCCAGGGGGGCACCCTAGAACACACAAGTTGATCTTCGTGATCGTTCCTTAGCCGTGTGCGGTGCCCCCCTCCACGATATTACACCTCGATCATATTGTAGCGGTGCTTAGGCGAAGCCCTGCGACGGTTGAACATCAAGATCGTCACCACGCCGTCGTGCTGACGGAACTCCTCCCCAAAGCTTTGCTGGATCGGAGCCCGGGGAGCGTCATCGAGCTGAACGTGTGCCAAGAACTCAGAGGTGCCAGAGTAACGGTGCTTGGATCGGTTGGACCAGGAAGACGTACGACTACTTCCTCTACGTTGTGTCAACGCTTCCGCTTCGGTCTACGAGGGTACGTAGACAACACTCTCCCTTCTCGTTGCTATGCATCACCATGATCTTGCATGTGCATAGGAATTTTTTTGAAATTACTACGTTCCCCAACAGTTCCCACCGAGATCTTTGGCGCGCCAGGTAGGGGGCAGTAGTTGCGAGAATCGGCTCTAGCAGTTAGTTCGACGCTTCTTCATCGTCATGGTGCCCAAGAAGAAGATGACGGTGGCGGTTGGCCCGTCGAAAGCCGGACATCCCGTCCCGACGCGAGCGAGTAGCGGACCGGTCGCAGAAAGGACCCGGGGCACCGTTCGCGAACACCAACACCGTCCCAGCAGCCGGAGTTTGGGAGGCGGCGATGTTCGTGCGCCTGGTAACGGGCTGCACGCCGCCAAATACAAAGATGGAGCCAGGCCCTCCGCGGGTGGCGCGGGGCCTTCCGAGATCGCTGCCACCCCGCCCGAAGGCGACGCGAGGGCTTCCAATACTACCACGCCGGCGCCGATGGCGCGCTCCTCTCAAGCGGCGCGCGACGAGCAGCGTAATCACGCTGAAGACCCCGGGCGTCGCTGCGGAAAGAGCCCCGAGCGCCACTCGCGGGATGTAGAAGACCTGCCCGCTCACCGAGGCGCTGGTGAAGATGGCATGCGACTGCGTAGTCGTGATAGAGCTCCTTCTGACATGGTCAGAAGTCGAAGCGCTTCGCGATCCGTGCAGGTTTCGCTGCCACCAATGCCAGCAGAAGCCCTGGCGCGCGCGCAGTTTCTCCTCGATTTTCCTCCCACTACGGGGAAACTCGACGAATGGAGACCCACTATCCGAAGCCTTGTTGTAGTGGCTAACAAAGACGAACCGAGTCCGGTGGAGCCCCTGGGTCGACGCTCCGATGGAGTCCCACGCACCAGTGGCAGGAAAGCCGGCGGCGCCGCGACCACGGTGCACTCGCATCCTCCTCGCCCGGTACCACGGACGCCAGCCCGTCGCGACCTTATGGGCGACGAAATCTCTATAGCGTCGTTCGACCCGCGGACCCACTGTGACCAGCGCCAAGTTCTTCGGGAGCGAGAACATGAAGACGCTCGAACCACTATCGAGCGCCGGCACGGAGCGCGCCACCAATCAGACAGGCGAGTAGGGCCTGCTGTGAACCACCCGGCACCAGAGAGCCCTGGAGGCCTACCTTACGAGGTAGGCTGTCCGGCTTTTACCCGTGAGCTGCGGCAGTTCCAGTGGCCCACTCACCGCACCTTCAAACCTAACGTGGGCGAAAAGTACAGCGGCCAGACCCACCCGTCCGAGTTCCTCAGCATCTACACCACCAACACAGAGACGACACAGCCAGTTGAAGTGCCGCCAAAGAAGAAAATGATGCAGCACCCGGTCTACTTTGTTAGTTCCCTCATGCAGGGGGCTAGATCAAGGTACTCCGGTGTGCAGAAACTACTCTTCGGCCTTCTTATGGCCTCGAGGAAGCTGCGTCACTACTTCCAAGCACATGAGATCACCGTCGTCACTCGCCTCCCTCTACAACGGATATTGCACAATCCAGATGCAATGGGAAGAATTGTGGAATGGGCACTGGAGCTGTCCAGCTTTGGCCTCAAGTTTGAAAGTACTTCGACGATTCAGAGCCGAGTCCTGGCGGAGTTCATTGCAGAATGGACCGCAACACCTGATGAAGAAGCCCAAGAGACTGCTCTCCCCGACAAGGAGGCAAGTTGTGATTGGATCATGTACTTTGATGGAGCTTTCTCCTTACAAGGCGCCGGGGCTGGCGTACTGCTTGTCGCTCCCACTTGAGAGCACCTCAAGTACGTGATCCAGATGCACTTCCCCAGGGAGGTGTCAACAAACAATACGGCAGAGTACGAAGGGCTGCTTGCCGGTCTCAGGATCACGGCGGACCTCGAAATCAAGAAACTCATCGTCAGGGGTGACTCGCAGCTTGTCCTCAAGCAAGTCAACAAGGATTACCAGAGCCCGTTGATGAAGGCCTACGTCGATGAAGTGAGAAAGCTGGAAGAGCGTTTTGACGGTATACAGGATGAATACGTTCCCCGAGCGGAGAACGATATCGCCGACTACCTGTCAAAACGCGCTGCCCTCAAGCTACCTGTGGAACCAGGTACCTTTGTGCTTCAGCTAACTCAGCTATCCGTTGATCCATCAATAGAGCAGAACAAGAGGAGGAAATCAGGGCCCGGCAAGTACCTTCCCGCCGATCTCCCTGGAGCCGCTGACAAGGATGTTGCCGGGGACACTGAGCGTCGAGCACTTGCCATCGAGACAGCCGCTCCTATGGCGGAGGGAATGCATTTAGTCCTCGCCGTCGAGCCCCAGGCTCCAGCGTGGGCACAACATACCGTCCGGTTCCTCCAAACAGGGGAACTTCGTGAGGATCAGGAAGAAGCAGAAAAAGTAGCCCGTCGCTCTACCATGTACCAGTTCGTCGATGACGTCCTGTACAGAAAGAGGTCGAACGGTGTGAAATTGAAGTGTATCCCTCGAGAGGAAGGACTGGAGCTGTTGGCGGAGATACACGGAGGCATATGTGGATCCCACATCGGGTCAAGGGCCCTTTGCGGCAAGGCATTTCGGCAAGGCTTCTTCTGGCCCACCGCCCTCCAGGATGCGACGACACTAGTCACCAGATGTGAAGCGTGTCAGTTCCATTCAAAGAAGCTTCATCAGCCAGCTCAAGCCCTTCAAACCATTCCTCTCTCCTGGCCCTTCTCGGTCTGGGGGCTCGACATACTGGGCCCTTTCCCCCGCGCTGTCGGGGGCTTTGAGTACTTGTATGTTGGAATCGACAAGTTCACAAAGTGGCCGGAGGTGGAGCCAGTAAGGACAGTAAGGAATGTCACAACTCAGTAAGCCGTCAAGTTCTTCAAGGGACTAGTGTGCCGTTTTGGCGTACCCAACAGGGTTATCACCGACAACGACACACAGTGCACAAGCCGCACCTTCATTAAATATACCCAAGACCTCGGCAGCAAAGTCTGTTTCGCTTCCGTTGCTCACCCACGAAGCAATGGTCAAGCTGAGAGGGCAAATGCTGAAGTACTGCGAGGCTTAAGGACCAAGACCTTTGACAGGCTGCACAAGAGTGGAAGGCGCTGGATTGATGAGTTGCTGAAGGTTCTTTGGTCGATCAGGACGATGCCAAATCAAGCCACCGGCCAGACACCCTTTGCCCTAGTATACGGGGCAGAAGCAGTTCTCCCCACTGAACTCATATACGGGTCACCTCGAGTGCTCGCTTATGATGAGCTTGAGCAAGAGCAACTGCGGCAAGATGACGCAATGCTCCTTGAGGAAGATCGTCTTCGGGCGGCTGTGAGAGCAGCACGCAACCAACAAGCCTTGCGCCGCTACCATAGCCGCAAGGTTCATGCCCGAAGCCTTGAGGAAGGCGACCTTGTCCTTCGGGGCGTTCAATCGGCCAAGAATTCAAAGAAGTCGACGCCAAAGTGGGAAGGCCCTTATCGGGTAATACGACTCACCAGGCCCGGCGCAGTCCGCCTGGAGACTGAAGATGTCGTTCCGGTGAGTAACTCCTGGAACATTGAGCATCTTCGCAAGTTGTACCCGTGAGGCGCGGATTGTCGGGCCCCCCGGCAAGCCACCTTTTGTACAAGCATTGCCGATGATGCATATAACCCTTTGTACAAAGCCAGGCACAGACCCTCAGCATAAATAAATGAAGCGCTGGCGCCCTAAGTTATAGCATGCATGCTAGGTCGAGTCTCGTCCTTGGTTAGGGTTGATAGTGCTTAGCGGCGACTAACCCCTAGCTTAGAGGTCGAGTGTGCGTCTCTTTACCGTTCTTTTGCCTTCTTTGGTTCGCAGGACTCATAGATATCCTTGCCAGATCACTTGAGGTCGAAAAAGAGAAGAGGGACAGACCAACATCTAGACCCCGGCAAGCCAGTATTGTTGGGGGCTGCAAGTGCAAAGGTTCACCCACGGCAAACCAAAGTTGCCGGGGGCTACAGCTTCAGATAAGTTCTTCATCCCTTATCATGCATTCCCTTATGGACTGAGGTATGTAAAACCTCGTTCCTTCCTAAAGCTACAGTGCTCCCCTAAACTCTAGGCCCTAGGGCTTGTTCCTGGGGCCAGGTTTGGTTGTAGTCGCGGCAGCGAAAGGATGAAACAAGGATCCTGAACCCACCTCATCCATGCCTCCGCCAAAAGCGTGAGAAAGGTCGAGCGACGTGGGAATACGGCAAGGCCTGCTGCCGGGCAAGGAAATGTTTATCTTAGAGATATCAAGGATTTACTCCTTGACGTAGGTTCTACCCGCGAACAAATGACCCGGCAAGCATCCCTTTTTCATTAAAAACATTCCACTCAGGTATGGTCCATAGGAATGAAAAACATGAATGATGGGATTACAAGTTTTAAATTCAGCCAAGGCCCGAAGGCTTACAAACTAAAAAGAGATAAGGTGCCCGTAATCCCTTTCTTGTCCCTCTCCTCAGGAGGCAGGTCAAGAAGGCGAAAAGGGTAAAAGGGGTGCCTAGGCAAGCTACGGGTGGCAGAAGACACCAAGAGAACATCTCGGTGGCCGTCCGAAGGCTGGATGGTGATGGCGGCGCCGGAAGCAGAGCTCGAAGACGAGGCGGCAGGACGTCAGCACGCGTCGAAGGCGTCAATGCCCGCGTACTCCGATTTGACGGCCTTGCTGCCCGCCCTCTTCCTCTTCCGCAGCCTCCCAACGCCAGCCGCCCAAGGAGACGACCCCGAGAAGTTCAGGGAGCCGGCAACACGGATGATGGGGTCGCTGGTGCCGCATGGAGCGGCGCCCGACACCTAGTCGGACCCGTCATCCTGCTGCCTGCTACCCTCGTCGTCTCTGTCGTTGTCCTCCTCGTCACTCCCGCCCGAGGAGGAGTCTTAGCTATCAGAAGAGCTCATCACGCAGCACCTTGCACGGGTCTCGAAGAGCCCGAAGACCTTGACGGAGAGGAGTCCGCCCTCCATCTGCTTGAAATGGAGAGTGAGCCCCTCCGCCAAGCGGTGGATATGAGCAAACGTCTTCCATCCCCGACGAAGATACATCACGTGAGGGGCTGAGAAGTCGATGCGAACCCGCGTGCCGCTGATCCCACAGCCCCTCTTGTGCAGCCGCAATGACTCTGGCGGATCCAGCTCCATCTCTCGCATGAATGGGGTAGGGAGACGAAGGCGACGGCGCGGCGGCCGGCGCAGCCTGACGAAGAACTCGCAAGGATCATCCCCAACATGGCCCTCTGTGGGAGGAGGAACTGCTGGCGGAGGCGAGGCCGGCGCGCCGCCCCGTCCTCCTCTTCCCCGAGCGCCTCGGCCTCGCCCACTCCCCTTCCCCTTGCGGCTAGCTCTGCCACCACAGGTGCAGGAGAAGGAGGGACGCGTTGTCGAGCGGCGACCCTCCCCGCCACCGTTGAAGGACCAGGGTTCCCTCTCTCCATGGCGGATGGAAGGGGGGAGCAGAAGCTGAAGGAAGGAGGAGATGAAGGAATGCGGGACGCCATCCCCCCCTCCCGCTCTTTATAAAGGAACGGTGTGGGGGCTCGGCCGCCCCGCTCAGCCAATCAAGACGCAGAAGGAACGGGGAACTGGGACCGGCCCGCTGCCCCAGCCCGCGGTGGCTCGGTTTCCCGCCTCCAACGTTCGCCACCCCAAGCGCATGAGAGCCACGTTGCAGGCGTGCAGGACCGAGGTGACGGGTGAGGCGACCTCTCCTCACCCCGTGATCGTGGGGAGTGGACGCCTTGAAGACCATGCCTCGGCCCCGTTTAGTAAATGGGCCGCGCCTCCACGCCTCCCCCCGTTTATGGGGAAGGCGCGAACCGCCCCCTTTACTACGACGTGACGCATGCGTGCAGAGCTCAGCCCCATGCATGCCGCCCACGCCACACACGCCTCCCCACGCCGCGCTATGCGCGGGAAGCGTGGGAAGCGCAGCGCGCGAAGAGACTTACCACGGTAAAAACTGCCCCGCCTGCCCGCACACCGTTTTTGGGCCTAGCCCAACGACGCGATTGCGCTTACGTGTGGCCTAGGCCAGGGGGTTCCTTTCGGTGTACAAAAAGAGGGGTACACTTTTTGTACCCCTATAACTGTGCACGGGCAGTCTGAGCTACGAGCACCACCACACTGAGCAAGGCGAGGGAGGTGAGCCAAGGTAAGACCGAAGCTCGAGAGGAGCGGAACGACGCCAAGACCAAGACCAAGACCACAAAGAGCAAAGGGGACGAAGCGGACTCCCCCGGCAAGATCCTTGCCGTGGGGCGGTTTTAGCAAACCCGGCAAGACCCTTGCCGTGGCAGCTCACCCCACACCTACGGAGCGAGTCACCCTTGAGTCCACCGCCCCCATGGGGCAAGGATTCAGGAGACATCCCCGTGGTGGCATGTAGATCTTTGTGAAGCCCTTGCCGAGAACACCTGTAGGGCCACCCTCAGGCCCACGCCAATCAGACCTCCACCGCCGTTCGCATGCAGCTGCCGACCCAACCAGCTGGGCAGGCAGCTGCGTGGCGGCATGCGGATCTTCGTGGAGACCCGCCACTGGGCCACCTCAGCTGCCTGCCTTCCTACATGGCACCGCGGGCACCGCTGGCCAGGGCACATGTCGACGCAAGAAGGAGCGGCGACGGACGAGATAGGGCTCTCCCCCATCCCCGATAAAGTAAGGACACCTAAGCAAGACGCATTAAATGCACCTTGTCATGTAATGCGAGGGATAACCTCGCATCACTGTACCCTTTCCACCTCCTGTGTGCCACTGTGGCAACCCCTTTCCCTATAAAAGGAGGCCCAAGGCGACCAGGAAGAGGATTCGGCTTTTTGGAGCTCCTCACGCCCCATAGCTAGCTCAAGAACACAGATATACAATCCATCAAAGCAGGAGTAGGATTTTACGCATCCTCGCGGCCTAAAGCTGGGTAAAGAAACCGTGTGCTATCTGTTTGATCCGCTCTTCTCACCACCCCGTGCCCCGCAACCGTAGTAGGGATTCTTGTGATCCCGTAGGTGTCGTTCCCACCAACAAATAATATATAGAAAGGTTAGAAAATTTAGAAATGTTAGTTTTAGCAAGATGAATTAGATTAATTTCAAATTGTTATACAAATGTTAGAAATGTTATAGAAATGTTAGTTTTTAGTTTCTTATAATTTTAGTTATAGAAGTTTATAATTTGCATATAAGTCACAATCCAATCATTTAAAAAATGTTACTTTTTGCGGGCATATAGTATTTGTTCTCAACGATGCCCGACCCGTATCCTCGCCGTCGACCCATTCGCGACAATGTTCGGCTGACCCATGTCCGGGACTGGGCTCCGCCGGGCTGGCACTGGGAGGTGCTACCTGGAGGGGCGCGCCGCTTGGTGAGGATCCCGGCCTCGGGTCCCGTTGTCGACCCTGATCTCCTTTGGTGGCGTTCGTGTGGGCCACATTCGGTGCATAGGGATGCTACCTCTTGAGCACTGCGTTGGATTTCCCCGAAGAGGAGAGAATGATGCAGCAAAGTAGCGTAAGTATTTCTGTCAGTTTTGCAAAACCAAGGTATCAATCCAGTAGGAGGCTACACGCAAGTTCCTCGTACCTACACAAAACAAATAGCTCAACGCAACCAACGCGATTAGGGGTTGTCAATCCCTTCACGGCCACTTACGAGAGTGAGATCCGATAGAGATGATAGATAATATTTTTGGTATTTTTGATATAGAGATGCAAAGTAAAAGACAAAGTAAAAAAGCAAAGCAATAATAAAGTGATGGAGATTGTTATGATGAGAATAGACCCGGGGGCCATAGGTTTCACTAGTGGCTTCTCTCAAGAGCATAAGTATTCTACGGTGGGTGAACAAATTACTGTTGAGCAATTGATAGAATTGAGCATAGTTGTGAGAATATCTAGGTGTGATCATGTATATAGGCATCACGTCCGAGACAAGTAGACCGACTCCTGCTTGCATCTACTACTATTGCTCCAGTCATCCACCGCTATCCAGCATGCATCTAGAGTATTAAGTTAAAAACAGAGTAACGCCTTAAGCAAGATGACATGATGTAGAGGGATAGTTTCATGCAATATGATAAAAACCCCATCTTGTTATCCTCGATGGTAACAATACAATACGTTCCTTGCTGCCCCTTCTGTCACTGGGAAAGGACATCGCAAGATTGAACCCAAAGCTAAGCACTTCTCCCATTGCAAGAAAAACCAATCTAGTAGGCCAAACCAAACTGACAATTCGAAGAGACTTGCAAAGATAACCAATCATACATAAAAGAATTCAGAGAAGATTCAAATATTGTTCATAGATAGACTTGCTCATAAACCGACAATTCATCGGTCTCAACAAACACATCGCAAAAAGAAGATTACATCGAATACATCTCCATGAGAGAGGGGGATAACATTGTATCACTACAGGAATCAGCTACTTTGCCATTTGCCACGGCAGACGGCAAAGGCATTAATGGCTGACGGCAAAGGTCTTTGCCGTCCGCCGCGGACGGCAAAAGGGGACGGCAAAGTAAGGTTTGGCAAAGAGCTACTTTGCCGTCTGCTTCGGGCGGCTGACGGCAAAGGGGCCTTTGCCATCACCAGCGGACGGCAAAGAGTGCAGACGGCAATAAATGTGCTGTTACTCCGTTAGGTGGTTAACGACAGGCCTTTGCCGTCCGCCGCTGACGGCAAACTTCGGAAGGCCTTTGCCGTCCGCCGAATGATGTCGGCCAACGTCACTTCACGGCAGGCCTTTGCCGTCCGCCACTGTAGGCAAAATTTTTACTCTTTGCCGTCCGCCGCCGACGGCAAAGCCTTTGCCCGTCAGCCACTGTGGGCAAACTGACCAAATTGGTCAGCCTACCAGGAAGCACAGTTGCCTGCCACGTGGCCTCTTTGCCGTCGGCTGCTGATGGCAAAGAGCCCTTTGCCGTCGGTGGCAGACGGCAAAGAGCCTGCATATTGTCTCTTCTTTTCTGTTTTTTTTAATCCAACAATTTTCACAGCAAATATATATGACATATATAGATATATTTAACAGCAAACATATCACATATCCAGCACATAATTCCATATACATATTACATAGCAAAGTTTCATCAACATATCAAGTTTCATCCATACACATTATTCCATATACATATTACATAGCAAAGTTTCATCAACATAGCAAGTTCTATCATATCAAGCTAGATACAATGCAAAGTTTTAGCAAAGAAAAAGCAAGCACTCCATCATAGCAAGCTAGCTTCCGTGAAGTGAGTGAAATTTGCAAAATGGTAAATAAGAAAGTTAGAAATAGGTGAATAGAACAAGAAGAAGACTAGAACAAGAAGTATATGTCATTTATGAGCTAACTTAGGTGAAATGGATCATATATGAGCTAACTAAGTTGAAATGGGTTGTTTATGAGCTAAACTAGTTAAAATGGATCATTTATGAGCTAACTAAGTTGAAATGGGTTGTTTATGAGCTAACTTAGTTGAAATGGATCATTTATGAGCTAACTTAGTTGAAATGGGTCGTTTATGAGCTAACTAAGGTGAAGGGCATCGTTTTTGAGCTAACTAAGGTGAAATGGATCGTTTTTGAGCTAACTAAGGTGAAATGGATCGTTTTTGAGCTAACTAAGGTGAAATGGATCGTTTTTGAGCTAACTAAGGTGAAATGGATCATTTTATAGCTAACTTAGGTGAAATGGATCATTTATGAGCTAACTTAGGTGAAGTGGATCATTTATGAGCTAACTTAGTTGAAATGGGTCGTTTATGAGCTAACTAAGGTGAAATAGATCGTTTTTGAGCTAACTAAGGTGAAATGGATCGTTTTTAGCTAACTTAGATGAAATGGATCATTTATGAGCTAACTTAGTTGAAATGGGTCGTTTATGAGCTAACTAAGGTGAAATGCCATGTTTTTTTTAGCTAACTAAGGTGAAATGGATCGGTTTTTAGCTAACTTAGTTGAAATGGATCATTTAAGAGCTAATTTAGGTGAAATGGATCGTTTTAGCTAACTTAGGTGAAATGGATCGTTTAAGAGCTACTCTAGGTAAATTGGGTCATTTTAGAGCTAACTTGGATAAACTGGATCATTTATAAGCTAAACTTGGTAAGATGTGTCATTTTGGAGCTAACCTAGGTGAAATGGGTCATTTTAAAGCTAACGTAGGTAAAATGGATCATTTAGGAGCTAACTTGGATAAATTGGATCACTTATAAGCTAACTAAGGTAAAATGAGTCATTTTAGAGCTAACTTAGGTAAAATGGATCGTTTATGAGCTAACTAGGTTAATTATGCAATTTTTGACATAAGTAAGCTAAGTAC